>OY728143.1:1213425243-1214625659 GCA_963277665.1 Viscum album
ATACTCATGTTCAATATAGGGATTTTCTTGATATTTTTTCTAGTATTTATTAATGATACTATAAGATACACTAAGGATTCGGAATAGCTTGAGAATAACTTGAGAATAATTCTTGAATATTTTAGAGGAAGAGAGGATATATGAGAATATTAGTAACTATGAAATTTGAATTTAGGTAGTTTTTATTATTGATAATATTGTCACTATTGATTAAATATCTATTTATCTTTATAAGACAAAAGGAAATCAAATAATAACCCTCATGGATGAATGTAGCCTTTAGGGATTTTAATTTTGGGTAATTATAGGTAAATTGGAGAATATCTTATTATGATTTCGTTCTATTTATCATTTTTAGTTTTGTATGAGTATTAAGATAAGACATATAAGTATTGTTCTAAAAATATTTCATTCTACGGAAAAATTAGAAAATGTAATTTTTGGAAACATATGTTGAATATTATCAGCTACCTTGAAAAGTGATTTTTATGAAAATGTGATATTTTTGGAGATATTAATTAAATAATGTATATATGACCTTTAAGTTTATTGTTTTATATGATGAGGTGATAATTGGTGAGGATTACTTCATTTTCTATAGATTATTTTAGAAAATTTATATTATGAAATATATATATTTGATTATGTTACTATATAAGTGATAGAGGTTGATTGGAGATAAAAAAATGAGATGATTTTGGAATATCGTACCATTATTATTTTTGGGATTAAATTTAATCAATCATATTTTAGTACTTTTAAATTGATCATTATTTACTATTAATATTTTGAGGTTATTGTTTATGAAGGTTTATTCATATTGGTAATTATATTAACTTCTATTAAGAATTTTATTTTTAGATAGGAGGAATAACTTTTCATCATTTTATGGATATTATAGTGTATTAAAATTGAATTTTATTTATTCTAGGATGAAAATATCATAATAATCATGATGATTCACATAAAATTATGAAATCATGCTTATATAATGGGAATAAATCGTGTAAATTTTATCATATTTTATGCCCCACTAGTAAAGGAATTTCTCAAACTTAATAAAATTGAAGGTAAATATATTGATTCCTATATGGAAAGTAATACTCATATACAAAATTATATTTTCAGAAACCAATTTTCATGTATGAGTCTTATAGAGTCACAATCATATATGTTTCTGGGTAATAAACTAGAAAATAAAGTTCATGAGAAAACCCAAATCCAATTTTATTACTATCTTATGATATTTTTAGTTTAGAAAAAAAGGATTAAAATTATGGAGATGATTTTTTTAAAGTAGGTGAGAATTTAATACTCTTATATTCAAGTTTATATATTATTTTTAAATAACACTATATCATACATGATAGGCCGCCCCGAGCTCAACTAAACCATGAAATAATATTTTTTAAATATAAATGTTATAACCTAGCCATTAGATTGGCGTGTATGAATTGAAATGACCTAATTGTGAAATATATATATATATATATACATATATATTATTCTTAATAAAAATTAAATATTCAATCAATAAATTTATCAATTATCTAAGATATGTTGCTTGGTAATGAATGAGAATAAATCCATTTTATGCTTCAAAAACAAACTTTCTTCAAAAATGGGTTTCATTGGATTTTGTGTGTGGATATTATAATTTATTTCTTATGATTTTAAAAATTATAATTTAAAAAATAGATATAATTTTTTAAATAATAATTTCATAATAAGATCAATATGTATTTTTGACATTTTTTTATAAAATATTGATTTTAGTGTTAATAGTGAAAAATATCATTTTTTGAACAACTTTCATGTCTTTTATTTAAATAAATATATTTAAAAGATTCATTATGTTTTGGATTTGGTTTTAAAGTAAATTAGGATCCATTTTATTTAAATTAATATAATTAATTCCATATGAATCACCATTACATCTGAGTTTGGTATAAGTTCATTTTCATTCTAAAAACACATTTTTCTATAAATTGTTTTCAATGAATTGTCCAAACATATATTAAAATAAATTTCTTCTAATTATATTAAATTAATCTTTAATATTTTATTTAATATTTATAATTAATTGGTTTAATTTTGTTTAATAGTTTAATTTCATATCTATTCATAATGAATAATAGCTATGATAAAATACTATCTGCATAGTAATGGGTTAAATGGTTTAATTAAGGTTAAGACTATGAGATATGAACTAAAAATCAACCTCAATCATACCTTTATTTCATTATATGATATTAATTCAACTATATAAATTAAAAATTCTAGTATATTTATTTTTTCCATTTTCATTTAATTATGACATTTATATCACTTTAAGTAAAGAATAAATAAAAAATGTCACTCTCATTCTTTTAATATATATAATATGTTATCATGTAAATAAAATATATGTAATGAATTATCATAAATGGTTACTTTTAATGTTAATAAATTATTTTTTTAATATTATTTTATTTTTACATTTTTTAATGGTAGAATTTCCTAAAACGCTTACTCATAGTTGATGTAGCGGTTATGCAAGATGGTGAATAAAAAAATAATATTAAAAATATTAAAAGTAATATGTTGTAGATAACTTAAGGTGTTACATGAATTTAATTAATAATTTTAAATTATTAGTATTGTTTGAAGTATTTATATTCGAATATAATTACTATCTTGTGGCCTTTAATGAAAAATTTTGTGAATAGTTTCGAAAATGACCTTAATAAGTTTTTAATGTTAAAAAATTATTTTAAAGTCATTGGAAAATAATTAAAATCCCATAATAAATTAAATAGGTTGGAAAACTTTGAACCTATATGGAATTAACCATGTATGAACCACTTTTCATTTTTTAAAATTACTTTAATATCCCTTAAGGGTTGCAAGATTTGTTACCACGGTTAAGGTTAATAGGGGTTAACGATGAGGTTAAACAAACAAATAATATTTAAAATGACCTGAGAAATTTTTTAAAATATATTCAATGATAAAATATAGACCTTATACTCATTATCTTTAAATATATATAACATTTGTTTCATTCTTAAATGAGTTAGACCGACATTATATATTAATATTTCAAGTATTTACAAGATTGCCACCCAGCTCACTTATAAAAGAGAACCACTTCTCCTCTCTTCCTCACAATTCATGCGCCATTTAATTCAGAAATTTTCTACCCAAATATATTCCCTGATACTTTATCCACTTTATATATCTTGTTTTCTTTAAATAATATAATCCTAATAAGTCTTAATGTATAATCTAATAGAGTATTTCCAATGAAAAGGTATAACTCGTAATTAGGTTATTTCATTTTATTTCTTCTTCAACCTACATAAACTATTTTCTAACCATACTGATATCCTTACATCCATTTAAAAAATATAATTAAATTTTATTATGATGATATAAAAATCCTTATTAATCTACTTTTTCATCCTATAGGAAATAAAAACATCTCTTGTGCGTATATATAGACTTCCACCTCCATGAAGCGATGTGTTTTTTTCATCCCCTACTCAAAATATTGGTTATTATGATGGATTAAATGAATATATATGATATTCATGACATAAATATGATAATGAAATTCTAATATATTTCTTATCTTATTACCCTTCTATCCATTGTAAAATAATAACGTTATTCATGCATATGTGTAGATAAAAACCACAACGAAGCTATGTGATTTGTTTCTCATGTCAACTTTTAATGAATGATTATAAATTTTTATTTGATACATAAAAATTTTAATTATGTAATGATTAATATTTTGGAATTTATTAAACCATGAAAAATATGAAATTATTAGAACCACCGAACCAAAACTTGTATGAAAAATGGGACAGTTAACACCTAGGATAATGATGTTTATAAATAATAATTATTAAAACAGTGATAGAATATTATAAGTGAGTCATATATTGTATGATAAATATGAATATGGTTATCTAATAGAAGTATAATAAATATAAAATTATTATACATATTCTTAAGTGTTCATACAAATCATGTTATACTTCAGGTGCTAGTAATTTCATCTCATTTCCACTTTAGTGAGACATGTTTTACATTATGCACATAATTTGTTTTACATTATATATATACTGATTATTTGGTAGTTTAAATCATTAATTACTATTTATTCAAGGTATTCAATGTTTTTTATAAATTTTTTATCTTTTAATGGGTTTTGATACAAATTTTACCCAAGCATTAAGTGATTTATGCTTCAATAGAATTTCAATGGGGACTATTTATTTTTGAATTTCCCTTAAGGAAAATTATAATATCCATATCTATTAAACCTCATATATTCTGTTCTCCTATTTTTATTTCAAGGGTTTTTATTATTCCTTTTATTTCCCTCTTAATAGTACTTAAAATTATTGAGAAATTTTTTTTTAGGAAAAATAAACTTTATAACTCCTTTTGGTTTGGAATCTTTCTTCTCAATATCCATGTTCTCTAAAATGTTTTCAAATAATGACTTTATCATTATAAAACGATTATTTAAATTCATATTCAATCATATTTTACTATATTTTCAATTTCTAAATATATATCTTCTAATTTGTTTTCAAATGTGGTACTTATGAAATTTTACTAAAAATGTGGGAAAAAATATTTATGTTAAAATATATAGTATGAATGAATTTTCCTACCATTTGACCATTATTTTCTTTAAATATTATATTAAAATTTTCCATGGTTGTTTTAAAATATATTATTTTCCTCAATATTTTGATAATTGTTATTTAAATTAATATCAAATGAAAATGGTATTATTTTCATAAAGGAATGAAAATATTTTTTAAAAGTGATTTGTAAATCTATTCTTACACAATATTACAAGGAATTTATTTTAATCTTTTTGTTCTATTATCTTTTCAAAAGTTTGTTTGTCCTTCAAAACATTATTTTTTATTGAATAAGTGGTCTTTTATCATCCTTTATTGATTTATAGATTATATATTATTTTGAGAACATCCATTTTATTGTGATCACGTTCTCTACCACTCTCCATTATTCATTGAAATTTATTTTTCTCTATCATATCAATATTTTCAATATCATGGAAGAATTTAGTATCATTTCTATTACTTTAATGATGTCTCAACTGAATATTATTTTAATATACGGTATTAATAATGGGAATTTATTAAAAAAGTTATTTCATTTACTAGGGAAATGTTGATGTTCTATATTCTTTATTAATTATGGATAATTACTGATTTATAAGTCATATTAAGAAATAATTATTTTGATATTTCAATATATGAGGAATATATAGAATGTGCAGGTGATGGGTGGGGGAAAGTTATAGATATACCCACAATGCATGGACTGAATCATGAGACAAAATATGTGGACACATTATATAGGTACTTGGTTTACACCTACCCATTTATAAATAAGGATGTCTTGGTCGAGATCCCTTAATGGTAAGATTCATTATAACTTAGAGGAGGTCTTGATGGAAAGTTCATGAATGTTTGGATTTATTCCTTTACTTTTGTTAATAATTTAGTTTTCATTATCTATATGATTTCAATATTGATATAATCCATTGATATAATTTTAAAACAAGTTATTTATAAAATGGAATGTGTTTTGATTATTTACTATACCTTATTGATTACGCATTATTTACTCATTATAGCTTCCATTGTACCTTACCTTTACTAAGCATCTAATCTCACCCTTTATTTTTTTCCTTTCCCCTATATATGAAGAAGTAATATTCAAATTATATTTATGGATTCAAAAAATATTTTCTTTCTATATGTTTTTTTCCAATATAATATGGAAATCATATATGTATCTAGTCTCCCAAGTATGCTAATATGATATATCCTTCACAGTGTGATCCCATGTATGTCATACCAATGTATTAAAGTAATAAATGGATCTATTTTATTGGATTTGAGGTGTTATAATATTTAATTCAATTAACTAGTGCTGATAAATTGTCTAAAAGAAAACCTGAACCAACTCCAACATCAGGTTATGACCCAAAAAGAAAACTTTCATCAACGTGACACACTTCATAACACCAACTTAGGTGGGTATTAAAAAGGTTACATTCTTGGCAAGAATTTATCACCAAGTTACTCACTGAAACATCAAATCTATAATAAATCCTTCCAAAATCATGAACTAAAGTGACTTATGAGGTTTATGAAACTCTAAGAATAATTGGACACATTCATATTGCCCAATTGAATCTCAAATATCTTATAAACACACATAATCCTCAAGGTCACATGATAATACTCCTCCCTAAAAAAATCTCAAACTCTAATCATTATAATGTGACCTCTAAATAAATTTTAGGGATTATAATCCACTAACGACTAGCAACTCTATGAAGGAGACTCAAAGAAATGGTAACCTTTTGGTTAGTTGGTGTCTAGACCAAATACAAAAATTTGATCCACTAACTCTCATCAATCCTTTACTACATGAGGATATAGATCACCTTAGAACATATGATCTCTTTGTAGCTGAAACAAAAGAAGAGTAATCAGCCTACAGTTAATACCATCCTACTCTATATGGACTACTATTTCTTCTCTATATAACAAGTGGTGGCATTAACTCTAATATCAAGGTGGAGATACCTCTATTTATAGTCCTCATATTTTTAACTTGTCACTCAATATATCAACAACTTCAGTATATAGAACTATAATGGTATTTTCATGACCCAATCTCTAAATCTGAGATGGTTCTATATTTATTGACATTTTATATTTGATATAATGAACAAACAGTTATTAATTCATTTATAGCACTTGATAAACGTGAATAATAAACAAAATTAACACACTATATGATGCATGTGACATCTTATTATACCAAAAGTTTATTTCTTAGAGTTATAAGGTAATTTACATAGTATTAGAGTCCTGGTGAAAGTATATTTTATAGAGATGTTCATCTATATGACTATAGAAGTAGCGTGTGAACATTGTGTGGACTTAGTGTTTTAAATATGTTTTTGAAGTAGTGGATGAATCCATATTGGGGGTACCAACCAACATGAAGGAGGTAAGAATGGGTATCTAACCACTTAAATGTTATTTTTTATTCTTTAAAATCAATTATATGTGTGAGGAAATATTGAGAGTTTATAATGAGTGTACTTAGAAGCTTCATTAATTCAAGAGATTAAGTTTGAAGTATAGAAACTTGTAAAATAAAGAGGACTAATGATTCATCCCCTCCACCTCTTAGTGATTCAATCAATAAAGATCCTAACACATGTATAAGACGGATATCACATAAAAATATCAAAGAGATGTTATTGAGAAATTGAGAATCACAATTCTATGAATAGTTGAGGAGTTCCTAACATTAATGGAACAAACTACCATATTTTGAGGAATGGAATGCTTCCATGCCTTGGTTTTTTTGACTATGATGTATGCGATGTTGTTATAATTTATTTTCAACATGTTAATAATTATCATATAACCCAAGCTAATAAAAGAAACATGGAGGTGTATGGAAAGTCATAAAATGCTAGTTTGATTTATTTTCTAGAGAATTTATATCGAAATGTGATGGGTCTTGAAACTATAAAGGTGATATGGGATAAATTGAAAACAATCTATGAGGGAAACATCAGTGTGAATTAATACAAAAATAAAATTTGTATATTCATATTTAAAGATGATAAGATTACTGAAGATGATTATTTTGATATTTATTTCACTTTGGTAAATGAAATGGTTAGCAATATTTTTGTATTTGGTGAGAAACATGAATAATCCATCATTGTGAATAATCTTTTGAGGAACTTTTAGAATTAGTTTTATCTAAAGGTATCATATTTGGAAGATTGTGAAGATCTCACATTAGATGAGCAACAAAATATTATTCTTGTATATGAAATGGTGAAGGCACCTAATTTTAATAATTAAGAGTAAGTAGAAGTTTATTTTGAATCCAAGAGTATAGGGAATAATAAAGAAGTTAAAGATATCATTTATTTAGAAGATGATGAGGATACTAATCAGATTATCGCTTTATTTTCAATGATATTCTTAAAGGGAAAATGGAAGGTAATAGGTAATAAATTTCATAGATTCTTTAACATTAATAATATTGGTCATATTATAATGATTATCCAAAAGAACAAAGTTTAGAAATCTGAATCAAATAAGGAGTAATAAATACATTGATGGAATAAAAAGTATTAGAATAAAAAGGATAAATCTAATAGAAGAATATTTTTATACAAAGATAAAGATTTAACTAGGAATTCTAATAATAAATACACTCATATTATATGTGTGTATGAGGGTACACATTCATCTGCCTATGAATATGGTGGATAAGAAATATCAAAACTCAAGTGGGAAATCAAAGTTATTTTGGAATATTGTCTTTAGCATATTTCACAGCTCAATAAAGACAAGAAAAATATGGAAATGGATTACAAGAAAATTGATACTTAGATGAGTGAGTTTAGTAAAAAGGTAAAAGTTATTATTGATAAAAAAGGGGGATCTTATAAAAATGGAGATATCCCATGTTAATGAAATCAAGGAACACATGTTGATGATGGTTGAGAAAGATAAGAAGATATGTGATATTAAATAGAAATCGTTTGTTATTAAATACCTTTTCAAGAAATAGTCTATATTCTTTATATATCAATCCAATTTTAAAAGTCTAAATAAGATTTCAAGAAATGTATTGAGATTAGAGAAATATATTCTTATGATTGTGAAAATATAGGATCATTGGAACAAGGTAATATTATACCTATTCAGTGTAAAAATATAAATCATGTTTCTAACGATGAATTTTATCAATATGAATATATGAACATTTAAAGGAAAAACTCCACATTGAAGAAAGAAATGAATGTGCCAAGAAAAGTATAACCCCTTAATAAAAATAAGGATCAATGAGGATAGCATAAAAACAATTCTATAAAATGGATTCAATCAAGAATATCTCAATTCAAGGGATATTGTTTTTCTTGTTGATGGTACAAACACAAAGCATACTCATGTAGGTTAAAAGTATCTTTATATGGGAAGAGGAAATATCATAGGGGATTTTTTTGGGGAATATGAGGATAAAAACAAACAAATATAGTTATGATAAAAGAATAATAGAATTTATTTGAGAAGATATCAACAATTGATAAGTTGAATAAATGTGAAATATGTGAGAAAAAGGTGCATGATTTACTAAAACTTAAATAAAAAGAAAGTGATAGTGTCTTAATTATTGAGGTGAATAAAATTTCTTAACATGATAATTATGTTGAGATTATAAGGAAATAATGGCTAAGGTTAAGAGGAAGATCTCATCCAAAGAATTTCCCTTGAGGTATAAAGAGGTCCCTCTTTATTCCCTTAATCATTTGTATATCATCTGATAAAAAGTAGGTAATTGAAGTAGATACATTAGGATATCATTTATGGATAGAAAATTTAATGAGATGAACATTTAGTTTCTACCCATGATGAATAGTATTGTAGCTCATCCCTTTAGGTGGAGTTCCTTTGAAGAAAAAGTTATCAAATCTAGAACTTCTAGAAAACATGGATAAATATGAATACAAGGTATGATAATCTAACTTTAACTCCATTTTATTGAATATGTCCAACATATTTACTAAGTGGGATTATTTAGTTGATCATTGGATAAGAAATATAGGGATTTATATTTCATTACCTAAAAAATTAATTGTGTGTAGATAAGTGTTAAGGATATTCATGTGAAATTTGTTTATAGAATCCCCATGATTCAAACCATGATGTTTTTCTAACCCTATTATCACATGATGTTTTTTAATGGATAAATTATAACTGAAGGTTCTGGGCATAGTGGAATCTCATGGGTGGATGTGCTCACTTGGCTTTTTGTCATTAGCAATGATCAATTTGGGATCAATAAGAAGATAAACACCAGTCTCCACGGATCAATTCATAGAAATAGAAAAATAAGAAGAAAGGTCCCAGAACCACAAAAGTGGATCCTAGCAAGATGATTATAATTAATTTAATTAATTGACAATAAGTACCTTTTGGGTGTTCTTTCTTCATTGATATTCTTGATCACGTTCTGATGTGATTCGTCATTGCGTCGTAGAA
This sequence comes from Viscum album, assembly GCA_963277665.1. Taxonomy (NCBI): domain Eukaryota; kingdom Viridiplantae; phylum Streptophyta; class Magnoliopsida; order Santalales; family Viscaceae; genus Viscum; species Viscum album. The sequence goes on from OY728143.1 coordinate 1,213,435,368, forward strand.
GACAAGTGTAGAATTCCTCTAGCGGTGATCCACATGTCTACCTTGTATCTCTAGACGTCGCCAAAGGAGTCTCTAGGTGCTAGCATGGAGATACCTTTGCTTTTGTTTTCTACCTTAGATCGTCTTGATCTGATGGAAGAGGATCTCTCTCAGTATTCAGAGCATTCTTGGAAGAATAGGTTCTTTCGGCCTTGAAATAATTCTCCAGAATTGTTGTGCACAATGATTCTCTTAGGAAAAGAGTTGGGGTTGTGAGGATATTTATAATCAGGTTTGAGGCTATAGATTTATGATAATAAATAAACGCGTTACGCATTTTATTTATTTCATTAACTCTTATTGAAAACCCCCATGTCTAATTATTAATTCCTTGACACGCGCCCATGTTGATTATAATAAATATCATTTAATAAAACAATATTATATCCTCAAAATCCTGACTGGAAAAACTACACGGTGTGTATTTATTAATACACATCGTGTACTTGTTTTTCATAAAACTACATGACGTGTAATCATTAATACAAGGCATGTACTTTTTTTACATTTCCTTTCCAAAATAAAAACTACACGGCATGTAATCATTAATACACGGCGTGTACTTGTTTTCAAAATAAAAACTATTTAGGCTTCCTTGAATAATTATTAAACCATGTACGGGAATAATCTTTATTCTACTTGAGATACTTGGATACACTTAGTGTGTGACCCTATAGGACTCTTTATCGTTGGCATTAGGTGGGCTTTCCTAAAGTCCAATATTACTGTCTTGCAATGGGTCAAGGCACCCAAGAGAAAGAAGTTGACGCTGCATTGACGTATCACCTCATATGAATGCCTACTGTGTAATTTAATCCCTTTATCTTAATATCTCATCAAGAAGGTTTCATGGCAGTTTCATAAACCTATATGCTTGATATGTCATTCTTTGAATTCCAAAAATAAACTCATTGTTACACCATGGCCATGGAATTTGGGAGACAATTCTATTTCAATCAAAGGGCCCGAGATATCTACTTCAATAAATATGGAAGGGAAAAATCCTTCCTCGACTTATCCATTAACAACATGTCATTCGCGACGCACCCAACGTACCCTACTTCTTGGAAACTGTCTATGTGACAGTTTTTATCAGCAAATCTAAGTACACAAGTCATGACATGAGTTAATGATAATCTTCCAGTCTAAGGACCATTACACACACTCACAGATAGCAATATCTGATGACATCAAGACATGTGGAATTGCTACTGGAGGGTCTGTTCTCATAATATCCCATCTTGGAGATTACCAAGTGTGAACTCCATGAGGGATAGTCTCTTCTTCTTATGAGTACTCGCACATGATGGTTTGTATACTATGTGTCCTATCACAGTATGTCATCCAACTGTAGAACTTTATTTAAGAATATTGTTATAGCATTTCAAGGTTCTCATCATAGATGGGATCTTCCATGACCTTATCAATGCAACAAATATTCCAGGACATTATTATATTATAGTCATGCAGAACAATGAACAATATATAATAAGTGTAAATTTATGTAATCAAAGTAAAAAACAGCTGGTTATCAAAACACCAACCCTTACAAACTCCCACTTGGACTAGAGCCAACTGCCTATGACTTTTAGTCCTCTAGACCTCACATGATGATCATGTTTCTGTTGAGTCAAGGCTTTAGTCAAGGGGTCCACCATGTTGTCTTTTGTGGAAATACTACTCACTGCAACTTCACCTCTCTGAGAAAAATCCCTCAAGAGATGATACTTCTGAAGTATGTGCTTTGTCTGCTGATGTGACCTTGGATATTTTTCAAGTTCCACCACTTCTATATTATCACAATAGAGTGTGATAGGATCTTTACTTCTAGGTATAACATCCAGCTCTTGGATGAATATTTTCATCTATACTGCTTCTTTAGCTACCTCAGAAGCAGTGATATACTCAGAATCTGCTGTAGAATCTACTACCAAACCTAACGTTGAGCTCTTCTAGCTCACTGCACCTCCATTCAGACAGAAGATTTATCCATTCTGTGACTTCATGTCATCTTGATCAGTCTGGAAACTGGAATCTACATGTCCTTCGATGACTAGCTCCTCATCTCCTCCATAAACTAGGGACATATCCTTAGTACGCCTCAGATACTTAAGGATAGTCTTGACTACCATCCAATGGTGGTCTCTTGGATCATCTTGATATCTACCTACCTCACTTAATGCGTAAGCAACATCTAGGCTTGTACATAGCATAACATACATGACTGACCCAATCGCATATGCGTAAGGGATCCTTGTCATTTTCTTTCTTTCCTCATGTGTCTGAGGACACATTTTCTTGGAAAGATGAATGCCATGTGACACTGGAAATAATCCCCTCTTGAATTTTTCCATACTGAATCTCTTCAATATCTAGTCAATGTATGTACTTTGATATAGGCCCAGCATTCTCTTAGATCTATCACGATGGATCTTGATCCCAAGAATATATGCTGCCTCGCCCAAGTCTTTCATAGAGAAGCATTTATCCAACCATTCCTTAACTGACTGTAAGATAGGTACTTCGTTTCCAATTAGTAATATGTCATTAACATATACTATTAAAAAAATGACTGAACTTCCACTAAACCTTTTGTAAACACAAGGCTCACATTCGTTCTTAACAAATCCAAATTCTGTTATAACTTCATCAAAATGAATGTTCCATGAACTTGATGCTTGCTTTAATCCATAAATGTATTTCTGTAACTTGTATACCTTGTTGGCATCCTTTGGAGTCACAAACCCTTCAGGTTGTGTCATGTAGACATCTTCCTAGAGGTTCCCTTTAAGGAATGTTGTTTTGACATCCATTTTCCAAATTTCATAGGCATGGTAAGTGGCAATGGCCAGTAGGATTATGATGGATTTCAGCATCGCAACTGGTGAAAAGGTTTCATCATAGTCAATTCCTCGACGTTGTCTAAATCCTTTTGCAACCAGTCGTGCCTTATAGGTGCTGACTTGACCCTCCATGTCCAGTTTCTTCTTGAATACCCATTTATTACCAATGGGCTTTACATCAACTGGAGGATATACTAAAATCCAAACTTGGTTTTGGTAAATGGAATCCATTTCAGAATTCATGGATTCTTGCCACTTGGTAGCATATGTGCCTTCAACTGCTTCCTTTTAGGTAAGAGGATCATCATTGTTAACCAATAATGAGTCATCATCCTCGATTATAAGAAAACCATATCGTTCTGGTTCTCTCACCTCTCTCGTGCTCTTATGCAATTCTTGTATCTCTAGAACAGATTATTCTTCCACAGGGCTTTGTAGAATCTGTTCTTGTACCAACTCTTGTGTATCCTGAGCATTGACTTCATCGAAGTCTATCTTTCTCCCACTATCACTTTTGGAGATGTGCTCCCTCCAAGGAATATGGTGTGTCTTTCCACTGTTACCTTTTTATCTGAGGGGATGTATAGGTAATATCCACTTGTTTCCATGGGATATCCTATAAAGATACACTTTGTGCCTCAGGGTGCAAGCTTGTTACCTGAAGAGGCCTTAACAAATTCTTCACTACCCCACACATGTAAATTTGATAACATGGCTTTGCGTCCACACCATAATTCATATGGAATACCATTTATCGATTTAGTTAGTACTTGGTTTAGTATGTGTGCTGATGTTTGTAATGCATATCCCCAAAAGGATAATGGAAGACTCACATGACTCATCATTGATCTCACCATGTCCAACAGGGTGCGGTTCCTCCTTTCACTTATGCTATTCCAATGAGGTGTGTAAGGATGAGTGAGTTGATATAGAATCCCAAACTCCCGTAAGAAATCAATGAAGTCCTGATTAAGATATTCTCCTCCTCTATCTGAGCGAAGTTTCTTAATCTTCTTACCAAGATGGTTCTCAACTTCATTCTTGTATTCTTCGAACCGATCAAAAGAATCTGACTTATACCTCATTAACTAAATATATCCATATCTACCGAAATCATCAGTTAAAGTTATGAAGTACAAGAACCCACCCCTTTCTTCAACTGAGAATGGTGCACACACATCGGTGTGAACTAATTCTAGAAGCTCTTTTTCCCTTTCACCTTTCCCACTAAATGGGGCTTTGGTCATTTTTCCTTGTAGACACGCATGACATACACCAAGTGGTTTTAGTTCGAAAGAATCTAAATATCCATCTTGATGTAATTTTTTCAAATGTTTATCATTGACATGACCTAGCCAGTGATGCCAAAGTTGTGTGTGGTATGAGTCATGTAAATTTACTTTGTCATCGATTTCCATTACTTGTTTTGTGTAGTCTAACACATAAAGGTTTTCATATAAATGTGCCCTACCAAAACAAATGCTATCTTTATAAAAGTAGAAACATTCATTTCCAAAATTGAAGATGAATCCATCAGTATCTAATATGGATACTGAAATAATGTTTTTAGTAACATAAGGCACATAATAACAACCCTTTAACACCAAGATCTTTCTAGTTGGCAATGTGAGGTGGTAGTTCCCTACAGCTACAACAGCAAGTCTAGATCTGTTGGCTACTCGTAGATCTACCTTCCCCCGATCAATCTTCCTAAATCTACTTGGTTCCTGTATTTGGATACATATGTGACCACCACAAGCTGTATCTAATACCCAATTTGTAGAAATAGATAGACTACATTCGATAACAAACGCACCTAAAGCTTCTCCTTGATTCATTGGATGGGTGTAGTTTTTCTTCCAGTGGCCCTTCTTGCCACATGCAAAACAAACAGCCTCATGTTCTCTTTCCTCCCCTTTGATCTTCCTTTTCTTCGAAGGCCTTGAAGAAGCCTTGGGATTAAATATCTTCGTCTTCCCTTTCCTTTTATTCACCATAAGGACAGAAGGATTTTTACGCTTCATATCATTGTCCACTTGGTGAATAAGGATAAGAATATTAGATAGATACTTCTCAATATGGTTCATGTTGAAATTTACAAAAAATTTAGAGAAGCTCTGGGGAAGTGATGCAAGAATGAGATTCGTACCCAGTTCTTTGGGGAGTTTAAACCCTAGAACCTCCAAACTCTCAATGTGGCCAATGAGCTTGACTACATGAGGCCCAGATGGGGCACCCTCTACAATCTTGCTCTGGAATATAGCCTTTGAGATCTCAAACCTTTCCTATCTTTCTCTCTCTTGGTATAGACCACGGAGGTGCTCAAGAATTCTATAGGCATCCATGTCTTCATGAGACTTAATGAGCTCACTAGACATTGATGATAGCATCAAACATTGAACATTGAGTGCATCATTTAAATGTTGATCATAGACCAGGAAATCTTCATCACTTTCCCCTTGGGGAGGAAAATCAGGAAGTGAGGAGTCCAGCATGTAAAACTTTAGTTCATGGCATAGGATAACCCAAAGGTGCCTGAACCATTCCTGAAAGTTACTATTGGTGAGGATATTGTCTTTATCCAGAATTGATCGTAGGGAAAATGTGGTTGAAAATCTTGTCATATTGATTCTAAAAATTAAAAGAGAAGATTTATCAGTACCTTTTTATTACATTTTATGAAAAATAATAAATGAATTTATTAAGTCTCCCACTATTTTAACAAGTCTCAATGGCCCTCACCACTGAACTCAGAATGTCCAGTTACATTGACATTCTAGTTTCAAGGATCCATATTCACCTTCGCATAACCCCAACAAGGGTTGGTCAAGGTATTTGAAGGTATTTAGGTAGGCAGGTCTTCGCTAACTTTGAGCTTACAGTTCCTTGAATTCAATTAATTTTGATCTTATAATTAATCAATTATTTATCTTAAATTCCTTTCTGAATTTCCTTGAAATTATTCTCATCCATATTCCTTGTACAGTTCTTTGTAATTCTGGAGGAAACCTGGTGAAATCCCATTTCTGGAAAGTACACGGCGTGTAGGATATATTGCATGGCGTGTATTTTTCACCCTTTATCAATAGTACATGCTGGGGACTTTGGCATGTTTTCTGTACTTTGGAAATTTTGGAGTACACAACGTGTAGATTAATCTAACACGGAGTGTACTTCCCTGTTATGCAGTTACCAGCCTAGCAATATCGTGTACATCGAACACGGCTTCTCTTTGTACATGGTTTCACATGGACCGGATCGGACTACATGGCGTGTTGATTTAATATACACGTTGTGTATTCCGTTTTCCACACGCTGTTCAATTCTGGTCAACACGGTGTGATAACCACTTAGGTATACTCAATTCACATGGCATAGTTTGGTGGACCAGTACAGGTTCGTTGAACCTAAGTAAACGCCATGTAGTTTTCACTACACGTTGTGTATTCTTGTGCTGTACAGACAGAAAGATCGGCTCCTACGGATGAGTTCCTCATTTTTAATTTAATAAAAATTAAAATTAAAAGTTTTTATATGTGAAGTGAATCGATAAACAAAGGAGGAAGAATAGATCTCATTCATTAGGTTTCATAGAATGATTTATATTGAATTGAATCAAATATAAATGCGTAAATTATCAACAAAACTTAAATAACTATAGTCAATGTTGTAACCTCACTTTGATACCAATTGAAGGTTCCGGGCATAGCGGAAGCTCATGGGTGGATGTGCCCACTTGGATTTTTGTCATTAGAAATGATCAATCTGGGATCAATACGACAATAAACTCCAATCTCCACGGATCGATTCACAGAAATAGACAAAGAAGAAGAAAGGTCCTGGAACCAAAAAAGTGGATCGTCATAGTTTGATTATAATTAATTTAATTAATTTAAAAGAAGTATCTTTTGGGTTTTCTTTATTCTTTGATATTCTTGATCATGTTCTGATGTGATTCATCATTGCGTCGCAGAAGCCAAGTGTAGACTTCCTCTAGCGGTGATCCACATGTGCACCTCGTATCTCTGGATGTCTCCAAAGGAGTCTCTGGGTGCAAGCATGGATATAACTTTTCTTGTGTTTTCTGCCATAGATCGTCTTGATCTGATTGAAGAGGATCTCTCATGGTCTTGAGAGTGTTCTTAGAGGAAGAGGTTCTTTCATCCTTGAAAGAATTCTCCAGAATTGTTGTGCACAACGATTATCTTAAGAAAATATTTGGGGTTGTGAGGATATTTATAATCAGGTTTGAAGCTATAGAGTTATGACAATAAATAAATTCATTACGTGTTTTATTTATTTCATTAACTCCTATTGAAAACCCCCTTATTGAATTATTAATTTCTTGACATACGCCCATGCTGATTATAATAAATATCATTTAATAAAAAATATTATATCCTCAAAATCCCGACTGGAAAAACTACACGGTGTGTATTTATTAAAACACGGTGTGTAATTTTTTTTCATAAAACTACACGGAGTGTAATCATTAATACACGGCATGTACTTATTTTAAATTTCCTTTCCAAAATAAAAAACTACACGGCGTGTACTCATTAATACACGGTGTGTACTTGTTTTCAAAATAAAAACTATTTAGGCTTCCTTGAATAATTATTAAATCACGTACAGGAATAATCTTTATTCTACTTGAGATACTTGGATATACTTAGTGTGTGACCCTCTAGGCCTCTTTCTCGTTGGAATTAGGTGGCCTTTCCTAAAGTCCAAGATTACTGTCTAGAAACAGGTCAAGGCACCCAAGAGAAAGAAGTTGACGCTGCATTGATGTTTCACCTCATACGAACGCTTACTGTGTAATTTAGTCCCTTTGTCTCAATATCTCATCAAGAAGGTTTCATAGCAGTGTCATAAACCTATATACTTGATCTGTCATTCTTTGAATTCCAGAAATAAACTCATCGTTACACCATGGCCATAGAATTTGGGCGACAGTTCTATTTCAATCAAAGGTCCCGAGATATCTACTTCCATAAATATAGAAGAGGCAAATCCTTTCTCAACTTATCTATTAACAACATATCATTCATGATGCACCCAATGTACCCTACTTCCCACCAACTGTATATGTGACAGTTTTCATCAGAAAATCTAAGTGCGCGAGTCATGACATGAGTTAATGATAATCTTTCAGTATAAGGGCCACTACACATGCTTGCAGATAGCAATATCTGATGAAACCAAGACATGTGGAATTGCTACTGGCGGATCTGTTCTCATAATCTCCCATCTGGGAGATTACCAAGTGCGAACTCCATGAGAGAGAGTCTCATCTTCTTATGAGTACTCGCATATGACAGTCTGTATACTATGTGTCCTACCATAGTATGGCATCCAACCGTAGAACTTTATTTAAGAATATTGTTATAGCATTTCAAGGTTCTCATCATAGCAGGGATCTGCCATGACCTTATCAATACAAAAAATATTACATGACATTATTATATTATAGTCATGTAGAAGAATGAACAACATATAATAAATATACATTTATGTAATCAAAGTACAAAACAGTTGGTTCTCAGGACACCAACCCTTACAATAACACCATAGTTATATATCACTTTTTTATACACTGAGTTATCCCATGTAGACTTTTAGTAGATAGATCAAAATCCCTCTAATAAAGAACTATATGATATCACACCTCTCTATAAAGTGAAAATAGGGGAAGAGAATATATTAGACAAAGAAATATGAAGAATAACCCATTCATTACACTTTTTATTTCCTTGTAAATAATTGGGAGTAGGTATTTAGTAATATGAATAATATTAAGATGATTATTTTCAATAAAAAACAAAGTGAGAGACTATCTTAAATCCTATAAGATTATGTTGGATTTATTGAAAATAAGGACTGAAGAATTGTCAATAGTATGGTTGATGATGAGACTAGTTTAGGAATATTAATAAACAAATTTAGGTTATTTGAAAATAGAATTTAATATGACCAAATTGATGCTTGGGAGATTTTTTGATAATAATAGTGAGGGATAAAGACTTCCAATGGAAATAAAAAAAATGACAAAGTTCCCAAAGGCATATTTGAGAATTTATTTTGAAACATAGGAAAGTTCACTCCCTATAGGTGGCCATGGTAATGCTAGAAAATTACCTTGGATAAGTCCATATCATTGAAGAAGTCATGGTGATATTAGAAGGCACAAAATGGGTAGGTTTATAGGGACCACATTCATGGTCCTCCCTGCGGTTAATGCTTGGTTCAACTATGCCACAAGGATAAGACCAAAATAGGCATAATGTAATCCACGGTCTGATAGTTAAACTATATAGAAGACCTGGAGTTTGAAAAGGCCAAAACAAACCTAACCATGACCATGGTACAAGTTTTGGTTCTTATAAAGTATATCTATAATAAATAGGGATGCCCAAAATGGGTGTTTAACATTGAAGGAATCCATGGTAACCTTTGGTACAAAGGTGTCAAAAACTTCCAACCCCATTCCCATCAAGAAGATGATTGTGGTCAACAAGGGGTTTATTATGAAAAAAAATCCAGATAAATAGGACCACACATCTAGTATTCTGTGTGATAGACAAAATTCATAAACCATGCCATAGTGAAAGTCGTGTCAGGCTATAATGCATGAAACTATAGAGAAACCTATGTACATCAATATAGTGATGAATGAACTAGTAATCAATGATTCATATATCATTGATCTCATTTTTATACCATGTTGAAATTCTAATTTTGGGGGAGTTTACTACATTCAAGTTGATGAAATAATTTGTAATTATTCCACACTACATGATGATAGAGAAGATCCCATGAGAAATTTCTTGGTTGTAGTTATAGATAAATTTCATAGTGGTTTACTAGAGTGTTAATAGGTGGTTTAATGATCACATTAATTCGGTGAAAATTGTATGTTACCTAGTTTTATGGCCCTGATATTTTTAGAAAAAAATATAGGGAGAAAAGGAGACGGAACACAGAAAAATAAAATCATGGTTATTTCATGAGAGTGGAAACTCTAATAAAATGACCTTCTGAATGGGAGTATGCATGAGGAAGATCTCGTAAAGTAGTACATCTACATCAATTAAGTAATACTGTCATGACTCGACCCTACCGATCTCGATCCGCAACTACCCCAGGCCTGCCTCTATATGCCAGGGGCTAGCGATAAGTGCCTAAGGCGTAACGATCTCGGGAAGGCCTTCACCTAAGTACTTGTACACACAAACACACATCCCACTCGATGCAGAAGTGCAAAGTAAAAATAAAACCAAATGACAAACAACTATAACCCAGCCTCAGTCATGAATCAACTTCTAAATAGTACAAGTAAAGTGATGAATAGTACTGACAAGATAACTGAATAGAAAAAGTGCAAAACATGTGCCCAACCCGAAAGGTGCCACAACCCGAAGACAGGTAAACAAAAGTAAACAGCCGGTGATTCTCACACCTAAAGGTCCTACTACGACCACTGAATGTATCCCAAGATCCTATGTCCTCTATGCTCCTCCGTAGTCTCGATCGACATGTCTGTCGTCTGCAAGGGCACACCAATTACAGTCAAAGCCCAAGCAGGGGTGAGTATAAAGATACTCAGTAGGATGCCCTGAAATATCAAGAGAGCAACAAAGGAGGTACTAAAATGGTGAGCAGTAGACATAATAAAGAATAGTGTAAGAGTACAATAGAGAGAGTGCAGCTAAACCCAATGAAAAAAAGGAAGTAGACTCGTCCAATCCAAGAGGAGATAGACATGGAAAGCACCTGGAACACCCCGCCCATCTTCGCCCCTCCTAGAAGGAGAGTAACCGAACCCAAAGAGTGGGAACAAAATTAGGACAAATATATATATATATTCTCAACAGCAAAACCGGACAAGTGTATAAGGGGATCTCTATCTCTAAAATCAGCTTAATAAAAGTTTCCAACAGTTCTAAGGGTAGCCATCACTGATGCCCAACAATCCTGCACGTCAAGCGGCCTCATCGCTAAACCGTACAACCAAGGGTCCCGCTCTGGTAATCACAGAGAAAAGTAACTGACTAGCTTCATAGAAAGGGTTGAGTCTGAAAGAAGTCGTCAGGTAACCCACTGCCCAGCACAGATAGAGGGTAAACCCCAAGAGTTCATCGGGTAACCCACTACCCAGCCCCACTAGAAGGTAATCCCTAAGTGGGGTCTTCGGGTAACCCACTTCCCAGCCCCGCTAGAGGGTAAACCCTAAGGTCAACAGGTAACCCACTGCCCAACCTCGCTGGAGGGTAAACCCTAAGGTCAATGGGTAACTCACTTCCCAGCCTTGCTGGAGGTTGAACCATAAGATTAACGGGTAACCCACTTCCCAGCCTCACTAGAGGGTAAACCCTAAGGCCAATAGGTATCCCACTTCCCAGCCTCGTTGGAGGATGAACCCTAAGATTAATGGGTAACCCACTGCCCAGCCTCACTGGAGGGTAAACCCTAAGGTCAACGAGTATCTCACTGCCCAGCCTCGCTATAGGGTAAACCCTGATACACTGGCGGGTAACCCACTGCCCAGCCCAGCTGAAGGGTAAACCCGAAACTGGTCTGATATCTCTGCACCACCCGTTCCATCACTAGGTGTCACTAACACTACTACCGTGCGTAGGTTCGGAGTGCGTCAAAGGAACCTCTGACCAACACCCTTTCATGTTTCCACATTTAATAAGATCTCTAAAGAGGCTTCACTCGCCCAAACATATTACACCGTTGTAATTCTCATGAAAAAACACGCGAGATAGACTATTTACTTACTGGAAATGGGCTCTCGATGGAAAAGTTATTCAACACCGCTTTACGCCCATACGACGTCTCATGGGGCTGGTACCTCGGTCTTGAAAAAGGTCAGGTGAACTATGACATCGCGGTGCTCTCAGAAAAACAATCCAAAATGATTATTCATACGCCCTAAATGGACATCTGATTAAAAATATATATTACACTGCACACAGATTAAAAGACGGCCCATGGGGCCTACGCCTCAACTCCAGCTTCAACACTTGAAACCACCCTGGTCAAGCTCACCTTGATGTCAGGGTCACAACTCCACTGACGGCGCCTAAAATAGACTCTGAATGCAGAATCTAAAACTCTCCGCATTATGCAAATGAGGCCCTGTGGGGCCCACACCTCAAGCCCGAAACACGTCACGCAGATCGTACCAATGCGTTTCTTGAAGATAACCACGCGGCGTAGATTATTCATTTGCCCAGAATGGACTTATGAAGTATAAGTCATCAAAATGAAGCATACGTCTGAAAGTTGCCATGTGGGGCCCACGTCTCTGGCCCGAATTAGGGTGGGCGAATTGCGCCATCACAATCCCCTTGGAAGAACACTCAGAAACGAGTACTCAAACACCCTAAATGGATGTCAGCTGAAAGAGTTGTGTTTCACCGTAAAATGTGTGAACCCGGCCATGTGGGGCCTGCACATTTTCTCCAACCCAAATGCTTCGGAATGTGTCTCAAAAAAGTCAGCATGAGGATTGGGGTCGCGCTGCTGCTGACGGCGCGTCAATCGGACATCCCAAGCAGGAGTTAGGTCTGACGCAAGAATAATTAATTAATTATTCACATTAAGCGTTTCGTGCCACTGAGCAACGAAACCAGACCGCAAAGGTTCCAAACCAACTTTGGAAGGACCGTCTCAACTCCAGGGCCACAACACCTCTGAAGGCACATCAAACGGACGTCCAGATCGCGAAGTACGTCCGTCGCGAGATTTAATAATAATTTAATATTATTAAATTAAAGTGTTTCAGGTCACCCGTCTTCGGGCGCAGAACCCAAAATCCCCAAAACACTCATTAAAAATCCTGCCTCGCCGACACGAACCCGCAGCCGCACACAGCGCGTCAAACGGATGTGCCGTTTAGAAGTTACGGCCCCCCGAATGTAAGGGGGCCCAACCGGGCTGATTCACCCCAGCCGGCCCGGTCTGAACCGCCGGCCCGCGGCCCAGCTGCTGGTCTGGCCCGAGTCACCACAGCCCGCTGGCCGCAGCCTGATCAAGCAACGTGGGACCCCCTCGAGTTCGGTTCTTCAAGAAGACCATCCAAATGGCTGGTCATCGTCCGCGTCGCCCAGCAGGACCCGCAAAGCACGGGTCCTCGTTCGCTACCCCCCTCCCCCGAGGGGCTGGCCTCGGAGATCTTCCCATGACCATGACGGGTCTGATGTCATCACTGTCATCCTTTGGGGTGCACCTCCACACACTGGCTGCCCGCGCTATAGCCAGCTCTGCCGGGTCACCCCGCTCCGCTGCTCCGCTGCGGTCGCCTCATCCTTGACGCCTCTCCGTCATCCCGCGCTCTGCAGCAGCGACACCCAACGTCAACACCTCTGAAGCCCCATTCGCACCACCTTGGCTCCTCCCAGAGCTACCCTAGCTACGCCGGTGACACCTGACACCAGAAACTCATTCTGAACCCCCCGACCGCACTGCTCGGCTCCTCCCGGAGCTACCCCAGCCGTCGCACACCGGCCGAACACCGTTTACCCCGCTGCGCCACCCCGACCTCCGGCCACCGCCCTTTCCGGAGTTGGGGCTTCCAATGGCCGCCTCCACCGCTCCAATGGCCCGATTCTAAATTAAAAGGAGGATTTGGAATCCTCAGGGCGAGGCCTTTACAGTGCCTGCCCTCGATCATCGATCCGACAAGATTTGGCACGTCTGAAAATTGGGATGAAGAACACCCAAGAATGAGAATTAAGAATGGGGCTCGGGTGTTGGCCGTGTTCGTTCAGCCATCGCCCCAATTCCAAAATTAGATAATTTAAACGACGAAATTGGCAAAGACTCAAGAATTGATGAGGTGTGAAAATTAAACAGAAATCCTACCTCGATCTGGTCGTTCATCGTTGGCGATGCGTCCGCTGCGATCCCACTTCGATCCGTCGGAGTTCGTTCCTCAATCCGATGAAGAAAAGTGAAGAATTCCTAAGAACAAGAGGGAGAGAGAGAGAGAGATAGAGAAGGGAAATTAGGGTTTTCCCCCTAATTCCACTTTCAATCGAATTTATAAACTCTCTTTTGAACTCTACCGACGGGCAAGGATTCTGAAACCACCGCGCCTGCCCATTTTATATCTCACCTAGACAAAACGCCCCATTTTGAACTCAATGAAAGTCTCGAATTTCCATTCCAATACTTCATTCGAAATTTGTTTGAAAAGAACCCTATCGATAAAATCACTAAGTCATTATTTCAAAATGAGGATTTTACCCCTGAGTGACATCTCTCATAGTAGGCCCGCGTCCGAAACTTTTACACCCCGCCTAGGGTAAACGGCATGCTCTGGACGCAACCATGCCCTTGGATTTTCGATCCGAGCTACCTTTTAGGAGGAAACAAAACCCCTCCATGTTCATAGTATAAAAACACTTAATATTTTTATAAAATTTATTCTAGGCACACCGAGCCTCGGAATCGCATTCCGTCCTCGCTCCAAGATCTGGAATTATATATAGCAACATTACAAAAGTATTACAGGGTAAAAATTGGGTCTCTACAAAGAACATATCACTCATATTCTCAATGAAGTTATAGGACTAATGATATGAGAACTACATCAATTTTTGATGTTCTTAAGGAAGGATTACACTTATAGATCTATTGAACCATCTGATTTTAAAGGAATCTCATCACATGGTGAAGTGATCATCAAGGTGTAATGAACACTAGGTTATTCACTTTCTTATTGGATCATATTTTTTAGAGAAATTGTATCTTATAGTGAAATTTATAAGTTGTGTTTTTACACTGTGTAAAATTATTTTTTTAAATGAGTTTGTGAAGTAGTGGATGAATCATTTTTGGGGGAACTAAATAAAATGAAAAAGAGTAAGAAAAGGTGTCAAACCTTGTAAATATAATTTATCTAATTTATCCTTATTTTGGAATGTAATTCAAGGTTGAGATTTTGTAACAAGTGGATCAAGAAACTACACATGTTCAAGTGGTTATTTTTGAAGAGGATAAATTGATAAAATAAAATGGTATCGCTGATTCAATCTCTCACCCTCTCAGTGATCTAATCAGGTTATATCCTAACACTATAAATTATTCAGGGACTAATTTAATCAAAAATAATTATAAATACCAGTATTTTGTTTATGATGTATCTCAAATAGTGATATTACACCAAATGTAACCTAAACTACTTAGAACAATAAAAGAAAAAATGCACGTAAAATAATTACTCTACCAAACTATTACATATTATATATCACTACTATATAATCATAGTGGGGGTACTACACCTCACTGATGAGTACATGTCAGTTGAAGGGGTACCAACCCTTATGAAGGACCCACAACACATCATGTGGAATGAGAATCATTTGGGGGGTTACCTACTCCATTAGTATAGGAACCATGCCTGATTAAAATGGTGTGTTACCAAAACCACTAAGTGAATATAAGATGCACACCTAAGTATCAATCTATTTCAAGGGGGCCACCAACCTCGTGTCTTCTCCAAGACTCTCTCTCACACTTTATTATCATCTCTATAAACCTAGGGAATTAATATTCTAAAAATTAATTGTGAAATTATATCTATGAATAAAATATACAAAATATCACATTCCATGTGAGAAAAACTCATAATAGACTAGTTACATAACTAATTCTTACACTTGGGAGAGATATTATGAAAAAATATATACACAGCCTAGTACAAGGCATGTAATTCCCAATACATTACTTTTGGGATTCTGGATATTTCCTAGTTTTAGAACCAAGGTTCTATTTTGGTTTCATTATAAAAATAATTACAAAAAAAGTATATGGTGTGTGGGACCTTTAGGTCCGCCAGGTATGTATCAACATAGAAGAAAAAGTAGGGTTACCAAAATAAAATTCATTCCCACTATCTAGAATGATGTGTAGTACCAGAGGGTTAGGGGGAATGTACTTTTATAAACCTTGAGACATTGGTTTCTAAATAACACAATATATATCCCATGATCAAACTTCATGTGATATTTAATTGTGCATTTAAACTTTAACTACCACTATAAATCGTACATGGAATGTTCCTCATTGTTAATTGTGATGTGATATTTTATTCCCATAGAAACCCTAGATATAAGAGTGAATGACATACATGGTGTTTGATTTTAGGACTATATACCGTAAAGTTGGGTTTTCTTAACAATGTATAGGTTTAACACTAATTGTATTTTCATCCACCATGTATACTAGTTCTACCACTATGTAATACTAACATGTCACCCAATAAATACCCCTTTTCCTTCACCCATATCCCCTCTCTAGAGAAGACTTACTTGTCATCTTATTCCATTATTCCATAAATATGGAGAATGTTTATTTTTCCAAAATTTCTTTAAATACAATTGAAGTCTTACTGAATCCATACCATACCCAATCAACACCATCATTTCCCTATTTAAACCCATCTCAACATCTCTTTTTAATATATGCCTCCCCATTTAATACTTTTTATTTCAAAACATTGGTCATTTTTAAGCTTGATGGTGAATTTTAATCATGATAATGGACTATTGATAGGGAGGTATGTCGTTTTTCTAAACAGTGTGATTTCATTCACCCCATTGAAAATTATTTGTAACATATTCTTTAATAGACACATCAGATTGAGAATTCACAATAATAGCCATGTAAATGATAGATGACTAAAAAGTCATGACATGTAATATTTATCAAATATCATGAATTCAAGTTTATGATTAAATATGGAAAAAAATTATAATTCATTAAATCATAAAAAATCAATGGCATTCCATTAATTGTTTAATAACCTAAATATAAAAAATATATTTTAAACATTATAAGAATGAGGAAAGGGAAATTTATTAAAGTTACATAGTAAATTCAAAATATTTACTAGGTTATGAAAAAACATGCACATCAAAAATAATCCTCAATTAAATCATGATTTAATAACAATTAAATAAAAAAATACAAATATTCAGAGATTTTTATCATTATAACATTATTATGGATTTATAAATTCCATCATGGGAGATAGAATCAGAAAACACATATAAAAAGGTTAAAATAGAATAAAAATAATCCTATAATGTTGGTGAATTGATAATTCTCAGGATTTGATAAAAAAAATTCCTTCACCTTGTGGTGTCAATAATTCCTCCAAAATTTTCCATGAACGAGATAATTCTCTCTATGGTTACTTATGGACATTTTTGTATAATAACCTCAAAATGGGATCATATTTGGCTAGAAACCCTAACAATAATTAAAACTCCCCTCTACCAAACCCTTAATCTAAACACCACTATGGTGTTAGAAGTTCTATATTTGGATCTATTTTAGAGATATTTTTTCCAAACATGCTCATTTTAAAAATTATATATTTTAAAAATATTGAAATCAAATTAAAACTGAAAATAATTCTAAAAATGAACCATCCATGAGACCATCCCAAAAAATGTTATTAAAAAAATAAAATTGATTAAATGAGTATTTTTAGTCTATATGTACTTAGGTAGAAAACAAGGTGGTTATGTCAAAGGTAGAAATGATAGAGACTAATAGTGTGAGTACTTTTCTTTTAATATTGTTACATGTAATAATTATAAGAGTGTATAAATGAGGAATAATGATGATTTATAATAAGAAACCAGTGATATAGAATTAGTGTGTTCAATTTCATATCATAGAAGGATCTTATAGAGGTGTTATAAATATGCTAGCATGGGACACCTAAAGCAAGATGATCAAATAAAACCTATATCTTATCATTGGTCCTAAACACTATGAATTTAAAAGAGGATATATGTTTCATTCATCTATGGATCTAGAAGAGGGAAATTTAAAGAGATGTAGGGATATTTTATATTGGATGAGAATTCCAAAAAAGATGGATCTTAATAAAAATTGAGGATAGGTGTAAACTCTTCATAATGTTATATATAAATAAGTCAGGGGATGTTGTTTTCTATAGATCCTACACTGGATCAGGCTGATACAGGGCCTTCAATAGTAAATGGTATTTTTAGTATTGTAGTTTCATTTGTCACTATATGTTTTGATATTAGTGAATCATATTCATTCATAGATCCATAATTATAAGACTAATAGAGTTTTCAATGAAATTGATATCAAATTCAATGAATATTGATATACTATTTAGGGAAAGGATTGAATGAGGATCTATATTCCAATATAATTTGGTTATGGTTTTTTATATAGAGATCTTTAGGGGCTTCTATTTCTTCAAAATGTAAAATTTTTAGAACATCATTAAGATGAATTGGCTAGTGATATTTATTGACTATATTAATAATAAGTGGAGATTCCATTATCTTAAAAGATTGGGGTGATTATAGTTTTTTAGGAGAGTGGGATATCTGTGAAATATGGAAAGTCCCCAATGATTATAATATTGAACATTTTATTTAAAGTTAGTTATGTTGGTTATTATATTAGGTATATCAGTATATAAACTTTAGATATAGGTATTGTCAGAAGATATTCAAACTATTTTTATTATGATTTTAACACTGGTGGTGAAAAGAGAAGTGGAATTCTAAGTTAACTTATTTCCTTTAATGAGTCTTATTTACCTCCCTTCTTATCATATATAACCTATAGAAATATGAGAAATAATGATTTATAAAAATTATTTAATTGGGAAATTGATTCCCCTTATGTGGAACTAATCATATTTTCTAGGATGACCAATGTTAAAATGTGGTAATAAATTCAATGTAGACTTTTAAACTAGAATAAATTGATGATTAAATACCAGATAGATCACATCAATGATTAATTTGATTTCATAAAGTGGGTGAAATAGTTTTAGAATATTGGTATAATAACAAAAAACTGAAATGTAATGTCTATATCATAACCTTTCTATAATTACATTATTTGTAAAAAATATTACATCCCTTACATACCCATGACCTTTTAGGTTTTTAGTTATAGAGAATTATGAAAATCCCTAACAAAAAACCCATAGTTTAATCAAATGGTAATTTTTACCAACAAAACAAACTCTCCAAATAAAACACCTACATTATTAAAGAATAATTTCTCATATTATACACATGAAAAAATTATTATTACTCTTCTTCATAATCTGAAAAAAAAAGAATAAAAAGTAATGGAATGAGCTAGAATGTTTTTTAAGGGGGAACATACAGCATAAGTTATCGTGTAATAATCAAGGCATTAATGATATGGCTAGAATAAGTAATATTAAAATAATTTCATATAAATAATAACATGTGTATAAAATATATATATGGATAACATAACAATGTAAATTCTCACATGGATAATAATAACTAATTTTTAAGTGATGGAACGCATAATGTAAAACTTCAAATTCAAACTATCACGGAAAAATTCCATGACATTATAGATAATCAAAACTATCATAGTCGTATTCTAAGAAAATATAGATAATTTTAACTATAAAATCCTTATTTCAAAAGATCATATATATATCGGTATTTAATAAACTAAATCCCAAAAAAATGTTACATGATACTTACCTATTCATGAAGGGAATAAATAATTCGAAGCCCAACCCATCACTAAATAAGCCCAATGAATTCATCATATAAAAGGAATGGATAAAAAATAAAATACATAATTGTTAGGTCCACTAGTTTAGATACCCTGAGAGGGGGGTGAATCAGGGTATGACAGATAACAAAAACTTTCCCTATTGATCTTGTTTCATTGTTAAGAAAAACACTATTCTCTCTCTTTCCCATAGAAAACTATAAATAGAAATTAAATCATACACAGGAAACAAAAAAATTTACTTGGTTCACCCTCATTGGGATATATACAAGGATCATACACCAAAGATGTGACAATGTACCTAATTCACTAAAAACAAACTGTTGTTTACAAATTTCAAAGCAGACTCGTTGTCCCTCATAGTTTACAACCAATATCGATATGAAAGATCACTTTTCTCTCAATTGAAGTGTGCTCACTGCTTCTTCAGAAGATCGACTCATAGTTTAGAGACCTATAGTTCTCTTCATTATCTCTAGTGAAATATGCATCCTTAACTATTCATAGATTCTCTGTTGACGTCCAACTTTCACCCGTAGATAAATCTCTCTTTGCATCAGGTGTACCGGGCAACCCCAAATCGTTTGCGCAACCCTTACAGCGTCTTGTGCGAAACTTTAATTACTTGCATGCAAGTTTTCAATTTTGTCTCGAAATAACCTTTGCATGAAATATTCCACTTTTTTGTGAAATATCCTTTGTTTTCAACTTCAATCTTTCGCGCAACTCAAATATTACACGCAACTTTCTTAGCTTGCACGCAACTCAAAATCTTTCACGCAACTCCCTTTGAGTGAAAGTATAACGTTATTTGGTGCTTGTATTTTCTCTAAGTGTTTATCCCCTCTAATAAGGGTTCACCTCGTATTTATATCCTTTCTTCACCCCTGTGTGGAAGATTCATCTTTTTTCGCCCAAGTTCCTCTTCGAGAGCACAAAACCCAGTTTGACGTCTCATTGGGCACGCAAGTTTCTTTAGTGCAACCTCCTCTTTCGCGCCCATTTCTAAATATTTCACGTATATAATTCCTTTTCCATTTTTTGAAATTCTACTCCCAAAACATGCCTTGCGCGCATGTTTTTTCGTGCAACTCCACCTTTCGAACACATCTTCAAATATTTCGCGTGCAACATGTCTTTTCCATTTTTCAACATTCTGACCCCGAAACATGCCTTGTGTGCAAATTTCCAAACAATACTAGATATTTCACACAACTTCCTTTTCCAAAAACAAGTTTCCCCATTTTCTGATTTTTAGGTATAAAGATTTGGAAAACACTTGAAAATGGTACAACCTTAGATCTGTTATTTTTATACCGCCTCTAGATCATCCATTCCTTTTTCATCACTCTTTGTCAACATAGATTGTAAAAAATATCAATGGAACTTGAAAAGTCACCATGTAAACCCCCTTTTTCATTAAATTAGACATTTTAGTCTTCTTTTTCAACCAACACAACATGGAGGTCCTCTTTGTCAACAAACACAATCACCTCAAAATGCTTCAATGATATCTTCAGGGATTTTTCCCAATAATAATTTACATGCCTTTGTAATCAATAAATATATGTATTTGTAAAAAAAATTATAAAAATGTTAAATATTTCCCTTGTTAATAAATGGAAAACCATTCTAGTATCACTTCATCGTATACCATTTCGATGAGAAATATATATTTGTGTCGCATGAACATGAAAATATTCATAATCATGAATTAATTAATCCATGAGAAAAAAATAGGTTTCATGAACAACTATAAAGAAATAATCTTAATAGATATATATAAATAAGGTGGTAAATTCTATTAGATCATATCCCCAATAAATCATAAGAACCCTAATGTTTATTTATATTGATGAAAAAATATTTCATTATAATATTATATATTCTCTTTCAAAATTAACACAAAATATCATTCACTTTGGATAACATTATTTAATAGTAAATGAATTTTTTAACATGATGAATAAAAAATAATTTTTTGAATCCATGAAAATAATTAAATAAAGTTACATTAATAAAAATGGTTACAAAACCATAATTTTCATTCATGTTTAAAGTTTTAAAAATAATATTATTTTCACACTATTGTAAAGAAAGTCCAAAATAACTTATGTGGAAATTGTTAAATAGATTATTTTTATAATTTTATAAAGAATTTAAACAATAATATAAAATGAACTTTGAAAATTATTAAAGTATATATAATAACATCTATAAAACTATATGAATAATATTTACATATAGAATAAATATTCTTAACCCAAATTATGAGATAAGTTCAGATCCTCTTATAGGTATCCTTTAGGTTGAGATATGAACCATAAAGAAAGATAAATTTTAAAAATACATGTAAACCATATAAATAACCATAGGAGAACAAAATAGATAAATTTTTAGATAGAACTAACATATAATTTCCCATATAGAAATTTGACCTAAATAACCTCGATATCAAAGTGATATTGGAATATAAAACCCTAATAATGATCATAAAATTTGAAGTAAAAAAATTACCTTAAAAAATAGTATGTGAAATAAATATAAATAGAAATAAAACACATTCAAATATGACATTAAAAATAATAAGTTATAACAAACATAATCTTAGAATAACATAGACCCTTGTAAAAAGGATATGTCTCAATGAAATGAAATTTAGTTAAGAATCCCCTTAAATCAAGTCCTAACATGACTCATACATCTTCTAATATCTGGAATAATAAAATTATATTAATTATTTACTTTATTTAAAAATTTAACATGTTTATTTTAATATTATTATTCCATTTAATTCATATATTATCACATTTCATTTATTTACTAAATTATTATAGTTCATGTCGGTCGTTCTGATATCTCTCGATTCCTAACCTCTAAATTTTTTTCATAGTTGTAATATTAAAATACAATTTAAGAATGGTTAGAAAATATTAATATGTTTCAATATATAATATTAAATCATTCCCAAATAATATAAGTTCAATGGGTTATCAAATAGTTAACATTCACTAAATCTTCCTCGATAAGCTAGTTTTTGTCAACTAAAAACAATTGCATTCGTTTGACTAAAATTTCAATATGATATCAGTAACTTTACCATTAAATAATAAAAAACATGATATTAAATGAATATTGATGTTATATTATATCATGAAATAATTTTTGAAAAATATCCATGAAACACGTTAATTTATGAAAGAATTATTGTTTACTTAAGCTGTATAAAACCACCACAGTAAGCGGTGTTTTTTATAATATATTTAAAGAATGGAAAATTAAATGAATACTTATGTTTAATAAAAAAATTATATTATAATTAATATAATTTTTTAGGGTTAATTTTTATGATTATTCATGTGTTTAAAAAGAGTTATAGGATAATTGAAATGAAAAACATCTTTTTTAAAGAACACATGACATAGTAACAACTTATGGAAAGAGTTAGATTATAGGTGATGAATACAGTCTCATAATTTAAGGAATAAAATAATTCTAGAACCACATTAATTAAATATTTTTATAAATATAATAATTGTTTTGATGAGTTTTATGATAAAGAGTCATAATTAAGAAAGGGGAAAGAGGCTTGGGAACCCTTACCTTGCTCTTTAAATAACCTCATTCAGATTGAGTCTAATGTCTTTGAAGAAATGAATTTTTTTAAATTTCATAGTATTCTAAATGTGGAAATTTATGTTTAAATAATAATTTGTGTATAATATTGATAGACAATTTAACATTAGTTGTGATTTGGAAAGGGTATATTAAGTATCCTTTTATGGGGAAAATTCATTGGTGTTTTCGAAAATATTAGGTCTTTAAGAGTCTAGAATGAAATATTAAAATGTAAAGTTTATCATAAATGGGAAATAAATCATAATATAAACCATAATCCATTCCAATTTGAATCATGATAATATTAAATTATTTTTTATTTATTTTTGAATCATTTTTAACATTAAATACCCTTTACAGCTTTTTAGGATTATTTTTATAATTCGACATTAAAAATATTTAAATAGTGATGGAATTGAAATTTAAATAATTAAATAATTTATTACCAATGAATTTTATCCCTAAAAATCATGTAACACTATAATTCATTCCAATATTTTCATTTTAAATATTTTTAAATCCACTTACCTTAACCTTTCTTCTACTTACACAAGAGATGCATCAACGCTCCCTAAGTTTTATGGATAATTATCATATTACTTTATATTAAAAATAAATAAATAATATAAATATATTTTATTTTAATTCAATATAATCATTTAAAACCTTCCATAACCTTATTATTCCTAATTATATCATGATAAAATTTTTAGGATAATAAGTTTTCTTTTTCACACCCTATGTAAGCAATGGGTAAGAATTTAGATCATTATCCTATTACATAATTATAAACTTCATGAATATATGTCAAAGAAATTTATTATTAATAATTTAATTATCTTATATTTTAATAAATAATTATCACTTCCTAGATAAAATATTAAATACATCAATTTGACAGTTCCATTATTGTGCAAGTATTGTGTCAGAACCAATAAATCTTTTCATATTTATCATGAAATACAAACTAATTTATATTAATTGAATATTATTAAAATAATATTTGTATTATAATATCATGTAATATATTTTCAATAATTATAACTAATTTTTATGTCAAATTTATACGGTGATGATGTAATAAATTGTGTGGTATCCACAAAAACTATATTTTCTTAACTATTCACTAAAAATTAAATTTTTACAGAAAATCCCCAAAAATTAACCCTAAGATTATTTTTACATATTGATACCAAAAATAAACTAAACTTTAACAAAATAAAATTATAATATTTATAAATTTCACATTTAAATAAAATCTTATAATACATCAAAAAACTAATTATATAGAATAAAACCTACTATTTTCTCAAATGAGAAACCATATTCTTATTTCATAAATTGAAAAAATAATTTAGAATAAGTATCAATATATATATATATAATTAAAAAAATATTTATTTATAATTTATAAAATTATTATATAATTATTTAAATAGATCGCAATAAGAAATATTTTTAAGCAAATATATTTAACCTTTAAATAAAATGCATTTTTAGTCACAAACAAAGTATAATAATTTTAATTGTATAATTGGCATCAAATTTATTATAATACATCCTTTTATACATGTTATAAACATATATATGAGTCTAAAATACAAAAACTTTATAATTATAAATATTAATAAACCATAAAAGTTATAAATTGTTAAAAATATATGGGTTTTCACATTACCCCCCCCCCACCCCATTGGAATAAGAATTACAACCTCAAAATTATGCCTTGAGCCTGATGTGAAATGGTTTATGATGTGTAGTAATACATTTAATATTTTACAATATCCATATAAAGTGGTGGAATAGTAATTCCCCAACCATAATATTTTTAATGAATCTGCCATAATGAAACCTTGTAAAGAAATAAAGGTGATGGGAAGAAATGTGGATCCAAAGATAAAATAAAAATAAATAAGTTGAAATAAATACATTTAAATATTTTTAAATAGTTGTAGGGAAACCTGCATTGATAAAATAAAATTTATATTTATATTTAAATAATGATAATGTGATATATGAATTGATTATAAGATAATACATATTTTTATTCAAAAATAATAAAATAATAAAATTGTTATGAAAGAATATGGCATGAAAATAAAATTTTCTTGGAGAAAATGAGAAAATATAGTTTGATAAATATAATTGAAGAATATATTAATCATAGAAAAACATAGTCAAAGAATAAAGGTTATTCATCAATGAGAAGAGATTATGTCAATAAAAACCCTTACGACTTTTTTAATGTATGAATTGGGATCTAATGAAAGAAGGATCCAAAAATAGAAATGGAAATTTCTTGAATGATATATAAATTATCATTAGAGATGTCAATGGATTAGTAATTTCACCAAGTAATTCTGAATTGGGAATAATATGAAACATGACTCAATGAATGAATGATGAGATAAAAAACCCTTACGATTTATGACAAATAAATGTATATCCCATTAAAAAGCGAAATATATTATAATCTAATGGTAGAGTAAACTAATATTATAAAAACATTACAAATAAGAATAAAAATGAATCAATTAAATGAAACTGAGTGAAAAACAAACCTTACATACAATATGGTATATAAAATATAAATGCATAAGACATGAAAATATACAATCAATTCATCAGAAATTAATATAATATAACATTTTAATTTCAAGATCATATAAGGTGATAATTTGAAATAAATGAATAATAAATGAAAAAAATAGAGATCTAGAAATAAGGCCCTAGAAATTAGGAAAACCATTATCACTTTTTCTCCCAAAAATAAACATAGTCTTTTCCCCAAAATTATTGAACATTAATAATCATCAAAATGAGTGTATCGTGAAATGAGAAAAATTTCCTATGTGTATTTCATTAAGAAAAATAATTTTTAGGTAATGATTAAGAAACTTCTTTTTTTTATTTAAATATTTCTCAAACCGTTTATGTACCATTATAAGTCTCGTATATATGAATGTGTTTCCAATGTCATATCTTGATTGTTGAGTGGTTTTTTCCATATAAGACATGATTGATTTATCATCCTTTTAATATAGTTTTATGAATTCTTTACCATTGAGATAAATATTATAATAAAATATACATATTTTATCTCTTTAAATTAAATAAGTTTAATTTGATCCTTTGGTTCTATGATGGATTAGTTTTGGACAACTTTTTATCTCAAATTATAAATGATGAATAACCAAGATGAATATTTCAAGTTGGTAGCACAAACATAATGTCTTAATAGATCATGATACAAGAAAAAATATAATCTTGTTTATTGTATGATGGACTTTATAACATGTTTTTCCTTTGTTTCTATAAAATTACTATAAAAATGGTTATCTTGAGTGAGGGTATTAACCAATAACATATGAATAAACTATCTTATGAAGAATCAATTCTTTAATCTACAGAATTCCAAATATATACAATAACACTTTATTCGCAATAATAATAATTCCACAAATCTTTCAGCCTTAAAATTATTCAAAATATGATTGAACAAATTCAACACCCAAAAATTATAAAATCCTGATCACATATTCTTATGAGAACAACAAAAAGATTATCTACTAATAATATTAGTCACTCATATTATCACATTCCAAACATTAATATAATTTAATTATATATTTTCCCATAATATAATAATTATTTCCAAAAAAAATATTGAATCACCATGTTATAAAACCTTAATAAAAATGACTTGATATTCATTCCTCAATTTATAAAATCATAAATACCCAATAATTTTCTATATAAACCATAATCATGTATTTCTCATACAACCTAATAAATACCTCTAAAAATATTATTAGTCAACTTAAATTCTTGTCACATAAGACCTCAAAAGTGTATCTATAAGAATCCTTAAAAATATTATCCCATGATCATATCTATAAGTCGTATATTATCCTTAATGAATAATATCCCTACATCTAAATTTATATAAACATTCCTTTTCTAACAACTATAACACTTCTAACATAACCATCCCTTAATTAAATGATTTATAGAAAATGTTTCATCACTTACCAACCCATGACCTTTTAGGTTTAGAGTTTTAGAGAATTAAGAAAAATCCATTACATAACAAAATCCATACTTTCATAAAATAAACATTTTTCCACAAAACTAAACTCTCTAAATTTAACACCTACTTCATTAATGTATAATTAATCTCAGTAAACCCATAAACACATTCATATTACTCTTATTAATACCCTATGTAAAATAATAACTAAATAAATAAGTGTTATTTGATTTTTTGTAACGGGTTTTGTACAATATAAGTTATCAATTAATAATCAATAAATAAATAATATAGCTGGAAAAAATAATAATGAAATAATTCTATATAACTAATAACATTAGTATGAAATATATGCATGGATAACATAGTAATGAAGATAATCACATGGACAATAATTGCTAATTTCATATTGATGGAATTCATAATCTCAAACATCTAATTAAAAGTATTAGGGCCTTAGGCCAAGACAATATACATAATTTAAACCATGAAGGCCCCAATAAAAGACATTACAGATAGTTCAAACCATCAAGTCCTATTTCCAATACATTATATTTAAAAGGTTAACGTATTCACTGAATACCAAAAACTAGTATATCTCATGAGACCAACTAATGCATCAAGGGGCTATATAATTCAAGGCCCCAAAAATCACTAAATAAGTTAAATGCATGCATCATGTTTAAGTAATGAATAAACAATACAATTAATAAAAAAAATCCTTGGTAATATATATATATATATATAATGATAAAACAAGTGTATTGAATGTCAACATTTCCTAAATCAATAAATTGAATAACATCCTATTCTCACCCATCATTATATAAAATATATAAGAATCATACACAAGTATGTCACATGAATATGAAAATATTTGTAAACATGTCTTAATTAACATGTGAAAAATAAATGTGTTTTATGAATAATCCCACAAAAAAATGATCATTATCCATTCAAAGAAATAATGTGGTTGGTATCATCATATAATATCCATAGTAAAGCATAAAAACACAGAAATATGTTAACATAAATGAAAAATGCATGTATTCTAATATTATAAATATTCATTAAAATATAAGAAGAAATATCCTTTATTTTTTACAACATTAATTTTTTTAAAATATATGTAATAATAATTAATTTTTAAAAACCATGAAATCCTATAAAATATTCTTCATTGAGAAAAATGGTTGTAGTTGTGAGAAATTATGGTTATGTGGACGGTGCTAAAAATAAGTTTCCATTTACACCTTTGTAAAGAGAGTTAAACATTTCATATATAGAATATGTTAAAAAGATTCCTTTTAAACATGTTTAAATACACTTAAAGAAAATATATTATTACCTTAAGTAATTATTAAAGTCAATATAAGAAAATATATGATAAAATATAAATAAAATGGGAATGTATCATAAAGATTCTCTACCAAAAACATGAGATATGGTAGGATCCGTTTATATTAAATCTTTTTTAATGTCTCGGTAAAATCCTACAAACACACCTAAGAGGGGATGAATCAGGTTTGAATAAATTTTATGAAAAAGGAATTAATTATTTTATGTTCTTTCCACCCATTTGGTTTTCTGAACCTTTATCATTGTTAGGATATGAAAAATATCTCGTTAAGTTTACCATATCATACACATATATGCAATGAAAATACTGAAATTAAAGTTGGTACACATGATATTTATAATGTTCATCAACAATGTGTTAAACATACTCCTTATCATGTTCAACTCCCATTAAGAATTAAATATACCAGTAATAATATTTTAATCAATTATAGTTGGTTGGCTATGTATTTTTTCAAAACCAAGTCCACCATAAGATAATTGTGATACCATCATATTACATATGTGACAAGCCTCCTCTATATTACTAAAGTGAAGGGGTCTTTATATTGTATCCCTAGTATTCACACTCGCATCACACTAGTAGTTATTCATAGGTTCCTTACACCACTTGAAATCTATGAGAAAACTATCTGGGTATTTCTCTACATCAATAAAATATGATATTATTCCTCAACACATAATGAGTTTGACTAATTTAATATCTACAAAAAACAATCTTTCAACTCAGTATCTATTCCATCGCATAACTATTAGATTATTCTGAAACTAATTTTTGGCTTTCTAAAACTCATAAAAACTGAATGATCAAGTATAATAATTTATCACAACATAAAAAACCTTAGCTTTTGGCACCTCTCCTTATTCTTTCTTCTTCCTTGATTATATCAGAAAATAAGTACAAGTGATTACATCTCCTTCATATATTTATTTCAAACCCAGGAGGTAGTATCTCTTCAACACTAGTATAGATAACATTCTTATTCCTCCCTATATCATACATAAATCCTCATTATTATTGTTCTTCAAGAGACTTCATACTCTCATCATTGTCATACTTGCTTACTTTTACACCAGTGGATCTTTCTTTTTTTTTTCTTCTACCTTGATCTTCTTAGTCTATCAGTCATGGGTTTTGATATTAAATGGGTCCTATTATTTCCAATACCTATAAATTTAATATATGTAGATTTTTTTTTCAACTAAAAATGTAGTATTATAACATACCCACTTTGGATTCCCATGATATTTATTTCAACTCAAAGGATATTTTACAAATATAATTAATTATTTCTACACACATTCATGAGTATATTTCTATTTTGTTCGTTCACTAGATAGAATTCATTTTCCTCAAAATTAACTAATCATAGCGGCTAAAATACCATACTAAAATCATTCTTCCTTGTCTATATAAAATAATAATATATAGTAGTAGTTTTTTTCATTTTTACCTTGAGATAAATAAGTGAATCTAGTTATATATTCTATTTCAATAGACATGTATAGAAATAATTCATCCCATCATGTCCTTTCTTAAATAACTCAACTCAAAAAAAAATAAAAATCTATGATATTGTGTCCAATGAAACTCATAACATAAGAATCAACTAAAATTTCTCTTTTATTTCCAAATTTAGAGAATTCTAAAATTATTTTAATTTCAAGATAAATAGTAATAACTTAAATGTATCCTACCTTTGATATTATTCATAGAAACTTCGTGATATATATTATTCAACCATCTCAATTCATAATAATTGAGGATTTGATGTATAAATCAAGCTTCGATGTAATTTCATCTATATTATTCTTGAGAACCCATGAAGTTTTATCTTATTTATAAAGTGACTCACCCACTTGATAATAGTAAAAATATGAATGAGCCATGGATAACCAATAATCAAGATTATTTTAAGTTAAATACCAACATGATAATCTTAAAATTACATTTTCATCAAAATAATTAAATTGTGGAATTTCAATTTTCAAACATTAGAAAGTCTCTTAAATTTTTCTATTATGATTTGATCTTATTCACCAAGAATAAAGATTATATCCTCTTTAATTTTATACCATGAATTAAAAACCCTTCTTGGTATTTGTGATGTTTAAAACCATGAAGTACTGTTTTGGAATCAATACATTTCATCTCTTTATTTAGATGTTATATCTATAAACTGAGTTGTTCGGTATGTAGAATCCAAATTTTATCTAAGGAATGATTGTTATTTTGACAAAAAATGATCCCTACATAGGTCACGTCTACATATATGATTCTTAAACTTACTGGTTAAATTATGTGTATACAGAATAGATCAAGTATACATATCCATGTTGATGATTATAATGTTCAAACTCCATTTATACGCATCACTAGATGATGGTTATGCAGTGGTGTAATGATGGTTCTGAAACTCAAGAATGATGATTATTCATCTAGTACATTACTATTTTTCATTGTTATCTAGGATATATGATTCTTATATAGTATAATAAGATTATTATTATCAAGTATAGTGACAACCATTTTACAAATTTCATTAAAATGATATAAATACTATCCCAAATCAACTCTGGATTACTCAACCCTTCATCCAAGAGTTTTTAAACATTGAATACTAGTATCCAACATGTTATGTACTCCAAGTATGGTTTCTAATAACTCATTCACTTCCATATCTATTTCAAGCTCATGTTAACCATTGTTAATAACATCCCACAAGTTGTACATAGTAGCTAATACTATCTAGAAATTCCAAAATTTTATAGATCATACTCTACATCCTTCATGATTTTCTTGGAAATTATTAGTAGCTCAAAAATTGATACATCTAAATGGGATGATCTCTATGTTACCAAGAAACCAACTTCCTATCCCACATTTAATGTGTATTCTCTTCAATTACTTTTTCCATGATAATCCACTTTTTATATTTCTAGTTGAATCTTATCCACTCCATTTTTCTCTAGAACACATTGAATTACTTTCTATTGAAATGAAATAAAATTCACAAATATCCAAATATAATGGAACTTAAATATCTCATATGGATTTTTTATCAATTACCAAATATTCTTCAAAATCCAATGCTTCTTTTCTCCCCCAAATTGATAATTAATTCTTTATAGGGGGAAATTATTTTCCTTATTGAAATTATTTGGAAGGGTCTTCTCATTTATAACTATCTATTCTAATTTTATGAAACCCTTCCATTCACTATTTTTTACATATTCCCCTTTGATAGATTCATTCAACTTTCATTTGAGATATGGGTGGCACCACAGGATCATATAGAAATTATAAATCATCTAATCAAATATTATTCTATATTGGATAACCCATTATATAGAACAATAGTGACAAGATTAAAAAAATTCATTCCACTTACTCAAATAAATGGGGTACAACATCTAACTTTATTTCTCAAGGGTGTGCGCAAATAGATTTTTAAGAAGTTTTTACAAACATTACCTTCACTTGAAAACACAAATCAAAACATTTCATGTGCCCATTATTTCTCCCCATTTGATCACATAGTCACTCCCTTTAAAAAATAGTGAATTAATGTCAAAATAAAGATGGGATAATGAAAATAAAGCCTCAAATTCCATTTTTTAAAGGGGTTATATAGAATTATATATTTAAAATAAATTATAAATCTATACATATTTACCTCCTATTAAATACCCCCCTCTAGTGATGTTATCCACACTTTATCACCTTAAATTCCAAGAATAGGTGTAGTACTAAATAGATATAGGAATAAGGTTCATCTAATAACAGCACTTCAATGTGAACCATGGGGTTGATATAGCTTTGCAAACCCAGGGAATACTTTCATTAAAGGACTAAGGTATCTATATGTATAATGACTCGAACTATTATAAATAAAATTCCCATTTTTTGATTTGATTAATTGTCTTATTATGTCTTATAATTATAGAAAACACATGAACTTATTTTGTTTTATTGTATCCAATTGGATTTAAAATACTATTAAGTATCTTTACCATTGAAAATATAGTCGTTGAATAGTGATCACGTGATTAGTATAAATAGAGGGTTTTAACAAATCCAATTGACGCAAACAAAGGAAGAGATGGCCTCAACCAATAGGATCGTACCCTATGAAGCCCATTTATCAAATATTCTGATAAAGAAAGCATTCCTTGGATTTTCCCTTGACCAATCCTAATATTTGATCTAAAAACTTAAGAATGATCTAAATTGTTTATGGGAGAAGTTCAAGCTCATCAAGATCATGGCCCAAACCATGTTCACTGAACTGCCCCACGAAAGTCCCACCATCACACACCTTAATCATACGGCATTTATGTAGCGACTAGGTTTTTAGCCCTATCAGACTTTGGAATATTTCTACAAATAATTCCAGAGCTAGGCATGAAGACGGCGTGCGATTCCGAGGCCCGGTGTGCCTAGAATAAATTTTATAAAAATATTAATTATTTTTATACTATGCATGTGGAGGGGTGTGCTATCTCCTAAAAGGTAGCTCATAATGGGAATCTGAGGGCACAGTTGCGTCCGGAACGTGCCGTTTACCCTAGGTGAGGTGTAAACTTTGCGGGCGCGGGTTGCTGTGGAAAACACCACCAGGGGCGTTTTCGTAAATAATTGGAAAGTTTAATTGTTAGCGTCAGCTCCAATAACTTCTGAACGGAGTCTCGGATCGACAATCTAATCCCTCCGTTGTGTTCAGAACGTCGTGTTTACCCTAAGGGATACCTTGATTTTGTCTGCATCAGGCCTCAGGCGGAGGCGCGTCAGGAGCCAGAGATATTTTTTTTTTAAAAAGAATAAATATCTTGCATCTCCCCCCTGGACGGATCGTGCACAGAAAAAGAGTTCTTCCTCCTTCCTCCTACTTCTCCTCCTCTTCCAACGGCGAATCGGCAACCAAATCATGCGATCAAGGTGTCGTCGAGCTCGGATTTCGACGGCGGACGCTTCAGGATCGTGCAGCGGAATCTTTGGAGCGTGGATCATCGACGTTTCGCCTGCGAGGTAGGCGGTTTGAGTTTTACATTAACGGATCCCGTTTTTGTGTTTTTTTTCTTCAAAATTATGTAAGGGTTGTGTAGTTCAGGTCTTGAGGTTTCCAAAACATTTTTCAGATCTGAATTTGGAGAACCGGGGTGCTCCCGGTGGCTCCTGGAAGTTTTACAGTAAAATCCTGGTTTTCCGGTGGCGAGGGGCGGTGGCCATGGTAGAATCCGGTGGTAGCGCTGTGTTTTCCGGCGGCGGCACAGTGTTTTCCGGTGAGGCAGTCAGTGGTCCGGCCAGGTTTTTCCGGGGGTTCTTTAAACCCATTTAACTCGCAAACTAGAAATCCGATTTGCGATCCGTTTGCGGCAACGTGTTCCTTGCATCGAGACAGACCTTTTGAACTCACTTTAAAAATTTTGTGAGCCGGGTTTGTGTCTTAGGGCTACGAAAAGTTGAAATAATAATAATATTTTATTATTATTCGACTTTGGGTCGTTGTAACTTCTACCTGGAGCGTCCGAATGACTTGTCGTCATTGGCGTTGAGACCCTGATGGTGCGACAGACTTTTTGAGAAAGTTTCCGGGTGTGGGGACTGAGAACAGGGTGCGGGCCCCACGGGGCCGGGTTTTGGCGTTTGCGGAGAAACGTAGATTTAGCCCCATGAGTCATATTTGGGTGGATGAAAATTCAATCCTGTGTGTTTCTCCGAGAGGATCACAATGGTACGATCCGTTCGATGAGTTTCGGGATCGAGGTGTGGGCCCCACCCGAGATGGCTTCAGTGAATAGTACCTTTTTCACCGGGTGTCTGTTTCGGATGAGTGAGTAGTCGATTTCGTGTTTTTTTCTTGAGGGGAACGTCGTGGTATGATCCGCTTGAGGAGTTTCAGGATCGTTGTGTGGGCCCTGCATGGGCTAGCTACGATGAATAGTGCCTTTTTCACCGGTTCTCCGTTTTGGGCGAGTAAACAGCCTATCCTGCGTGTTTTTCTGCGTGGATCGCGATGGTGGCCTCGATATCGTCCTAAGAGGTGTGCAGTGTGGCATTGTGGTGGGTCTCATGGGTTAGCGATGTTTGGACTAGCAGTGGTTCAGGGTACTCCCTTGGTTCATTCCTACGAGGGTTCACGCGGCATCACAACCTTCGTATAGGTTTGTGATCCTCTCGATGAGATGTTTAATTTGTTAGAGTTGTGGCATCCCTCTGGTGGGCCCGGATCAAGATCTTCTATCATTTTTTCCCTAGATCGGGTTCGTGGTATCACTGTGACCGCTTATCCGTGGGCGGCGATCCCCTATCTAGCTGGTTAACTCCGTAGGGTTTGTGGCATCATCGGGAATATGATCCCCTACACAGTGGGCTGTGTTCATTAGGGTTGTGGAATCGTCGGGTATACGATCCCCTACTCAGCACGAGACGTATAGTAGGGTTGTGGTATCGTTGGTTATACGAACCCCTACTTAGTGCGGGGTTTCAGTAGGGTTACGATATCGTTGGTTATACGATCCCCTTCTTAGCGCGTGGTTTCGGTAGGATTGTGGTATCGTTGGTTATACGATCCCCTACTTAGCGCAGGGTTTTGATAGGGTTGCGGCATCATCAGTTTGATCCCCTATAGTGTGAGATGTACCAGATAGTGTTCTGGTATCGTCGTGACCACCTTTACGCGGGCGACGATCCTCTA
The DNA here is from genome assembly GCA_963277665.1 of Viscum album. Taxonomy (NCBI): domain Eukaryota; kingdom Viridiplantae; phylum Streptophyta; class Magnoliopsida; order Santalales; family Viscaceae; genus Viscum; species Viscum album. The sequence continues at coordinate 1,213,470,533 of OY728143.1, forward strand.
TCTGAGTGACGTGTTTCTGTCGAGCGTCAGATCGGGTCGTGGTGTCCCCCAACGGATCCTGAGAGTGATCCCCTATCTGTGAACTTCGTATACCGGTGTGGGTTCTGGTATCCCCTAGCAGAACCTAGGAGCGATCCCCTATCTGAGGAGTTTGGTGGTTATGTTTTATTAGCGGGGTTTTCCTTAGTGACGGTATCCGACGATCGTGGTCTCTCGGGTGAGCATCTGAGATGTTTACTTGGGACTCGATGGAGTGTATCTCTCGGACGAGTGTCATCTGGGATGACAGTGATCATGGAGTGTGTTCTCCTGGTTGTGGACAGTTTCTGGTGATGAGGTCGATACCTCATGTGGCTTGTTGCGTGAGCTGAGTATATCTGTATTGTTCAAGGTGTATCTATGGGCATACACCTGAGCTGAGCTGACTAGTTGTGTTTAGCCGAGGATGGTCATGGGATGGAGTTTCTCTCTCATTTGGGTTCCCTCTGGCTGGGATGATCAGACTATTGCCTTTCAGTTTCTCTCTTTTGTTTTGGGTTTTTAGGGTGCCTACTGAGTATGTTTATACTCACCCCTGCACGGGCTTTTCCCGCACATGTTTGTGTCTTGTGTAGACCACAGGCCTTTCGAAGGAGTCCTAAGAGGACCCAGTGCAGGCGGAGCTGAGTGAGAGAGGCTTACCGGGGTTTTTACCGGTGTGGAGCTGAGGGATCTTTTCGGCGGGTGTTTGTGGCAGCGTTCCCCTTCTTTAGAGCAGGTTGGACGCGCTTTGTAGTTTTCTTTTGATGGGCCCTGTTTTTCCCTTTTTTTACTACTGTTTCACTCTGGTTTGGGTTAGATATATACATGCATTTACTTTTCAGTTTTATATATCTCTGCACTGTTTCATGGAGGTTTATGTGGGTGCGTGTGTACAGGTACCTTAGGCTAAAAATATTAAGTATTTTTATACTATGCACATGGAGGGGTGTGATATCTCCTAAAAGGTAGCTCCGAATGGGAATCTGATGGCACGGTTGCGTCCATAACATGCCTTTTACCCTAGGCAAGTTGTAAACTTTGCAGGCGCGGGTTGCTCTGAAAAACGCCACCAGGGGCGTTTTTGTAAATAAGTGGAAAGTTTAATTATTAGCATCAGCTCCAATAACTTCTGAACTGAGTCTCAGATCAAAAATCTGATCCCACCGTTGTGTTCAGAACGTCGTTTTTACCCTAAGGGAGACCTTGCTTTTGTCTGCATCGGGCATCAGGCGGAGGCGCGTCGGGAGCCGGAGATATTTTTTTAAAAAAATGAATAAATATCTTGCATCTCCCCCCTGGACGGATCATGCACAAAAAAAGAGTTCTTCCAACTTCCACCTCCTTCTCCTCCTCTTCTTACTGTGAATCGGTGACCAAATCATGCGATCAAGGTGATGTCGAGCTCAGATTTCGACGGCGGACGCTTCTGGATCGTGCAGCGGATGCTTTGGAGCGCGGATCATCGGCATTTCACCCGCGAGGTAGGCGGTTTGAGTTTTACAATCTCAGATCCCATTTTTGTGTTGTTTTTCTTCAAATTTTCGTAAGTCTTGTGTATTTCAAGTCCCAAGGTTTCCGAAACCTTTTTCGGATCTGAATTTGGAGCACCGGGATGCTCTCGGTGGCTCCCGGAAGTTTTCCGGCAAAATCCCAGTTTTCCGGCGGCGAGGGGCGGCGGCCATGGTGGAATCTGGCGGCGGCGCAGCAACGACGTGGTGTTTTCTAGCGGCGGCAGCGGAATCCGGCGACGGCACGGTGTTTTCCGGCGACGGCGCAGTGTTTTCCGGCGAGGCAGCCGGTGGTCCGGCCAGGTTTTTCCGGGGGTTCTTTAAACCCATGTAACTCGCAAACTTGAAGTCTAATTTGCGAGCCGTTTGCGGCAACGTGTTCCTTGCGTTGAGACGGACCTTTTGAACTCAATTTAATAATTTTGTGAGTCGGGTTTGTGTCCCGGGGCTACGAAACGTTGAAATAATAATAATATTTTATTATTATTCGACTTCGGGTCATTGAAACTTCTACCCGGAGCGTCCGAATGACCTGTCGTCAGTGGCATTGAGACCCTGATGGTCGAAAGACTTTTTGAGATGGTTTCTGGGTGTGGGGATTGAGAAAGGGGTGCGGGCCCCACAGGGCCGGGTTTTGGCGTTTGCGGAGAAACGTAGCTTTCTCACCAAGAGTCTGATTTGGGTAGATGAATAGTCAATCCTATGTCTTTTTCCGAGAGGATCGCAATGGTGTGATCTGTTCAATGAGTTTCAGGATCGAGGTGTGGGCCCCGCCCGAGCTATCTTCGTTGAATAGTACCTTTTTCACCTGTTGTTCATTTCGGACGAGCGAGTAGTCGATTCCGTGTGTTTCTTCGAGGGGATCGTCGTGGTATGATTCTCTTGAGGAGTTTCGGGATCGTTGTGTGGGCCCCGCATGGGCTAGCTACGGTGAATAGTGCCTTTTTCACTGGTTGTCCGTTTTGGACAAGTAAACAGCCTATCCTGCGTGTTTTTCCGCATGGATCGCGATGGTGGCCTCGGTATCGTCCTAAGAGGTGTGTAGTGTGGCGTTGTGGTAGGTCGCATGGGTTAGTGACGTTTGGACCAGAAATGGTTGAGGGTACTCCCTTGGTTCGTTCCTATGAGGGTTCGCGCAGCATCATAACCTTCGTATAGGTTTGTGATCCTCTCTATGAGATGTTTAATTTTTCAGAGTTGTGGCATCCCTCCGGTGGGCTCGGAGCGAGATCTTCTATCATCTTTTCCCTAGATCAAGTTCTTGATATCGTTGTGACCGCTTATCCATGGGCGGTGATCCCCTATCTAGCTGGTTAACTCCGTAGGGTTTGTGGCATCATCGGGAATATGATCCCCTACGTATTGGGTCGTGTTCAGTAGGGTTGTGGTATCATCACGTATATGATACCCTACTCAGCACGAGATGTATAGTAGGGTTGTGGTATCGTTGGTTATACGATCCCCTACTTAGTGCGAGGTTTCGGTAGGGTTGCGATATCGTTGGTTATACAATCCCCTACTTAGCACGTGCTTTCGGTAGGGTTATGGTATCGTTGGTTATATGATCCCCTACTTAGCGCATGGTTTCGATAGGGTTGCGGCATCGTTAGTTTGATCCCCTACTATGCGAGATGTACCAGATAGGGTTCCGGTATAGTTGTGACCACCTTTACGCGGGCGATGATCCTCTATCTGAATGACGTGTTTCTGTCGAGTACCAGATCGGGTCGTGGTGTCCCCCAGCGGACCCTGGGAGTGATCCCCTATCTGTGAGCTTCGTATACCGGTGTGGGTTCTGGTATCCTCTAGCGGACCCTAGGAGCGATCCCCTATCTGAGGAGTTTGGTGGTTATGTTTTATTAGCGGTGTTTTCCTTAGTGATGGTATCTGATGAGCGTGGTCTCTCGGGTGAGCGTCTGAGATGTTTACTTGGGACCCGATGGAGTGTATCTCTTGGACGAGTATCATCTGGGATGACAGTGATCATGGAGTGTGTTCTCCTGGTTGTGGACAGTTGCTGGTGATGAGGTTGATACCTCATGTGGCTTGTTGCGTGAGCTGAGTATATCAATATTGTTCAAGGTGTATGTATGGGCATACACCTGAGCTGAGTTGACTAGTTGTGTTTAGCTAAGGATGGTCACAGGATGGAGTTTCTCTCTCGTTTGGGTTCCCTCTGGCTGGGATAAGCGGACTATTTCCTTTCAGTTGCTCTCTTTTGTTTTGGGTTTTTGGGGTGCCTACTGAGTATGTTTATACTCACCCCTGCACGAGCTTTGCCCACACATGTTTGTGTCTTGTGCACACAACAGGCCTTTCGACAGAGTCCCAGGAGGACCCGAAGCAGGTGGAGCTGAGTGAGAGAGTTCGATCGAGGTGTTTACCGGTGCAGAGCCGAGGGAGCTTTCTGGTGGGTGTTTGTGGCAGCGTTCCCCTTCTTCAGAGCAGGTTGGATGCGCTTTGTAGTTTTCTTTTGGTGGGCCATGTTTTTCCCTTTTTGTACTGTTGTTGCACTCTGGTTTGGGTTAGATGTATGCATGCATTTACTTTTTAGTTTTATATATCTCTACACTGTTACATGGAGGTGTATGTTGGTGCGTGTGTACCTGTACCTTAGGCTAATGCCTCCCATGTGTGTGATAGCCTACTCGGCGCTAGATGCCAGCCCCTGGCCTATTGGAGGCGGGCTTGGGGAGTCGCGGCTCGAGCCCTGTTGGGTTGGGTCGTGACAATTTACTGATGTATTAAAGGGATATGTATTAATAACCTAGAATTATGAGTGTGTAAATTTTTTTTATATAATAATGATTATATTTTCATCCTATTATTATTACTTTATAAATTATTTTTATTTCGATTCAATAAAACAAAAATACTATTTTTAGTTTATATTCAAATTCAATTAAGTTATTTATTTAGATTAATTAATGGATTTTTAAAATAAATAATTTTTTAATAAAATATTATTATTAAATAATTTTTATTAAATATAAATGATCATATAATTTTTATTAAGTCAAATTTAATTTTTGTAAGGGTTTGAAAAATATTATTGTCAAAAAACACGATATTTCATAAAAAAAAATTATTTTATTAAGTGAAAATTAAAATTTTTAGAAAATTATTTAGATAAAATGAATATTATTTTTGGATTCATAATGTATAAATTATCAAATTGTTAATTTTTCATAATTTACTAAGATAGTTGAATTTTCAGATAAAAATTAAATATCATATAAATATATGTTTTATTTTATGACATTATAATGACCCAAAATTGATGTAATAATTACTATAAATTATATACATTTTAAAATTAATGGTTTACCTTTAAAATAATGTGATTTTGAGTTTATTTTATTTATATTGTAAGTCTATTATGAATCTTCCAAAACCTATAATATATTTTAAGGTTTTAAGATCATTTCTTTAAGAGTTTGACTCACCTCTGCATAAGAAAGGGAATTATTTTAATCATTTTTTCCATTTTCCTTATAAAATATTAAAAAAACACTCCCATTTAGTAGAAAAGATGGTAAAAACGATAGTATGGTTTGTGGTTTTGGATATTTTATTATGTAGAGTCCAAAACCTAAATAACAATCAAATCCTCCTCTTTTCCTATATAAACCCACAAAATACCCCATTTCTCTTTACAAGTTCTCATTAGATCATGACCATAATATTTTATACACTCTCTAGAGTCCTAAAAAGGATCCCCCAAACTATCAAGAAGCCCCTCTCATTCTTTTTAAGTCATACACTCAAGTAATGGATCCTCACCTTCCTCTCCTCCTTTCAATTCAAGTATATTCTTTGGAAATTGTCTTCTTAATTGTAATTTTTATGATGTAATTTATTTATTAAAATTTCCTTAATTTAAAATTGAGGTTATTTTAATGGTATATTATTTATTCTCTCTCATTTTTACCTTTATTTAATTTGTTACTACGCTGAAATTTTGTAAGGGATCTTCCACTCTCCTTTTTTAATCAAGAACTTTTTTTTATGTCTCTAAATTCCATTTTAATTATGTTTTTATGTGATATTAAATATTCCCCTTAAATTACATTTTATTTATAAATATTTATATCTTCCTTTCACTCTCATTAATCCTTCTATGATTATTTATGTACACCTATTACTATTCCAAAATTTCGTAAGGGATTCCTCTCTTCTTATTTCGATTCAAACAATTATTTTAAGCTATATATCTTAAATTACATTTTATTATATTTTAATATGTTCCTCCATATTACCATTACTTTCTTTTTAATGTATAAATTATTAGATCACCTTTACCTCCCATTAAGTCTCCCATGATCCGTTATGTACACCCATTACCATGCCAAAATTTCATAAGGATTCTTTTCTCTATTAAAGTTTATTTATTATCTTATACCCTATATTTAAAATTTTATAATGTTGTGATATGGTTTTACATTTCATTATTACTGACCATTTGATTTTTTTTGTGATTAAATACCCCTTTCTATCTCATTATCCTATTTTTACAAATCTTTAAATGACATCGTTATGCTGCCAAAATTTCACTGTGATCTTCCATGACAAAACAATTTTATAGTGAATACCATGCCCTTTTCCTATCAAGGGTGTTCACATTTATGCACATATACTTTTAATTTTTGACCTAAAAATATTTAATCTACGCTCTTTAATCATGGAATAAATTATAATGGTTAATGAATCCATGTTTTATAATCTATGTAGCACACTTATGCATAAGAAAAAAATGAATATGATGGGTGTGCCTAGATAGTGCTCCAAAGGATTAGGTAATGTTTAGTATCATTATACATATTGTTAGGATAGTTAGTGAACATAATTACTTTATGGGAATTTTTACACCATGATGTCTTGTCGGGATTAGCCTTGACCTATGTTTATGATTCGGTGTTTAAGTTATTGCCACATTTCCCATGTTATGATTATCATGTTGTATCATGTCTAGTTCTAATGTTTCTGATCCTTACTCTTGTTATTACCCATTGATATTCCTATTGTATAACATGTATTATCTTCTTCATTTTATGAAATTTTTATTCCCTTACTAGGATTTATATCTCACCCATTTCTTATTTTTTCCCCAAGTTATCCCATACAATTTTAAAATCTATCTAATTTTTTGAAGAATGTTAGGGAAGTTTTTAATAATTTTGTTGTATCCTATGTTCCAGATGTTATATTATGTACCTAATTTCTAAAGAAAATAGAAATATCAGTCATCCAGGCTGTATTAATTGTATTCTTATGTAATAAATCTAGTATTAATGTGAAATAAAAAGAAGGTTTTTTATAATTTGTCAACATGTTTTCTTCCCTCTAAATTCTCCAAGTCTATTTATTTATTTTTTTGGAATCATGGTTTTATTTCCATTTTAAACTTTCTTCTTAGCTAGATTTTACATCTTCACCATATAAATTTGATCACTTTATTTCATTTCAGGTTTCTCTAACTTTCTACCCTCTTCTGACTGGGTTTTCCATATGGTCAAACACTCTTTATTAATATTCTCAACCTTCTTATTGAGTTTCATAACCTTCTTCATAGTAGTTTTCCTTATAGTATGTGTTATTGGTTCTTCACCACTATTCTTCATTCATTTTCTTATTTATGATACCATGTCATCCAATTTTTATAAATTTTTCATTATTTTTATAACACTCCATTCCAAATTTAATTATCTATTGAGCTACCCTTTTTAGAAGCATGTCACATCTTAAAAAGTTACAACCACCATTCCAATACTGTTATCTCTTTCAGTGATTAATTCCCTTTTTTTCTTTTTGATTTCTTCTATCAACAATATTGATTTTCATTTCCATATTTCAATGGACCATGATGTGGAATCTATGACCATTGTGTAAGTATCTCTTCTCTATTGTTTGGAAACCCTAATTAGGTTTCTTTTTTGACTTCTTGGGAGTGGATATTTTAAAACAATTATTCATAGATTTATCTCTAAAGGTATACTCATATTTTTTCTTCACCTTCATCTTTCTCAGTTGTGGTCTTCTCTTAACATTCACATAAGATTTGTTTTGGGTTAGAACATACCAACACTATTCATAATAGTGCCCATTTATATTATAATAATCATATAACCTTTCTCATATTTCAAATATATTCTCAAAAGATAGATTCTTTCATCTTTTTGAATTCTTCTTTACTCCATTCAGTGTCTCCATTACCTCATCTTTTCCCCTATAATAATCAAGGATTATAAAAATTATAAACACTAATATATTGTATCATCATTCCATATCTTGATTCCCAAACTTTAAACAATACCAATATCTCCTAATTAATATTGTTCTCTTTCTATTATATGAAATTTTTACATATTTTCATTCATTCTATCTTTGGATAGTTTTATCCCCTTTTTAGGATCCATTTGGGAGCATGTTTTCTATTACATGATCTCCTCTGCCTTTCAAAATTTGGTGGGTGTATCATCATTTTAACTCTTAGGCATTTGTATAGAATTTAACAATTAACATGAATATTGAAAAAAATATTAAATTAATTAATTAGAAAATGGGAAAAATATCAATGATCCAAAGGATGAGGATTCTCTATATGATATCAAACACTATTTAAAACATACATGAGTTCCTTTTGAGGGGAAAAACATATTAGGTACTTGTACAGTATCACTTATTTTATCAATTATTTGGGAAGATTCAATTTTTGTAGATTCCATATTTTTTAGTTTTATTTCTAAATTCAAACACTTAAATGTGAGAGTATTCTTTTTATTAATTAGTGAGCTTAGTATTTCTTATCAATCCTATATCATCATATAAAATTTTATCCTTATGAATTTTTATTGCCTCAGTTCGAGAGTCTTCCACCACTTTCATTACTTTTTCTTTAACTTCTAATTATTCAGGATTGCAATCCATTAAGACTACATAATTTCTATAATTCATGGAAAACATCATTAAAACCATTTAAAACATATTTTCCATATAAATATTCCTAAAATTATTCATCATATTGAGTTAATCTTTTATTGAATAGTTAAAAAGTTTCTTCTATGACTTTAAATAGCTTTTTTAGAGTGTTTTAAAAACTCATATTCTTTCCTAATGATTCTTCCATTTCATTAGCCTCTACTTCCAACATTGAATTATCATCATGATTTACCTTGATAAATATGAATATATTTGTAACAACCTCAATTGGGATATCATTTAAATAATCCTTAACCTCAATATAGTGTCTTTATAAATTTTAATACATTCCTTCTAAGATAATTAAATTTAATCATCGAAGGAATCATTATAAAAATATTTATTAATAAATTTACCACTCTCACAACCTTCAGCTATTTTTTATTCCACTTAAACAGTTTCATTATTCCTTGGATTTTTGGTTTCTTTCTATGTCTTGTTTCTTAGATTGTTGGCCTAAACTTATTTTACATTATTAATAGGACTAGAGAATGATTATTCTATTTGAGGTTAATTTAACTCAAATATATACTTCATGAAATATTATAAAAACAAATGGGAAAAAAATAAAAAATAGTCATAGATATCCTTTCTCTAATATCTATTATGACAAATAGTGCATCAAGATCAAAGGGACCCTGAATACTAATACCAATTGAAAGTAAAATTGGTCTCGTGAAGTCAAACCTGAGGGTGGTGAATCTATTGTGACTAAATTTTACCAAAATACAATTACATGTTTTAAGTTATTTCTAACCATTTGTTGTTCTAAACCTCTATCACCTGTCAGTATTAAAATGGTTCTTTTTTAGTTTACCCTTTCATACAACTATATGAAATGGAGATACAGAAAGTAAAGCTGGTATAGTTAATTTTTGAAAGGTTTGGTTCCAATGTTAGAAACTCACTCTTTATCATGTTCATCTCCCATTGAGACAAATATTCCCCATTAATAATATGATTATCAATTATTTCAGGTTGTATAGGGATTATCCATAAACTAGGTTCACTAAATTACACATGTGAGATCACCATTTTTATATGTGAAATGCCTACACTATATTACAAAAGTGAAGGTATCTTTACACTACATCCCATAATCATCAATATGGAATTTTACTTGTTTTTATTCAATGATTCCTTCCATAACCTTAAGTATATAAGAAACCTTTCTAGGGATGTCTCTACACCCAAAAAAGGTGATTTGATTCCTCAATAAAGAGAGACATCATCTTTCTGAATGTATTTAATAACTTCTCTTGTAACTTGTACTCCATTACACTATATAGCTCTTAGATTATCTTGAAACTAGTTTTCATATATCTAAAATTTAAAACCACTAGATACTCAGGTACACTATTTTTTCACAACACACTCAACCTCTACTCTAGGAACTTCTTCTTCATCTTTCTTCTTCCTAAACTGTATCAAACTAGTTGTAAATTTCAACACTTATCCTTCTTCCATTTATATAAAACTCAATAGGTAGTATATATTTTTCACTGGTTCAACTAACCATATTCTTCCTCTCTACATCATGTATTGGATCCTCCTTCATTTTATTCTTCAATATTATTTATAATCTTACCACACTTACAGATTCCTTCTTTATAGTAGAAGCTTCTTCTTTTCCTATTTTATTATACCTTGATATCCTCAATCGCTAAATCATGGGAAGATCTATAAAATGCATCCTCTCATTAAAAATATTTATATATAAAATATATGAATAATTTTTTCTAACCAAAAAAATTTATAAAATTCTATCTTTTGGATTCTTATGATTTTTTTAACACAATTTATATTACAAAAACATCATTAATTATTACTACTCATATGCCTGAATTCATATAACTTTTATTATAGAACATAATTTTCTTCATATTCCTCAAAATAAACTCATTATAATACATTTAAATAACACACTGATTTTATTCTTCCATAAAAGTATAAAATACATAGTATAATCAATGGATTTTTTTCATTTTTGGATTGATTAAAATAAGTAAATACTTGTATCGATTCTAGTTGAATCTTAAAACATAGAAGTATCTCATCCATTTTCATTATTCCTTAAATAACTCTGATTTAATTAAAAATGAAATATGTGGAATTTTTTCCACTAAAAATAACACAACATGCATCAACTATTTATGTTATTTCATTTCCTATTTTATAGAAATATGTAATTATTCTCATTTTAGGATAAATGTCAATCACTAAAATCCATCCTGCATTTGTTCTGCTTTTCAAAAACTCAATGGTATTTCTTATTAATATAATAGGATTCTCTATGATTTAGTCTTTGAAATATGGATAAATATTTGATGTAACATCATCTATATTATTATTGAAACCCCTTGAAGATTCGTCTTAGTTATTCAGTGAATCATCCACATGATATTACTCAAAATAGGATTGAATCATGGATAGACAAGAATCATTATTATTTGAACTTGAATCATATAACTAGAATCTTAAAATAAAATTTTAATTCAAATAATTAAATTGTGTAATCATAATTTTGAGACATTAAAAAGCCTCTTAAATTATTCCTCATTAATTTGATTTTATTCACCATCCTTGAGAATTAGATCCGCTATAATTTTCTTGCTTGAATCACATATCCTTATTATATTTTTGTGATATTTAGAACCAATAATAGAATATTTATGAATATCAAATTTCATTAATTTCATCAGATATTTAATCAAGAAATTCATTTTTTTCAATCTATAGAATCTCATATTTTCTTATGGAATGATGGTTACACAGACAAACTAATGATCCCTAAATAGTACATGTATAAAAAGGTGATTCTTACATATACTTGTTCGATGATATTTATGAAATATAGATAATTTATATTCAATCTACTTGATGGTTACATAGACCAGACATCATGTATACATAGTAGTAGATGACGGTTGCATAGTGGCAGAATGAGGTTTATGCTACTCAAGAATGATTCTTACTCAACTAGTACTTTTCTATTCTTAAATGTCTTCCAAGTTAGATGATGATTATGAAGAATAGGTAGATGATTATTATTCAACATAAATACTTAGTCATTTTTCATATTTCCTTCATATAAATTATGGTTGTTCCAACACAACTCATTCCCAGTCAACCATTTATCTAAGATTCTATAAATAATTAATACTTAAAGCTATTATACTAAGTACTCAATGGATGGTTTCTCATAACTCATAAATATAAATCTCCCAATAATTCTTGTTTTAACCTTTGTTAATCACAACCCACAATATTTACAAAATATTTATCACCTTCTAAACTTTCCAAACTATTATATATAGTACTCTGCTTCCTTTGTACTTTTTTTTGACCTTAGGGTCATCTCAAGAATTGACACATGTAAATTGGTTTCTCGCCAAGAAACTAAGAAACTAACTTTATTACCCACATTTCATGGGTATAATATTCACTTAACTTTTCCAATATAATAAAATTTCCACATTTCTTTTTTAATATAATAAACTCCATTCTTTGCTATCACATAATGAATTACTTTCTATTAACAACAAATAAAAATTAGGATTCCTTAAATATAAGGGTTCATCACATTTAATTGATTTGAAAAACAAAGTGAAAGATAAATTTTTAGAATATATATAAAACCCATAATTAAAAATATGAGAGAAAAATAGAAGCGGATATGGAGAAAAATAACATATAATTTACCCAAAAAAATAACATAAACAATATCTATTTCAAAGTGGTATTGGTGTATAAACCCTTATAAGGATCGTAACGTTTGAAGTAAGAATTTACTAAGAAAAAATATAATGTTAAATAAATGTAAATCCATATAATAAAACTAAAAATAAATTATAAATCATGAATATGTTATGATGAAAATAATCTTAGAATAACATAGACTATGAAAAAGGGATATATCTCAATGAAATGAAAATGAGTTAAGAATCCCCTTACCTCATGCTCCAACATTCCTCAAACATCCTCTAACCTATAAAATATTAAAACTGTATTACTTATTCACATAATTCATAATATTTGTAATGCCTCGACCCCAGTTACCCAGAGTCGATGCATTATTTTAATACATTGTCATGATTACAAGGAATCAAGTCCTGAAAGACCGATCAATTTAGCTGTCTTGGAAATAGATTGCATACATCAACTTTACATTACAATTTCAAACATAAAATACAGCATAGATAGTTCTTTGAGAATACAATTATTCCCTTTTAGATTAACCCTGTATATTAATCATAATACACTTCTTGGAAATCCTGGTAAAATAGAACATAAGAAAGGGGTGAGCTCAGATGCTCAGTAAGGGTAAACAATTTAGTGGAAGATAACATAAACAATAGGCATGGTGAATAATTGAAAACACATACCTTTACAAAGAATAAACATGAACACATTATGGTATAAATATGAGCTAAGTAAATAATTTCATAATAAAACATAGTCATGGGTATTCTACTAGTCTAATAACCACATAAACCATCATTATTGTTTCATGATGAGGGAATGTATAATGCTGGACATTTTGAAACATTTTTTCATGGCCTTGGAAAAGACATCTAAAAATGATTAAGGCCTTGGCCAAAACCATATATAAAATTGGGAAAAGCCTCAGCCAATTCCACATCTAATTGTCTCATGATACCTACCGATGCATCGGGGAGCTATAGTGGGCTCCACCCGTCACTTACTATGTCCAATACATTCCTCATATGAAAAGGTTGAAACATAACATAAACATTCGTATTAGAACTGACATACGAAATGTCAATACTTTTACCCTAAACCATGAATGGTATAAAAATAAAACATCCATAGTCAAACATATCACAAACCTTCATTAAAATATGGAATATTTGTATCATAAAAAATCAACTTCAAACAATTTTAAAATACATCAAATGATGTTGACATAGATGAAAATTATTTGTAAAACTCCTTGAGAGAAATATCCATTTTTCATGAAAACATTTAAAAGTCACACAATTTAGAAAGTATGAAATTTAAAGACATATTTGAATAAAAGTGTCCCATACCACTTTGATACTTTTTAATGAAATTAACATTTTAAAAACATTCATGTCTATATAAATAAATCCTTAAAAACACATTTTGAAAACATAGACATTAATGAGAATGATTTAAAAGAATAAATATTTAAAAATTTTAAAATGATTTTTTAATAAAAAGAGTCCCTTAAAAATAATCACTTTGAAAACTGTTTTATGAAACATAGATATGGATAATAAATATGTCCCAGTAAAAACTTACCCATAAACAATCTCGAATAATAATGAGATTGAGATATTAACCCTTACCTTAAACTTTCCTTTGGGTGAGGGTACGTTTAACCTCCTGTATAATGACCATAGTATGTTATTAAATTATACCAGAACCATATTCAAATTTATTATATCATATATGATTCATTTATGACTTTATACTACCCATTTAATAATGATTTTTATGTTAAATTAACATTTTGGGTAATAATCGCTTTCTTTATCGTACGTGTTTTAACTTGTTATTCTTGATCGGATCATTTAGATCATGATTTAAATACTTCCAGAATATAAACCATGATTTATATATCATATATATTTAAAATATAAATACTTATAATAGATAGATATATGAAAAGGGAGACACTATTTATAGAGACGGTACGTCGTACACAAGCATAAACCATGTTTCCGTTTTCATATCATATTGAACAGAAGTAAGGGAATAAGATATATGTAAGTACATACATATATTTATATATACAGTAACATTATTATTTCATTAATTACATACTTATTAATAATATATATTTTTATAATCATCGTTGAATGGTGAACATGGGAATGAATCTCATCGTGTCGTGGAGACGGTAATCCGTACGTACGCACGACTGACAATATCATTATATTGATAGTGAAATCATATGTAATTGGTTGTTATATAATATATACAGAATACTTAACATGTTATATTTATTATTTACATCATTTATACTTATTATTATACCCATCCAAATAATGGAGTGTTTGAATAACAAACTACACCACGACGTGGAGACAGTAAGTTGTACGTACGCACGTATGGTGACTTTGTCATTTATAGGATGGATAGAATAAAAAAATGGTTGTACCATATTTATATAAAAAATCACAGTATTTATGAGGTACTGGAGTTATAATTTTTCTATGGAAAAAACAAATAAAGAGGAAGTGGAAGAAGAACAAAACTTGAAAGAGAGTGGTGAAATTATTACCTCTTCTTCGGGTGTTTCCTTTTGAGTTGATCAAAAGGGCTCCATAGGTTGGCTTTATAATAAAATTAATGACTCTAGGTTGATGTGAGGGAAGTTTTTAGGATATTTGGGTAGGGTTTGACCGATCCAAATGGCTTTGGAGGTGTGAAATTAAGATAATGGGAAGTGCCCTTTTATAAGGGGGTGGGGGTCACTTTAGGAAAAGATTAAAATATTAATTTATTACACAATCATATTTAGTTTATAATGGCTCAAAATGAATTTATTTAGAGTATTAAGTGGTTATGGGTCTAAATAATCTCAAAAAATATATTTTAGACATGTTTAGGTTACCATTTTAACCTTATCATTTATATTTAACTCTTAGTTAAATAGTTTAACTTTTACCGTGTCTTCTTGTATTCTTACACTATATGGTTAATAATATTACTCTAAAATTCCAAGATAAGATAAAGTGGTTCATTAATGAAATATATAATATTATTTAATCCATTTGGCTAAAACTTATATTTTTTGTAATATCATATCAACCGGTAATATAGTATTTGTTTTAAAAACAAATTTATGTCAATTTTGACACTGTTTAGTATTTGGTTTTTGTGAAAGTCATAAAAACTTGATTACTTAGAACCAAATTCATTGAATCAATAATAACATGTAATATTAACCTATAAAATTCGTGTATGGAATCAAAACTTTAAAATTATATTAATTTTAATATTTACAATATCATTTATTTTATTCTTTTATTAATAAGGAAAATACTGCATCATTATTGTGTCATAAATAAATATATTTATTTTATGTCTAAATTTATAAATAAAATATAATCATTTAGGAAATATTTATGTATTTCAAATTAATATTTATAGTCGAATATATCAATTATATAACCCCATATATAAATGTTTTACTAAAAGATACATGCTTTTGTTATTTTTGTCTTTACTTTAGATTAGTTAATATAAAATGTCATTATCACTCTAAAGTGGATCCATGGGGTCCTAAAATCTACCCAAGGATTCCCATGGTCATAAATGTATCATCAAATAGGGTTAGGACACCTGTTAGGGTAATTTAATATTATTTTAATATTATTTCATTACCCATATTTACCAGATTTACCCTTTAACCATGGTAAATAAAATATTTACCGAAGTAATTATTCATAATGTCTAAAAACAAAAGTTACCTATTTACACAATTTGAAACTCATGATTCAAAATATGGAATCCATTTATCCAAATTCAAAATACAGAAGTGGCAGAAATTAATTTAAAATTAATTCTCGTTGTCAAAACAAAAAGTGTGTTTTTAAGAAATAATAACTATCGAAAGATTGACACATGTTTATGTCCAATTAAAATGTGAAATTACATCAAATGAACTAAATTATATTAAATGTTAAAAATATAATCTAATGATACTTAAAAATCATTCAAATTTATAATTTAACACTATAAATTATTTTGATTAAAAATGTTGTTTTTAATTAAAATTTAGTATTTTTCACTATTCATCAAAATATGAAAGTTATCAGAAAAGTACCAAAAATTTATTTAAGCTAAAATGTTATGTCACTATTCTAAATATGAATTTAATTTCACTAAATTGAATATATAAAAGTGTTAAATATTGTATTTAAAAAGGGTTCGCCATTAAAATTCATAAAACTATATTTTTTTAAAAATACCTCTTTTATCTTAAAAATTGAATTTTTATTATATTATGTCTAAGAAACACAAAATATGAATTTTAAAATTATATAGGATATATAAAATTTAAAATGTGGTTAATACTATTCATAACCTCTTTTTTGAATGGCTAGTTTGGTAAGTTGTGGTGCGCTCGAACTCGGTGTTGCGTGTAGTGAAAGTTATTGAAATAATTTGAAGAGAAAACATACTATGAAATATTGGGATGTTACATTCCCCCCTCCTTCAATAAATTCCATCCTCACAATTTTAAATTGTTTTTGGAAAACAAAAGGTTAAAATAGAAAAATACCTTTGTGGAAAACCCACATCAGAAATTGGGTTAATAAAATTTAGTCTTAATAAGAGGGAAAGGGAAATGAAAAACTCACCACCAAATTATGATATTGGTGAGGATAACATTGATGGAAATTAGAGACACATAATTGGAGGAAAAACGTAAATATTTATAGGGAGTGATTGAGGTCATCAATCACAAACAAGTGTAAAATTGAGGGCCTCAAAGTCATCAATCTATAATGATTTAAAATATCATTGGTTCAACAAAGCATAAGGTATTAGGATAAAAAAAATTGGTTTTAAGATACCTTCCCTAAAGTTTAAGAATTAATTTATTCATGGAATAAGAGGAAAAAATATACATGGGAATGAATCTCATCGCGTCGTGGAGACTGTAATCCGTACATACACTTGAGCGACAATATCATTATATTGATGGTGAAATCGTATGTAATTGTATGGTATATCATATATAAAGAATAATCAACATGTTATATTTATTATTTACATCAGTTATACTCATTATTATACCCATCCAAATAATGAAGTATTTGAATAACAAACTACACCACGATGTGGAGACGGTAAGTCGTACGTACGCACGTATGGTGAAATTGTCATTTATAGGATGGATAGAATAAGGAACATGGTTGTAACATATTTATAGTAACATCACTATATTTAGGAGGTACTGTAGTTATTATTTTGGCATGTAAATAACAAAGAAATAGGAAGTGGAAGAAGAAAAGAACTTGAAAGAGGGTGGTGAGATTATTACCTCTTCTTCTGGTGTTTCCTTTTGAGTTGATCAAAAGGGCTTATTAGGTTGGATTTATGATCAAATTAAGGACTCTAGGTTGATTTGAGGGAAGTTGGGAGGATATTTGGGCAAGGTTTGGATGAGCCAAATGGATTTGGAGGTGTGAAATTAAGAGAAGGGGAAGTGACCTTTTATAAGGGGGTGAGGATCACTTTAGGAAAAGATTAAAATATTAATTTATTATACAATAATATTAGGTTTATAATGGATTAAAATGAATTAATTTAGATAATTAGGTGGTTATGTATTGAAATACTCTCAACCAATAGGTTTTAGACAAGTTTAGGTTACCATTTTAACCATATATTTTATATTTTACTCTTCATTAAATAGTTTAACTTTTACCGTGTCTTCTTGTATTCTTACACTATATGGTTAATAATCTTACTTAAAACTTCCAAGAGAACCTCAAGTGATTAATTAATGACATATATAATATTAATTAAGCCCTTTTTCTGAACCTTATATTTTCTAGAATATTATATCAACCAATAATATAGTATTTGTTTTAAAAAATAATTTATGTCAATTTTGACAATATTTAGTATTTGGTTTTTTTGAAAGTCATCACAACTTGATTACTTCGAAAAAAATTCATTGAATCAATAATAATATATCATATTCATCTAGAAAATTCGTGGATGGAATAAAAACTTTAAAATTATATTTATTTTAATAATTACAATATCATTTATTTGATTCTTTTATTAATAAGGAAAATACTGCATCATTATTGTGTCATAAATATATATATTTATTTTATGTATAAAAATTATAAATAAAATATTATCATGTATTAAATAGTTTTATCTTTAAAATTAATATTTATAGTCAAAGATATCAATTATATAACCCCGTATAAAAATTATTTACAAAAAGATACATTCTTTTGTTATTTTTGTCTTTACTTTAGATTAATTAATATAAAATGTCATTATCACTCTCAAGTGGATCCATAAGGTCCTAAAATCAACCAAAGGATTCCCATGGTCGTAAATGTATTAGAAAATATGTTTAGGACACCTGTTAGGATAATTTAATATTATTTTAATATTATTTATTTACCCATATTTATCGGATTTACCATTTAACCATGGTAAATAAAATATTTACCGAAGTAATTATTCTTAATTTCTAAAAATAAAAGTTAACTACTTACATAATTTTGACCTCCTGATTTTAAATATGGAATCCATTTTTCCAAATTCAAAACAAAAAAGTGGAATAAATTAATTTAAAATTAATTCCCGTTGTCAAAACAAAAAGCGTGTTTTTAAGAAATAATAAATATCAAAGGTTTGACACTTGTTTATGTCCAATTTAAATGTGAAATTACATCCAATGACATAAATTATATTAAATTATAAAAATATAATCTAATTATACTTAAAAACATTTCAAATGTATAATTTTACACTATAAATTATTTCGATTAAAAAAATTGTTTTTAATTAAAATTTAGTATTTTTTCACTATTCATCAAAATATAAAAGTTATCAGAAAAGTAACAAAAATTTATCCAAGATAAATTTTTATGTCCCTATTCTAAAGATGAATTTAATTTCACTAAATTGAATATATAAAAGTGTCAAATATTGGATTTAAACAGGGTTATCCATTAAAAGGCATAAAACTGTATTTTTTTAAAAATACCTCTTTTATATTAAAAATTGAATTTTTCTTACATTATGTATAAAAACATAAAATATGAATGTTAACATTATATAGGATGTATAAAATTTAAAATTTGGTTAATACTATTCATAACCTCTTTTTTGAATGGCTAGTTTGGTAAGTCGTAGTGCACTCGAACTCGGTATTGCATGTAGCGCAAGTTATTGAAATACTTTGAAAAGATAACATACTATGAAATCTTGGGGTGTTAAAATATTTATCTTTTTTATTTCCTTATAATTATTCATTTTTATTCATTTAATATCATTTGTCATTCATTTAACAAATTAGTATAGTTCATGTCAGTCATTTTGAGTTCATTCGATTAACAATCTCCAAAACTATTGTGATATAATTGTAAAGGTCAAATTTCATTTACTTTATGAGTTTCATGGTATAATATATAGATAATTATAGAATAAATGAAATTTAATAGTCCCTCAAATAGTCAATATTCAAAAAAATCTTCCTCGATAATTCTATTTTTCTCGGTTAAAAATGATAATGATCATTTACCTTTAATTTCTTTATTATGTCATTTAAATTATGTTTAAAAAAATAATAATCATAATATTTTATGAATAATAATTTTATATTAAATCATGAAATTAAATTTCATTAATATTCATGAAATAAAAAAAATTATGAAAACATGATTTTTTTTACTTAGGTAACGTAAAACCACCACGGTGTGCGATATTTCTCAGAAGAGATTTGAAGAAGGGAAGCAAACTAAATAATTCTGATTTGTAAAAAGATATATATTATAAATAATATTCAATTTTAGGGTTGTTTTTTATGAATAAACATTGTTCTAAATTATTGAGAGGATAAATGAAACAAAAAAACATCATTATTGAAAACCCCTTATATTGACTTGGTAGAGGCATATAAAAATATTTTGGTAAGAAATAATTGATGCTATATGATAATTTAAGAACAAAAATATATTTTATACCATAATAATTTAATATTTTTTTAAGAATACGTTTATTTTTAAATATTTTTAAGATACTGATTCATAGTTATTAATAAGGATATATGCTTCAAAAATCATACATTTCTTCTTAAATCAACTACTTTAGATTCAGTCCAAATCCTTTAGAGAAAATAATTTTGGAAAGGCCAGATAATTACGGACCTTTAAAGGTATGTTAATAGAGGTATTTGGGAAGTTTTTGGAGATAAAAATGAACTTTATATGTGTTTTGGAAATGGTGGAATGAGTATCTTTTTATATGAAAAATTCAATGGTGTTTTCAAAAATATTATGTAGTTAAGGGTCAAGAAGGAAATTTTCAAATGAAAAGTGGCCCATTAATGGAAATTTGATTGTATTATAAACCATTATAAATTCAAAAATGAATAATTATAATGTTAAATTATTTTTAATTAATTCATAATTCATTTTTAATATTAAATACCCTTTAAAGTGATTTTTTGGGTTATTTTCATAATTTGAATTTAAAAATATTTATATAACCATGGAATTAGAATTTAAACATTTAAATAATTTATTATAAATCATTTTCATCAATAAAAATCATAAAACACCGTAATAAATCCCATTATTATGATTTGAAATATTTTTCAAACCATTTATATTGACTTTTCTTCTACATACACATGTGATACAGTGACGTTGTATAAGCTTTCTAGATAACTATCACAATAAATAGTATTAAAAATAAATTACTAACATAAATAAATTTTTTATAAACAAATATAATCTTATAAAATGTTCCATAATGTTATTTTTTCCATATATAATATCATAACATTTTTAAGATAAGAATTCTAACTTTTTTACCTTGCGTAATCATTGGGAAAGCATATAGATTATTATCCAAATATATAATTAAATAAATAATTTATCATTCAAAAAACATTGATTACTCAGTAGTTTTGATATATTATGGTGAGTAAAATACTTATCCAATCCTAGATACTATCTTAAATACATCAATTTTACTATTCTAATGATGTGTAGTTACTATGTTAACATCAATAATTATTTTTATGTTTTCTTGAAAAAGCTAATAATTTATCTTAATTTCAAAATATTAATATTATATATTAATTATATTATCATTTAAGAGTATTTATAAATGTTAAACAAGATTTTTATTTCATATTTATATCAATATTGTGTCATAAAGGATACGATATTCACAAAAACTATATTTTTTACTATTCGCCAAAAAATCAACTTGTATAAAAAACCAAAATATTTACCCCAAGATAATTATGAAATGATGATACTAAAAGTAAATCTTACTTTATCAAATTAAAATTCAAAACATTATAAATTTTAATTTTATAAAAAATCATATAATACTTGGATTGAGTATTTATTTAGAATAAAAAATATTCTTTTCTCAAATGAAAAACTGTATTCTTGTCTCATACCTTGATAAAATTATTTATAATAAATTTAAATATAAATACTTGGATTTAACATAAATATATATTTATAATGTATTCAATATATTTTAAATTATTTTGATATATCACAATAAGAAATAATTTTAAGAAAATTTATGAAACCATTAATTAAAACTCATTTTCTATAACAAAGTAAACATTATAATTTAAAATGTATAATTGGAATTTTATTGACAATAAAATATCCTTTGAGACATTATACAAACATACATATGAGTTTAAAATATAAAAATTCATAATAAATAAATCTTTATTTGATCTAAATCATGCATCACCATATGTTAGAGGCTTCCAATTATTAGGGATGATCTGATAATTCCTCATGGGGAGACTATAATATCAATGTCATTATAGTAAATAGTAGATAAATAATAAAAATATAAATAAGAGATGTAAAATTAATGTTCACAAATATAGAATTAAAACAGTAAGAAAACTATAAATTAAACCATGCACCATGGTATAAAAAATGAACTCATATTGATCGTCTAGTCTTATAGTCCATTAAATATTTCCCTAGGGGCTGATAATATATTATTGTAACCATCCCATAATGGTTGGAATATATATTGTATATTTTACAATGTTTGTATTTGGTTTCAATAGTTGTTTTTCAGAACAATATGTTTCTCTAAATTAATTCTTAAAATTGTTTGAAGATGTTTGTTGAGATTCATTAGTGTGTGGATCTTCATAAAATTGAAATAGATTTTAAAAATGCTATGTATAAATGTATTAAAGCTATGTATGTGGTATTTTAAGGTTTATTTAGTTATGTAATATTAATGTCAACTAAATGATAACATAACATGGATATTAAATGGTCATACATGATTAAAAAACTTTTAATGGGTCATGTGAGGTTAATTAAATTTTCAATATGATACATATAATTAAATTCAGATTTCAACATTAACTTAAGATTGATCTTCTTCTATGAAAATTTGATTAGAATATTTTATTACGTATATATATAGGTAATATGGAGTTGGAATTATTACAAGTATGGATTAAATAAAATTACTGGAATTATTTAAAATATTATAGACATATTTTTAAGGGGATTCAAATGAAATAAACTTGTAGATGTTTAATAATATCATTGAATAAACATTATTTAATATTTAATTAACATAATTATTTCCCTTTTTTATGTTAAAATATATCAGTTTTATGGAATATTAAGAATAGAGAATTTGTGAAAGTTTTATGAAAGATATTATTCCACTATTTTTGGTAGAATATTGTGAAAATATATTTACCACAAGTGAAGGGTTAGAGATAAAAATATATTATTTACATCTAAAATATAGATATAATTATAATGACTTGACTTTTTCTTAAAAATTGAGATTTTATAAGTGTAAGGATCAATGAATAGGAATATTTTTGTGTTATTGTGTTGAAGATAAAACACTCATGAAGTATTGGAGTTAATCATATTTTTTTGGTTGTAAGTCGAGTCATAGAGGACCATGTCAATAGAGTGTGCTAAGATATTAAGAGAGACTAGTACTTTATTTAGTAATGTAGATATTAAAAAATTATATAGGTCATGATCCTAGGCTTGGATTTCCATTTAATAAAATTTATAAACCCAAAACAAATTACAGACTAGAACCATTATATGTGTATGCTTTACAAATATAGAATATTTGGGTAAAATAAGTAAATTTAGTGTGTTTTTATGTTTATTGTTTTATGTTTATTCTTAGAATAGTGTGTGATATTACTTCCTCATAAAAAGGTAATAAGATCTATTTTAATAGAATAATTTTGATACCCTAATTCACCACTCACTCTTTGGGTATCTATTGGAAATGTGGTACTGATAAGTGGTATTAAATACTTATGGATTAATCCTTAAGTATATATCATAGATATTTTATTATGTTTTTAGAGATCCAGGTAAATTCAAAATGTGTTTCATTTTTAATAAGATCCATTTAAAAATATGTAAAAATATTATGAATTCACATTTTTAATCTATTAGACATAATAATCATGTAACTTATATCTATGAAATTAAATCTAATGGTCCAAATATAATGGATTTGATTGAAATGGAAAAAAATATATTGAATAAATATGTTATGGAACAAAATTATTTTGTTGTATCACATTCAATTATAATTTATATAAAGGTTCTTGGCCAAAAATACAATAAAGAACTATCAAAAAATAATAATCCATATATGAAGGATGTAGTGATGTGAAAGAATCAAAACATTAGGTATTAAAAAATAATTTTTAAGATATAAATATGATGTCAAATGATAATATGGGTGAATTATTCCATTTAATAATTGATTTAGTTAGAACTATGAGAATTATTTCACAGAAAATAGATGTTTTTATATTATGAAAAACATTTTATATAGACTATATCCTTTATATATGAATATTTTTCTAAAATTGAATCAAAATTATTAAACCATTTTTTTTTGATGACTTTAAAATATCTCTAGTGTCTCATTATACAAAATAATATTCTAGAAGGATTTCAAAAACAAACAACCTAGGATATGGATTTTAAAACTATAAATAACATGAAATTAATAAAATAAAATGATAATTTAGATGTTAAAGATATGCCCATTACCCTAATTTTTTTGAAATATAAATGGAAAAATGATAATTTAATGGTAATATACCTTTCAATTTTTTAATTTGGTAAATATAGATATTTTCTACTAGGTTTATAAGAATATTGGAAGAATAATGATTGAAATATTATACTTAATTATAAATCTCAACCAGAATAGTTCAGTATAAAATTAATATTTCTTATTCTAATTCAGAAGGATAAATGATGTTCTATAGGAGAAGATTTATTTGAAAATAAGAATATAGTAAGGAATCCCCTTTTAAGAATATGAAACAATATTTCAATCATATAAAGAGTAAATCATAATGATTTTTATTTAAGTCAAATAATTGGTTGTTTATTTAATTGGTGAGGTTAGAGATACTCTAAAATAATTTTATGCTCAGAAGAAGAGGTATAAAAAATTGGTAATTTATTAATAAAATTAAAATTAATATATTGATAAACATGAAGTGTAAATTACATGGCTGGAAAAGTTCATTAAATAAAGATTTTATTTTCAAAAATAGATAAAAATAACTAATTGATTTCTTGTAGAAGGTAGAGGAATGAGATATTATCACTAATTAAGTTAATTATAGTAATGTAGGAAAAAACATATTTAAGAATACATTATAACTTTGAATCGAATTCTTTATATAAAAATCAATAATATAAATACTAGAACAAAACATTAAAAATTAACATTGTGGTTGTTAGTCAGAGTAGATTACTCAAGAGGAGAGTGAATTGAGTAACTATAAAAATTTCTGTTTAAAAAGTATTCTGAAAAGGGTTTCCCCAAAAGGTTAAATACAGCCTAGTTAATCAAGGTTATACTGTTATAAGAGTTTGACTATTTAAATAACTTTTTAGAGGATTTATTAGTTCTCAGTAGTCTTAATGTTAGTTATCAATATTACTTTTGAAGCTATTCTACTAAGACAATACAATTATAACTTCTTTCCAAGATTAACTATCAATGTGAATTTAGTGATTTTTGAATTATATAGTAAAGCAGTAAAACATATAAGACTAAATTAAGAAGCACAGCGGATATGAAACAAGTGGTTCAGTCTTAAGCTGAGACCTAATCCAATCCACTTGGTGATCACCTTCCACCAAGTAGTTTATATAAATAAACTTGATCCACACCCTGGATCGGGGTTAGACAATAGTACACTGGACTGTCCAGGTCGTACAGGGACCTCTTCTATAGTTCTCTGTGGGAACAAACAAACAGGACACACAGGGACATCTTCCACACTTATCAGTGGGTATACAAATATAAAAATATGTTTGAGTAGGGATATATTGTATCCTTCATTTTTATGCAGGAGACAGAGTGTGTTGTTATACAGATACACACACTGCTCAAAAGATAGTAAAATGATACACAACAGAGCAGAAATATTGGGATAGGTTTAGAAATTCTATGAATGTTAGTCTTTGTAGCTCAACTTCTAAGATGAAGCAGATGTGAAAATAAAGTCCTCGTATGGAAAACAGAGTGTCGCAAGTCACATAGATCTAGATTGTGTTCTTCATGATTTTTGACAGTGTGAAGATGTTTTCAATTCTGGGATTCAGTTGAGCTTCGTGTGTTCTCCTGCAACATTGATTTGCATGATACAATTATTTATTTAAGAATTCTCTAAGTGTATTCTATTTTCATGCTCATAGACACCATTTTGTTCTGCTTTTTAGTATCATGCCACACTTCTTATTTTTCTTGGACCACATTAATCCTTTATCTTAGAGTGCACGTGTTTGAGCCAACAGGTTTCATGTATTCTGCCCCTCATACCTCGTACTGTCAGATGAAATGTCTACAAAGAAATATTAATTATGTCAGTTCATTTAAAATCTTCAAATATGATTGTTATAGATTAAATTAAAAGAAGAAAAAACATATTACAAAACTGTGTCACAGTATGTCATGGAAATGGTGTCTCTTTCACACGGTGTCTGGATTGGTCACAGTATCTTATGGTCACAGTGTCTGGTTCACGGTGTCATGGTGTCTTGTTCATGGTGTCTTGTTCAGGGTGTCTTTTTCACGGTGTCTTGTTCACAGTGTCTGCTTGTTCACAGTGTCTGGTTGTCATGGTGTCTGCTTGTTCACGGTGTCAGGTTGTCACGGTGTCTGCTTGTTCACGATGTCTCTCACTTAGGAAAATATCTATATTCAGACTTAAGCAGTGATATTTATGGAATGAATTAAACTTAATAATTTTTCAGAAAAATCATTATAAATTGAATC
This sequence comes from Viscum album, assembly GCA_963277665.1. NCBI lineage: Eukaryota > Viridiplantae > Streptophyta > Magnoliopsida > Santalales > Viscaceae > Viscum > Viscum album. Next base: position 1,213,497,094 of record OY728143.1, read on the forward strand.
AAAAGATAGTGTATAGTAACCAAACTGAGTGTATAGCACTTAAGAGCTTTGGATATCTTTTACTAAACAATTGTGCATTTTATGTGAGATAGATTACATTGAGTTGACATGGTTTATATACTGAATATGATTTTTGATCATTAAAACATTATTAATACATGATGAGTCCAACAATCTCCCCCTTTTTGATGATCACAAATCATGTATATTTAGAGTATATATTTGTTCTATCAACATAGTTTGAATGTGCATATAGAATATATAGAGTGAGTGTTCTCTTATTCTGTTTTTCTCCTATATTTCTCCTATATTTCTCCTAATTTTGGGATTATCAAAACATAGCAAGAAAAATAAGGACAAAAGAGACAAGAAAATGGCATAATCTATTAGATAAAAAGAGGGGAATTACATAAAGTAAAATAAAATTAACAATATTCCCATCAAAAAAAGAGTAAGCACTGTCCTTATTCATTAGATGGTCTTCTCTTTTCCCTTAACATCAATAGAAGAGGAAGCCATAGGAGATAAGTTTGAGGTAGAAGAAGGTAGTGAGGTGGTTGATAGAGAAGGTAAATAAAGACCTTCAAAGATAGAGGGAGCCATAGTAGGTGTAGTAGAAGACTGAGTCAGTTGTTGATCAAGGATCACAGGACTGATCTAACTCAATGCTAGACTGACAGACATAGAAGTGGAGGCTAGGGAAGAGGTGAAAGTAGGAAAACCAGGCCTCATAGGGGTAGCTGTAGGAGAAACAATGGTTGTACTATGTACATGAATATAGGGCCTCATAAGCTTAATAAAATCCACAATGATCTCTCCACCATATTGTATATCTTTCTTGAAGTCATCCTTTTTTTCCATAAAATTGCCCAACAGACGAGTGAACTCTGTGATCTTTTGAACTTGAGTCTTGAAATCTTGAGTAACATGAGGAATCCTCATATTTTCTACAATATATTTGAAATGATTGGTCATGTCAGTCTTGGAGAAGATTCAGTTGAAGTAGAATCCCACTTTCTTGGAAATTTATTGATGAGCATCATTAGCAATTTTTTAATGGATTTAGACCAGATCAAGAACTCTGTCATTGTTCTTGATAACTTCAGATATAGAATCTTTATTGAAACCACTAAGCACAGTATGAAGTTCTTCTTTGACAACTGTTCTGAGCAGGTCACTGCCTAAGGAAGATTGATATAATTTTCCAGACGTCTTAGAAGCAGTGACAGCTGAGGTGAGAGATTTCAGTTGATTTAGCACTTTTTTAATGCACCTCGAATACTCATTAGTGAGATTCTTAAGATTAACCACAATCTCTCGCATTTCTTTCACAATTTGTTTGTTTCTTTCTTACACTTTTTCAGCTAAAGATTCTAAATGAGGTTGAATCTAAGAGACAACATTATGTGGGGTTTGGGGAACAACAGGATCCATAGGATGAGAAGAAATCTCTGATCTTGAATTCATCACTTTCTTCGTGTCTTCAATCATACCTCTTAGAGTCTTCGCTTCATCGCTAAGAATTCTATTTTCAACTCTTACTACCTGAATCTCATGAAGCATTTTCAGTTGAATTTTCAAAATAACTTTTTCCAATAATAGTGAGGCACCTCTCTCACTTAGATTTGTTACAGGAGCAGGTTGGGTATTCAGGAGTTTTTTAACTCTATCCAAAAGGGTAGTTCCAAATTCTTTCAAATCGTCTTTACTCACCAAGGATGATTGTTCTGGTGAAGGTTCATAGATAGGGACTGATACGGGCTCAGGTTCTTTTTTAGGGGAAATATTAGAGACATATTTCAATTGGAACATAGTGGAAATGTCAAGGCCTTTTACTGAGACTTCCTGGGAGTCATTCACATCATAAAAGCTGTGGAATTTATACAGAGTGTTTATAGGTCTTGGATCAATCAAGTTTGGTACTTCAAAAGATTCCAGATTAGGGGGTTGCTCCCCCTCAACAGTTGAATCCTTATTAGGACTGAGAGGCTTAGAGTCTTGATCTAGTTCCATGAAATCATCTCTTAGTTCTTCTCTCATTTCCTGTCTAGCCAACTAAAAATCCATCTCCAGCCTTTCCTCAGCCGAAGGATTGACTTTAGGAATAGATTGTTTCACTGGGAGTTCCTCAAGATTAGAATCTTGCATAATAGGTAATTCTTCTTTTATAAGAGCTTCCATAACATTATTTTTGGTTTCTTTGACAACAGATTCTATTTCAACTTTGGGTTGATCTTCCAGATTAACAACATCTTTAGAAGTAGGGACTTCCTTTTCACTTACTACATGAGGGATAGGAGTACTATCTTTCTTATCAAAAATAGTTTCCCTGGGAGGCACATCAGCCTCTTATACTTCTTCTTCAGAATACTCAACAACTCCATCTGGTTCCAAAAAATAATCAGTAATATCTTTTTGTCTTGAAATATGTTCCACTGAATTGAACTTTTTGTAAATCCAATCATTATCTTCCACTCATGCCTTTTTCCAAGGATTCCAATTGATTTTCATCCTCTTGATAATGACCTTTGAAAGGAAGAACTCACAATCCTTGATAACTTCTTCATTAGGTCCAACCATAACTTTGGCATGAAGCATGGCTGAGATAATCTGAGAATAAAACAGGGAGGTTGAATTGGATGTGGTTTTGATTAGCTCACACATATGGTATATGACATACTTACAAAGATTGATCTTATGCCCATTTTTCATAAGATAAATCAGAAACACATCCTGATATTTCAGTACAGCAAAATCACCTTTTCTAAGGCTAATCAAATTCTATATAAACTTAAAAAAAAGTCTCGATTTTCCATCCAGTTCAAAAAAATGGCTCTCTTCTTGGTTCCATTTCCAGTTAAGATTTTCAGAGCATCTTCCAAAACAAAGAATTCACTGTAAGGTGGAGGTCCTCTCTGATAGTCCTCACAGATGCCTTCATGATGTTTCCTAGGGCATGTAGCACATAACCTCAAAGATAATGAGCATTTCTGGCTATTTATCTAGCTTCTCATAGCATAACCATCTTCAGAATCAAAGGAGAACTGAACATACTAATTAAATTGAGCCACAAGCTTAGGGTAGATAGGTCTATCTTTCTTCAAAAACCATTCTAACCAGCCTTTCTCTTTTAAAACATTCAAAATCAGAGACTTACTTGAAAGAAGCACTCATGTAATATCACTTTCTCAGTTACTACTACTCGGTTTACCAGATTTGGATTTAGAGTACCTTCGGGTGCTAGCTTAGGTGAGATCTTTGTCTTCTTTGAGCTACATTTCTTAGGAGTCGACGATGAAGATTATTTCATCCTGGGCATTCACCGAAGGTTCGAGAGAGAAGGGTTGAAGGATTTAATAAGGGTTACAAATTTATTGAATAGAAGAAATCTCGATTGAAGGACAAGTGGAAATTCCTTTATTTTATTATTTAGGAATACCAAACATTTCAAAAGTAAAAGCGTGGGAAAATAAAAAGGTGAAATGAATAATTACCGCAATATTCTTTTTAATTTTTAAATAAAATTCAAAAAAAAATTACGGTGATACCATATCAGGTCTTTATAATGAGACAGTGATTGAATTTTATGGTGAGACAGTGACTGGTCCTTACGGTGAGACAGTGACCGATCCTTAAGGTGAGACAGTGACTAATCCTTACTCTAAGATAGTGGCTGATACTTACAGTGAGACGGTAATCACAAAATACTAGCTGTGAGACTGTAAACATAAAACAGTAAGATATAAAATAGTAAGACATTTACTTAAGATTTATCATTCCTAATTCATGTATGATGTATTCTATTCTTTCAGAATTTAATGGTTTAGTCAATATATCAGCAAGCTGATACCCAGTACTAATGAATTCCAAAGTGATATCACTTTTTTGATAATGATCTCTCAAAAAGTGATGTCTTATATCAATATTCTTTGTCCTAGAATGTGAAACTAGATTTTTTGAGATGTTAATAGCACTTGTGTTGTCACAATTTATAGTTACATTCCTGAATTGATATCCATAATCTAGTAATGTATGTTTCATCCACAAGATTTGTGCACAGCAACTGCTATCAGTTATGTATTCAGCTTCTGCAGTAGATAATGCAATAGAATTTTGTTTCTTACTACACCATGACACTAGTGACTTGCTTAAAAAGTGATATGTTCCAGAGGTGCTTTTTTTTATCTAACTTACAGCCCCTGAAGTCAACATCAGAATAACTAACTAATTCAAATGATTGTCCTCTAGGATAGAACAGTCCTAGATTGGGTGTATGCTTGAGGTATTTGAAAATTATCTTTACGGAATTTAAATGATATTACTTGGGATTTTCTTGAAAATGAGCACACATACACACACTAAACATGATGTTAGGTTGACTAGCAGTTAAGTAGAGTAAACTTCCAATCATTCCTCTATAAGTGGTTTGATCAACAGATTTTCCATCTTCATCAAGATCCAACTTACAAGTGATACTCATTGGAGTGTCACTACATTTAGTGTTATCCAATCCAAAACATTTTAGAAGATATCTAGTATATTTACTTTGAGTTAAAATAATACCATCATTATTTTGAAAGATTTGAAATCTGAGAAAAAAAATTAGTTCACCCATTAAACTCATTTCAAATTCATTTTGCATCATTTTAGAAAAACTAATACAAAAATAATTTCTTGAAGATCCAAAGATAATGTCATCTACATAGATTTGAACAACTAAAACATCATTAGAAATTCGTTTTATAAATAGGGTAGGATCATCTATTCCTTCTGTTAAACCTTTGGAAATAAGAAAAGTACTCAACCTATCATACCAAGATCTTGGAACTTGTTTTAAACCATATAAGGCTTTTGATAATTTAAAAATATGATTTGGAAAATGGGGGTTTTTAAAAGCCAGGGGTTGTTCAACAAAGACATCCTCATCTATATAATCATTTAAGAAAAAACTCTAAACATCCATTTGATATAGTTTGAAATTCAGATGTGCATCATAAGCAAGTAGAATTCTGATGGCTGCATGTCTAGATACTGGTGCACAGGTCTCCTCATATTCAATTCCTTCTTCTTGAATATAGCCTTGTGCAACCAATCTATATTTGTTTCTAACTATGTTACCAGCTTCATCTACCTTATTTCTAAGCACCCATTTAGCGCATATGTTGAATGTGTCCTTAGGTATTTCAACAAGATTCCAATATTTGTTCCTTTCAAACTGATTAAGTTATTCTTTCATAGCCATCACCCAAAATTCGTCATTGATAGCATCATTAATGTTTTTACGTTCAAGTTGTGACAAGAAGACTTGATGTTCAACCAGATTTCTAAGAGAAGCTCTATTTTGAGTTCCTTTGTCTAGGTATCCTACAACAGCATCTAAAGGATGGTTCTTAAGAGTTCTAACACCTCTAGAAAAGGAGGGACTAGAGATTTTAGGTTCATCAATAGGTTTAGGTTGATTGTGACTTGAGTCTAAGGAATTTCTAGAACTAGAAGTTTTCACAGATTCTTTCACAGAACTATTTTAGGATTTTGAATTAATGTTAAGATTTGATACATCATCCTCCAGGTTCTCCAGAATGGTTTTAGGCTCATGTGGATCTACTTCATCAAATTTGACATGGACAAATTCTTCCACACATTTATTTCTTTTATTGAACACTCTATAGGCTTTACTAGACATGGAATATCCTAAAAAGATACCTTCATCACTCTTGGATGAAATTTTTTCAATATTGTCCTTAGTATTAAGAATATAGACTTTGCAACCAAAAACTTTGAAGTAGTTAACCTTGGGTTTTCAATTGTTCCATAACTCATAAAGAGTCCTGTTAAGAATAGGTTTGATCAACACTCTATTGATTATGTAGCATATTGTATTGACAACTTCAGCCAAAAAATAAATAGGTAGGTCATATTCACTAAGAATGGTTCTAGAAATCTCTTGTAGGGTTCTATTTTTTCTTTCAACAACTCCATTTTGTTGAGGTATTCTAGTGGCAGAGAAATTGTGACTATAACCATTTTGTGAGAAAAAGGATTCAAACTCTTGATTTTCAAACTCACGACCATGATCATTTCTTAAGGATTTAATTCTAAGTCCACTAAGATTTTCCACATACTTGGCATATTTAGTAAAATAAGAGCAGTCTTCACTTTTATGAGCCATAAAGAAGGTCCAAGTATATCTAGAAAAGTCATCTACAAGAACATAAACATAGTGCTTCCCATTTAAACTAGAAACTATTGATGGTCCAAAAAAATCCATGTGAACCAGTTTGAGAGGTTGAGAAGTTGAAACCTCTTTCTTTGGTTTGAAAGAAATTTTGTGTTGTTTTCCCTTTTGACATGGATTACACACTTTGTCATTTGGAAACTCAAGTTTGGGTAAGTCAAAAAATTAAGATTTTTCTAGTTAGCTTTCTAAGGGAGTGAATATTACAATGTCCTAGTCTCCTATGCCAGAGCCAAGACTCTTTATAAAATACACTTAAGCATGAAGCATTTTGAGAATTTAAGGAATCTATGTTAAAAGAGTAAACATTTTCATTTCTTAATGCAGAAAATACTAATTCTTATTCAGAATTAAAGACATTTCAAGCATCATTTTCAGATCTAACATGAAATCAATCATCATATAATTGTGAGATAATAAGTAGATTATATTTTAATCCATCAAAAAATTGTACTTAAGATATTAAAACTGAGTTATAGTTACCGATTTGGTGGTGTCCAATAATCTTTCCTTTGGAATTGTCACCAAATGTGACATATCCTCCATCTATTTTTATTAGGTTCTTGAAGCAAGAGTAGTATCCTATCATGTGTCTTGAATATCCACTGTCCAAGTACCATAAACTTTTATAGGAACTCTTTAAGCAGTTTTCCTACAAAATGATTAAGAAAAAACATATTTTGGTACCCATACTTGTTTGGGTCCAGTAATATTAGTAATGAGTGATTTAAGAACCCATATTTGCCTCATAGGTTTCCTATAAGCATTAAGTAAAGTATTTAAAAAGTAAACTCTATTTGGACCATAAAAAACTTGAAACAATAGAAAGTGTATCATAAAATGAATTAGTTGATTTGTGTCCAAAACTGGGAGTAAAACTATATATCCTAGGTTTTGAAACAAAATTTTTTCTACCAATATTTCTTTTTCCAGGTTGATAACCAATGCCAGTGTAATATTTAGGGGTAATTTTTTTACCTAGAATTTCAGTAAGGGTATTTTTCCATTGGTAAAATTTTTTAGGTCATTCTTCAATTGCTCATTAGACATTTTTAATTCATTGTTCTCTTTGAGAAGTTGAGTGTTTTTATCTTTTTCAGTTGTGAGTTCAGATTTAACAGTCACAGTAAGAGAATACTATTTCTTCAATGATTTATATTTGTCTTTTAGTTCATTGCATGTTTCTTCAAGCATGTTACAGTATTCAAACATTTCTTCATTAGTCGTATTTTCATAGTCACTCTCATCTCTAGAATAGTATGAATTATGCATAGAAATTCTATTGTTACCTCAGATGTGTTTGTCATAAAACACATGTTGGCTTTGTTATCTTGTTCATCATGTGATGTTTCTGAGTCGCTTGAACTGTCCTCAAAAGCACTCTAGGTTTCTTTCATTTCCTTTTTATACTTCCTATCCTTGTCCTCATATCTCTTTTTGTACTTGATCTTTGGATAGTCAAACTTGATATGTCCTTTGCACTTACATTCATAGCAGTCAATCTCACTAGTCTTGTCACTTCTTTTCCAATCCTTTTTCCAACTTCCTTTTTGGTCATATTTTCCCTTGAAGTTAGGATTTCGAAAAAAGTTCTTCTTCTTGTAAAATTTATTGAATCTTATGGATAATTGAGTCATCTCCTCATCAGTATCAGGTGATGATTGGTCACTACTATAACTTTCTACATAAGCTTCTAATTTCCCTTTGTCTTTGTGTTTAGAGGTGGTGGTTTTGAATGCAACAGATTTCCTTTTTGGTTTATCCTCCTCTTCCTTATTGACTTTCAACTCTTCTTCATACATCATCAGTTTTCCAATGAGTTATTTTACAGGTATCATGCTAATGTCACATGATTCTCTAATAGAGACAGAGGTTCCTCTCCATCTGTCAGGTAGACATCTGAGAATTCTCATGATATGTTCCTTGGCAGGGACTTCTCTTCCAAGAGAAATCATTGTGTTGAAAATATAATTGAACCTAAGATACATGTCAGAGATAGGATCATTAGGTTTCATTTTAAAGTTATTATATTTAATAGTATAAGTATTAAGTCTCATTTCTTTTACACTATCTGTTCCTTTATGTGAGACAGACAGGGTATCCCGAATTTCAGGGGTAGTTTTACAAGAAGGAATTCTATTGAATTCTTCATCTCCTAAGGAGCAGTATAAAGAATTTATAGCTTTTAAATTGTTATTTTATGCAGTTTTGAAAGGTTCATCCCATGTGATTCTATTTGTAGCAGGAATATTATATTCATCTATAATGGAAGACCATATTTCAAAACCCATACTCTCTAAATGCATTTTCATTTTAATTTTACATTGAGAATAGTTGGTTCCATTAAATAATGGTGGTCCGTTGGTTGCAGCACCTTCCAATCTATTATCCATAATACAGAAATACTTTGAGAAATCTAAAAATTTAGAATTAACATAAATTTACAGATCTTCAAAGTACAGCTACAATCAAAATTGAATACGGTTAAACAAAGTCTTAATAAACAACCTCTGATATCAAATATTGGTCGGAGTAGATTACTCAAGAGGGGGTGAATTGAGTAACTATAAAAATTTCTGGTTAAAAACTATTCTTAAAAGGGTTTCCCCAAAAGGTTAAATACAGCCTAGTTAATCAAGGTTATACTGTTATAAGAGTTTGGCTATTTAAATAACTTCTTAGAAGATTTATTAGTTATCAGTAATCTTAATGTCAGCTATTAATATTACTTTTGAAGTTATTCTACTAATACAAGACAATTATAACTTCTTTCCAAGATTAACTATCAAAGTGAATTTAGTGATTTTTGAATTATACAGTAAATTAGTAAAAAAGATAAGACTAAATTAAGCAGCACTGTAACGACCCGAAATTTTGAATAAATCTTGTTTCCTAATTTTGTGTGTTATTTTATTTTTCATACTCAACAAAACTGTTTCATTTTATAACATGAGTATAATTAAAATGAGATTGTTGGGTTTTGACTATTATATGACCGTTAGTCAGTATGACCGTTGAAAACTGAATGTTGTAACTTTTGTCTCTAAATAAAAGTGACCTTGGTTAATTAATATAGAAAGGAGATTCGATGGCCTTATCCAGTAGTCTCGGGCCAATCGAATCCCATCTAATGGAACTTGGGAAGGAGGTAGCACCACTGGGCTTTTCTCTGAACCAAACCCAAGCTGAACTTCATCGTGTGAAGCTAGAATGGAATCGCCTTCATGAGAAGTTCAAACTGATAGAAGTTACTACTCGTGCAATGTTGGTCGAGCCTCCCTCGGATTCTCTCACCTTAGCACACCTTACACTTAGGTCCTATGCTGGTGTGATAAGGGGCTATGTAAGGAGACCGTAACTGGCTTGTGTAATCCTTTGTTTTAAATAAAAATTTTGATTTCTTCTTATGATGAAGTTTATGAATTTTCAAATGACCGGATAAATATAGTATGCATATTTTTTATGAATTTTAGAAAGTTGATATTTTAAAAATGTTTATGTAAACCTTAAATAATTAAAAAAGTGTAATGATTTTCAAAAAATGGTCTTCTACAATTATGTTCAGTATGAAATTTAGAGTCTAATAAGATCAACTTGATTATTGATGAATAGTAAATTATGAATATTGATTTTATTCTTAGGATTAGTAATGTGACCAAATGGATTAGTAATCTCACTTAAATAAAGTATTAATATAATTTAGACACCTTGATTAAGTAATGTGATTCAATAAAATGGGTAAATAACGGTTTCATAAACATTTAGTCAAGTATTAGTTTTTCGGGTGAATAGTGCTTTTTTAATTTATAATTTAATTAAAAATATTTAGAAAATTATTTTTATAAAATGGAATTTATTTTTAAACTCAGAGCATCGATATTATGTTATGGTAATTTTTGGGGTTTTTTCTGAAAAAAATGAATTTTCGGTGAATAGTGTATTTATTTAAAAATTAAATTAAAAATATTTAAAAAATTATTTTTATAAAATGGAGTTCATTTTTGAAATCATAGCATCGATATTTGGTTAAGGTGAAATTTTGGGATTTTTCTGAGAAAGTTGAATTTTCGTTGAATAGTGAAAATACAGTTTTAGGGTTTCAGTATGTTTAATGACATCATAACTGTGTCATGATGATTTCATGAGATATTTTAAGTTTTTTCCGACCAAAGGTGATGAATTATTGTATTGGGGGGCCCATTTGGCCTAACTCCATGGGAAATACCATGGGAGAACCCATGGTTTTGAGAAAACCACTTGTGAGGTCTCCCTTGAAATTATTAAAGTATCACCTCACCTTCCCTATAAATACTCACCCTTTACTCCTTTATTTTTTACTCCCAACTCTTCCCCAACGAATATCTGGTATCATTACCTCCCAAGGAGTCCTCCCAAGGTGCCCCCAAGCCCTCAAGGTCCAAACCTTTGAGTTTTAAGAGTCACGTTTTAAGGTAAGGGATCCCACCTCTCCCTTTCTTTTCAAGTAATCTCTTTTATGTCATTTCTTTTATGCTACATAATCTTATGTTGTAGGATGTTATTTTATATTCCTCTTACTTCCCTTTTTATTTTCATATGATGGGAGACCCCTTCTTTCTCTCATAAATTCTTTTTAAGAAAGTTTAAGTGGCGCTGTTAGGCTGCCGAATTTTTTAGGGATTCGTTCACCTTTCTCATTTTTCAAAGTTCTACTTTCATGTCAAGTCTTTCAAGTTCCTTGTTATTATGTTGGGGTATTATCTATATATATTTCATACTGATATTTTATGTTCATATGATGAGAGGCCCTATTTTATCTCTTCAATTCAGTATTTTTATGTTTTAAGTGGCGTCGTTAGGCTGCCGAATTTTTAAGGGGTTCTTTCACCCTTCTCATTTTCAAGATCTATTTTCATTTCAAGTATTTCATGTTCCTTTTTATTATATTGGGTTATGATCTCTATATCTATCATACTGATATTTTATGTTCATATGATTAGAGACCCTATTTTACCTCATCAATTCATTTTTTTGTAAGTTTTAAGTAGCGCCGTTAGGCTACCGAATTTTCATAAGAGACATCTTATTTTTGTATTCCTTCCATGTTTTTCATTTCAAATGGTATTTCCTTAAAATTTCATTACCATGTTCATATATCCTTATATTATGTCCCAATACTATTTTATGGGTCATTTATTAATGTTTGACCCGTGTCCCCTCTCTTTTCAATGTTTTCTAAAACCCCGAAACATAGCCGTTATGCTGCAGAATTTCCGTCTCAAAATAACTCTCTCTTTTTCTAAAGTTCTTTTATTTTATTAAGTGAATACTCAAAGCTCTCTCTTCTATAGGGGTATTCACATATATACCAAAATGTACTATTTTAAATTCTGGGATTTACATACATGAGACCCTCTTTCCCTTTCTGTGGGTTTAAAGTGACATAAAGATCATGTCTTTAAAGTAGTTTTTAAAATATTATGATTATGAAATGAAACCCATTTCTTTTATGCTATATGGGTTTTTTATGAAATTATTGATGATGATATATTTGGATCACATGATGATAAAGAAAAATTTAAGGGTGCTCCCTGATAGCGCTCCAATGCATTGGGTAAAGACTTAATCTCTAGAGATGACCATTTAGACTGATACCTTGGTGAATAACCTTGGTAATTTTTATTGACACCTTGGGGATGGACCTTGGTGAAATGGAAATGATTGTCTTTGTAAAATGTTGTAGACACATCTTCAAGTTATTAAATACGTTATTTTTATTATGATATGCCTCATGATTTCATTCTCATGCCTTAAAGTTCTTTTCATGACTTTATTGATGTATCTCAAGTTCACATGTTAAATGTTTCCCTTGTTTACCTTACCGGGCCTTCTGCTCATCCTTTCTTTTGATGTATGTACCCAGGTTATGAGATGCAGTAATGAACCTAGGATGAACATAAGGATAAGACTTTAAAGTGTTTAAGAAGAATGTTTTTTTTGTTTCATGTATTAAGTTCCTGGTTTCCAAGACACTAAACCTTAAAGATCCTCAGTTTTTTATAATGTAATGAAAGTTTATGTGACAAAAAGGCGGGATGCTATAGTTGGTATCAAAGGATGGTTTAGTTATTTGTGTAAATTAGAATATGAAAACTTTAGGAAGAACCCAATATAAAAGTTTAAATATAGGAAATCTTCCTGTTATTTTGGTGAGTATTGAGTAAGGGGTTGCCAAGCAAATACATCCCTGTTTGGATACGATCAGGTAGAGGTGGCTCTAGCACAAATGTACATAGGGGTAAAACCCGAAAACACCGCTTTGAGCTAGACTCGAACGGGAACTGGTACACGACAACGGGCCTTGCTGCACTCTTGGTTACGACACTCCCGGGGGATATGCTTTGGTAAATTCATAAGCTTAGTATGAACCATTATTAAAGGAACAAAGATAAAATAAAATAAAGTTTCACATAAGAATATATGATCATGGATAACCTAGATTGGAACCTAGGGGATCACAAGTTAGGTTATACTTTCCTTCTACATGTTTATCCTTCTATGATTAAATTTTCCTTTTAATGATTATTGGCTAAGTATTCAAGCCCCTAATTATACTTTCTTTTCTTAGTTAATGGCAGGAAATGGAAGAACATGTCCCAAAAACCAATGTGATAGGAAATGTGATGATTGCCCTTTTGATGTGATAGAGATGACAAAAGATCAAGTTGAACATATTATGATTATTCCAAACCAACTATCAAAAATCACAATTAATAATTGGTACCTATTTGAATGCCCAAATTCATCAAGGAAGAAGAAGACAAAGTCTCAAGGATGTTCATGTGATAAAGTTGATAAGGGAAAGAAGACCCAATTTCATTTTTGCAAAAAGTGTGGAAAGGGGCACCAAGGAGAATGTCACAAAGGAACCAGGATATGTTTTAAGTGTGGTAAGATAGGGCATAAAGTATCCAATTTCTTTAAAAAATGGATAATGTGATGAATGGAGATAAGGTTTGATCCAATGTGCCTTATACATTTTGATGTCGTAAATGTGGAGAAGTTAGACATTATCCAAGGCAATGCTCGCTTGGAATGGGTGAGAAGCATGATGAGCATCGACAATCTTCGAGGACAAGGTAACAATGAAAGTCCTATGCGGAGATGGATCATGATGACTGAAGTACATGTAACTTCTTCGCAATAATTGTCTATGTCATGTTGTATTTTAGTTCGTGCTCTATGAGCATTTCTTTTATGTTTTCTAAGATCATCGAGTCACTACCTAAGATTATTTTATATCATTAAGGAAAACATCTATTGTTATGTACCACATGTTGAAGTAGTAAAGCTATTATTCTAAAAAAAAAGGTGATTAGGGGATTAAAAGATGATTATTATTTTGGAAGACGTTAACTATTTTGGGAACCCTATTTGATTGAGGTAAATAGATTAATACGGTATTTTATTTGAGGAGTGAAGGTTGACTTACATTTTGAAGAATCGATGAATTTAAGGTGGACTTGTAGTAATTTAGGTTACATATGGAAATGATTAACCTATCTTGGGTAAAATATGTTTAGGTTATCTACTTTTGTTATAAGATGTTAGGAGTGGTTGATGTTGTTTGGAGATGAGCGATAAAATTTATCTTGGAAGACTATGTTATCAAATCCTTCTTGTATTTGGGTTTCAATCTTAGTTTGGTTTATGTTGAGGAATTTTAAGGACAGTTATTTATGGAATGGTCTATGATAAACTTTGGGTAGTACCGTGGAACTTTGAAGATTTAAAGTAGTTTCCCTTCGTCTGGGGTTCTTTGTTTTGGAGGAGTTGCTTTATCTTACCCTTTCTATTTTTGGGATAATGTTTAAAGATATAAGAAATTGATAGTTAATATTTGGTGGATTATGTGATTCTATATAAGATGATTCTTGTGCTTTGATGAGACCAAGTATTTTTTAATGCTCATCTTTTGGAGAAAAGATTACTTTTGGTAGAAACTTATTAAAGGATGAAACTCTACTTGAAGGTAGGTATATTTCCTTATGTTTTTATTCTATGTAGTAAATGAATTCCTCAAAACTAAAGGAATGTAAAACAAAAACTTTGTCTGTTAATGTTTCCAACTGGGTAATCAAAGACCATTTACACACAATATAATTTTGTTATTTTCTTATTGTTAACTTTCTCCTAATCATGTTTTCTATCACTCTCCCTCATAACTTGACCCTTTGTTTTTTCTTCCATATCCATGTTTTCCTACATGGAATCCTAGTATAGGTTAACTCGGGTGACCTTTGTACTTCCTTTTCTATCTTTTAAAGTAATAGTGTTACTGACTCTTTTTCCGATGTGGGACTTTCAATGAAATTTCAAAACCCAATTTTAAAAATTGCGAGGACACAATTTCTTAAGGGGGGAAGATTGTAACGACCCGAAATTTTGAATAAATCTTATTTCCTAATTTTGTATGTTATTTTATTTTTCATACTCAACAAAACTGTTTTATTTGATAACATGAGTATAATTAAAATGATACTATTGGGTTTTGACTATTATATGACCGTTAGTCAGTATGACCGTTGAAAAATGAATGTTGCAACTTTTGTCTCTAAATAAAAGTGACCTTGGTTAATTAATATAGAAATGAGATTCGATGGCCTCATCCATTAGTCTCAGGCTAATCGAAGCCCATCTAACGGAACTTGGGAAGGAGGTAGCACCACTGGGCTTTGCTCTGGACCAAACCCAAGCCGAACTTCATCGTGTGAAGCTAGAATGGAATCGCCTTCGCGAGAAGTTCAACCTGATAGAAGTTACTACTCATGCAATGTTGGTCGAGCCTCCCTCGGATTCTCTCACCTTAGCACACCTTACACTTAGGTCTTATGCTGGTGTGATAAGGGGATATGTAAGGAGACCGTAATTGGCTTGTGTAATCCTTTCATTTAAATAAAAAATTTGATTTCTTCTTATGATGAAGTTTATGAATTTTCAAATGACCGGATAAATATAGTATGCATATTTTTGATGAATTTTAGAAAATTGATATTTTAAAAATGTTTATGTAAACCTTAAATAATTAAAAATGTGTAATGAATTTCAAAAAATGGTCTTCTACAATTATGTTCAGTATGAAATTTAGAGTCTAATAAGATCAACTTGATTTTTGATGAATAGTAAATTATGAATAGTGATTTTATGCTTAGTATTTTTAATGTGAACAAATGGATTAGTAATCTCACTTAAAGAAAGTATTAATATAATTTAGACACCTTGATTAAGTAATGAGATTCAATAAAATGGGTAAATAACGGTTTCATAAATATTTAGTCAAGTATTAGTTTTTCGGGTGAATAGTGTTTTTTTAATTAAAACTTTAATTAAAAATATTTAGAAAATTATTTTTATAAAATGGACTTTATTTTTGAACTCAGAGCATCAATATTATGTTATGGTAATTTTTGGGGTTTTTTCTGAAAAAATGAATTTTCGGTGAATAGTGTATTTATTTAAAAATTAAATTAAGAATATTTAGAAATTTATTTTTATAAAATGGAGTTCATTTTTGAAATCAGAGCATCGATATTTGGTTACGGTGAAATTTTGGGATTTTTCTGAGAAAGTTGAATTTTCGATGAATAGTGAAAATACAGTTTTAGGGTTTCGGTATGTTTAATGACATCATAACTGTGTCATGATGATTTCATGAGATATTTTAAGTTTTGTCCGACCAAAGGTGATGCATTATTGTATTTTGGGCCCCATTTGGCCTAACTCCATGGGAAATACCATGGGAGAGCCCATGGTTTTGAGAAAACCACTTGTCAGGTGTCCCTTGAAATTTTTAAAGTATCACCTCACCTTCCCTATAAATACCCACCCTTTTCTCCTTTATTTTTCACTCCCAACTCTTCCCCAGATAATCTATGGTCTCATTACTTCCCAAGGAGTCCTCCCAAGGTGCCCCCAAGCCCTCAAGGTCCAAACCTTTGAGTTTTAAGAGTTACGTTTTAAGGTAAGGGATCCTACCTCTCCCTTTCTTTTCAAGTAATCTCTTTTATGTCATTTCTTTTATGGTCCATTCTCTTATGTTGGAGGATGTTCTTTTATATTCCTCTTAATGCCCTTTTCATGTTCATATGACGAGATACCCCTTATTTCTCTCATCAATTCTTTTTAAGAATGTTTAAGTGGCGTTGTTAGGCTGCTGAATTTTTTAGGGATTTGTTCACCTTTCTCATTTTTCAAAGTTCTACTTTCATGTCAAGTATTTCAAGTTCCTTGTTATTATGTTGGGGTATGATCTCTATATATATCATACTAATCTTTTATTTTCATATTATGAGAGCCCCTATTTTATATCTTCAATTCAGTATTTTGAAGTTTTAAGTGGCGTCGTTAGGCTGCCGAATTTTTAAGGGGTTCTTTCACCCTTCTAGTTTTCAAGATCTATTTTCATGTCAAGTCTTTCATGTTACTTTTTATTATGTTGTGGTATGATATCTATATCTATCATACTGATCTTTTATGTTCATATGATGAGAGATCCTATTTGACCTCATCAATTCATTTTTTTGGAAGTTTTAAGTAACGTCGTTAGTCTGCCGAATTTTCATAAGAGAAATCTTATTTTTGTATTCCTTCCATGTTTTTCATTTCAAATGGTATGTCCTTAAAATTTCATTACCATGTTCATATATCCTTATATTCTGTCCCTATACTATTTTATGTGTCATTTATAAATGTTTGACCCATGTCCCCTCTCTTTTCAATGTTTTCTAAAACCCCGAAACATAGTCGTTATGCTGCAGAATTTCCGTCTCAAAATAACTCTCTTTTTCTAAAGTTCTTTTATTTTATTAAGTTAATACTCAAATATCTCTCTTCTATAGGTGTATTCACATATATACCAAAATTTTCTATTTTAAATTCTGGGATTTACATACAAGAGACCCACTTTCCCTTTCTGTGGGTTTAAAGTGACATAAAGATCATGTCTTTAAAGCAGTTTTTAAAACGTTATGATTATGAAATGAAACCCATTTATTTTATACTATATGGTTTCTTTATGAAATTATTGATGATGATATATGTGGCTCACATGATGATAAAGAAAAATTTAAGGGTGCGCCCTGATAGCGCTCCAATGCATTGGGTAAAGACTTAATCTCTAGAGATGACCATTTAGACTGATACCTTGGTGAATAACCTTGGTAATTTTTATTGACACCTTGGGGATGGACCTTGGTGAATCGGAAATGATGGTATTTGTAAAATATTGTAGCCACGTCTTCAAGTTATGAAATATGTTATTTTTATTATGATATTCCTCATGATTTCATTCTTATGCCTTAAAGTTCTTTTCATGACTTTATTGATGTATCTCAAGTTCACATGTTAAATGTTTCCCTTGTTTCCCTTATTGGGCCTTCTACTCACCCTTTATTTTGATGTATGTACCCAGGTTATGAGATGCAGTAATGAACCTAGGATGAACATAAGGAGAAGCCTTTCAAGTTTTTAAGAAGAATGTTTTTTTTTGTTTCATGTATTAAGTTCCTGGTTTCCAAGACACTAAACCTTAAAGATCCTCAGTTTTGTATAATGTAATGAAAGTTTATGTGACAAAAAGGTGGGATGCTATAAGCACAGTGGATATGAAACAAGTGGTTCAGTCTCAAGCTGAGACCTAATCCATTCTACTTGGTGATCACCTACACCCAAGTAGTTTATATAAATAAACTTAATCCACACCCTGGATCGGGGTTAAACAACAGTACACAGGACTTTCCAGGTCACATAGGGACCTCTTCCATGGTTCTTTGTGGGAACAAACAACCAGGACACACAGGGACCTCTTCCACACTTATTAGTGTGTATAAAAATATAAAAAGATGTTTTAGTAAGGATATATTTTATCCTTCAAATTTATGCAGGAGACATAGTGTGTTGTTATACAGATACACACACTTCAAGGAAAGATAGTAAAATGATACCCAACAGAGCAGAAATATTGAGATAGGTTTAGAAATGCTCTGAATGTCAGTATTTTCAACTCTAGACATCTAAGATTAAGTAGATTCAGAAATCAAGTCCTCGTATGGAAAACGGAGTGTCGCAAGTCATAAAAATACGACTTGTGTTCTTCGTGATGTTTGACAGCGTGAATATGCTCTCAATTCTGGGATTTAGTTGAGCTTTTTGTGTTCTCCAGCAGTGTTGAGTTGCATGAGACAATTCTTTCTTTAAGAATTATCTAAGTGTATTCTGTTGTCATTCTCACAGCCACCAGATTTTTTTGCTTTTTAGTATCGTTCCACACTTCTTATTTTTGTTGGACCGCATTACTATTTTATCTTGGAGTGCATGTGTTTGAGCCGATAGGTTTCATGTATTCTGAACCTCGTACATTGTATTGTCATAT
The DNA here is from genome assembly GCA_963277665.1 of Viscum album. NCBI lineage: Eukaryota > Viridiplantae > Streptophyta > Magnoliopsida > Santalales > Viscaceae > Viscum > Viscum album. The sequence goes on from OY728143.1 coordinate 1,213,515,738, forward strand.
GACATGTCTACAAAGAAATAGTAATTATCTTAGCACATTTAATATCTTAAAATATGACTGTTAGAGATTAAATTGAAAGATGAAAAAACATATTAAGAAATTGTGTCACAGTATGTCATGGAAACGGTGTCTCCTTCACACGGTGTCTGGATTGGTCACGATGTCTTGTGGTTATGGTGTCTAGTACACGGTGCCTCGATGTCACAGTGTCTTTTTCATGTTGTCTTTTTCATGGTGTCTTCTTCACGGTGTCTACTTGTTCACGGTGTCTGGTTGTCACGGTGTCTGCTTGTTCACGGTGTCTGATTGTCACAGTGTCTGCTTGTTCATGGTGTCTTGTTCACGGTGTCTGGTTGTCACGGTGTCTTCTTGTTCATGGTGTCTTGCACTTAGGCAAATATATTTATTCGGACTTAAGTATTGATATTTGCGTAAAGAATTAAACTTAATCATTTTTCAGAAAAATTATTATAAATTTAATCAAAAGATAGTGTATAGTAACCAAACTAAGTGTATAGCACTTAAGATCATTGGATAGATTTTACTAAACAACTTTTCATTTTATGTGAGATAGATTACATAGAGTTAACATGTTTTATAGATTTAATAGGATTTGTGATCATTAAAACATGATTAATACATGAGGATTCCAACATTGGTTTTGAAATAAAGTTTAACAAAATATATCAAATAGGTGGTCGATGATTTGAGAGTAGAAACCACTACTACAATGAGAAAATTTATACATGGACACCCAATTGATTCTTTATATTATTCATCAAGTGAATATAAAATATTATGTTTTTGGGAAAAAAATTGGGAAAATTTTAACAAATTACTTATAATTGAATTCTATGAATTTACCATGAGTTTTTAAATTTTTTAAATGATATTTAAATAATGATGGAAAAAATTTCTTAAGATAAAATTTCAATTTTTTGGGTACCTTTATAACATAATGATATCTATTATCGAATCGAAATTTTATTTGATAGGTGAAGTAGTGGAATATAGACAATGGAAATCTAATTATTTTTATTCATATGAAAAGAAAACATAATTTAATAGGAATTTCTTTAATTTCTCAAATTATGCACAAAAAGCATCATATTACATGATAATAAATATTGGTGAAGATAAAATAAATATCTAATGAAGTGGTGAAAATAAGGGCTCAAAAGGGAACCCCTTGAAGAATAAATTTTCATTTCTAAAGAAAGATGATTTAAATTGTGAAAATTTTGTAGAAGGTGATGATAATGCTAAAAAATAGAAAATGGAAATGTTTTTCATGGTTTAAAAATTAAAAAAGGAAAAAATATAACCCGGGAGAGATCGAATTGAATGAATGAGACAATAGTATCACGTAGATTCTTTATAGTGGTTTTTAATCCCATATGATATAAAATGTAGAGTTCTTAAATAGTTTTATGAATAATAGTAAATGGAACTACATTATTTGAAAATTATGTGTCTTTAAAAAAATTGATTAAATAGGATACAAGACAAAATTCGAAGAATATTAATGTTTTATATACTTATAGACTTTACTAAAATATCTTAAGTGTTATAAAACTCGATGAATTTAGAGTATAATTTTTTTAATAGGAAGGGTTTCTATATTAAGTGAATAGATAGGGGAGCTCTTATATAGGGAAAAATAACTCATGGTAATCTTTATCAAGTTGGAAAAAATTAAAATACTTACTTATTTACTATTATTGAAGATACTAGGTTACAAAATAGAATATTGTGTCATATTATTTAAAAAACATACTAAAACAATTAATTTTAAAAGTGGTTGTTGATATACCAGTTTTTTGATGTCGAAGATATAATTCTTGTGATGCATGTATGAAGGGAAATCATGTAATAAACCTCTAAAATAAAAGAATAAAAGGGTTGTAAGTTTTATTAAACTTGTTCATATATATAGTACCAAGGTCTTTTGATATCACACATAGAGGGAGGGGTGAATCGGTAATTCCATTTTCTTTTCACAAATATTCTTTCTTAATTAAACTTTTTATCTATTAAAACTTCAATACATTCATATTGTTTTATATTAGCCTTATTTGAGTATGGAGAATGTTAAAGGTATAATATACAAGGATTTAAAGGGTTTTTCTTTGAAATCCTACACTTTTTCATGTTTAGATTGGTAAAGAATTGGTTTCTCCACTATGAATCACCTTGATTGCAGATACAATCTATCTCCTAAAAATATTGATGGATAATATCTTGAAATACCAAAAACACAATCTTTAGACTTCTATTTTATTAAATTTTCATTAAAATATTCTCCCAATGGTTTATTTTTAATCACTTATTATTATTTGAATCCATATCCTAAAATTATTCTTTTTACCTCCTTGTGTGATTATTATGATACCTTCTAATAATTATTCAAAGATCCTTATAGTATTCTAGTTAAATAGGTCTTTGATCGCATTGTCCCTCAGTGTATTATGTGTAGACATTATTCTAATTTAAATCCTCACATAAAATTCTCTAGTTTCATCGCTTGGCCTTGTACACTTTTACTTTGTATATTAATCTTGGTGACTCACCTTGTCTTCTCAATTCTTCCTTCTTCATTCGACCCACAAACTATCCATTATTCACCAAGTTCTCTACTTTGACTCATAGTTGATATTATTCTTTGGTTTTATAGTATCAAGGTCTCTCTCTTTCTCTCAAAATTACCATCACCTTCTTCTTCATTGCCTACCATCTTTTATATTCATCGAAATAATATCATGAATTATAATTTCCATAATGTAATTTTTGAAAATCCCTTGAACTTTGATAGTAGCTAAGATCTACTCTCATTTAAATTTTTCATTAGATTCTCATTCAAATATATTTTAATATCAGTCAATATCTTCCTCTGAAATTCCCTAAAGATTCAAAAAAAATTATTTTTTTTATAATCTAGAAAACATACATTATTTAAATATTCCAAATTATCCCTTCGTATTTCATGAAATCATTTAGATCATGTGACCACATTATCCTAAATCATGGAAATCAACTCAAATATTTATCCATAATATGTGATTCACTTCCTATAGCATGGAACATCTCTAGGAGAAACACCCAGTGAAATGGACATCACCATGCTGCATATCTATTTTAACTATGTGTTCTCCCATACAAAATGATCATCACTATGTCACGGTGTCAATCAGCATATCATTTTTATTATCAATACTCTGTCTATTTCATTATCATGTTCTAGTTAATAATATAACCACAACAACTAGGTTCATGATCCACATATATAAATCATGATACTTGAATCCTTGAAGATCAGTATAAGAAATTTATGATTTAGTCACTCCTTTTTTCAGAATTCATAATTTTTTAAATCTCAACTTTACAGAAGAAGGGTTTACAAAATTTAACCAAGTTTTGTGAACTCTACATTGGTCATATGTCCTCTATATAGTTTTAAAAACACATTAATTAATCCTATGACAACACTCCTTTCTCATTCCTTTGGTATTTTCCTTATTTATCAACTCATCTTGGACAAATTAACTCTATGTTTAACTCGACTTTTATATTGGAAACTTTACATCACAACTCTATGTCAGGGAATATTATGAATCTCATAATTGGATGATCTCTAATTCAAATCCAATAATTCTATATAGAAACTATATTCCATATTTTAACATTGTGTCATAAATCTACATCAGTTACTTTTTCAATTTTTCTTCTAGATTAACTCTACATGTTTCATGAACTATATGTCTCAACTCTACATCACAACTCTACATCATCTTCCTTCACTAAATCCACATCTTCCATGAACTCTATGTGATGCCTTATTATATTCCATATACATCCTCAATATTTCCCACTAAAGTGACACTTCTCCCTATATTCATACTAGGGAGACACTTCTCCTTACCTTCATACTAGGGAAACACATCACCCAAACCTCATAGTGGGGACACACATTGCCTTTCCCTCATACTGGTGAGACACTTTAAAATATCCTCATAAAATGGTGGAAATTCACCCTACCATCCTACTAGGGAAACAATTCACTTTACCCTCATACAAGGGATACACATCTCCCTACCCTCACACTAGGGTGACACATTGCTCAACCCTCATTTTAGGGAGGAACTTCACCCTCCTATGTAATAGGGTGACACTTCACCTGGCTATCCACTAGGAAGACACATCACTTAGGCCCTCCACTAGGGCACCATATTTTCTTAGGACCCAACTTAGGTGACACAATTCTCTAACCTCATACCAAGGTGCAATATTCACTCAAACCCTAAACAGGGACACCCTTCTCCCAAGTCTATAGTAGGGAGCCATATATTACAAGGTCTATTTTAGAGAAATTTCCTTTTCTAAAGTCATTCACCTAGGAGCCTACAAAGTTAGTCCCCCTATACAGCCTCCTAAACTTCATGGTCAAGTTGTGAACATCAATGTTAACTGCCTCAATCATGTATTCCTTCAAAAATAGGGATCAATACTTTTATAATATACCTTTACTTGGTTCTCCTCTCTTGCCAATAGGACCCTCAGGGTAATCATAATCATGTTTTCCCTTTATAATATGGGTATCTATCATGACAATTCTGATGAAACATCCCTTTCCTCACACTTCTCACCTTAGCATAGCCATATATAACATCTAATAATCCAGAACACCCTGATGACCTCTTTGTTCTATATAATGAGTCATAGATATACTACCATCCTCATAATAGGTAAAAACTCAAAAAAAATAACCTTCAATTGAGTGATCGACCAAGTTAATAACCTATGTGAAGAATATGTTTAAGCCCCACACAAATCCTTCCTACTCCCAAGTAAGGTAATGGACTCCAGTCTGGTGTAAGATCCAACTCCCTCCTCATTGGTCCATATTCTCTATGAGTCTAGTAATCCATTATGGTCTATTTACCAATATATGGGTGGTGTAAATATGTACATCTATGCCTCCCATGTGTAATATGAACTTATTACATAAAGGTCTATATTCCCTTTGAGTAACCTTCCCTAATGGTTCATAGTCTCTATGGAACTTACTATACCCTTTCCTATTCAATTACCAACAACCAAGATAAATAAGAAAGGACCTTTTATACATATTCCATACACTAACCATTTCTATGAATACTTCACCTAAAAGTCCTATCTGCATGAATTTAAACAAAATTGTATTTCATCCTTATATAATGACATTAAGATTCATGGTATAGTCTTGTCACATTATATTATACTATGTAATTAAAACTACATCAGCTTTGATTATAATTAATCATGATACCTAGGATTCCTATTTGAGGATTAATCCCAACCCCACATAGGTCATGGATTCCTAAAGTTTAAAGGTACATCAACATTTCATAGATTCATGCCCTTAAAGTGAACTAAACCAGTCCTTATCATCCAACCTTAAAGGGTATGACATGTCTTGTTAAGTGGAATAGAATGATATCGGTTCCAATTAAAATCATATGGATACATATAAAGACACTCTAAGGTCCCCATACCAATTAAACAAAACTTAACTCCTCCCTAGATGGTGATAAATTCCATAGTTCCCAACTATGTAGCTTTAAACCATAGCATAATCGCTAATTAAAAGAAATATGGAAAACCATTGATATATACTGATGTTCACATTGAGGCATATTTTTTATCAATAACTTGTATGATGATAATTATTAATAATACAAATACAATAGGTGATTCATGGAAATGTCTTAAATATATAAGGGAGTCCTTATTTGAACCTAAAAAGGTGTCTCGTGCACTTTTCTATGAAATCCATGATAGGATTCTCGCAGAGATGAAATAGGTCATGTGTACATAGAAAATTATAACTACACCCAAATAAGGAATTAATGGAATCTAAATATTCCACCTGATTTCTCACACGCCAAGGGATGAAGATTTCTAAAAAACATTTCCTAGTCTATTGATGTGCTGGTGAGAACCTCCATAATATTAGACCATGTATTTCATCAATTATTGATGAAAAAGGGTGTCAAAAACAAAAAACCCATTCTTAGTGTTTTCTTGAAAAATTTAAATTTCATAAAATTCATTCTATAAGATAATATTGTATCTAAATCGAAATTCATTTTGAAGTATTCGATTTGACTGCTCGTAGAGAAAAAATTGACACTCGCAACAATGGTGATTGAATTTGGACTTTTATGATGGGGTTTTTTTACATCCATGAATGAACTTAATTCTGTGCAACCATGTCCAGTCACCCAGTAATGTGAGCTGAAATTTTGAAGAAAAATTTTATGGTTATTCATTGAAAAGTAACCTATAATTAATTTGAATACGGGCTAACTAGTTCATTTTTGGTACTTTTTAAATTATTCACTTAATTTTTAAATGACTCAAATATTGGTTTTTACTTGTTTTCTTCATTTTTAGAATAAACTAAAAATTCATAAATATGATCACTATATTTTTGAATTAAAATTTTCAAAGGATTTTGTTGTTGATTTTTCATTGTTTAATTCATTTTATACTTAATATAACAAAGACTATAATTTAAATTGTATTTTTTTTAAAATAAATATATTTGGAATCCAAATCTAGAATTAATTTACAAATGGGTTAAAATTTAAAATTTTATTTTTTTAATCATTAAATGAAATCCATACATTAATTTTTAAAATTGAAATTGAAACTCGTTTTGATTATAAAATTTTATTATTAAATTTTGAGTTTTAAATTTTGAATTAAATTTCATAAATGGATTTGTTTTTTTGAATTTTAATTCTTTATTCAATTTTGAATGAAATGAAAATTAATACACTAAACTTGTTTAAAAAATAATTTTTAATTTAAAGTTGTGAAATTTCACTCTATATTTTGATTGTTTTTTAAAATTATTCATTGAAAATTAATTATGATTTGGAAAAATATGATTTTAATTTGTTGATTTATTTTGAAATGAATTTGGAATGAATATAGAATAAAATTGTGCAAATAATTTAAAATTTTGAATTTTGATTATTTTCCTTATTTCTATAATTAAATGAGAATATTTCCTACACTAAAAAATTGATTTCACTGGGTAGGTATTTTGTTAAAAAAACTAAGGAAAATGAAAGTGACTTTCCTTCTTACAGTCGATCCAGTTCATTGGAAATTCATAAATGCCTAGAATCAATCATTCCCTCCCCCCATTGACCACTCCCAGCTTATAAATTGTTCAAAGGCACTGATCAAATACATCTCCCACTTTTTTTAAATTTAAAAGACCACATCACTATAAATCCCCCAAAGGCACAAAGATACTTTGTGCTTCTTCCTCCATGATTGATTGCATGAACTGAGTCCCCTAACTTCAATATACCATAGTACATGATCTGGAAACCTATTCCATTGAATCCCTACTACTTGATATAGAGTCTAGAGTAAATTTGGGGGGAATATATGGAGGTCAGAGTAAATACTAAACAAATCAAAGTCCTACTACTTGATGCTTGCACCAAAATCACACTACAACGATCCTGGAGATCGACCAACGCTGATAAAAACTCGATAGAAACTAAAGTAAACTTGAAAAAAACTAATAAAACCAGGTAAATCAAATATCAAGATGTAATATAACTATGATGATGGTGGGTTGACTGAAATCTAAGAATAATCCATGATCCATCAAAGTGGGTTGTACCTTGTTTTCTTGACCGAATAAGATGACCAAGCTCGAACCCTATTTTAATCAAGATATAAAATCGGAATGAGTTTGTATCAATGAGTCAAAACATTGGATGGTCCAATTTAAACTTGTGGTTTTAACTTCCAGAAACCCCAATGTCAGGATAAACCCAAATCTCACTTAAATTTGGAACCAAGCCTAAAAAATGTGATTTCCCTATTGAAGCTTACAACCAGACACAGTATGAACCAAATCTAAATCTGACTTGTGGTGCCCTATTGGATCCAAGCTCTAACGTTGATTATGTGAATCCCTACACCACTACTAAATCTCAAAAAAGAGATATCTTGAGCTCACCAATGAATAAGGTCAAATATTGTACAAATTTATTCCAGATGATGTTGTGTCACTTATTGTATCTCATCCCATGGATGTTAATCTCACATGATCTGATTGGGGGACTTTGGTATCCTAACTTGGGTTCCACATAAAGGTTCCCCAATCCAGTTCATTGCATGACCTCAGGTGTGCCCCCCCCCCCAATTCTAGAGTCTTCTGACTAGAAATTAGGTTCTAATATGTAATTTGGGGAGACTATACCCTCTTTATCAAAGTAACACAATAGAAAAAATCAATATGAAATATAACCAAGATACTAAAATAATCAATAATCAACCAAACAACACATGAATAAATCCAAAATAGGGAAAATGAATATAAACCAAAGTAGTAAATATTTCATTCCATACAAATGTCAATTTTCTAATGAAAACCCAAAATAAAGACACATTGACAACTGACAAGAGGATCCTAACATCATTCTTAGTTAACTCATCCATGCTCCATCCCTAATCCCAACTAACCCATCTAATATAAGGATATTTCCCTTATCCTTTACTATAAACATGAAAACTATTCGAGTACCTATCAGGAAGCCTAAGTTGGGTGTGAGTACAACTCAACAGGCCACCACCAATAGAATCTGAAGCAATATCTAGTCAATAGCAGTGTATACAGTTTTATAAAGAATAAATATCAAATGAAAAAAGTAAACAGGTTTAACATTTATTGTTATTTAGTCACCCATATCACTCCTTATTCATCCCATTTCATATTCTGAACCATACACCATAGGTATTTAAAATTTTATTCTTTTCATGGGATTTAATTATACAATTTAATTCCAATTTCATTGGGTACCTTAGAGCATCAGTCTAGGTACCATTTCGTACTCATGAATCGGGGGCCTAGAGCAGCATTCTAGCACCCCATGGGTACTTGGAGCAGTATTCCCTCACCCACCACTCATTGGTCAATCACATATATCACCAATTCATATGCATGAAATAGGGGACTAGAGCAGTATCCTGAAACCCCATGGGTACATGGAGTATCAGTCTCTCACCCACAACTCATTTTTTACATTTACATATATATATATCTGGGTTCCACATTCATAACTCATTTATTAACCATTATCAACATGGTTCACCCTTTAATTTATCAAACACAACCAAGTTTATTTACTTTCATCATAAGGGAAAATATGAAAAATTTCCCCATTAAACCATTTATCATCAATTAATACACAACTCATTAATCCTTCAAGGTTAAGTCAATCAACTCTTTAAATCCAATTATCTATCCTACAATAAGAATTTAGTTCAATTTCATAAACCCAAAATTTCCCCATATACATTCCATTTATCATCATTTCAAGGAAATCGAAACACCCTATGGGTTTCCATCAAGCCTGATCTCATGATCTCCAATAAATCCAATGGGATCGAGAAGGGTCTCACAAAAACATGGATTTAAATTCACATTTTTAATTTAAATGAAATCTCACAATGTGGAAACACAATGGAACAATTATATACATGATATCATAATAAATACTATGGGAAATAGAATTTAGGCTATCTATATTAGTAACATTGATGAATGTTCACCAAACATTAGCCCTCAATTTGATTTAGAATAGTTTAATACACAGTAGTGTAGAAAATTTAGGATAAAAACCTCAGATCAAGATCCAAAGAAACAAGATCCATTAAAAACTAGATCTAAATCATCAAAAATGGGGAAATTCATCCCTCTCTAAAGGGGGTGAAATATGGGAGAGAGAGAAAACTAATCAAGGAAGAGATCACTTACCAAATAGGAGTTGATTCTCCTACTGGATCTTCAATTTGAAAATGAAGGTGTTTGAGGAGCCTAGGAATCCTATCAGGAGCCTCCAAAAGAAAATTAATTCATATTAGAGTAAGAAGGTATGATTAGGGATATAAATCGAGGGTTTGAAAAATTTTATTTAAAAATTCAGGGGTTTAATTAACCGCGTGGATGGTTTCTGGGATGGTCCACATGGTTAGACAAACTGTGAACCCTAAACATGTGACCCTACTATCTGGGGTTCCCAGTTTCTACTGGATGGTCAAACAGTTTTCAAAACCATGCGCCAACCCTGAAAACCCCCTTTTTCAAGGGTGCACAGTTTAGGGAGGGTGGTCAAACGGTTTGGTCAAACCATGTTCCCCCTTATTGTGGCTCAAAATGGGGTGCATAATTTTTTAGGGAAAACCGCATGGTTTACCATAATCATGCACAAACCATGCATAGCCTCATGGGATTATAAAATTATAAAAAAATCATCTAAAATAACCCTTAAGCAAGACCCAACTAAGTTATGATAAAAAAAATGTTAAAAGATTACCTAAAAATGAGTACAATATATCTCTAGAAGGTCAGGATCTTACAATCTACCCACCTTAGAACAAATCTTCCTTGAGTTATACTCCCAAGAATCACTAAGCCTCTAAGGTGAAAAGGTCATTCCATTGAGCCTGTATATCTACTTCCCTCTCCTAGGTTTCCTCCTAAATAAGGTCAAGCTGCCATAGCACTCAAAACAACAGCAGAGTCTTTCCCCGCAAAACTTTCTGACTATGATCCACAACACAAATAGAATGATCCTCAAAGGACCATCAACCTCAATCTCAATATCATCTAAATCGATCACTTGAGAAGGTTCAAGGTGATATTACCAAAGCTTTAACACATGAAAAACATCGTACATATCATTATACCTCTGTGGAAGATCCAATTGATACACCACTGGTCCGATCCTTTCCATAATATAAAATGGTATAGAAAACATGGGTGCTAACTTACCCTGGTTCTGAATCCTACAGCAACCCAATCTCGGTGACACTCGAAGGAATACAAGATCTCCCACTATAAACTCAAGAGTTCAATGATGTTGATTGAAAAATACATCTATTTAATCTACCTTGTAGTTATAAATTTCTAAATAAATTGAACCTACTTTGAGGTATCCTATATGAGACTCAACCCCAATAACTATGATTCACCCACCTCTATCCAACATAGAGGTGATATGCATGGCCTACAATAAATTTCCTCATATGGAGCCATTTGAATATTTTTATGATAACTGTTGTTATAGGTTAACTCAACCAAAACTAAATTATTCTCCCAAGACCCACAAAAGTCTAGAACACATGCCCTAAAAATGTCCTCATGAACTTGAATAGTATACTCTCATTACCCGTCTATCTATAGGTGAAAATTCGTACTCAGAAACACCTAGGTACCTAATTCCTTCTATAAGCCTTAAGATAATAATAATGTAAAACTTGAATCATGATCTCAAACTATACTCTATGGAACCCCATGTAAATAGATTATCTCTTGAATATACATGTAACCCAATTGATCAACCATGAAAGTTTCCCTAATTGGAAAGAAATGGGATACTTTCATTAATTAGTCAACAATAACCCATATTATGTCACTCTTTTGGGGGCTCCTTGGAAGTCCCATCATAAAATCCATGTTAAAATTATCCCACTTCCATTTTGGAATTGAAAAATGCTATAATAAATTACTAGGTCATTGATGCTCATCCTTCACCAATTGACAGGTGTATCATCATGTTATGAAACCTGGAATCTTCTTTTTCTTTCCCGTCTGCCAATACTATCTCTGATGGTCATGGTATATTTTGGTCAATCCAAGGTGCACTTCCTACTTTGAGGCATGGAACTCATGCATCATCTCCTCACACATACATATTGTCACAACAAAACTACCCAAAACATAGATGATCTCATCCCCTTCTATTATCTAATCAGGAGGTGTCTCCCCACCTTCAAAAATTTCTCTTAACATCAAAAAATCTAGGTCCTCATACTTCCTTTACTTGATTCAATTAAAAATTGTGGACTCAGATGATAAGGATATAGTTTTAATCTTTTCTCACTCCTCTTGAACAACCACATGAATCTCAATGAACAATGTCATCATCTTCTACTCAAAGTTAAACTACTAGATTTCTTTCGTCTGTGTTTTTCATCTCAAAGCATCAAAAATATTTTTTACCTTTCCTGGTGTATATACTAGATTAAAATAAAACAACTACATATACTCAATCCATATCTATTGTTGAGGGTTTAAAAATCTTTGTAAAAACATGTACTTCAAAAAAATTGATCAATATGCATAGTAAACTTTTCACCCAATAGGTAATTTTTTCAACACTTTAAGTCATAAAACATTATGGATAACTTGAGATTTTGTGTAGGGTAATTCCATTCATGTGGCCTCAACCATCATGACCCATACACCACAACTCAATCTCCCTACATCAATACTACTCCAATTCCAATCCTGGATGCATCACAAAACAAGGTATACTCCTCAACCATATCGAGTAGGATCAAAATTGATTTTGTAGTCAGATGCTTCTTCAACTCCTAGAAGGAATATTCACATGATCTAGACCATTAAAAATTTACACCCTTCTTAGTTAGGACTGCAAGCAGCAATTTTAAATGAGGATGGATGAATCTCTGATAATAGCCCATTAAACCCAAAACGATTCTGATATCAAAAACATTATTGGCCTACTCCCAAGATAGAACTGCCTAAAATTTATCTAGGCCCACTAACACAACTTCCTATAAGATTATGTGTCCCATGAAATGTACCATTTCAATCCAGAATTGAAACTTAGATAGCTTGGCATAAATCCTATATTCCATCAATGTACTTAGGACAATGTTAAGATGTTTGGAATGATCATTATGAGTCTGAGAATACACCAATATTTCATCAATGAAAACAAGCATAAACTTATCCAAAAATGGGTGGAAGATTCATTTCATCCAGGACATAAACATAGATACTGCATTTTTCTATCCAAATGCTATCACAATTAACACATAAAGTTCATACCTACTTTTAAAAGCAGTCTATGGTATATCATAAGGTCTAACTCTTAACTAATGATATCCTAATCTCAATTAAATCATTGATAACACAAAATTAGCACTCAACTTTTCAAATAGATCATTGATACATAAAATAGGATATCAGTTCATAGAATTTATCTAGTTCAAATTTTGGTAATCGACACATAAACATTGCATCGTATCATCCCTATTAGAAAAAAACTAGAGAACCCTAAGGTGACATGATCGGATAGATAAATCCATTATCCATCAATTCTTCAAGTTGATTCTTCAAGTCTTGAAGCTATTTTGGATCCATTAAATAAGGTGTAATAGAAACTAGTTTAGCTCCAGGTATTAACTCAATTGTAAACTTGATATCCCTCTTAGGTGGAATACTTAAGAATTTACTAAGAAACACATCATGAAACCAATCCACTATGGGTGGAAAGACACTATGTTCCAAACCCCCATCATCCAACAAAAGACTTGCAACCTGGGCAGTGAGATCCCCTAGTTGATGATGAACTATCCCTACATAGACTGCCTAGATATTTTATTCTCCATGATGAATATAATTTTTACCCTCAAGAGACTTAAAGGTTAATCTCCTACAGTAACAATCGATTTGGGCTCGGTATGATACCAGCTAGTCCATGCTAAAAATCAAATCAGAATCTGAAATTTCAAGCATGTAAAGATCCCAAAGGAAATTATACCCAACAACCTTGAGATAATATCCCTTTTATATATAGATTTCCTTTGACCGTACACCCAGTAGTGTGTCAATCATCATAACCCCACTCACAAACTCCACTGTCAGACTGAAATCATTCACAATTTGAGAAGATATAAAATAATGTGAGGTCTATATGTCTAATAAATCACTATAAATCCTAGAAACTATAAGAATATTACCTTTGAATATCAACACCCCATCCTCACTATCAATAATTGCAAGCTGAACTGCATGTAACTAACTTGTCCCTCTACCCTATGCTTTGGGATGATCTCTCTATATAGAACTACTCTGTTGATATAGGTACTCTTTCCCTAAAGTACCACGTCCACCTCCCCAACCATCATGACTCTTAGAACTCTAACAATTTTCTTAGTATGGGGTTGAAGAACCCATTCCAGTACTTTGGTTTGGCATAGGTACTCCAACACCACCCATCAGTTGAGGGTTTCTATAATACCTCTCTAAGTGTCCCATCCTACAGCAATCTAGAAACTTCATCGATGGGTGTGTACACTGACTACGAATGTGACCATCCCTACCAAATTGATGAAATAACACTTGATTACTACCTTGAGTAACTAATCCTTTTCCATGGAAACTCTATTTTACACTACCCTAATTATTGTTATCATAGTGATGCTTCCTAACCTCAAAAGAAGTACCTCCTGGTCATCCAGAAGAAACCACATATACTGCACTGGATACCTTCTTTAGGTAACCCTAAAAAATGATGGTCGGATTCACTAATTTAGCAAGCTTCTTCGATCAAAACATTTTAACCTAGGACATAATCTCACATTTAAGTCCATCATAAAAATATCTTTTCAAATTTGTCTCATCTCTTACCAGCATTGGGAAAAAGCACTGCAAATCAGTGAAGTGACCAGTACATTCCATCATGGACATGCTTCCCTGATTCAATTGCATAAACTCTACTTCCGTCTTCTATCTCATTGTATCTAGGTAAAATTTCTCCAAGAAATTCTCCTATAATTCCTTTCATACCATTCCCTCCAACTACTTATCATGATCCAAAATATCCCACCAATGCTTCACTAATCCTCACAAAATATTGGATGATAATTTGAATATTTTATCTGTGGGAGTCTCAAAATGATCAATAATTGTTTAGATAGACTCAATTCATAACTCAACTACATCTTTTCCACACTCTCTAAGTGATACAACTAGAACTCCAAGGTCAGATCAAACATATTTTGCACAACCCACCTTGGGTCTCTCACCATGAATTGCATAATGTGAGTGAAATTCTCAAAGAATTTCCCTCCCACCCCTTCACCCAAAACTATATGGGCCTCCTATCCCACTCCTGGAGGATCACTCTCTGCAATGTCATCCCAACATCCTACCATGAAATGTCATCATGAATACATGTCTCTAAAATTCCAAAAACATGTTTTTAGGACACAAAACACATCACTATCACATTTACATAAGATTAATTAACATAAAGTTATAACAAGTCATCCCTCATAAACCACCCCGCGTTCAAAAATGAGGCTCCATCGTAACCCTCAACCATCCCTAGCCTGGTCTGTGACTAACACAAGGTAAAATACTTTTCACATCATAAGTTTACCATTAGAGACCCATTTTTTAACCATTTAAAATTACTACATTTAACATATTTTTAACCATTAAACTTTCATTATTAGGAACCATTTCATTTAAAATTCTCAATAAAGAAAATAATTTCCATTCCTCAAAACCAACTCGTGACTTAATTTTCCATTTGTGCCTAATATTATGCATCACATAAATTCCTCAATGCCTAGAATGATTCTTTCATTCTAAACTCTCATATCATATCAGTCCATGAGTAAAATATCAGAAAACAATAACATCACACAACAAGTTCATATCCCAAGTAAAATAACATCCAACTATAACAATAAACATAAAAACAGTAATCCCACCCTTGGTACTTGGGTTTTACCCTTGTATGTGGGTTAACTACTCCCATGCATGAGCTCATAACTAAGGTCCAACTCATCTTAGTCTCCTATATACATTTACCAAATAATAACACAACTAAAAATAAATGAAACCCCCTCTAATGCCACTTTGTGGCATCTCGAATCAAAGGCCACATACTGGTGCCCCGACTCATTTCATTATATGACCTCAGGCACACCTCTTCATATGTTATAGGCTACCAACTAGAAATGAGGGTCTAATATGTAACATGAGGAAACTATACCCTCATTATCAAAGAATCAAAATAAAAAAAATCAATATGAAATATAACTAAGATACTAAAATAATCAATATTCAACCAAACAACACATTAATAAATTCAAAATAGGGAAAATGATAATAAACCAAAGTAGTAAATATGAAATTCCATACAAGTGTAAATTTTCTAATGAAAACCCAAAATAAAGAAACACTGATAATTCCCATGTGAGTCCTGAAATCATGTCTAGTTCCCTCATCCATGATCTATCCCAAATCTTATCTCATCCATCTAACATAGGGCTCTTATCCTTATCCTATCCTACAAACCTAAATTAAATTCAGGTACCAATCAGGCATCCCAATTAGGGTGTGTTTACAACTTAGTAGGACACTGCCAATGGTGTCTACAATAATATCCAGTCAATAACAGTGTATAAAATTATATAAAGAATAAATATATAATGAAAAAAGTAAATAGGTTTCACATTTATTATTATTTAGTCACCCATATCATACCTACTTCATCCCATGATATATTTTAATCCATACACCCTAGGGGTTTTACATTTTACTCTTTTCATGAACTTTTATTATTTTATTTAATTCCAATTTTATTTGGTACCTTAGATATTCAGTCTATTAACCAATTCATACACATGCATTGGGGGCCTATATTAGTAGTCTGGCACCCCATGGATACTTAGAGCATCAGTACCTCACCCACAACTCATTGATCAATCACATATATCACCAATTCACATACATGCAATGGGGACCTAGAGTAGCAATCTAGCACCCCATGGGTACCAGGAGCATCAGTCCCTCACCTATAACTCATTGTTCACATTTACATATACACATATCATGGTTCCACATTCATAACTCATTTATCAACCATTATCAACATGGTTCAACATTTTATTTATCAAATAGAACCAAGGATCATTACTTTTTTCATAAGGAACGACATGAACAATTCCCCCATTAAACCAGTTATCATCAATTAATACAAAAATCATTAACCCTTCAATGTTAAGTGAATAAACCCTTTAAATAACATTATAAAACTTATAATAAGAATTTAGTTCAATTTAATAAACCCATAATTTCCCCTTATACATTCTATTTATCATTAATTTAAGGCAATCATCCCAACCCATGGGTTTCCATTAAGACCGATCTCATAATCTCTAATGAATCCAATGGGATCTGAGAAGGGTCTCACAAAAACAAGGATTTAAATTCACCTTTATAATTAAAATTCAATTTCATAATGTGGAAACACAATGGAACAATTAAATACATGATATTATAATCAAGACTATGGTAAATATCAATTATGCCACCTTCTTTAGGATCATTGATGAACTCTCACCAAACCTTATCCCTCAATTCGATGTAGAACGGTCAAATTTACAACGGCAGAGGAGGTCTAGGGTCAAAACCTAGGATCAAGATCCAATTAAGAAATATCCATTAAAACCAAGATATAAACCATCAATAATAGGGAAACTAAACCCTCTATAAAGGGTAATAAATATAGAAGAGAGGGAAATCTGATCAAGGAATAGATCACCTACCAAAGAGGTGTCGATCCTTCGATCAAATCATCGATTCGCAAAAGAAGACATTAAAGGAGACTAGAAATCCTCTCAGGAGCCTCCAAAAGTAAAGTAATACATATTAGACTGAGTGGGGATTATTAGGGATATAAAAAAAGGTTTTGAGAATTTTTAATTAAAAATTTTGGGGTTTAATTAATCATGAACATGGTTTATTGGACAGTTCACATGGTTAGACAAACTATGAACCCTAATTATGTGTCATTGCTGTCTAGGGTGCATGGATTTCCAAATCATGCACCAAATGGGAAAATACCCTCTATATAGGGGTTCATGGTTTGGGGAGGTTGTCCATAAAGTTTGTTCAAACCATGTTCCCCCATCCTGTGGATCAAAATGGGGCACATGATTTTCTGGGGGAACCGTATGGTTTTCCCTAAGCATGCACCAACCATGAACATCCCCATGGGATTCCAAAATTCTCCAATTTTACCCCAAAAAACCTAAAGAAATACTCAACCAAGGTATAATCAAAATAATGGTAAAATAATACCTAAAATATAGTACAAGATGTCTCCATAAGGTCAAGATCTTACAGGGACACAAATCAAAAACCTATGAATGCCGAACAACGTTGATGTTGGATCTTAGAATAACCCAAGTTTGAAGATGAATCCAAAGTCACACTATTAAATTTGATTCCTTATGGCTGAAGATAATCCCATGATATTGTGAATTCTGAACGAATTTAAAGATTAATTTTTACAAGAAGGAGGATGTTCCCAAGATCAAACTTGAAGATGAACCATTATGAAGATGTTTGAGCTTGACCTATGTTGTGATGAGTTTGAAGATTTAAGAAACCTTAATGATGTTGTAATTTTATTTTTCCATTTTATATAATTTTCTCCTATATAGGAATTTGATATCATATGAGTTCAAGGTTCTCTCTCAATGTATTTGTTCCCATATTGAAAGTGGTCACAAACACGGTGTATAAAGAATTTACCCGATGATGTTGAACTAGGGTGGGCATTCACCAAGTATTTAAAGCTAGAAATCAGGCCCAATATTTGAAGCACATTTGTATACATCAAGTTAAAATCTGTCTCATGATAACTCAATGTTAATGAACCATCACATGGAATTCCTTACATGAGCATACGAGCATGAATTTCCACTACATCCATAAAACACTCAAACAAATTTTCTTTTATTATTCATGAAGAATTATGGTATCAATCATGGGAGGAATTTCTAAAATGAAAGATACTTCTAACTAAATTAAACATGAACCTCAGCTATAAAACTTGGAGGAAATTCGAGAAAAAAATAGTACACTAGAGCTCACTGCACTAATTTTTCTAGATGTGAATAATTTTATATGATTATAAATAATTCACCTCCCTCAATTTTGTAGGATATTTAGAATATTACTATTATAACCAAGTTATTTTAATTTCTAATTAATTCAATTTTAACTTCTAATTTTATTTGATTTTTTTGTGTTTCACTTCTCTCTAATTTCTTCATGTTTTTCTAGATCTTCATGTCGTGATTTTGATTTCATTAACTATACAACTATATAGAGTTAACTCAAGGGATAGGTCCCTATGGTAAATTAAAAATTCATTTTTTATCCCTATTTTAAATTCTTTAATTTATAATTTATTATCCTTAATGAAATAGTGAATTATAGGGAACTATATAGATAATCATTATTAGCAATTATTGTTTACTGTTTCATTCTCCAATCTATCAAATAAATCCTACCTCACTTATAGAGACTTTGAATTCCTTGATTATGTGTGTTCATTATCTTTTCACTATGGAGGAGGTAGAATTGGATATTCATTGTGAGTTTATCTTGTATGTGTTTAGAACAAAAAATTATATATAACAAAGTAATTGATGAATGATATTTATTCAATTTTTAAATGAGAACAATGGTGGATAATTAAAAACCTATTCAATAGAACCAAAATATGACCCTTTTCATCCATGCCTTTAGATATGAATGATTCGTCTTTAGGAACAATCAAATCTGAGAGTGCTAAGTGACATTAGAGGCTTCAAACTCATGTGAGGAGTCCAAACACAGATCTAGGGTTCTTGTGTGGTCTAAGGTTCAAATACAAGATCTAAATCATAAAGTATATGGTGAGTAGTTATTCATAATCTACATCTTAAACCCCATTTGAGTGTTCCTAATCTTTCAGTGAGATGGATTCTCTCAATCCAGAGTGGGAACGAGATTTCACACCTGTTCATAAGGGAAATGAAGGTGGAAAAGTGGTCTCTGGATTGGCTGGAAAAGCAATTTCCTTTTCAGAGGCACTGGCTGGGTCTGTCATTCTCGTACCATCTGATTTGAAAAATTCCCCCATTCAAAGGCTTGGAGACAAGTCTATAAGGGTGGTTGCAGACCCGGATGCTGTGAATCAATGTATTACGCTCTGTAATTTTTTGATCTTGGGTCGTATTTCTTACAAAAAAGGTGTAAAAACATGGTCCTATATTGATTTAAAAGACAAGATCTCCTGATGCTGGGGTTTCAATAAATGGCATCTAAAACCTATTTGGAAGGGTTACTTTCACATCATCCTTGAGAAGAAAGTGGATCATGAGATAGCGTGGTGGTGTGGAAATCTTAATCTTAAACTAGGTTTCCTTAGGCTATCTAAATGGGACCCTAACTTAAATCCCTTCACTCTAAGACATTCATTTTCACAGGTCTAGGCTAGGATGCATGGGGTCCCCTGGGTCTACTGGCATCCTAAAATTCTAAGTGATCTGGTGTCAGTAATTGGTACACCTTTGAAGATTGACCAGCGAACGATAAATGGTGAGCTTGGATTGTATGCAAGGGTTATAATGGAGATAAATATGTAAGTTCCTCCTCCAGACCAAATTTCCCTGGTTGTAAATGACCATCACATGGAGGTAATCTTTGAGTTTGAGAACCTTCCTCGATTCTGTAATAACTGTAAAATTGTAGGACATACTTTGTAGTAGTGTCATTTTGTCTAGAAGATGGTCAAACCTTCCATCACAAGCAAGTATTAGAGATAAGTTACAATAGGTAAAAATGTTGATACTATTAACAGGAGTCTCAGGAATGAAAATAAATCACCCAAATACTTGCTATGGGAAAATACTGATGGGGCTAGTTCTACATGGGCATCTTTGGTGGAGGAGGATACGTGCATATAGGATGGTTCAGATGTAAAGGTTGTAATTGTGCAGGAAGAAACAAGTGTCTAATGAAAACACGGTGAGTGAATAGGTTACAGAGGTAGAAGAAACACATTTCCCTAATTTGGAAGGTAGAAGGCAGATGAATTCAGACATCCTTGCCATTGTTTTTGACATGAAAACTGAGGATTTCTTGATGGATCTTATTTCAAGGGATTTGAATGATTCCATATCCAGTGGCATACCCATAGTTCTAAATCCAATAGAGCAAAATCGTAACACTGGAACTGGGAGGGGCATATGTGATCTACCTGAAAAGCTGATGGATGATCAATGTGTAACACCTATTAGGGATCGGGTACTGGAAGAGTCAGGTCTGGATCACAAGAAACCTGAGAAAAGTCAGAAAACAGTCAAATCTATTCATAGGACTATGGAATCAAGCACATCATGAAAGTCAAAAATAATTCAGCAATTGGAGAAAAATGCATTCGGGGGTACCACCCCTAAGCATAAATCATAATGAATATTCTTTTCTGGAACTGCCATACAATAGAAAACCCTGGCACGGAAGGTTCCCTTAAGCTCCTTGCAGGAAGGTATAAGCCTGGTATAATTGGACTCTATAAGCCTAAGATTAACTATCTGAGTGATGGCCCTCCTTATGTGATGGTTGGATACACTTTCATGGCTAGCGCGAAGTCTGTATCCAGACTAGATAGATTATGGCTACTAGTCAGTAGTCGTTTGGAGGACCCTACTATAGTGCAAATTGATAAATAAATCATCACATGTAACTTCAGTATGTCTGGGAAAAAAATGTACTACTCAATGGTCTATGCTGCAAACAACTACATTGACAGAAGATAACTTTGGATGAGAATAAAGGAGTTGTCCATGAGAATTGACAAATCTTGGGTGATTACTGGGGACTTTAACTTTATTCTTTATTCAGATGAGAAAATTGGTTATGTCCACAATAGTGGGTTTATCAAGGACTTTAGATCATGTGTTGAGGAGTCCAACATTACATAAATCAATATTATTGGAGCAAAATATACCTGGTATAGAAGGCACTTAATTGGAATGAGATCAAGAAGAATTGACAGAGCCTTTGCAAATGATGACACTCTTAGCAATTGTAGAACAATTTCTTATGTCACACTATCCAAACATAACTCATATCACCATCCAATTTTTTTGAGTCTTATTGACAACATGGGGAGGTTACAAATACCGTTCAGATTCAATAACTCATGGTATTCTCTGTCAGAGTGCTCAAAGATTATCTGGGACACATGGGGTACAGACAGCTCTAATATTAACCCTATTGGTTGCTTATTAAAACTAAAAATGCTAAATATCATATTGAAGGACTAGATCAAAAGTAATTTCATTCTACTGGATGAAGAAATAAATTCCCTTGAATTCTCCTTGCATCAAGTCTAAGAGAAAATCGCCAGGACTGATTTCTTAGGTGAATGCTGCCAAGAGGCTGAGATGTCTGCTAAAATTCATAACCTCATCAGATTCAGAGACAATCTAAGAAGGGATACCTTTAAAATAAGGTGGATTACTGATGGTGATAGGAACACTAAATTTTCCAATGCTATCTAAAAGGTCATAAGGGAAAACAGGTCACTTGCTCTTATCAAGGATGGAGACCATATTCTTGATGACAGACAAGATCTATCCCGACACATTGTATCTTACTACTGGAATCTCTTCAATATACCCCCGAAAATATCAAATATTAGGGAATGCATCATTCCCATGTTGGTCACTAAAGAAGATAATTACTTCTTTCTCTCTACTCCTCTAGAGTTAGAAATCAAGGAAGCAGTCTTTGGACTTAAAAAATAGATCTCTCCTGGACCTGATGGTTTCATGAATCATTTCTTCTAGTTCTACTGGGACGTTGTGAAAAAATAGGTATGCGATATGGTTAGGAACTTATTTAGTGGCGGGACCTTCACTTAGGGTTTTAATTCTCAATTCATTTCTTTGATCCCAAAGATGGATAATTCTAGTGATATCACTCAATTCAGACCGGTCGCTCTTGTCAACAAAATTCATAAGGTGATTTCCAAAATTCTTGCTAATAGAATTGCAATCATCTCAGATAGAATTATATCTTGGAATCAATTTGGATTTATTAAAGGGAGAATCATCCAAGATTTCTTTCTTATTGCCTTGGAGTGTGTGAACCTCCTTCGTAAATCCACAAGAGGGGGGAATGTTGCTCATAATCTTGACATTCGAAAATCCTTTGACACAATGGATTGGGTTTTTTTAGGGGATGTTCTTAAAAATTTTGGTTTCCATCCTACTTTTATTCAGTGGATAAAAAGTTTTCTTGGATCGGTGCACATTTCGATTCTGATTAATGGGTCCTTGGAAGGATATTTTATATTCTCTAGAGGAGTAAGTCAAGGTGACCCTCTCTAAGCTATTATCTTCTCTATTGCTGAAGATTGCCTCAGCAGGCTTCTTACTCACATGGTGGATCGAGGGGAAGTAAGCAGCATACGGGCATCCATAGGTACTTGTGAACCTCCTCATCTTTTGTTTGCTGATGATATCATCATCTTTTCTCAGGGCCACAAGAAGAATATTAAAAAAAATAAAGCAAGAAATTTCACACTATGAGAGTGTGTTAGGGTAGGAAATAATATAGAATAAATCCTTCATTTACTTTGGTAAAGGAATTCCAGTCCCAAGGAAGACTTCCATAATAAATGAACTAGGGATAAGGGAGAGCACACTACCTTTTACCTATCTTGGAGTCCCCTATTTTGGGGAAATCCTAGGGCTTCACATTTCACAGAAATATTGAGTCAAGTCAGGAGAACCCTTAATTCTTGGAAAGGTAAAGCTCATTCAATGGCGGGAAGGGTGTGCCTTGTTAAGAATGTGGTGATTTCTAAACTAGTCTACTCCTTTATGTTATACTATTGGCCAACCTCATTGATTAAAAATTTCAACTCAATGATGAGGAAATTTGTTTGGAGTGGAAGCATCTTGGAAAGAAAGGCAATCACTACTCATTGGAAAAGTTGTTTCATGCCTCACCCATCAGGGGGCCTTGGAATTACAAATATGCATCTCTTTAATCAGACTCTTCTTGACAAGTTCATCTAGAGAAGCATCAACAAACACTCCGAATATCTTAAGTTTCTCAGATCAAGGTTTCTTGATAAAATGATCAAAGGGAACTCGAAGTACATGGAGTATTCTATATAGCCTGGATTGAGTGAAATCTCCCAAAGGAATATGGGGTCTTCATGCTGGCTGGTCAGCAGGAAATCAACTCTCAAATTCTTGTATGAAAACTAGTTGGGAACCCCACTGGTTGAGAAGATTAACTCAATTGTCTAGTCCATAAAACATGGCATCACTATCAAGGATCAGATGGAAATTTTCGAAACTCTCCCTAATGATATTACATATCTGATCTCTAATTATGAATTTCTAATGTAGGAAGACATGCTCATCTGGGAACCTACTCCCAATGTCATACTTGATTCAAAGAACTTCTATCATCACTTGATTTAACAAAGAACCCACATTATTGGAAAATATAAACAATGGCTTCTCCCCTCAAGGTATACACTACTATGGAGGTTTTTCTAGAATAAGGTTCCTGTATATGAAAACATACAGCATGTGGGAATTTCCAACTGATCGAAATTCCCCCTCTTCCATCAACACAGAGAGGATGTGAATCATCTCTTCTTAAGCCGTAAAACTGTTTCCTCTCTATGGAAGATGGTCTTTGATATTTTTGATATGAATTATATCCCAATTGTCTCTATTCAATATTTTTTGAAGGCCTTGCTTATAATACATTTCTCAAAGAAGGTCTCCATGTTGTTTCAGGTCACTTTTTTAGAATTGTTACACACCATTTGGAGCGGTCGAAACTAGGTTATTCACAAGCAGAAAAAATTCAGTATCCAAGGTGCTGCTGCCCAGATTCTTGAGGCTATCCAATTAGTGAGCAGAACCTATGATGTGAACTGCAATAACTCAGTTAGTGATCTGATCATCCTTAGAAGGCTGAATGTTAAATGGAAATTCCCCTCACCTTGGGGCCTTCTTGAGGTTTTCTGTACTTCTCCCTTCTCTTTCTGGATAAAGTGTAACATGGATGGTGCATCGAGGGGTAATTCAGGACCTGCAGGCTTCGGCGTTATTTTCAGAGATCAGAATGGAGATGTTATTGAAGTCATTTATGGTCCATGTGGACATTCCAGTTCTATTGATACAAAAATGATTGGCTTCACCAAAAATGTGTTCATGGAAAAGAAAAGGAACTGGAACATAGTATGGTTTGAGTCAGACTCTTCTACCATCAAGCAAGTAGTCAGAATGGGTGTGATACATCTGTCTTGGAAGCTGACAACACGATGGTCGAACTACTTACTCATGCTATCTTCCATGAATTACATCATAACACATGCTTATCAGGAGGAGAATTATATTGAAGATGCTCTTTCCAACAAGGGAGTCACTCTAGAGGTTTTTCAGCACTCTAGATCATTATGTGATGATAGTCATTCCTTTTTACAATGGGAAAATTCTAAGACTACTTATTTCCAACTTTTGTAGGACTTCTACTTTTATATAAGAGCCTTTGCACTCACTTTTATTAAAAAAACCCATGCCTTTGTGTGTTTGTGGTTTATTTAATTTTATATTCATAAAATCAAAACTCCAATACCCATCTCTATATATCTTCCAAAATTATGAAAACAAAACAAAAAATCATAAGTGATATGATAAGTGAAACTCGCATTACCAACTTCTTGAGAGATGACTTTGGTTAACCACAAATCTACATTATATATAATAGTAAAAAAAATTGATTGTGGCCTATGACAACCACACGGTCATATATTCATTTTTTTCACTTTTTAAATAATTTTATTCTTTTAAATTTTTTTTTAACAATGGATCATCACTCACTATAAAATAGGGTGGAAATACTTCTTACTCTTCTCAAATGAAAAAATAGTAAGGTTCCATTTGAACATATCGATGAAGTGATGGACCTGTACCAGGAAATATTATTGGATTATATCATATCAAATGTTGAAGGGGGTATCGGTGGATCATGAACCAAAATTTTAACATCCAACATAGTAAGAAGATATCTTAATGGTAGAATTACTGAAAAATACTTCTCTCCCACAAATTCCTAAGATACTACCAGATAAACATTAGCAGAAACATGAGATATCGGTTAAAAACTTGAGGGGTGAATAAACTCATGGCCCTATTGAATTTAATTATTCTCAAATTCAATCCAAATCTGACCCCCTTGTTTTAATGATATATATTCAACACTATTGTAAAATTATTTAGAGGGAGAAAAATTTCATTTTGACTCTTTTTTAAAATCTCATTCAAATTGAAATTTTTTATGGGATACTATATCTTAATCTTGTAGATTCAGCAATTCTATTAGAGGATCTGGATGTTGAAGAAGAAAATGCTCAAGGACCGATGGTGAATCATCTACCCTCTCATAAATACAAGGAAATTATATGAAAGGAGGCATAGTATAAGATGAATTACCAGTGGTCACTCATGAAGAGGTAAGAGGTCTATTTTTATGCTTTCGTTGAGGCATTCTACCTCACATAATCTTCATTGGAAATGGTCGTGTCTGTTTCCTTGTATTCCTACTTTCCAAAGATGAGTGGCATTCATCACTTCTTCAAAGATGTCTTCTGCTTGATCGAAATGGGATGATGGGATGTTGGTCTCTCCTTCCATAGATTCCTCCTTAGAATTCATCACCTGGTCTAGGTCTCCCTCATAGATTTGAGTCATTATTCGTGAATCTCATTCCCAATGGCATCTCTTTGTGGATGCCGATTAATTATGCCACTTCTGTCAGGACATTCCAAAGGGTCAAGTCAAGGTAGCAACCTTCGGTCAGGGAAGTAGTCATGTTAGGAATCGCTGGCATTTCTGAACATTGGAACCTTGGTACACCTAAATTTTTTCTTATTAGAGGGCTTCTCAAGTGTGTGGAAGCCCGAGGCTTCCCACAGTGATCACCGGGAATATTATCCGAGAGGCATGTCTCTAAGGTTTTCCTCATATTCTCATGTTTAACACAGGGTATGTCATGAATTTAACATCTAGAGAAGATGTATTTTACTGATCGGGACACTTATGAGAGTAGATCAAATGGGTACTTCCCTAGGAGGGAGTACCTGGAAGGTTTATCCAATGGATGGATAAAAATTATTGATGAGGACGGGCCCGAGTTGGAATGCCCTAAGAAGGGAATATTTCACATTGTAGAGGTTGATCGGAACACCAAAAAGGGTGGATCGGGGAAGGAGGGTCCCAGTGAAGGGGACACAAAGGTTTACCATTGGCTGGGATTGAACCTCTGGGAGGATTTATACATATCCTATGTAGGAGAAGGGATCAAAACCCATGTAGTTTAATAGGGTGGTCTGGGGCTTACACATGTCTGGTTGCCCATGTTGGATGGCGTGACCCCACCGGGATGTGGCGTCCCGAGTCGAAATTAGGATATATGATGGAGGATTGAATGAAGTGGATGGTGAATGAGGTAGTAATGACATGAAGATAATGGTGGGGTTGGTCTTGAACCTCAGGAAGTCTTCCTACATATCCCCGTGGATGGGAATCAAACTCTACATAGTTTGGTAAGGTGGTTCGGGGATTACACATGAATGGCTACCCATGTTGTATGTAATTACCCCATCTATATGTGGCATCCCAGGTAGGAATCAGGATAGATGATGGATTATTGAATGAATTTGACGGTGAATGATGTGGAACTGACGTGAAGATGATGGTGGTATTGGTCTTGAACCTCAGGGAGGCTTTCTACATATCCCCGTGTATGGGAATAAAAGTCCACATAGTTTAGTGGGGTGATGGGACACCTAAGAAAGTGGCCCGTGAGGATGGACACAAGGATTAGAACTCGAAGGAAGTAGAACCTCTGGGTTAGGGAATGATCTTCCCAAGGCACAAAGGCTCGAAGGAAAGGTCCGGATGGGAAATGGATAATGGGATTGAACCTCAAGGAGGATTCCAATGTATCCCCATGGTAGGTAATCAAAGTCCACATAGTTCATGATGGGGAATAGAATCAAGGTGTACACAAAGTATAGCAACCAGGAGAAATGTTAGGGCTTATGCATGTTTAGAGTCCAATTTCAAGAGGAATACTCTTGGTTGGATGAGTATAGGTTGTGTGGGGATTATGCATGGTTAGTTGTCCATGTGGATCAGAACACCCTAGAGAGGCGAATCCAAGAGATGCATCCCAAAAATTGAAATTTTCACATCATAAGGGAACATCCCTGAGAGGGAGGACCATAGTTTACCATTGTTTGGTATTGAACCTCAAAGAGGTTTCCTACATACCCTTTGTAGAATACAGGGATCAAAACCCGTGTAGTTTGAGAGGGCATACAGTTTAACATCATGTTGGATGAAGGTTAACCGATGTGAAGTTCTTGGAACACATGGATTTTAGGGGAATGAAGGGTCTTAAACCTCATAGATGATTCTTACGTACCTTATTCAGGATACAAGGATCAAGTTCTGTATAGTTCATATGGTGTAGTTTAACATCATGCGGGATGAGGGGTGTGGGGATTACACATAGTTAGTGGCCCAAAGATGATGTGATGGGGATTATGCATGGTTAGTAGCCCAAAGAGGATTTCATAGTCACCGTTTACTCTAAGATCACATGAGTCATTCTTGGTGTGAGAAACATGAGGTAACAGTAGAACCAATAATCGTGTCACAGAAGATGTGTGCACGAGAGATGACGTGGGGATTATGCATGGCTAGTAGCCCAAGGAGATGTAGATTAGGACTTACTCTAGGAGAGAAGCTGGAGGAGGGTGATCCGATATATGAATAGGATATGTCCATCACACAAGGAACACCCTAATAGAGTATGTCAGGGCTTATGTGAAGACTTCCTGAGGTGAACATGATGAAAAATCCCAAAGGGATAGAGGAGAGGGAGAGCACCAATGATCATTCTCCTTTGAGTTTACCCTGACTTTCCACATATGTGGTAACTCACAGTTTAACTTCATGTGTTGGGGAAGATTGTGACTAGAAGTTTAACATCTTAAAGCTCATATGATGAGGACTTGATCCTCACCCCTTAGGCTTACATAACTTTTACCAACCCACAATTGGGGGGAAGGAAGGCACAAGTAATTCTAGAAAACAATGGGGTGGGGTAATGGTCACTTCAGGGTCTCACATTAGTGTGTCTATGAAAATAAGTAATATCCATTAGTTTGACTATGAAAAGGATCATAATTTATGGAAATTTTATATGAAACACCACTCAAGGAACCATGAAATCACTTCATAAAAGCCTAGATGGATACATGGGAAAAGGGTTCGCGAAGCAGAAAGCCTCGTAGAGAAGGGATTTGAAAAGATCTGGTGCTTCACGAAGAGAAGGGGCTTCATAAATGAAAGTTTTTCACGAATAATGGTGAAAAGGACCACCATAAAGGGAGGATATTTGTGAAGCATGATGACCTAACTAAGGCATGGAGTCAACATGTGCTTGGAGGGTGCTTCGCAAAGGCTGAATTCTCTATGAAGACATGAGTACCCAAAAGGGACTCCTACCTCTGCAATGGTCATAGTTCTTCATGAAGGGAATCCCTAGTTGAAGAAGAGGAAAATTAGAGCAAAGGGGATGATGGTTTGTAGTGTTCAGGCACCTTGGGTGATGTATTTTCTTATTGGTTTGTAGAGAAAAAGGTGCTTCATGAATCAAGATCTCAGAAAGAAAAAGGTTAGGGTATCGATACTTTGAGAGGGTAAGTGCCCTCATATTTATAGGCACCAGGAATTGTGATGATATGAGGGTGTGATATGAAGGAAATGTCACTTCACAATCGGAGGTAGATCCATCAGACTCGCAGAGGCTTCCATCATTTCTTTTTGGCGGTCATGAATGTATCTGTTAGGATCATAGAGTATTCCATAATTTCTTTTTAGTGGTAATGAATGTATCTATAGAGATCACAAAGGCTTCCATCATTTATTTTTGGAAGTCATAGAGGAGTTCATTCTTGTGGTTTCATGCCATTCGTAGTGCTGATGGGCTTTTCGACGGAGCTTCATGAGGCAGGATCTTTGGTGATTTTTTATGCCTTTTCCAATTAGGAATAGATTTTAGTAATAGTAATTTCCCCACCTCAAAATGGAAGGTTAGGAGAAAATGAGGGTCGGGTTATAATGGTAGATCACCAAAAGTAAGTAGATCATGAATTTGACTCACGATGAGGGTGCACGGAGTGCAGAGTGAGATCGCTGCGAAGCTCTGGGAAGGCGAGGGCACCGTGAATCTCGTGAGGCCATCACATATAAATTCAGAGCAAGGTACCCCTTTTTATCTTGTATTTTTAACATTTTTCTTTATATCTTGAATCATTAAGCTCTATCACACCCCAGAAATTATCTTAGAGAACCGGGTCCCTTGATCGGTGCTCCGAAAATGCTTCTTAGTGATCTGGCACATCATGATCCCTTTTAGCTCTGTGAAGCGCACCAAGTCCCTTGAAGCTCCATGATCATGTTCTCCAAAATTCATGCTTTGTGAACATTTTTTTTTAATGTACTTTGTGAAGAGATAAGAATAAGAAAAAAATAAAGTATTGGGAAAAAATGTTCATCCAAGAATTTGTTTGGGAATTCCTTGCAGATGTCTCTCAAAGGGAAGACATGGAAAACAATCCCAATCTCAGAGAATATGTGTGGATTCATTCTAATAATTAATCTCTAGTAAAGCTATTGATGGAAGGGAATAAGAATTACCCTCTCTGAAATAGATTTTCATTGTATGGATTCAGTCTGAGGTATGATGTATTTATCCCTAAAGCAAGCAAGGATGAACCAGTTTACTAGTTCAGGGGCACATCGTGCCAATATTAGTGGTTTAGGGATACTAATGGCCATACTTAGAAGGACCATATGCTTGTTATCACTAAATGCCTGTACAAACATGTCAATAATGTCAATGAGAAGGTGTTTCAACTTGAGGTGTCTCTACCACAATACCACACCATTCTTAAAGAAGGCTTAGGGAACCCGAAGAAAGGGAGGACTGAAAGTTGGGACCTCCGTTAGGATGGTAACTTCATAGACAAATGGGCCTAGGCCTACTCGTTCTGTGCATATTGTGATGAGTTTGGGGAAGAGCTAAGGTGAGTAGGCCTATATGAGGCTATGTGGTCTTCTCAATTTCACATATACCAACCGAACCACATGAGTCTAAAGCTTATGAGTAGGTGGTCGTCGAGGACTAACACTTTCCATTTTCACCATGGGGTGGTTGGCATCAGCCTCTAGGACTTCCACCAAATTTTAGGGATTCCCATCCTAGGGATGATGTATGATGAATTCTTCCCTACAGATAATACATGGTAGGATCTGAAGTAGATGTTATGGCTAGAGAAGACACTGATGGGCCTAGTGTCAGGCAATGATAAGTAGTCGGTGAGGAATGTACTCTTCAAATAGTGGTTTGGATATTTCCTAAACTTCCCACTGAAAAATCTAGCTGAGGGAGGTAAGTCACCTAGGAAACTACCAAAAATGACCCCCACATGTCCAAGGGGGGATTAGAATAGTAAGAAATGTCCCTATGAGATAATTCTAGAGGACAACCAATGGTAACTGTGGGGTTACGGCATTAACACTAGGTATCAACTAGTGGTTAGGTTGGATGGGTTCATTTCATCACTCATTTGTAGATGGATGTTGTCAGTTAGGGATGTGAACATGGGTGTGTTTCCAAGAACATTTATCATGGAATCCATGCTATAAATGGGGAAATGCATCAACCTTGGTATCCTAGTGTTGGTGAAGTTGTACAAGGTTTTGTGGCACATCAGTGAGGGGAAGAATCCACAGTGTGTATGTGGGCCATTGAACTTTCCATATGGCTAGATAGAGGCGCACATAAGGGTTTAAAAATATAAAAATCTCATTTAATCTACTGGGTCATACTTTCAACCATCTATTCTAAATGTAGTGGGAATTTTCCCTACCAATATTACTTCGTCGACAGCGCTGAACAGAGTCTGGAAGGTGAATGAATTCAATTTCCATCCATTCATATTGCCAATGGGGGTATTTACTGATGATGATTAGGGGACTGAGGAACATCAATCATATCTTCTATACTTTTGAAGTGGAGTTATGGTGGCACGGGAAGATCATGAGCCTATCTGTGAGCCATATACTCCGCATCATTTTTCGAGGCAGTTTTGGTGCATGAAGAGGTTAACCCCTCAAAATTAACTGGGGTACTCCCTTAGTATCATCCATGTGTGATAAGGTATATGTTGCTCATGTTCACACGATACATACGAGAATATGCATAATTAGTTGCCTCCACCTACTACTACTTACGATCTAGTTGAGGAGTACGCAAAAAATATGGGAGATAGCTTACCTGGGGGAGATGTTGAAGCAACAGACTATCCGTGTTGATGATGCAGTGCCCCATCAACCCTGGGGTCGGGTTTGTACAATGGAAATAACACATCATAGTGGAAGAGCTGGTGCACATCATGGAGGTGAAGTTGCAGTAGCGGAAAGTCCATTGATTCCAAGGCCTACTCCGGGCATGAGTGGAATAGGAACGGAAGTAGCAGATCTAGTGGCTTCAACTGGGAAAATCTTAGAGGAAGGAAGGCCACAAAGAGGGTTCCACAGAATACCTACCCAATATCCTAGAAAGAAGTTTCATTGTGTATGAATACTTAAGGATGTTGTCTACCCATAGTCTTGGGAAACATGGGATGTTAATATAAAATTCCTTAGTAATTCTAAAATGTGGGATCAACTTAATCAGTTCTGGATAGATATTATGAATATTGTCCATGTTAGGGCCAATTTTCTGGTATCTCAGGCAAAGGGGGAGCAATATGTAGTTGAGTTGGAAGACTTTGTGAATTTTCAGGGCACCCTACATCTGATGAAAAATGGGGTGAAATTACTACATGACCAAACATTCCCATCAGAACTGTCTGCTACTGAGCTGAGGGAGCGCTTCCCTTTTCTTAAAGAATCAGAGGGGTCTAGGGGAGAAGATGCTGGTAGGGGGATTCCTTTAGAGGAAAGTGAGGTTGTGGCCTCAGAGCTAGGATAATTAACCAAAATTATTATGGTAAGATCTAAACCATTACTTTATGCTACTTACTCTGGTAATCTAGGTTTCTCAAATGAAATTTGATTAGTGTAGGAGAGCCTCATAGAAAGGACCCGTTCCATCATGGAGATGAACGTAGAGGGACAAGCTCTGGTGTCTGTGTTGGGAGTGATGGTGAGCACAGGTTCTATTGGGGTTGTGGAAACTAGGTATGTCATTCTAAAATCTTCATAGTTCCCAACCATATATGGGGGACCACATACTGGGTTTTTGATGGTAACAACCTCAACATGAGATCAAATATTAGACCTTTGTAAGTCTTTCTTCTTAAAAAGTTATAATTTTCATCCTACCGATTTGTCCAACTAACATTATCACTATCTGAACAATTCTTCAAGTAGTGGCCACAATGCTAATAAGGATGTTTGGGGTTCCTTGATCTCATTTCCTAAGGGGGACACTGATCAACATGGAATTGGACACTCGAGCTGACCAGAGCATGACAATCACGGTTGTGGGAAGAACTATTGGCAGGATGGATCCCGAACCTATAAAAGTGGAATCCAAGGATGAAGATCAACCAAGTTATATGGAAACCATCTCATCTTATGAAATTTCCTAAGAGGTTCCTACTACCAAACTTCTAGAGGTGTTCTCAGAATATGAACCTGCTGACCCAGAAGAGCTGGACGAGGTCGACTCTGATGTGGAGGACAGTCGAGTTGTCCATCACCGGTCATAGAAGATGATCTATAACTTCATTGATGACACCCCGCAAGAATAGTAGATAATATGGATGGGGAGACTTTGTTCTCGACTGCATGACCTATGTACTAGAGGGGTAGATGCATGAAGTCTATATATTCTCATCCGGTATTACCTTGCTGAGAAGGTATGGGAGAGGAACCTTGATTTCAGTGTCTCTTGGCAGAGAAGGAAGTATGTCAGCATTCAAAAGCTTCAGGAGGAAAAAAGGAGATCCAATTCTTAGAAACATGGATGAACAAGTGCTCCTCTTCCATAAAAACCCAATCATAACTCCTATTACGACTACGGGTTCAGTTGGAGGAAGATGAAGAGAAGTTGAAACAATCATCTTGTGAGGTGGCTGATATCCAAGATGAGCAAGATCAAGTGAGGATCAGAGTAGATGGACTTCTCCCCATGGCCAATGAGGAAGGAAGGTAGCTCAAGTAGTGATAGTGAAACCTGGATGCCACACGCCAAAGGGCACGGAGCTAAGATGGCCCATCGAAGGGGGAAATCCCTTGGGACTTTTCTTTTTCAAATTTACAAACATGTTTTTATGCTTGTTTTCTTACTTCAGTTATGTGTATGGAAATATTTTTTGCTTACATTGATTATTACACCTCGGTCATATATGTAAAACAACTAATGTTCAATCCCTAAGCTCGCATGGTCCATTACCAATGTGAGAAACAAGGGATGACCATGTAATTTCTCACTTTATATATGAGAGAACCATCCAACTGTTGAACACTCAGGGTCTAACTGACTAACTAAATTTTTTAGAATAACAGAGGGAGTCGTGACTAGAGAATAGGGTTCTCATAGTAGCCAAAAAAATTCCCAATGTACGCTAATGCACGAGCAGGGAAATATCATGGGTGTTGGAATAAATCTGAAGAAAGGGGAATGAGAAGTGTAAATCATGATACCCAAAATTTAGAATGAAGTGAGGGTTTCAAGAGGAATTAGGATAACTATTGACTATATTTGAAACATAGCATCCATATCATGTTAGCCCAAAATGAGAGAAAACAAACAAGGGCCAACCACGGACCAAGTTCAAAAACATGGGGCCTAACTCGAAATGGTGTTCGATGTATTCTGGAACATTGGCCCAAAGTGGTAGGTAGCAATGAGGTTGAGAATCCATACTATCAGGGGGTTCCTTCATACATGAGAGGATATAGGGCTCCAAATGAGGGGTACGCAAAGCATAGAGATGGAGTGATGGAGTGTTCAAATGGATTCCAAAACTATTAAAATTGTGCCAACATGATGAAAGAACATTGGATTAAGTGCATTGTTCTGAACACATATCAAACCTATTTCCATATAGAACCTCTCTATTGAGGACGTAGACCACCTTGCAGTTTTACATCTTTCCAGTAAGGGCAATGAGTACTTAGTTTAACTTCGTATGACAAGGATGATGAATGTTATAGTTTAGTATCGTATAATTGGGATGTTATACAGAGCTTAAGGTTATACTTCATGGACCCTAGACAATAGTTTAAAGTCATGTTGTATAGTCTATGATGTCTACTCACAAGATGTTTCCATGTAATGGAGGAGATGAACCTGAGATAAATGATCCAAAGAAGTCTTGTGCACCATAAAAATACTAAGGAACAGACGGGAAGGGGGAATTTGTGATGCGGTGAGGGAAAAAACCCGACATGAATGAAGGCCATGGAGACCCATTTCCATACCACATATTCCTATGAGTCTCCTATTTTATGATCGTAGATTTCAGACCAAGGACCCCCATGTGGCTCAACCACATCGGTACCCACCCTAACCAAACTTCTAAGCCCACATGAGCCATGCTCGGTATGGGAAACAAGAAATTGTATAGGGGGTTTTACTGATATGTGGGAGTGCACATTGAAGGTGAAAACAAGGATGAAATCCCACCATGAATCAGGAATGGGATAAGGAGAGTAAGTCAAGACCTTCATGGTCTGAATGAAAGGGCGACTAGTAAGTAAAGGCCGAATGTTGAACATGTTCGAGACACAGGGACCATAACTAACCAAGTATGAAAGGGGTGATAAAATTTGTGATCGACTATTGACCATATTCAAAACACAATATTTGATGCTTTCTACCAAAATTTTTATAAGGGCATTGGCCTAGGACAGAAGTTGAGCCAAAGCGGCATGAGACCATCCCTATTAGGGGGTCTGTCTAGATTCAAAGAATGGTGGAAAAGCAAAACCAAGGATAACTAGAAGTGTGGATTGAATATATCATTAGAGTGTGGGATTTAAATCCTCTTGTGAAAACAGTTTAAGGTCATATCATATGAACCATGGAAAATAGTTTAAAGTCATGATTCTTGGACTAATCGAGAATGTTTAATCGAAGGGTATGCACACAACACATGTAAATTAAAACCCAATGTGAATGAACCCAAAAAGGATCACGTGCTACATGCATGCCTTAAGATGAACTTTGTGATGTTTAAGGTAATAATACTTCGACTGTAACCGGGGCCAAAGGGCCAAAAAGGTTAATGAACCTATGGATGGTCCTGAAGAAACTATGTCCAGGCATTGCTATATATCCCATGAGGATGGGAATAAAGCCACACATAGTTCTTGAAGGACATTGTGGTGAGAGACCAACATTTATGGGGGCAATACTCTCTGGTGAGGAAGCTAAAGCATCCAATAATTATCATGGGGCATCTAGAACTTGTTCAGAGTATGGTTTTAGTTTATCATCATGCATTGAGGACATGGACATATCAAAGGAGAAATGTGTGGTGCGATATATAACCCAGTGTGAATGATGAAAAAAGAGGTTCCATACCACACTCTATACTTATGGGAGAATCCTAGGCCAAGAAGGGGGTACAAAGGTTCATGACTCCATGAATCTATGGTTGGACCCGAGGAAAACATGTCTGAGCGTCACTACATGTCCCACTAGGGTGAGAATCAAGCCATGCGTAGTTCTTAAATATGGAATGGTAGATATACAATTACAAAATAGAAATGCCTTCTCGGATGATGACATCGTAGTGCTAGGTAGTTTATCATCATACATCTTGGATGAAAAAGTCATAGTTTAATGTCATGAGATAAGGATGTTGGAGATCTTAGTTTATGGTCATAGAACTCAGACCATGAATGGTATAATTCTTCCATGTAGGTATACATCTTACCAAAACCTTTTAGCCCACATAAGCCATGCTCAATGCAGGAAACAAGGGGAAGTGAATATCTTAGGACACATAGAATCACATGATAGGGGGAAGAAGGTGTGAAGTCAAGAATGATCCAACGGCAATGATCCACCCACTCAACGTGCAAAGGTGCACGTAGGGGTAGAATTGAGAGTGTCAAAAAATTATAGACATGAGGATGTGAATGGGGATGTGAATAATGAGATCTGATATTTGGGAAACAATGAGGGTGGCATAATTGTGAAGGGAAACTACTAACCATGTTTGAGAAACAATACCTATATTGTGTAGCCTAGGATGGGAGAAAACACTTGAGGGTCAGCCGCTAACCGTGTTCGAAATGTGGAACCTGTCTCAAAATGTTATTCAAAGTCCTCTAGGATGCTGGTCCAAAATGGTGGGCAAGACACAAGGCCAAGAATCAATACTGTTTGGGGGTCCTTTTGGATATGAAAGATAACAAAGACCCAAACAAAGGGACATTTAAAGCATGGAAATGGAATAGAATCATATCCATAATGAATCCAAAACTCTAAGCCCTACACTACAGTGTATATAAGAATGTCAATGAGGCATAAAAGAGGTTAAGGGAGTCAATCAAGGACAAATGATGTGAAAAGATGAGTAAAGGAAAGAGTCGAAGTGGGTTGATAAACCCAGGGAAAGACCCGAAAATAAAATTTCTAGGCATTCCTACATATCCTGCGAGGGTAAGAATCAAGCCATACATAGCTCTTGAAGGCGTCATGTAGTTTAACATCATCCATTAAGGATGTATGGGTAAGGGGTGCTCTCAGGGGAGGCACATGGTGTAGTTATTGAAAACCTCGATGTGAATGAGGGCCAAAGAGGTCTTATCCACACCAATGTTCCCGTGAGACATTCAGGTTATGGGGCCAAAAGGATGGAAAGGTTCGTGGTGCCTGGGGCTGGACCTGGGGAAAATGTTTGGGCATTCCTATGTATCTTAAGAGGGTAGGAATCAAGCCACATTTAGTTATTTAATGTCATTTATTTTAACATCATGATGTACGGGCGAATGGGAGAAGAAGTATTCTTAATGTGGGCGCACAGTGTGGCAGTTGAAAACCCAATGTGATTGAGGAACAAATAGGTCTCATACCTAACTATGAACTCATGAGTAAATATCATATCATGAGGCCTAAAATAGAAAAACATGGGTATGTACCCGAAGAAAAAAAATAGGCGTTCCTACATATCCTGTGAGGCCAAAAATCAAACCACACGTAGTTCTGGAAGGTGTCGTGCAGTTTAACATCATGCGGTAAGGATGTATGGGTGACATTTTAACATTATGTTGGAAGAGATAATGAAAAATGGTGTTTGCAGTTTAACGTCATACAGGACACCTGATGTGGTTTATCATCATGCAGGATGGTTATTTTGGGAAATTTTACATCTTGTAGCCCAAACAGATCAGTTTAACGTCATGAAAGATGGGATAGATCCCCAAGAAAAGCACTTCTTAATGAATTTAGCATTGGTGGGAGGAGTAATATGCTCTCCATACATAGTGATCAAAGATTAAGCACCGTTTGGGTAAACCTTGTGGATGATATAATGTCCCTCACACTTGGGATCTAACTTGGGTGGTTTTTTAACAAGTATCATCGACATCCTTAGGGCCAGTACCATATCACCCTGAAGAAAGGAGTGGATACAAACTTTCTTGTTGAAAACCCTATTTATCTTGGTCTAGTGCTTCTCTAGATTGTGTAGGGATTAGAGTCAATTCTCATAGAGGGATTTTAGCTCATCCAAATGGACTTTCTCTATCTTATCTGATGTCTTCTGATCATAAACAGCTATGTGAAGTGACGGTAACTGAATATTGATGGGTGGGACTGCCTTTTCTCTATACACTAGGGAATATGAGGTCACCTGGGTAGAATTATGAGTCATTTTCTGGAAATCCCAGAGAGCATTGGGGAGATTTTCCGCCCAACTTTTTTTATTTTGAGCAACCATATTTTTCAAGATGTTAGAGAGAGTCTTGTTTAATTCCTCAATCTATCCATTTTCTTACACAATTTATCAAGAAGTGTGATTGGATCAGATGTTGTACTTGGATTACAATTTCCTCAACTTAGCTGCTCAAAAGGTGGTGTCATTATTAGTGAGGACGGCATGAGGGACCCCAAATCGGTGGATGATGTTGGAGATCATAAAATCAATGATAGAACAGGCTTTGACTTCATTGATTAGAATAACTTCTACCTACATGGAGAATAAATTTTTGGCGGTCAAAATGAACCAACAATGGTGAGGTGTCGCTGGTGGATATGGTCTCGTGACATCGATCCCATAGGTAGCAAAGTTATAAGAATACTAGTATGAAGAGGATTTGGTAGTAAAACTATAAAAATTGTCATGGATCTGACATGCATGACACCTCTTGGACAATTTGATACAATCATGGACCATGGTGGCCCAGAAGTGGCCTGACATTTGGATCTGGTGTGAATGTTTTGACCCAATTTTATGAGCTCTACAGGAACTAGCATGGACTTACTACATAACTTGGTATATCTCGCCTCCTTTAATGAAATAGAGGATCACTCCATCAAACACATGTTTGTAGAGGATTTGTTCAAGGTTGGGACCAATTTGGAGGGTGAAGTGCACTGCACGTCGATGGATTCACTAACATTCGACTCTTTCTATCAGGAAATTTCTATGTTGGAGGTACTCAACAAAGGGAGTCATCCTACTAGGGGTTTCTTATACCATTTCAAGGAGATTTAGAGGTCCCAGTGTGGATGAATTAGTGGTAAAATGACCCACTTTCTGTAAATCATCATTGTCTGGAGTGGCGAGAGTGATGACTCTTCAATGCACCACATGGATAAATAGTTCATCCTGGTCAATTTCTTTAAGATATGAAGAAAGGTTTTCCAAGGAATTGGCTCAACCATTTTGTGACCGAGGGACATGAGTGACCTTTGATAGACAAGGGAACTAGTACATCAACTAGTGAGTGCACTCTAAGAGGGGCACAAACTCTGGATTCCTAACAGTATAGTCACCATTGATATGCTTGATGACCATCTTGGAGTCTCCTTTCATGTGTAGTTGGGG
Organism: Viscum album; assembly: GCA_963277665.1. Classification (NCBI taxonomy): domain Eukaryota; kingdom Viridiplantae; phylum Streptophyta; class Magnoliopsida; order Santalales; family Viscaceae; genus Viscum; species Viscum album. The sequence continues at coordinate 1,213,555,598 of OY728143.1, forward strand.
AAAATCAATCTCAAGGTCCATCTCTAAACTAGTGATGAGGGACTGATAATCCACCTCATTTTTGGTTCAGCCTTATGACAATAATAATGAGTAGGGAAAGACAACCTATATAGTTTGATAAAAATTATACCCATACCTACTCTATTGAGTTTGGGTTCATTGAACCTTCTATCGGTTGGACTTCAGAAAGCTCCATTGAAGTGTATCTACCAACATGGAATGGTTTATTCCACTGATATAATGGTATCATCTAGAAAGTCAATATCCATAGACTTCTCTATGGGTGTTGGATGGGTGGCCAAAAAATCAACTAATGTCTAACCCTCGATACCTTTCTATGAGACAAACCTAATATAGAACTGCTTAAGGATCACTGCCCACCAAGCTAGAATGCCTATAAACATATGGAAATTCAGAATATACTTCATCATATCCACATGGGACACCAAATATATCTCATGGTGTTGGATATAGTTTCATATCTTCCGTACTGCAAAAAACAATGCGAGGATCTTTTCATGATAGAGAAATATATGGCCTTTATGTTGAGGAGCATGCGACTGAGATAGTATAAAATTTTCTTTTACCCTTCATTATTCTTTTGGGTGTGAAGGTCATTGAGGGGTCAATATAGGTCAATCACATAAAGGACCAGTGGTTTTCTGGAAATGGGTGGCATCAAAACTAGAGTCTAGAGAAGATACTTCTTAATCTCCCCAAAATCAATTTGTAATTCTTCATACCATTGGTAGATGGCACCTTTCTTCATGAGTTGGGAAAAGGTATTAAAATTTTTGTCCATATTTTTAATGAATTGATGTATGTAGGTTATGTTGCCTTGAAAGACTTAGAGATCTCACAGGTTACTCAGAGGAGGAATCTGACTAATATCCTTGATCTTCTCTTGATCGATCTCGATGTATCTATATCAGACGACAAAGACATGGAATTTTATAGAGGTAACCCCAAAGGAACACTTCAAGGGGTTCATCTTTAGATGACGGGGATGGATGAAGCCGAACACTTTCTCAATATCTATGAGATGGTCCTAGTGTTGCTGATATTTGACCACCAAATCGTCCACATGGCATTCGACTAGTGTCTGGAGGATCACCTTGAATATGCAGTGCATATATCACTGATATGTTTCTCCCACTTTCTTCAAACCAAAAGGCATTACATGGTAACAAAAGGTACCTTGAGGTGATCTAAAGGTGGTGGACTCTTCATCCTTGGGAACCATTTGGATCCGATTTCATCCAGAATACCCATCCATGAAAGAGAGATACTAGAACCCGGTGGTGGCATCGATCAACAGGTCTGTCACATTAAGGGGAAAATCATCTTTCGGACAGTGGCAATTAAGATCCAAGAAGTCGATACAGACCTTGATCTGTCCATTTTTTTCCTTGATGGGAATGATATGGCCAAATATTTGGGGTACTGTACATCCTTAATAAATTTGTCTTTAATGAGATTATCAACTTTGTCCAGGATCATGGCACTATGAGAAGGGTGCATCTTTCTGGGAGGCTGTTTGAACCCACAATGACTTACCAAGAGACTCAGATGGTGTACAAGGACCTGAGGATCCAGTCTTGACATCTAATCATAACTCCAGGAAAATACATCTTATGCTCTTTTAAGAAATCCATATACTTTCATTGCTATTCTGTAGGAATATTTGTGTTGATTAGTGTCGACCTTGGGTCTGCCTCGGTACCGAGATTCACCAATACCAACTCGTCAACGGTGAAAGATATGCCTTATTTAAATATGGGAGGAGCTTCCTACAAATCCTATTAATCATCCACGGTAATAAGATCATCAGAGAGGAAAAATTATACTGGGTTAAATGAGCTAACAGAATTCTGGTGTCGGCCTGAGCAGTAGTGGAATCTTCATCAGGAGACTCTTGTACTACTAAAACCATAGGGAAAAAATATGTTGACCTGATTCCATTAGGCCTTCGACTGAGGGGGCCACGCATAATGATATCAAATTAGTAATGGCATTTTATTTTAATTTGGTTTAATCCATCTCGGCAGAACATGTAGGTATAGTGTATAGATATTTCCATGGGGCAGACATCCCAATACCGTATAGGTGTAGGGGGTTTCAGTATAACCTGATCCTAGTTCAAATAAGAATATGATGTGATCCTCTGGTGTTCCTTGTATCTGGGAATTTATATTCTTCTTGTCTTGGAAATGAAAAATTAGTTCTCTAAGTCTAGGGTGGTGGCCTCTAATCGGTGAACTAGGAGGATGAATTCATCGTCCAATTCTTTCTAGGGGTTGGCTGAAAGAGTAGTGTGCTCAACCTCATTGGTTTTAACCCAATTTTCCTTCCTCTTATAATATTCAGCGTCTAAATATCGGGCTTCAATATAGTTAAAGAGAGATGCATCACCCTGAATTACACCTACTTGACCATTAAGGGAGTACTTGAGACACTAGTGATATGAGGAGGGGACTGTCGCATACAGATGGAGCCAGGGTCTACCCATCAATACATTATAAGAAGTGTCCTATAAGATGACCATGAATTCAGTGTTGGAAACTAAGCCACCAAACTGATACTTCAGAATAATCTTTCCACACAGCCTCTATTAGGTCCTATCATAACCCTAAATTTTTAGGCCAAAAGGATCCAGATTTCCTTCTAACAGTCGTAGCTTGTAGAGCATCTGGGTTGGAATGAGATTGATCCCAGAAACTATGTCGACAAGGCAGTGGCAAACTTCCACACCATTAATCTATCCTATGACATAAAATGGTTGGATGTGACCCTACACGGGGGACACTTCATCTTACCCTATGAACAAGATGAAGGCTTGACATTCTGCATGCTCGGCTTCCTCGGCATGGAAGGCTTCTACAACCACTATATCCATTTCAAACTGGAGGGGGATTCACAAATCCTATGTAAGGGTTGCATGCATATCTTCTAATAGTAAGAGATCCTTGAGGATTGAGATATTTGCAAGAATTATGGAAATGTTCTTAAGCACGTCATATTTCCATGTTAGGTGAACATTTCTACTAGCAGAGAGTTACCTCGCAGCAGGAGGTGTGACAAGCACTGCTGGTTGAATCGGAAGATTCTAGCTAGTTCTAGGAACATATTGTTTCTCACTAGCTAAATCATGCAAGATAACTACTGACTAACTACTTGATGACTTAGTTCTATCCACATTTGAATGTGGCCGGTCATAATGTGGTCGCGGTGGTCTACCTGATCAAGGAGCACAAATGGAATTAGCCAAGAATCTAAGGAGACATGATGATAGGACTGTGCATGTTGAGCTATGCATTGAACCTATTGTATAGTCTCTGTAGCATGCATGGATTGGCTAGAGGCACTAGCCTGTGCATTATGATGGTTTGTGTATTCGTAGTTATGTTAATGATGGCATTGACTTGGAACTTTAGGAGGATCTACCTAGTGATCCTCATCAATAGGAACCATGTATGGGTCCACCAGCTTGATAGTATTTACTAAGGCACACTCTTGGTCATCAATTGAGGAATACTCCATTGCTGTTCAAATTATTAAGGCAATCCCCATTTATGGGGGCATTAAGTTCCCAAGCATATGAGATGGCTTCAGCATCAGTGAGGGGATTTTCTTTCCCTTGCACCATGGGCGTCTTCTCTACTAAGAGGTAGAAGGATGATATATGGATGTAATAGTGGTATTTGGGGAAGGTATAGTAGCTTCAAAAGGATTGGGCTGATTCAAGCGAGTATGGAAGATTCCATGGGCATGAGTAACTAGTTTGGAAGCCATCCAGTCTTCATATTTTTGAGACCTAGGGATGGAGACCTACTACCATTCATCCTTATTGTTGCTATCTAGATTTTTGGACACACACACCACCTCTGCTGAGGCCGGACCCAACCTAACCACATTTTTGTCGACCTGGTACAAAGCCAGTGCTTGAACACATAACACTACTTGAGGGTATTTCCAAGGAATCAGTGATATGGTAAATCGTTGGGGCGATCAGTGAGATCATCCTCTTGGGGTCTTCTTCATTTTGGTAACTTCAGGATTCCCTGATCCACACCACTCCAGAAATATCCATGGACCTGAGCTTCTTCAAAAAAGTAGGTCCAGTTTCTCCTATCTGGGAAAGGGATCCTGGGAGTGTGGCCTTAACAGGGGCTAGAGCCTGATGAGGAGGTGGAACCTGATTATCTCTCCTAGGTGGCAGTGGTGCATTACGTGATGGTGTCTTACAATTCTGATGTGGCCGATGCTGAACCCGAGGATGAGCTTGAGGCTGAGTCCCTCAGTGAGGCTATGAAGGAGGCTCTGTTGGCAGCAACTCTAGTGACCTAGGGGCCTCTACCTATGAAATGGTAGCAGTCTTATCCTTGGTCTCTATTCTTACAGGGGCTATGGGAGGCAACAATCATGCATGTTTGGCCCACTTCAAGGCTTCCTCTAGGCACTAAGCCTTATTAGAGAAATCTTGGAATCCACATGGGAAGTTCTGAGTGATGAGAGAAGGAACCAGTTCGGTATTCATGTTCCCCTCACACATCTTCAAAAGATTCTCTTGAGTCATAGGCATATTGAGTGAATACGTAAGTCCCTTCCACCTGGAAATAAAGTCTACGGTGCTCATCAATCCTTTTCTTGAACTTAAAGAGATCAATGATACTAGTATTGCGAGTGGTGGAGCTGAATTTATAAATAAACTGCCAATGAATATCTTCCCAACTAGCTATAGACCTGATGGGTAGTTGGTTTTACCAGACGAACAGGGTCCCTTTCAGTGTTTTTATGAAACACCGGAGCTTGGCGGCCTCTTACTGCATTGGAGTTCCCATCATGGGTCCACAACTTGAGATAAATTCAGCTAGATTCTATAGGGGGTCTCCTATCCCATTTAAGGGGGTAATGTAGGATTCCCAAAGCCAGAGGGTGTCGACATATCATCCACCCATGCTGGATATGGCTTTCCATCATATGGGATCTCCACCCGTCAGGTTTCAAGGGCCTCAAGGTGAGCAATGATACGTGCCATTGTATCATCCTGGAAAGGGTTCCTATCCTTGAGAGGATCTCCAACCACCAATGCATTAGTGGGTTCTTCAACCTGATAGGTGGGCTCAGCGGCTCATGGTGTGGCTGGTAGAATGGCCTAAGGATCTGGGGGAACAACCTCAATATAAATCTGAGGGGAGTTTGGGGGAATAGCCTGTGGAGCAGTTGGGGTAAAGTCTTTTCACATCTCGGGCATATTCGATGATGCATATCGTGGCCTCTTTCCATAATCTTCGGCCTCTATCTTGTCGGGATATGCACGATTGTCGAGATTAATGGGAGGAAACTCACTTGGGGGTGCCTCTACCTTCCCCTACTGCCCCAGTGGAGGATGATTGAGATCATATCAAGGATCACCATAGTCTGGTCAGCACTCCATTGTGCATTCAACAAGGAGCTCATTAGTGACTGTCTTATGTTTTGCGAGCTTTTGGAGCAACATGACCTTCTCAGGATCATCCTCTGTTTTCTGCACTAAACTAGATGGGTCAGAGGGATTAGCAGTCCCAGTGTAACCTTTAGCCTTGTTGGGGTCCCGGCTGAGGGAAAATGAATCAGCGGGGTTTTCAAGGCCAATTAGGTTTCTTTGATGGAGAGTGGAAATTCCTGTAGGATCCAACAGTTGTGGTACTATCCCTGGAGTTAGGTTTTCTTCAATGAGTCCAACCCTAGTTTTCTTCTCTATGAGATTGGCCATGATTACGACAAAGACACTTGGCATCATATCCTCGATACTGCCGAGAAGGTCCGATTGTCACCGGATCAAGATAAAGTGAAGGGTAGCATACTTTCCCCAAGCATGGATCATGATGTGTGCATATGCCTCCTCAATAACTCGGAAGATCACAATGAAACTTTGAACGCATAATTTCTAAAGAGCCTGGTGATGATCGGGAGACGTAGGGTGCTACGCCACAGGAAGCGCGACTAACTTAAATAGACAGCATTGTTGGTCGATGTCATTATAATGATATTATATTTTTGGATAATACAATTGAAAATGAAAAATATGGAAGTCTTTTTTCCCTATGTTTTGGTAGAAACACATGAATTCATCCTAGGAAAGAGGCTTCTGAATGCTGAAGTCTAAAGTAGCGATTGGACAAAAAATCTTGGGAATATGGTCTTTTGTAAGAATGTCCCACAAACTCCTTCATTCAGAATCAGGATACGGCCCTTGGTTTCCCCATTCTTCAACTTGTGGTGGATGAGGAACTAGTAGTTGTACTAAAATAGACCATTGTGGTGGTGGTATGGTTGGTGGAAAGTACGATGCATAGGCTAACAAACCACTGCATACTGGGCTATCACCTGAGGACTATACTGACTGTATCACGACATCCCTATAGGATGGGGTATCAACCACAACTTTTTATGTCAGGGTGGTGATTGTTGGTGGAAAATCTGGATGGTGCTCATTATCCACTGGTCCCTGGAATAGCTCTCCATGATCTCTAGTTGAGGTAGAGATTGATCCTGGTGATGACAGAGTAAAATTCATGGATAGACCCTGAAAAGAAGCCAAATTTTCCTCCTCCTGTATATATCTATGAAGGGTTTCTAGGATATAGTGTGTTTTACTTTCTGGAAGGACGAAGATCACATTCTTGGTTCCTACCCCAGACTCTGAGGTAGAGGATCGGGGTGAAGGCTCCATCATCTAATCACACTTTACTTCATAGTCAAAAAAGTAGACTAGATTTATAGTGATCTTCCACTGTGAAGGATTATTCCTTTTGTGGATATGGTTCACCCTTCCACCCAAGGACGGTTCCCTAGGGTAGGTTATATTTTTGACATGGGGAGGAATTATATGCAAGGTGGTGTTGGAGCAGGGATAGCCTCCATTGGAGCTGGTAAGAGCATGGGGGAAACCTCCATGCTTGATGTCGTCGGAGTACAAAGGTCCTCCACTCTGGGTTCTAATAAGGACATGGGGAGGCCCTCCATGTTGGATGAGAGAGTGGAAAGAACCTCTTCTTGGATATTCTAGGGTACGAGGGGAACTTGAGAAAATTTCAAATAGAACAAGGGGAGGACCCCCATGCTGAGTACGAGATGTGTGGGGAGGACCTTCACAATTAAAAGTGCTGGAGCAGGGAGGGCCTCCACTTGAGCTGGTAAGGACATGAGGAAGGACTCCATGATAGCCACATATGGCATGGGAAGGACCTCTATGTTGGTTGGTAGTGGTGGTATAAGGAGGTCCTTCGTACTGATCAAGATGAACATGGGGGGACCTTTGTACTGATGGGTTGCGGGGAGAGGAGGACCTTCTCATTAGTAACCTGAAATATAGGGAAAATATCTATACTTGGGATCATGGACCCGGAGATGACCTTTGTGCTGAAAATTAACAAGATGGTAAGGAATTCCACTTGGATCGGCAATGGCAGCATGGGGGGAACTCCCATGTTGGGTGTGATAGAGGGGGGGGGGGGCCTCCACCCTAACAGGTGATGGTATAGGGAGGACCTCTGTACTGAATCCGGATGTCATGGGTTGGCCTGTAATGACTACTTCTCGCATCGACAACTAGAAGATTCATCCTAGCTTTCCTAATGGGTGGTTGGGGTCTCGATCCCAGGTCTAGAAATTCCTCTGATCTGTAATAATAGGGAGATAATAGCATGCATCAGTGGTGTCATGGGCCACTAAAGCTAAAGTTACAACAGTATAAGGGCCAGTGATTCCAAGGCCCGCTCTGGGTAAGAGTGGAAGAGAAATGGAAGTAGCAGATATATTGGCTCCAACTGGGAAAATCTTGGAGGAAGGAAGGCCACAAAAAGGGTTCCACAAAATACCTACACAAGCTCCTCAGAATCAGTTGCACTGTTTAGGCATACTTGAGGATGTGGTCTACCCTGAGGCTTGGGAAACCTAGGAAGTTAATAGAAAATTTCTTAGTCCTTCTAAAATGTGGGATCATTTTAATCAGTTCAGGATGGATATTATGAATATTGGCCATGTCAGGTCCAGTTTTCTGGTATCTCAGGCAGAGGGGGAGAAATATGTAGCTAATTTGGAAGACTTTGTGCATTTTTGAGGCACCCTGCATTCGATGACAAATCGGTTGAAATTACTACTTGACCAAACATCCCCATTAGAACTATCTGATACCGAGCTGAGGGACCTCTTCCATTTTCCTAAAAAATCAGATAGGTCCAGGGGAGAAGATGCTGACAGGGGGATCCCTTTAGAGGAATGTGAGGTTGTGGCCTCAGAACTAGGATAATTCACCAAAATTATTGAGGTAAGATCTAAACCTTTCCTTTATGCTACTTACTCAGGTAATCCAAGATTCTCAAATGAAATTTGTTCAATTTATGAGAGCCTTATAGAAAGGACCCCTTCCATCATGGAGATGAACGTAGAGAGACATGCTCTGGGGTATGTATCAGGAGAGATGGTGAGCACAGGTTCTAGTGGGGTTGTGGAAACTAGGGTGGCCATTCTAGAATCTTCATGTTCCCAACCATATATGGGAGACCACATCTTGGGTTTTTGACAATAACAACCTGGACATGTAATCAAATATTAGACCTTTGAAAGTCTTTCTTCTTACAAAGTTATAATTTTCATCCTCCTGATCGGTCGAATTGACATTATCTCTATCTCAACAGTTCTTCAAGTAGCATCCATAATGCTAATAAGTATGTTTGGGGTTCCTCGAGATAATTTTCGGAGGGGGACACCGATCAACATGGAATTGGACACTTGAGATGACTAGAGCATGACAATAACGGTTGTAGGAAGAATTGCTGGCAGGACAGATCCCGAACATATCAAAGTGGAATCCGAGGATGAATATCAACCACACAATATAGAACCCAACTCATCTTATGAAATTTCATAGGAGGTTACAACTACCTAACTTTTGGAGGTGTTCTTAGAATATGAATTTCTTGACCAAGAAGAGTTGGACGAGGCTGACTCTGATGCAGAGGACAGTCGGGCTATCCATCAATGGTCATGGAAGCTGATTTAGCACTTTAATGATGTCACCCAACAAGAATATTGGATAATCTGGATGGGGATACTTTTTTCTTAGCTACATGACCTATGTGTCAGAGGGGTAGATTTATAAAGTATACATATTCTCCTCTACTATTACCTTGCTGAGAAGGTACGGGAGAGCGACCATGATTTCAATGTCTCTTGGAAGCGAAGGAATTCTGTCAACATTCAAAAGCTTTAGGAGGCCAAAAAGGAGATCCAATGCTTAGAAACATGGATGAACAAGCACTTCTCTTTCATAAAAACCCAATCAGAACTCCTATTACAACTACGGGTTCAGTTGGGGGAAGATGAAGAGTAGTTGAACCAAGCATCTTGTGAGGTGGCTGATATCCATGCTGATCAAGATCAAGTGAGGATCAGAGTAGATGGACTTCTCCCCATAACCAATCAGGAAGGAAGGTAGCTCAGGCAGTGACAGTGAATCATAGATGCCACATGCCAAAGGGCGCAGAGTTAATATGGTCCATCAAAGGGGGAAATCCCTAGGTACTTTGATTTTTCAAATTCACAAACATGTTTTTATTCTTGTTTTCTTACTTGAGCTGTGTGTATGGAAATATTTGTTTCTTACTTTGATTATTGAACCTCATTTATATCTGTGAAATAACTAATGTTCAATCCCTAAGCTCACATGGTCCATGCCCAGTGTGAGAAATAAGGGACGACTATGTAATTGCTCACTTTAGATATTAGGGAACCATCCAACTATTGAACGCTTGGGGTCTAACTAACTAACTAAAGTTTTCAGAATAATAGAGGGGGTCATGACTAGAGAATAGGGTTCTCATAGTATCCAAATTTTTTTCCCAATGTACACTAATGCACGAGCGGGGCAATATTAAGGGTGTTATAATAAATCCAAATAAAGGGGAATGAGAAGTGTGAATCATGATACCCAAAATTCAGAATGAAGTGAGGGTATCATGAAGAAGGAGGATAACTATTGAATATATTTGAAACATAGCATCCATATCATGTTATCCCAAAATGAGAGAAAACAAACAAGGGCCAACCACTTACCAAGTTCAAAAACATGGGGCCTGACTCAAAATCTTTTATGATGTCTTCCGAAACATTGGCCCAAATTGGTAGGTAGCCATGAGGTCGAGCATCTATACCATCAGGGGGTTCCTTCAGATGTGAGAGGATATAGAGATCCAAATTAGGGGTATGCAAAGCATGGATATGGAGTGATGGAGTGTTCAAATGGATTCCAACACTATTAAAATTATGCCACCATGATGAAACAACATTGGTTTAAGCGCATAGGTTTGAACACATATCAAACCTATTTCTAGATAGAATCTATCTAGTGAGGACTTAGACCACCTTTTAGTTTTACATCCTTCCAATAAGGGAGATGAGTGCTTAGTTTAATGTTGTACGGCAAGGATGATACATGGTATAGTTTAGTATCATATAATTGGGATGTTATACACAGCTTAAGGTCATACTTCATGGACCCTAGACAATAGTTTAAAGTCATGTTGCATAATCTATTATGTCTACTCACGTGATGTTTTCATGGAATGGAGGAGATGAACCTCACATAAATGAGCCAAATGAGGCTTATGCACTATACAAATACTAAGGAATAGACAGGAAGGAGGAATTTGTAATGCGGTGAGGGAAAAAACCCGACATGAATAAAGGCCATGGAGACCCATTTCCATACCATATATCCCTATGAGGATCCTAGTTTATGATCATAGAATTCAGACCAAGGAACCCCATGTGGCTCAACCACATCGGTTCCCACCCTACCCAAACTTCTAATCCTACACGAGCCATGCTCGGTATAGGAAACAAGGAATGGTATATGGGGTTTTCCCGATATGTGGGAGTGCACATAGAAGGTGACAACAAAGATGGAATACCACCATGAATCAAGAATGGGATAAGGAGAGTAAGTCAAGACCTTCAAGGTCTGAATGAAAGGGTGACTGGTAAGTAACGTCAAACTATTGGCCATGTTCGAGACACAGGGACCATATTTAACCAAGTAAGAAAGGGTTGATAAAATTTGTGATCAACTATTGACCATATTAGAAACACAATATTTGATTCTTACTACCAAAATTTCCATAAGTGCATTGGCCTAGGACGGGAGGTGAGACAAAGCGGCATGGGACCATCACCGTTGGGGGGTCTATCTAGATTCTAAGGATGATGGAAAACCAAAACTGAGGAGAACTAGAAGTGTGGACTGAATATAACATGAGAGTGTGGGATTTAAATCCTAGTGTATAAACAATTTAAGTTCATATCATATGGACCATGGAAATTAGTTTAAAGTCATGATTCATGGACTAATAGAGAATTTTTAGTCTAAGGGTACACACACAACACATTGGAAGTAAAACCCAATGTGAATGAATCCAAAAAGGCTCACATGTTGCCTGCATTCCTTAAGATGAACTTCATGATGTTTAAGTTTATAATGCTTGGACTGTAACTGGGGCCAAAGGGCCAAAAAGGTTAATGAACCTATGGTGGGACTTAAGACAATATTTCCAGGCAATACTATGTATCCCATGAGGATGGTAATCAAGTTGCACGTAGTTCTTGATGGAAATTTTGGTGAGAGACCAACATTGATGGGGAAATCCTCTCTAGTGAGGAAGCTGAAGCATCCCATAATTATCATGGGGCATCTGGAACTTGTTCAGAGTATGGTTTTAGTTTATCATCATGCATTGAGGATGTAGACATATCAAAGGAGAAATTTGTGGTGAGGTATATAACCCAAAGTGAATGAGGAAAAAAAAGGTTCCATACCACATTGAATACTTCTAGGAGAAACCTAGGCCAAGAAGGGGGCACAAAGGTTCGTGACTCCATGACTCTATGGCTAGACCTGAGGAAAACATGTCTGAGCATCACTAGATATCCCCCTAGGGTGAGAATCAATCCACACGTAGTTCTTGAATATGGAATGGTATATGGACAATGCCAAAAGTAAAGCACCTTCTCAGATTAAGGCATCATAGTGCTGGGTAGTTTATCATCATACAGCTTGGATGAAAAAGGCATAGTTTAATGTCATATGATAAGGATGTTGGAGATCTTAGTTTATAGTTGTAGAACTCAGACCATGAGTGGTACAATTCTTCCATGTAGGTATATATCTTACCAAAACCTCTAAGCCCACGTGAGACATGCTCAGTGGAGGAAATAATGGGAAGTGAAGATCTTATAGTACATAGAAGAACATGATAGGGGGGAAGAAGTTTTGAAGTCAAGAATTATCCAACGGCAATGATCCACCCACTCAACATGCAAAGGTACAGGAAGGGGTAGAACTGAGAGTGTCAAAATTTTATCTAGACATGAGGATGTGAAGAGGGATGTGAATTAATAGATATGATATTTGGGAAATAATGAGGGTGGAATAATGGTGAATGGAAACTACTGATCATGTTTGAGACACAGTACCTGTATTGTGTAGCCTGGTATGGGAACAAACACCTGAGGGTTGGCTGCTAACCGTATTCGAAATTCAGAATGTGTCTCAAAATGTTGTTAAAATCCTCCAGGATATTGGCCCAAAATAGTAGGAAAGCCACAAGGATGAGAATAAATATTGTTTGGGGGTCCTTTCAAATATCAAAGATAATGAAGACCCAAACAAAGGGACATGAAAAGCATGGAAATGGAATGGAAGCATATCCATGATGAATCCAAAACTCTAATCCCTACACAATAGTGCATATAAGCATGTCGATGAGGAATAATATAGGTTAAGGGAATAAATCAAGGACAAATGATGTGAAAATATGAGTAAAGGAAAGAGTCAAAGTTGGGAAAAGGTCTTACACTTGTTGGCCATATTCATAATGAATCGGTGTATATAGGCTAAGTGTCATTGAAATCCTTATAGATCTCACAGGTTACTCAAAGGAGGAATTTTATTGATAGCCTTAATCTTCTCTTGATCGATCTTCATGTCTCTATATCTAACGACAAAGACAGGGAATTTTATAGAGGTAACCCCGAAGGCACATTTCAAGGGGTTCATCTTTAGATGACAGGGATGGAGGAAGCTTAACACCATATCAATATCTATGATATGGTTCTAGTGTTGCTGGGATTTGACCACCAAATCATATACATGGAATTCGACTAGTGTTCGGAGGATCGCCTTGAATATGTGGTGCATATAACAGTAATAGTATTCTCCCACTTTATTCAGACCAAAAGGCATTACCTGGTAACAGAAGGTACCTTACGGTGCTCTAAATGTGGTGGAATATTCATCCTCAGGGACCATTTGGATCTGATTTCATCTGGAATACCCATCCATGAAAGATAAATACTGTAACCCAGTGGTGGCATCGATCAACAACTTTGTCACATTAAGGGGAAAATCATCTTTCAGACAGTGACAGTTACGATCCCGGATGTCAATACAAACCATGATCTGTCTGTTGTTTTTCTTGATGGGAAAAATATTGGCCAAATATCTGGGGTATTGTACTTCCTTATGAAGTTGTCTTTAATGAGATTATCAACTTCGGCCACAATCATGTCACCGTGAGAAGGGTGCTTCTTTCTAGGAGTTTGTTTGAACCCGCGATGACTTACCGAGAGACTGAGATGGTGGACGGGGACCTGAGAATCTAGTCCTAAAATCTAATCATAGATCTAGGAAAATAAGTCTTATTCTCTTTCAATAAATACATATATTGTCATTTCTCTTCTGTAGGCATAGTTGTGCTGATTAGTTTCGACCTTGGGTCTCCCTCGGTATCGAGATTCACCTATACCAACTTGTTAACGTTGGAAAAGATTCCTTCTTTGAATATGGGAGGAGATTCCTAAAAATTCTATTCATCTTCCATGGTAAGAGGATCATCATAGAGGAGAAATTATACTAGGTTAAATGACCATGATGGAATTCTGGTGTCGGCCTGAGTGGTAGTGGAATCTTCATCGGGAGACTCCTGCACTGCTGAAACCATAGCGATAAAATATGTTGACCCGATTCCATTAGGCCTTCAACTAAGGGGGACACGCTTGATGATATCAAAGCAATAATGGCATGTTGGTTTGATTTGGTTCAACCCATCTCAGAAAAACACGTAGGTATAGTGTAGATTTGTCGCCATGGGGCAGACATCCCAATACCGTATAGGGGTAGGGGGTTCCGGTATCACCCGATCATGGTTAATATAGGAATATGATGTGATCCTTTGGTGTTCCTTGTATCAGGGAATGTGTATTCACCTTGTATTGGAAATAAAAAAATCAATGCCCTAAGTCTAGGGTGGTGGCCTCCAATTGGTGAATCGGAAGGATGAATGCATCATCCAAGTCTTTCCACAGGTCGGCTGAAAGAGTAGTGTGCTCAACCTCATTGGTTTTAACCCACTTTTCCTTACTCTTATAACAGTCAACATGTAAATAGTGGTCTTCAAAATAGGTAAAGGGAGATGCATCGCCCTGAATTACACCTACTCATCCATTAAGGGAGTACTTGAGACACTTGTGATACAAGGAGGGGACTGTCTCATATAGATGGAGCCAGGGTCTACCCATCAATTCATTATAAGCAATTTCCTATGAGACGACCATGAATTTAGTGTTGGAAACCAAGACACCAAACTAAGACATCAGAAAAATCTTTCCACACGGACTCTATTTAGTCCGGTCAAAACCCTGAATTTTTAGGTCAAAAGTATCCAAATTTGCTTCATACAGCCCTAGATTGTGGAGCATCTAGGTCAGAATGAGATTTATCCTAGAAACTGTGTTGAAAAGGAAGTGGTGTACTCCCACACCATTAAGCTTATCTATGACATACAATGGGTGGATGTGTCCCTACATGGGGGACCCGTCATCTTACCCTAAGAATGAGATGATGGCTTGACATTCTGCATGCTTGGCTTCATCGGCATGGAATACTTCTACGGCCTCTACCTTCGTTTCAAACAGTAGGGGGATTCTCAAATCCTCTATAAGGGATACACGCATATCTTCTGACAGGAAGAGAGCCTTTAGGATTGATATCTTTGTAGGAATGTTGGAAATGTGCTTAAGCACATCATATTTCCATTCTAGGTGAACATTTATGCCATTAGAGAGTTTTCTCGTGGCAGGAGGTGTGATAGGACCTACTGGTCGAATCGGTAGATTCTGTCTAGTGATAGGAATATCTTGTTGCTCACTAGTTAAATCGTTCAAGATAACTACTGACTAACTAGTTGATGACTTGGGTCTGTCCACATCTGAATTTAGTCGGTCATAATGTGGTCTCGGCGGTCTGCCATATCAAGGAGCACAAATGGCATCAGCTGAGAATCTAATGAGACCGGATGAGAAGATTGTTCATGTTGAGCTATTCATTGAACCTATTTTATATTCTTCATAGCGTTCATGGCTTGGCTAGAGGCACTAGCCTAAGCATTCTGATGGTTTTTTATTTTTAGTTATGTCAATGATGGAATTGACTGTGAACATTAGGAAGATCTACCCAGTGCTCCTCATCAACATGAACCATGTATGGGTCCACTAGTTTGATGGTATTTACCAAGGCACACTCTTGGTCATTACCTTAAGAATACTCCATTGTTGTGAGAATTCTTGAGGAAACCCCCATTTCTGGGGGCTTCAAGTTTCCAAGCATATGAGATGGCTTCGGCACCGGTGAGGGGATTTTCTTTCCCTTGTTCCATGGGAGTATTATATTCTAAGAGGTAGAAGGCCAGTATATGGATGTAATACTGGAATTTGGGGAAGGTATAGTATCTTCAAAAGGATTGGTTTGATTAAAATGGGAATGGATGATGTCATGGGCGTGAGTAACTACTCTAAAAGCCATCCAGTCATCATATTTATAAGACCCATAGCTATAGACCTACTACCATTAACCCTTATTGTTTCTGTCTAGATTTGTGGATACACATGCCACATGAGGCTGGACCCAACCTAACCACATTGTTGTAGACCTGTTCTTAAAGCTAGTTATTGAACACATAACACTACTTGAGGGTATTTACAAGGAATCAGTGATAGGGTAAATAGTTGGGTTGATCAGTGAGATCAGTCTCTTGGGGTCTTCTTCATTCTAGTAACTATAGGATTCTTTAATCCACACCACTCTAGAAATAGCCAGGGACCTGAGCTTCTTTGAACTAGTAGTTCAAGTTTCTCTTATCATGGAAAGGGATCCTGGGAGCATGGCCCTAATGAGGTATGGATCCTGATGAGGAGGTGGAATCTGGTTGTCTCTTCTAGGTGGTAGTGGTGCATTATGTGTCGGTGTCTTCCAATTCTGAGGCAGCCAATTCTGAACCTGAGGCTGAGCTTGAGGTTGATTCCCTCAGTGAGGCTATGGAGGAGGCTCTATTGGTAGCAAATCTAGTGACCTAGGGGCCTCTACCTATGCAATGATATCAGCCTTAGACTTGGCCTCTCATCTTGCAGGGGATAGGGGAGGCAATGATCATGCATGTTTGGCCTAATAAAAGGCTTCCTCTAGGCACTGATCCTTATTAGATAAATCCTAGAATCCACCTAGAAATTTCTGAGAGATGAGAGAAGGAACCAGTTCAGTCTTCATGTTCCCTGCACACATCGTCAAAAGCTTCTCTTGAGTCATAGGCATATCGAGTGAATATGTAAGGCCCTTCCACCTAAAAAAAATCCACAACATGATCATCTATCCTTTTCTTGCACTTAAAGAGATCAATGATACTAGTATTGTGAGTGGTGGAGTTGAATTGGTAAAGAAAATGCATGTGAAGATCTTCCCAACTAGCTACAGACTCGATGCGTAGTTGGTTGTACCAGAAGAACATGGTCCCTTCCAGTGTTTGTACAAAACACCGGAGTTTGGAGGCCTCTTACTGCATTAGAGTTCCTAGCATGGGTCCACACCTTGAGATAAATTGGGCTAGATTCTACAGAGGGTTGCTCATCCCATTAAAGGTGGAGAAGGTAGGATTCCCAAATCCCAAGGGTGTCGGCATATCATCCACCCATTCCAAATATGGCTTTCCATCAAGTGGGATCTCCACCTATTGGGTTTCAAGGGCCTCAAGGTGAGAAATGAGACGGTCCATTGGATCATCCTAGAAAGGGTTCCTATCCTGGAAAGGATCTATGAACACCAATGCATTAGTGGGTTATTCAACATGATAGGTGGGCCTAGTGTCTCATGGAGTGGCTGGTGGAATGACCTAAGAAGCCAGGGGAACAACCTGAATAGAAACCTAAGGGGATTCTGGGGGAATAGCATGTGAATAGGTTGGGGGGAAGTCTTCATGTAGCTCGGGTAGATTCGATGATGCATACCATGGATTATTTCCATAAGGTTTGGCCTCTATCTAGTCGGGATATTCATGATTGTCGAGATTTATGGGAGGAAACTCACTCGGGGGATCTTATACCTTCCCATACTACCCTGGTGGAGGATGATTAAGATCATACCAAGGATCACCATAGTCTAGTCATCGCTTCTCTTCACATTCAATAAGGAGCTCATCAGTGACTTTCTTATGTTTTGAAAGTTGTTGGAGAAATGCAGCCTTCTTGGGATCATCCTCTATTTTCCACACTAAACTAGATGGGTCAGAGGGATTAACAGTCCCAGTGTAACCATTAACCTTTTTGGGGTCCTGGATGAGGGAAAATGACTCAGCGGGGTCTGCAAGGCCAATTAGGTGTCATTGATGGCGATTGGAAATTTCTGAAGGATCCAACAATTATGGTACAATCCCCAGAGTTAGGTTTTCTTCAATGAGTCCTACCTCAGTTTCCTTCTCTTTGAGATCGGCCATGGTTATGATGAAAACACTTGGCAGCATATCCTCGATATCGACGAGCAGGTCTAGTTGTCACCGGATTAGGATGAAGTGAAGGGTAGCATACTTTCCCTAGACATGGATCTTGATGTGTTGATATGCCTCATCAATAACTTGTAAAATCACAATTAAAATATGAATGCATCATTATTGAATAGCCCGGTGATGATTGGGAGACGTAGGATGTTGAGCCACAGGAAGCACGACTAACTTAAATAGACAGAATTGTTGGTTCATGTCATCATAATGCTCCTAGATTTTTGGATAATCCAATTGAAAATGAAAAATATGGAAGTCTATTTTCCCCAGGTTTTTGTAGAAACACGTGAATTCATCCTAGGAAAGAGGCTTCAGAATGATGAAGTCTAAAGTAGCGATTGGCCAAAAAATCTTGGGAAGATGGTCCACAGTGAAAATGCCCCACAAACTCCTTTATTCAGAATTAGGATCCGGCCCTTGGTTTCCCCATTCTTCAACTGGGGGTGTCTGAAGAACTAGTAATTTTACTGAAATAGACCGTTATGGTGGTCAACTGGTCGGTGGAAAGTACGGTGCACAGGCTAACAAACTGCTGCATACTGGGCTATCACCTAAGGATTGTACTGACTGCATCACAACATCCCTATAGGATGGGGTATCTACTGAAACTTCCTATGTTAGGGTGAAGATCACTGGTGGAAAATCTAGATGGTTATCATCATCCACTTGTCCCTATAACAGCTCTCCATGATCTCTGGTTGAGGTAGAGAATGATCCTAGTGATGACAGAGTAAACTGTATGGCCAGACCCTGAATGGGATCCAAATATTCCTCATCCTGTATATATCTAAGAAGGATTTCTAGGATATAGTTTATTTCACTTTATAGAATAACAAAGCTCACACACCTGGTTCTTGCCCCAGACTTTGAGGTAGAGGATCGGGGCGAAGTCTCTATCATTGAATCACACTCCACTTCAAAGTTAGAAAAGTAGAATAGATTGATAGTGATCTGGCACTATGAATGATTCTTCCTTTGGTGGTGATGGTTAACCCTTCTACCCAGGGATGGTTCCTCAGGGTAGGGTAAATTTTTGACATGATGAGGAATTCTATGTGAGGTAGAGTTAGAGCAGGGATGGACTCCATTGGATCTGGTATTAACATGGGGGAAACCTCCATGCTTGATGTCGCTGGAGTAAGAAGGACCTCTACTCTAGGTTCTAATAAGGACATGGGGAGGGACTCCATGTTGGATGAGAGAGTGGAAAGAACCTCTTCGTGGATATGCTGGAGTATGAGGGGAACTCGAGAAAATTTCAAATAAAACTAGGGGAGGACCCCCATGCTGAGTACGGGATTCCTGGGGAGGACCTCCATAGTTAGAAGTGATGCAGTGGGGAGGTCCTCCACTTGAGCTAGTAAGTACATGAGGAGGGACTCCATGATAGCTACATATGTCATAGGAAGGACCTCCATGCTGGTTGGTAGTGGTGGTATGAGGAGGTCCATTGTACTGATCAAGTTGAACATGGGGGGGGGGGGGATTTGTACTGATTGGTTGTGGGGAGAGGAGGACCTTCTCATTTGTAACCTAAAATATAGAGAAAATCTCCATACCTTGGATCATGGGCCTGGGGAGGAACTTTGTGATGAACATTAACAAGACGGGGTGGAATTTCTCTTGGACCGGCAATGGAAGCATGGGGGGGAACTCCCATGTTGGGTGCGATAGAGGGGGGGACCTCCACCCTAGCAGGTGATGGTACGGGGAGGACCTTCATACTGAATCTAGATGTCATGGGTTGGCCCTCAATGACTATGTATCGCATCGATAACTAGAAGAGTCATCCTAGCTTGACCAATGGGTGGTTGGGGTCTTGATCTTAGTCAGGTTTAGAAGTTCCCCTAATCCATAATAACAGGTAGCTGATATCATGCGTCAGTGGTGGTATGGGACACTGAAGCTGTAGAAGATGACCCCCCCCCCATCAGGCATCTCCTGAGGTTAATCCTAATGTTAGAATCGGGCCAACTGAAATGGGGCTGGTGGAGCAGGGGTATAGACCAACTACTCTTCAACTTAGAAGACTAGTTGCTGGTGGTGCTAAAGAGTCCTGGTGGGAGCCCTCTTTTACAGTTCATGGGAGACAGTCATTGTTGGGTTAACTCTAATGTCCCTTAACTCATCGTCATAGAGGAATGAGTCATAGTAACATTCTTGGGATAGGCTCTCAAAATAGTTGGACATCGAAGTGGGGGGAAGTGGCTCCCTGTGTGGCCCTTGGGGGTGGCGGTGATGGTGGGGAGCATAAGCCTTCAAATCTTGGCGGGCCATGTCCCTAGCTAGGATGTCCCCCTTCTATTTATACTATAAAATGAGAGTATCGATCGCACTCCTATGGATGATCTCAGAGGGTGAGACAGGGCGTGGGTTCCTAGTAGTTGTGGTTGTGGATGACATCGTGGTGGAGGTGGAGTCATGTTGGATTTCCACATTGGTGTTTTCCCTACCCATGCATCTGCGGGCAGGCGGCAACCGGGTTCCTATAGCTTGGGTCCTACAAAGTAGGAAGATTCGACTATTATTACAAACATTAAGAAAGAAATTTCCAGTTCCCCAGTTTCGTTCATCCTTCCTTGTCTATATAGAAATATCCACGCTAATTATGTCGCAGACCGAAATGTCCAATGATTAACTACCTCAAATTCTAGTGAGTTCCACGCTAGGCCTAATATTTTCCAGGCGGGGCCTGCTGTTGGGTGACTGGATCCAGTGACACTCTTATTTGTTTATGTCTCAAACACTACTAATCCCCATGGTCAAAGGAGAAAATATTCACACTGATTTCACAATTTCTATTTCTCATTATTTCATCAGGGCATGCCACCTCACGTCATCGTCGATGGTGACGGTCGCATCGGTTTCCCCACATTACTGTTTTCCAAAGGTGGGTGTCATTCATCACTTATTTAGATATGTATACTCCTTGATCAAAATGGGATGATGGGATTTTGTTCTGTCCTTCTGTGGATTCCTCCCCAAAACTATTCACCTAGTTTGGGTTGCCCTCATAGATTTGAGTCATTGTTTGTGAATCTCATTCCTGGTTCCATCTTTTTGTGGATGCTGGTTAATTATGCTGCATCTTTTAGGAAATTCCAAAGGGTCAAGTTGGGGCAAAAACCTTTGGTCATGGAAGTAGTCATGTTGGGCATTATTTTCATGTCTGAATGCCAGAACATTGGTACACCTTAATTTTCCCTTATTAGAGGGCTTCTCAAGGGTGAAGAAGCCTGAGGCTTCCACAGTGATCACAAGGAATCTTATGCTAGAGGCGTTTCTATGAGGTTTTCCTCAGCTTCCCATGTTTAACATGGGGTATGAACTGAATTTAATGTTTAGAGAATATGGATCAGACTGATCAGAACACTAATGAGAGTGGATAAGATGGGTACATCCCTAGGAGGGATTACCTGGAAGGTTTAGCAAATGGATGGATCAGAACTCCCTAAGAGGACAGACCCAAGTTAGCGTGTCCCAAGAAGGGAATATTTCAAACCATAATGGTTGATTGGAACACCACAAAGAGTGGATTAGGGAAGGCGGGTCTCATCAAAGGGGACACCAAGGTTTACCATTGGCTGGGATTGAACCTCAAGGAGGATTTCTACAAACCTTGTGTGGAAGACAGGTATCAAAACCCACATAGTTTGAGAGGGTGGTTCGAGGCTTAAACATGGATGGATTTCTGTGTTGGATGGCATGACCCTACTAGGATGTGGTGTCTTGGGTAGGAATCAGGATAGATAATGGAGGATTGAATGAAGTGGATGGTGAATGTGGTGGAACTGGCGTGAAGTTGATGGTGGTATTGGGATTGAACCTCAGGGAGGCTTCCTATATATCCCCATGGATGGGAATAAAAGTCCACATAGTTCAATATGGTTGTTTGGGGCTTACACATGGTTGGCTACCCATGTTGGATGGAGTGACCCCACCGAGATGTAGAGTCCCGTGTTGGAATTAGGATAGATGATAGAGGATTTAATGAAGTGAATGGTGAATGAGGTGGAACCGACATGAAGATGCTGGTGGTGTTGGTATTTAACCTCAAGGAGGCTTCCTACATATCCCTATGGATGGGAATAAAAGTCCACGTAGTTTATTGGGGCGATGGGACACCTAAGGAGACATCCCATGAGATAGACACATGGATAAGAACCTAATGGAAGTAGAACCTCCAGGTTAGGGCATGATCTTCCTGAGGCACAAAGGCTCAAAGGAAATGCTAAGATGGGAAATGAATGACGGGCTTGAACCTCAGGGAGTATTCCTATGTATCCCTGTTAAAGGGAATCAAATTACACATAGTTAAAGATAGGGCATATAATCATGGTGTACACAAAGGATAGCGACCTGGAGACAAGCTGGGGATTATGCATGTTTAGTAGCCCATCGTAATAGGGATACTCATAGTTAGATGAGTATGGGTTGTGTGGGTATTATGCACGGTTATCTACCCATGTGGATCAAAACACCCCAAAGAGGCGGACCTGAGAGATGCACCCAAAAAAGGTAAAGTATCATGTAATGAGGGTACATCTCTAGGAGGGATCACCAGAGTTTACCATTGGTTGGTATTGAACCTCAAAGAGGCATCCTACATATCCTGTGGAGAAGACAGGGATAAAAACTCATGTAGTTCAATAAGGAATACAGTTTAACATCATGATGGACAAAGTTAAACCAGCATGAAGTACACAGAATATATGGATTGTGAGGAATTAAGGGGATTGAACGTTGGAGAGGCTTCCTAAGTACCATGTTCAGGAGACAAGGATCAAAGTCCATGTAGTTCATATGGGTGTATTTTAACATCATACGGGATGGGGGGAATGGGGCTTATGTAAGTTTAGCGGCCCAAATAGAATGTATTGGAGATTATGTATGGTTAACAGCCTAAAGATTATATCATGGTCATTGTTTAATCTAAGCTCAAATGATTCATACTCAGTGTGAGAAATAATAGGTAACATTAGACCTGATGATCATGTCATGGAAGATGTGTGCACAAGATATGGTGTAGGTATTACACATGGATAGCATCCCAAGGAAATGAATCTTGGTAATTACTCTATGAGGGAAGCCTAAGGTGGGTGATCCAATGTATGAGGAGGATATGGTCATCACACAAGGAACAACCTAACAGAGTGTGTCAGGGCTTACATGAAGACTACCTGAAGAGCACATGATTACAAAGCCCAAAGGGAGAGATGAGAGGGATAGCACTGATTCTCATTCTTCTTAGAGTCTACCCCAAATTTCTATGCATGCAAAAACTCACAATTTAACTTCATGAGTTGGGGATAAGGGTTATTGGCAGTTTAACATCCTACAGCTCAGACAGTGAGGACTTAATCCTCAACCCTTGGACTTACATAACTTGTACCAACCCACAATTGGGGAAAGGAAGGCATAAGTAATTCTAGGAAATAACGGGGTGGAGGAATTTTCACTCGAGGGTCTCATGTTAGAATAGCTATGTGAATAAGAAATAACCATTAGTGTGACTATGAGAATGAGCATAAGTCAAGGAAACACTATATCAAAAATCACTTGATGAACTATAAAATCACTTCGTACAAGCCTGGAGGGTCACAAGGAAGAAGGTTTCATGAAGTAGAAAGTCTTGTAGAGAGGGCATCATGAATCTCTGGTTCTTTGTGAAGATAATGGGCTTCGCAAAGGAAGGTGATTCACAAAGCACAATGAAAAGGACCTTTGTAAAGGGAGTAGATTCATGAATCATAATGACCCAGTTGAGGCATGGATTCAATATTTTCTTGGAGGGTAATTTGTGAAGGCTGAATTATCCATAAATACCTGATTACCCAAAAGGGACTCCTACCTTTGTGATAGACATAGGGCTTCGCAAAGGGAATCCCCACTTGAAGCGGAGGAAAATTAGAGTAAAGGGAAAGTTGGTTCTTAATGCTCAGGTACCTTGGGTGATTAATTTTCTCACTGGTTCTTAAATAAAAAGGTGCATCACAAATCAAGATCTTGGAAGGTGAAAGGTTAGGTTAATGATCCATTAAGAGGGGTTTGTGTATAGGGTGGTACAGGACAACCCCTCGACGCAAAAATCATGTTGTAAAGGTTCGGACCTCAATCATAGAGTGAGGGCTACCAAAGCATGCTAATATCTCATTTATGTGTGTGAGAGAGAGATATGATGGTTGTGTTATCCAATCGAATCAACCCAAGATTCCCACTTGAAATACCAACCCAATCGGTGTTGAGATAAAAAAGTGTTTCACTTGATTAAAGCAAAACAAAGAATTAAGATAAGAATCATGCTATGATAAAACTTAAATGAATTTTTTCACACAAAAAAAATACATAAAAATAGTAGAATAAAAGGTTTTGGAAGTCTCTACCAAGTATGTGTAGCTTCCTTGAAATGATCGTCCACCATTTAGCTCACCGTCGAGAGGGGGAAGAGGATCGAGTAGAACTTCACCTCCATCCTTGATCCCTATATGAGGATATGGTCCTCTTGAACTTATTTTATGTGGATAGGACTTTTTTGGGTATCTAAAATGGTAGAGATTTGATCCCTTTGTCGAACTTCCAAATGGGATTCCCAATGGACCCTTTTATATTCAATATGGGAGGTGATCTTGGGAAACCAGAAAGTAATATCTCACTTTTTACAAAACTAAATTTTTTTTACCCCACATCTTGAATATCTCCAATGAAAATTTGGAATCATTTAAAAACTACATCCCAAGATATGAATAAAATATAGAACCAAACTTTTGACTTCATACAGATTAGGTTACCTAGATAGATCAGTTCATTTGGGCCAACATATGGATGAATTGGGCTTGGGTGTCTTGAGATTAATTGTATCACACTTATTTTTGGATAATATTACAAAATTTAATCCCATTTAGATGCATATATTTTTTAAAAAAATCAAAACAGTGGACAAGTGTTCATGGGATTCCATACAGTTTGGCCCATTTTGCTTCATCTTCATTTTGGATCCTCCAAATCACCTCCACCTATAACGAAATCATCGAAACAAGTAAAAAATATATTTTTAAAAGTGATAATCAGTAAATAATTGAATCAATCGTGAATTTAAATTTGTTATTAAATTTTTAATTTATAATACAAAATTATTTTAACACAGTGGTGTAAGGGTGAAATAAAACAATGAATCACGGTGCGATTACACCCCTACACCTAAACATTTTCACTCTTGTAAAAAGTATATTTTCTAAAATAATGATGCATGGATATATTACCAAATTCATGAAGATTTAACATTCATTGAAATTTTAATATTTTATATCAATGTGATCAAATAAAAAACCACACCACGGAGTTATTCTCAATGATCATGGAAAAATATATCTCATAAATTGTATCAGATTAAAATTCTAAGAGATTCATGATACCATAATGAGAAAATAATTCAAAATTTAACCATGTCACTAACTATTCATGTGTGTGTGTGTGTGTTATAACTATTTCATGCTATTCTTTCCACTTTTTATCCAGTAAATATAGGTTATTTAAAAAAATCTACATAAATGATTTTGTCCACCAAACATACCTACATCCTTTTCGATTGAATTTCAAGACCCACTCACTTAAGAATTTTAGGAAGTTAAACCTTAATATCCCAACCTTGATATCTCCATATTTTGTACATTTCATCACTCCCCTCATTCATTATTATTATTATTATTATTATTATTATCAAAATTCAAATTGGGAACAAATCTCGCACTCATCACTCAACACTATTTTGATCTCCTCACGACACTAATTGTAATAGTTATAACAATATTAAAGGTCAAGGGAGATTGGTTTTTGACATTCTGAAGACACAACCAATATTTTTGTGTGTGTTTTCTTTTTTTTTTACGGTGTAGAATAGTAGGATAACAAGAACACATGCATAGTTTAATCCAGTATAGTAATGAAATAGATCAAATAAGGAATGAAGGTATGGAAAATTAATTTTGGAAAGTAGTATAACATTAACCTAACTTATATTTATGTTCTATTAATTAATAAATATTCAAAATTCTTGGTTGGGTGAAAAGATGTGTGGGGATATTTTGTAACACAATTTTACTATAAAATACTCACACAAAGGATATCAATATTCTTAAAGATTTCATAGAGATACAACCATTTATATCATTGAAAAATAACCAATTTACTAGAAAAAGTCCCACCTTAATGTTAATTTCATGCTAAATCACACATTCCATCAGTGAAACAATTTTTTTTTTAAATGTTAAAAAAACTTGAAATAAGGAAATTACTCATGAATTTTCAATAAGTGGGCATAAAAAATGAACTTTCTGGAATAAAAGTGAGGGGGAGGGAGAAAATCTAATAATACTATTCAGTAAGTGAAAAAGAGAAAAATAAGAAATATGGTGAAAATATCTAACTAACCTTGGAAAGTGGGGAAAGTGAAAATACTATGCAACAAGAGAAAAAAGTAATAAAGATGATAATAATTCCTAAATAACCGAGGAATATACTCATCCCCCCACACCTAAAGTGTGCAGTTACCTCATTATAATAAAAGATAATGTGGGAAGGAAAGATAAAACCTGGGGAGTGTCATTGGTATGTTGCTTCTTGAACATAGAGTGCCTCCATAGGGGACTTCGGAATGGCTTCGTGAAAGTGATCAAATCATTTTACACTAACAATGAAGGCTTTTTTTCTTCATTTTGAACCTAAACAACACCAAATGGATAAACATTAGTAATAGTGTATAGGAAAACCAGTGGGAATGAAGCTTAACTGGATGAAACTTCATCCTTGCATTGAAAAGGAGGACCTTTAGCCCAATTTTGGATTGATAATGAAGGATGAGGTGGACATGGGTAGCCTTGGTTATCTCCATATAAATATGGGAGTTCTTATATGAGACACTTATCATTTACTCTAACTCCTAAATATATAACATCCTTTGATCACCAACACTATAAATATTAGAATTTCATTTTTTTGATGGCTTGGTAGGCCCAGTGTTCTATCTCAATAGGGAGGTGACAACTCTTTCCAAAAACCAGATGATATAGTTACATGCCAATAAGAGTTTTGAAGGCAGTACAGTAAGCCCATAGTGAATCATTGATTCTAAAACTCTAATATTTTCTATTGGGTTGAACATTTTTTTTGAGAATTTGTTTTACCTATCTATTTGACACCTCGGCTTGACCATTGGTTTGTGATTCATATGTAGTAGACACTCGATGCTCGACCCCATACCAACGCAAAAGTGATTGCATTGTTTGGTTATAGAAATGATAACCCCAGTAATTGATAATGAACCTAGGTAATCCAAACCTATAGAAAATTTGGGTTCTCAAAAATTCCAAAACTGTCTTGGAATCATTTATACTCTAGGATAGCTTCTGGTTCTGGAGGGGGTTATTCGAAAGGCCTTTATCATATTTGAGGATTTATGGGTGTTATTGGTGGATAAATACTCTACCTCAGTTTGTTTTATGGTTATTGAGGTTGCTTTTAATACCCCATTTCCAATATTCTTGGTTTTCTTTCCACCTTGGGATGGATGGATGGTATGTTTGTTTCCTAATGGATCGGTTATAGGGGTGGCTTGGGAATATTGTCTCACATCTCTTAGAAGTTTCTCTTAATTGAGGGAACTGGTTAGAATAGTGGGTGTTAGTATAATATATACCACAATTAATGGAATGAGGAAGTTTGGGTTTCCCTTGGGAAAGATCAAGCTATCAGAGTAGGGTACTTACCTCTTCAAACTTTATATCCACCTTCTTCTCAAATTCATGACTTTTCACCTTGTGGACACCTCAAAGGGGTGCACTGGACCTTAAAATGAGTTATTTAGTATTTTAGACCATGTTCTCAATGAGGTTCCTTACAGTGATTAGAGTTCTTTCAACTAGTTCACCACTTGTAGCTATATTAATCATGTTTCGATCAATTGGAATTAAACCTTCATAAAAGCATTATATTAAAAGTTGATCACTTTTTAGTGTTGTGGGAAACTTAAACAAATCCTTTTAAATATTTTCCATTATTCATGAAGTGGTTCCCCTTTTGATTACCTTATACTAGAGATTTATTTCCTTATAGTTTCAATTTGAGAGACTAGGAAGTATTTTTCAATAAAAAGGCATTTCATGACTTCCTAGCCTCTAATTGGGAAACTAAAATAATATAACCAATCTTTTGTAGTGTATTTTAAAGATAATGGAAATGTTATAAGTTTTTCTTATTCTTAATCCACATTTTTAGGTTTTAATATTTAACACATAGTGTAAAATTAATTTAAATTCTTATGTGGGTCTTCTTCAGACAATCCATGAAATCTTAGAAATAAGTGAATTAAACTATATTTTAGTTCAAAATTAGGTGATTTTTCTTGAATTTGAATGTATGTGGGATGAATCTCTACATTAGGTGAGGTTAATTCTATTAATTTATAATTATTTTCAGCCATATTATGAAATTTTATTTTAGTCTTGATGTTTCTTTCAGAAGAAGAAGAAGGATCAAGAAGAGTGTTGATGTTTTATACACCCTCCTTTAAGGTATCATTTGGTGCTTCTCAGTGTCGATGATGAAATATCCTCTTTGGTTTGTGTTTGAAAGTAAGAAGTTCCTTTAATGAAGATAATTTCATGAATGGGTCCAACAAAAAGATTATTTTATAAATAAACTTTAAAAAAGCACACAAATATTTACAAAATACAATGTTTTTTTATAAAAAATGCACACTAAATACCAAAGAGTTCTCCGGAAACGCTGCCAAATTTTGACTGCATTGTCATGACATGTCAAATTGATTATGTTTTTAAAATTTATTTATAGCATAGGGAATAATATAGTTCATATCTCAAGGATAAATATAGGTTTGAAGTTTGTATTTTTAATATAAATGACTAAAATAGGGGGTGGTTTTGAAAAAAGTTTTAAAATTAAAATGACTTAATTAAATAGTTAAATAGTTGATAAATAAAGGTGGTGTTTGTAACGTCCCAGTTCCGGAAGCCACCCAGATGCGCCCTGTACCCGGTTGGTCACATGGCCTCAAGCACATTTCCCCGAATGCCAGAGGCTGCTGACTAGCAGTGAGGGCTTGGGTGTGATAGTGGGGAAACTATTCCATCATTGACAGAGTACACAGCGGAAGTAAACAACACACAATAGCGGAAGTAGTAAATACCCAACAATAGTAAACAGCGAAAGACTGATAAAGAAACAACTGGAGAATAAATATATCTAGATGATTCATGATACATATATGTCTAGTAAAGGATCCAAACAAGTCACAATGCTGAATACAATACTAAACCAAAGTACAAAAGGAAAACAAATGAGAAAATCCTCAACATTTCAAGCCTCGGCTTGGTCCCATGATCTACAGCTCCAATGCAATCAAGTACCTGAAGTCGAAGGGTGCTTTCCCTTGTCTATACCTGTAGCAATATAATCTATTTGGGCCCTAAAGAATGGCCCAAATAGGGTGTGAGACGAATCCCAGTATGAAACCACCATAAGATTTGTGCCTAATAGTCAGTGAATATATGGCAGGTAAAAGTGCAGGAAGCAGTAAAACAAGGAAAGCACTAAGCAATAACAATCCACAGTTTTAAGCATTCAAAACACCACACATCATGCAACAGCAGAATAGATAACACAACAGGTAAGCCTCTGAGAAGTACCCACAAACTATCCCCTCTGGTCCTACCTATCAAGTGCAAGCAACCCTCTTGGCAGCACACATAGTCTCACCCCTCTGCTTCAGCTAAAGTATAGACTCTCTGAGGAAGAACTCACCGTCAATTCCCCCCTATAGTCTCGTATTGTATTAAAGGCGCTTTGGGGAAGCACTCAACATCTTTTCCCCCTATGGCCCACGTTGAGGAACTACAGACACTCTGAGGAAGCACTCAACATCAATTCCCCCTATGGTCTCACATCATATAATTATAAAGACACTCTGGAGAATCCCTCAACATCAATTCTCTCTATGGTCTATACACCAGGTTCTCACGGCCCTATGTAAGTCAAGCAAGTGTAGCAGCATGTAATAGCCAAGGTAAACCTCATGAACTACTTGGCTATCATTCTACAACACAACAGCATATCAGAACAATAGGCACACCATCCTATAATACTAGGCATGGATAGTAAATAGCAGCCTACAGGAAAACAAGACCCAAAGGTCAAAACAGGAAAAACATGCATGGGAAATACATCCAAAGCACAACAATTCACCCTATTCACAATAAATTATCATATAATCAGGCATACCAACATATTAGAGAAATAATAGGGATAAACGGTAAACACGCAATACCCTGTTCATGGGTATTGGGAGAAATTGCACATATAACTCAAAGACTTCCTACATAAAGGCAAAAATCACCTACCTCAGGTTTAATAGATCAATATACTTGATCCTCGAAGCTTGAATCTCCTTATAACGTCGTATATCTACGAAAACATCTAAAACGTTCAACCCATGATAGCTTGAAAAAGAAGAGAAATCATGAAACGAGGTTCCAGCAGAAGAGATAACTCACTGATGTGATTCCAACGCAATCAACGGTGTTCAATTTGGAGGACGGACGGAGGCTCGGGGGCTCATCAAAGATCCACAGCTGCTTGGTGCTCTCAGATGAATGGGATCTAAAAGAAGTTCGCTCAGGTGATTAGACATGACCCCAGTGTGTTTAATGAAAAAAAATAAAGTAAATGACATGTAATTTTGAAGTACACGGCGTGTACTCACCTTTTCCGTACTCCACTTTAAGAGGCCTCCAAGTCACTCTCACATAGCTGTCTGTGTGGCTATTACATGGCCTACTTTGGCAATGAATTATAGGGCGTGTACTCATAAAGTACATGGTGTGTACTTAGAAAATTTCCAGAAACTCCTCTTTTCTCAAAAACTCCGAGAAAAAGAAAAACATACCTGAAAGGAAGGTCTAGGTTCTTATAAACTTCCCCCTTAAATAAATTTGTCCCTGAATTTCTCTAGTGTGGCGTAGAATAAGAAACCCTGAACAGTTCTTACCACTATGCACATAAATCAGTATCCCTCTCCCAAGTCTCGTCCTGCACCCGCCCAAACTTCCACAACACTCTTACCAAGGGAACAGACCGACCATGGAGAACCTTTGTACTACGGTCCAAAATCCGGATAGGATGCTCCTAAAATAATGCATCCACTTTGAGCTCAACCTCCTTGGGTTGAAAGACATGATACGGGTCTGAAAAGTAACGTCAGAGCTGAGAGACATGAAAAAAATCATGCATAGATCGGTACCTCTGAGGTAACTACAACTGATAGGCAACCGGCCCAACTCTCTCCAACACCTCAAACAGCCCGATGTACCTCGGAAAAAGCTTACCCTGTCTACTAATCCTCTTATGTCCCAACCTCGGTGTGACACATAGAAAAACATGATCCCCAACCTCGAACTCCAGAGGTCGTCTCCACTGATTAGTATAAGACTTTTGTCGAGACTGTACAGTAGCCATTCTCTTCCAAATCAACTCTATCTGCTCCATGGTCTCCTGAACAAGACGAGGTCCCAGCAAAGCTGCTCTCCTATCTCCAGCCAACATAAGGTAGATCGGCATGGCCTACCATAAAAATCCTCATAAGATGTCATCTGAATAGTTTCTTGAAAACTATTGTTGTAGGAAAACTCCACAAGAGGTATATGCTTCTCCCAAGAACCTCTAAAATCCAGAATGCATGCTCGGAGCATATCCTCAAGCACCTGAATCGTCCGCTAAGACTATCCATCTATCTGGGGATGGTAAGTTGTACTAAAAAGTACATGTGTGCCCAAATCCTTCTAAATCCCCTGCCAGACCCGAGAAGTAAAATGGGCATCCCTGTCTGAAACAATGGAGTGTGGAACTCCATGAAGACGTACAATCTCACGGATGTATAATTGTCCCAGATCATCGACACTGAAGGTCTACTTGATCAGAAATAATTGAGAAACCTTTGTTATCCTATCAATGACAACCCATACTACATCATTCCCTAGAGGCGACCTCGGCAACCCTGTTATGAAATCCATCGCGACGTCGTTCCACTTCCACTCGGGAATGGGTAACTGCTGTAGAATCCATGTCGATCGTTGATGCTTCGTCTTCACCTGCTGACAAGTGGAACACCTCATGTCAAAACCAGCAGCGTCCATCTTCATACCTGGCCACCAATACTGATGGTGTAGATCACAATACATCTTGGTGACACCAGGATGAACTGCCCAAACTAAGGAATGAAAGTCCCACATAAACTCCTCGTGTATATCTACTTGCACCCATACGTGTCCCTAGAAACACAAGATCTCCTCCTCGCCTATAGTATATCCAAGAATAGGGTCCTCTCCTGACATGATTTCCCATAGGACTAGGCCTTCATAATCTTATATATACCTCATTCATACTCGATCAAGAAATGTAGAGGTAACAGCTAGAGAAGATAGAAAATTTTACCTCTGTCTATCGTGCACCTCCAAATGCATCTCTGAGAACAGAGCTATAAGCTGCCACTCACTGCTGGCTTCCTGAACTACCTGTATCTGAGTCCTACTCAATGGATCAGCCACTGCGTTACCTTTCCTAGGCATATAGGAAAGCTCGAAGTCAAAGGACTGTAGATACTTGACCCACCTGCGCTGTCTCAAATTCAGATCATGCTGAATGAAGATATACTTGAGACTCTTGTCATTAGTGAAAACCAAAAAGTTCTATCCTAGAAGATAATTTCTCCAATAGCGTAGGGCATGAACAACAGCTACCAACTCCAGATCGTGCATCAGATAATTCCTCTCATGTGGACTCAACTGCCGAGACCCGTACGCAATGACTCCATCTCCCTGCATAAGCACAGCTCCCAGCCCGATACCTAAAGTATCACAATAAACAGTATAGATCTTTCCTAGCTCTAGAAAGACTAGTATCGGTGTTGAAGTAAACCTCCCTTTCATCTCTTAAAAGGATTAATCGCAAGAATATGACCATAAGAACTTCGCACCCTTCTTGGTCAGACCTGTCAGTGGTGATGCTAAGCATGAAAAGTCATGTATAAAACATCTGTAGTATCCAGCCAGCCCTAGAAAACTCTACACCTCAAATATGTTCTTCGACTGCTCTCAGGAAACTATAGCTCTCACTTTCTCTAGGTCTACTGATACTCCTATCTCTGAAATAACATGACCCAAGAAGTGAATCTGATCCATCAAAAAGTGGCATTTTGAGAGCTTAGAATATAACTGATGCTCTCTCAGTGTACTCAAAACAATCTCAAGATGGGTATCATGGTCATGTCAAGTGTGAGAGTACACCAAGATATCATCCACGAAGACCACCATGAAAGAATCCAAGTATGTATGGAACACTCGGTTCATTAGTGCCATGAAAACTATAGGCATGTTCATGAGACCGAATGGCATAACCAAGTACTCTTATAGACCATACCTACTCCTGAAGGCTTTAAGGGGTATATCTACTGTTTTAACGTGCAACTGATGATAACCGGACCTCAAGTAAATCTTAGAGAACACCCAGGCTCCTCGAAGCTGATCAAATATATCATCAATCCTAGGAAAGGGATATCATTTCTTGACTGTCAACTAGTTCAGCTTCCAATAATCCACACAAAGCCTAAGGGTACCTTCTACCTACTTTGCAAATAGGACAGGCGAACCCCAAGGAGAAGTACTGGGTTGGATGAAACCCTTGGCTTGTAACTCCTCTAACTATTTCTTGAGCTCCTGCAACTCTGGTGTATCCATCCTATAAGGAGGAATGGACACCGGTGCCGCTCCTAGCACAAGATCAATAGAAATGTCTACCTCACGCTTCGGATGAAAACCTGAAAATTCCTCTGGAGAGACATCTCTGAAATGATCCACCACTGGAGGAAAGTCTAAATGTGAAGTCCCCTGGTCATCTAGATAAAGACTTGTAATTTGGGTTGTCACTGCACCCAACCCATGATGCTCTGGACCCGCTCTACTCTCCTGGACATCCCACTCACCCTTATGAAGAAAAGATCCACCCTCTGGTGATATGAAACTCACCCTGTGGTGATAATAGTCGAAGACTTCCTGGAATGGAACCAACCAGTCCATCTCGAGAATGACATCATAGCCTATCATCTCTAGAACATAAATATCCCAAAAGAAGTGACACCCACCAACCTCAAGAGGTTACTCCTTGAACTAACATACACCAGATGTTCTTGTCCCAAATGGAGTGTCTAGTGTCAAAAAATCGTCAAAAGAAAAGATACATAGCCCAAGGCTCTCCACAACAGTGACATATATAAAGATATGAGTAGCACCAATACTGAAAAGAGATGAAGATAAAACTAAGGAAACTAGGATCGTACCTCAAACTATAGAGGGGTCGGGATCCTACTCCTAAAGGGTCTGCTCTACTGCAAAAAGTCTGGCTGGCTCCGTGGCCCTGTGACCCTGCCGAACTACTCTGAGCTGATCCACCCTATTGTTGCTGGTATCCGGGTGACTGACCACTGCGGCCGCGACCTCCACCTCGGCCTGAACGGCCAGAAGAACTCCAGTTCCCAGACTAGTGAGGAACTGGTGGAGCTTCTCCTGTACGAGGTGTCATAGATAAACCCCGGTCATCGGCTACTGGTGAGAAGACCTGACAAAAATGCTGAAGGTGTCCCAACTTTACACAAGATCGACACTCTACTGGGTATCTCTAGCACTGTGGCCTCATTTTCCCACTTCTCCCGCACTGGTAGCACACCACCTGGCTACCAGAAGATGCATCTCGCCTACTCGGACCTCCTTGAGTAGTCTCCCTGCGGCGCTTCCAGCTATCATCTGGAAAAGCACTAACTCTGAATGTTGAGCCACCCTAGCTCACAACCCCATATTACCTCATATTCAGCTTGGTGATTAGTTCCTGGTTGACGATGGAAACGATGGAATTCAACCTGAAGATATTCACCTAAGAGCGGATGTCCTGTCTGAGGCCATCCTTGAACTTCCTTATCATAAATAACCCATATCCTTCTAGGAAGGGTGTGAAATGATGAAGCTCAGTGAAACGAGAGGAATACTCCATAACCGATAGGTTACCCTTCTCAAGTATCATAAACTCCCAGGCTTGGTTGGCCCTCAGGGTCTCCGGATAGAAGTAGTCATAGAAGATGCGTTGGAATTCTTCCCATGCCATAACCTGTTGATTCCCCGCCTGTGAGATCTCATCCCACCATCTCTTGGTGGAATATTGTAGCATATAGGTAGCGATATTGACTCTCCTCTCTGGAGGCGTCTCCAGATGCTTAAAGATTGTCAGTATGGCTTTTAGACATGTCTCTGCAGCCTG
Source organism: Viscum album (assembly GCA_963277665.1). Lineage (NCBI taxonomy): Eukaryota > Viridiplantae > Streptophyta > Magnoliopsida > Santalales > Viscaceae > Viscum > Viscum album. The sequence goes on from OY728143.1 coordinate 1,213,590,889, forward strand.
AGGTCCTCCTTCCCTTGAGAAAGTGGGAGGATGATGCTGCTGGAAGACCCGCATCAAATCATCCATCGACGGGGCAGGAGGCGGTGCTCCCTAAAAGTTCTACATCAAACTCATGAATCCTTCCCTGAACTATGCATTAGCACCGGTAATAGGTATGACTGCTAGTTCCAAGACAGGAACAACGGGAGGATCTACAGGTGGTCCCGGATCATCCATGTCTGGTGTCTGATCACCGCCTAGCAACTGGCATACAACTGGAGGATGTCTCGGTGGCATGGGTCAAGCACACACCTTATATTGGAATTATCAATGACTGAAAACAAGGAGTGTAAGAAGAGAAAAAGAGGAATAAAACATTCAAGTTTTACAAAACATTACTACATGGTGTGTACACTCCCTACATAGCGTGTTCCCTAAAGTCATTCACATGGGTGTGTACTTTTGTCTAAATTGGTGGTGTAACACCCCAAACACACGGCGTGTTCTCAAAACACACAGCTTGTACTTGAATCCTCTTCCCCTGCCCGGGTCCTTCTACATGGTTAAGACACATGGATCTCCTAAGACAAGACTATATGGCGTGTACTGTACAAGCTTCACATGACCCATGTTGTTAGTGACATGGTCAGACACACGGCTCAAACTACACAGCGTGTTCCTTACAGACACGACGTGTACGTGAAAGGATAACATTGACCCGTGTTGTTCGTGACACGGTCGAGTACCTGGGTCAGACTACATGGCATGTTCAAGGTGGACATGGCATGTATAAGAAGAGACTCCACCGACCTATGTTGTTAGCTAAACGTCCGGGTTCCTAGGATTATACTACACGGCGTGTTCAACGCGGACATGGTGTGTTTCCACCAGACTTTTCCCATCCTGTGTCTCTGCGCACACGACCTAAGACACGGTCAGAGACTACATGGCGTGTACATAGAGTACAGGACGTGTACTTAAGAAAAATTGTTTCTTCTCGAACAGAAGAACACAAGGAGTGTAATTAACATTACACAGTGTGTATTCTAGTTTTTTCCGGATAGTAAGCCTCAGAAACTACTCTGGAACCCAGAAAAACACTATAATGAAAATTAAAAGTGCCAAATTCTGATCCGTGAGGGCCCATACTCCCCGCGAATCAAATTTTGTAATCTTATACACATTATAACATGGAAAACAAGGAAATGATCCACCAAATTTCGGTCCATGAGGGCCCATAACACCTCAGGAACCACAGTTTGGTGTTCATTCAAGCAAACCTCTATACAAAAAATACCTTATCAAATAGAAGGTATTTCTATCAAGGAAACTATCACAACATCATGCATATTTTACACATCGTCTATCACAACAACATGAAATCTCTAATGCATCCTAGATGGCATGGAAAAAATGCATGACATGTGATTTATAGTAAGTTCCTATATGATGCATGATATGGAATACACTCATCTCATTGGGTTGCAATAGAAATAGAACCTCGATAACATCAACAATAACAGCAAAAATAATTTGAATCACTCAAGGTGAAATCAAATCAACTATAATAATTGCAAAACTAGAAAAATTGCAATTAAACGTGGTAGATTGGATTTTCTTCTTACACGGGTTAGCTACTCCTGGTCATAGCTTAATACCAAGTACCTATTCCTTCCTATCCTTGGATAAAGGCTACAAACAGTAAGTCAATAGAAAATAACTCTCTAATACCACTTTGTAATGTCCCGGTTCCATAAGCCACCCAGAGGCGCCCCGTACCCGGTTGGTCACATGGCCTCAAGCGCATTCCTACAAACGCTAGAGGCAGCCGACTAGCAGCGAGGGCCTTGGGTGTGATAGTGGAGAAACTATGACCTCATTGGCAGAGTACGCAGCAAAAGTAAACAACACAAAATAGCAGAAGTAGTAAATATAAAACAATAGTAAACAGTGGAAGACTGATAAAGAAACAACTGGAGCATAAATATATCTAAATGATGCATGGTACATATATGTCTAGGAAAGTATCCAAACAAGTCACAATGCTGAATACAGTACTAAACCAAAGTACAAAAGGAAAACAAATGAGCAACTCCTCAGCATCGCAAGCCTCAGCTTGGTCCCATGCTCTCCAGCTCTAATGCAATCAAGTACTTGAAGTCGAAGGGTGCTTTCCTTTGTCTATACCTGCAGCAATATAATCTGTTTGGGCCTAAAATCATGACCCAAACAGGGTGTGAGACGAATCCCATTAGGCAACCACCACAAGATCTGTTCCTAACAGTCAGTGAATATATAGCAGGTAAAAGTGCAGGAAGTAGTAAAACAAGGAAAGAACTAAGCAGTAACAATCCATAGTTTTAAGCATTGAAATAACCACACAGTATACAACAGCAGAACATATAACACAACAGGTAACCCTCTGGGAAGTACCCACTGCCTATCCCCTTTAGTCTTACCTATCAAGTACAATCAACCCTCTGGGCAGAACACACAGTCTCACCCCTCTGGTTCAGCTAAAGTATAGACTCTATGAGGAAGAACTCACCGTCAATTCCCCTTATAGTCTCATATCGTACTAAAGGCACTCTGGGGAAGCAGTCAACGTCAATTCCCCCTGTGGACCCCATCGAGGAACTACAAACACTCTAGGGAATCACTCAATGTCAATTTACCCTATGTTCTCGCATCATATAATTATAAAGACACTCTGGAGAAGCCCTCAATGTCAATTCTCCCTATGGTCTATACACTAGGTTATCACGGCCTTGTGTAAGTCAAGCAAGTGTAGTAGTGTGTAACGGCCAAGGTAAACCTCATGAACTACTTGGATAGCATTCTATATCACAACAGCATATCATAACAATAGGCACACCATCCTATAATACTAGGCTTGGATAGTAAACAGCAGCCTACAGGCAAACAAGACCCAAAGGTCAAAACAAGAAAAACATGCATGGGATATACATCAAAAGCACAATAATTCACCCTATTCACGATCAATTATCATCTACTCAGGCGTACCATCATAGCAGAGAAATAATAGGTTTAAACAGTAAACACTTAATACCCCGTTCATGGGTATTGGGTGAAATTGCACATATAACTCAAAGACTTCCTACATAAAGGCACAAACCACCTAGCTTTGGTTTAGGAGATAAATATACTTGATCCTCAAAGATTTAATCTCCTTAGAACACCATAGATCTATGAAAACTTCTAAAAATTTCAACCCATGATAACTTGGAAAAGAAGAGAAATCATGAAACGAGGTTCCAGTAGAAGAGAGAAATCACCGATGCGATTCCAACGCAATCAACGGTGTTCGATTTGGATGACGGATGGAGGCTCAGGGGCTCGTCGAAGATTCACGACTGCTCGGCGCTCTCGTACGAACATGACCTAAAAGAGGTTCGTTCTGGCAATTAGACGTGACCCTGGTGCGTTTAATGAAAAAAAATAAAGTACACGGCATGTACTTTTGAAGTACACGGTGTGTACTCTCCTTTTACGTACTCCGCTTTAAGTGGCCTCCAAGTCACTCTCACACAGCTGTGTGTGTGGCTATTACACGACCATCACACGGCCTGTTGCGGTAAGGAAGTTCATGGCATGTACTCATAAAGTACACGATGTGTACTTAGAAAATTTCCAGAAACTCCTCTTTTCTCAAAAACTCCAGGAAAAAGAAAAAAATACCTGAAAGGAAGGTCCGGGTTCTTACAGTATTTTTAGAATTATGAGAGAATAATTTCAGTTAAAGTTCATTACATATCTTGGTTATTTCATCATAATAAAAAATACACATGGTTTAATGGAATATTTTGGTTTAGGGTTTTCAAGATAATGATTCCCTTCTTTCCTCCTAAAACGATGCATAAAGAACCACCCATTGACACAATAATCGTGTTGTCAAGGTTTGGAACTCAAGAATAGATTTAGGGCTATCAAAGTATTCTAATATCTCATATATTTGTGAGAGAAAGAGTATGATTGTGTTTTCCAGTTGGAACATCCCAAGATTCCCACTTGAAATTTCAACCCGATCGGTGTTGAGATAAAAAGTGTTTCACTTGATTAAACCAAAACAAAGCATTAAAAGAAGAATCATGTTAAGATAAAACTTCAATGAAATGTTTCAAACACAAATTAAACAAAACTAGTAGAATAAAAAAATTTGGAACTCCCTCCCAAGTATGTGTAGCTTCTTCGAAATGATCGTACATTGTTTAGCTCACTATCAAGAGGAGGAGGAGGCTCGGGTAGAACTTCACCTTCATCCTTGGACCCCCTATGATGATAGGGGCCTCCATAACTTCTTAGATCAGGTGATGACTCCTTTGGGTCTCCAAAATGGTAGATCTTTTCTCCCTTAGTATAACATCTAAATGGGGTGCCCAAGGTTCCCTCTTAGAGCCAAGATAAGAGGTGGTTTTGGGCACCCAGATTTCAAAATACCACTATGAACATGGTTTTGGGAGACCAAAAATCTTATCTCACTTTTGAAAAAACTAAAAAACTATTCCACTAACTCTTTTTTATCTCCACTAAAAAGTTGGCATCATTTGGAAAACCAAATCCCAAGGTATTGATGAAATACAAAACCAAACTTTTGATGATGTGTAGATTCGGTTTCCTGGATAGATTAGTTCATTTGGGCCATAATATGGAAGACTTGGGCTTGGATGTCTTAAGATGAATTGTATGCCACTGAGTTTTGGAACCTCTTACAAAATTTCATCCATTTTCTATGGGAGTATATTTTATGACATGAAAAATAGTGGACAAGTGTTCATGGGCTTCCATACAGTTTGTCCCATTTTGCTTCAACTTCATTTTGGATCCTCCAAATCACTTCCACCTATATTGAAACCATCAAAACAAGTGAAACCACCCTTTTTAATTGTGATAAAAATTAAACAATTGAATCAATAATGAAGTTTAATTTGTTATTAAATTTTTAATTTACAATACAAAATCAGTTTAACATAGTTGTTTAAGGATGAAATATAATATTAAATCACGGTGTGATTGTAACGTCCTGGTTCTGGGTGTCGCCCAAAGGTGCCCCGAAACTGGTTGGTCACATAACCTCAAGCACATTTCCCCAAATTCCAGAGGCTACCAACTAGTAGGGAGGGACAAAGTAAGACATTAGGGAAACTATGCCCTCATAGGAATATTATACACAGCAAAATAAAAAATGGTAACCAATAGCGGAAGTAGTAATACCATATAACAAAAGTAAATAGCAGAAGAATTGTAGTAAATAAACAACTGGAACACATATGTAAATGATTCATGTCACATGTGTCTAGGAAAGCATACAAAAAAGTCGCAATGCTGGAAATAAAATATTGAAACCAAATTATAGAAAGCAGTAAACTTCAACAGCATCACAATCCTCAACTTGGTGTCATGCTCTCCAGCTCCAAGAGAAATCAAGTACCTGATGAAGAAGGGCGCTTTCCCTTATCTATACCTGCAACCATATAATCTATTTCGGTCTAAAATCATGAACCAAACAGGGTGTGAGATGAATCCCAGTAGGAAACTACTAAAATATTTGGCCCTAACTATCAATGAATATATATAGCACGTAATATGAAAAATGAAACAATAAACTAGGAAGTACTGAAGATTAAATAATCCTACAGTTTCCAATTAAATTAATTTACACTTATTAATTATTCAATCAATTTAATAATGTAACCTCATTATCTAGCCTAATCTTGGTATCCCCGTGTATTATAATAACACACATACGTCTCAAAAGACCATCTAAACAATAAAGTAAGACCAAGTCCAAGCTTTTTGTTTGGCTTGGAAGACTCGTCACAATCATTCAATCATTCAAAAGAAACCCTATGGGAAATTTATCACAGTCTAAACCCTTTGGTTCAACATATCTTCAATTCAATAAATAATGACCCTTTGAAAAATCTCACACAGTCTAATACCTTTGGTCCCACATAGCCCAAATCATTTACAAACGACCTCCTAGGTAGCTCTCATGGTCAATACCCCTTTGGTCTGCATAGAAAAAATAAAATATAATGACCCTCTAGCAGCTCTCAAAGTCAATAACCTATGGTCTAACATTCATTTAATAATGACCCTCTGGGTAGCTCGCATGGTCTAACCCCTCTGGTCAATGACCCCATGGAAGCTCTCACGGTCAATACCTCTAGTCAATCATAACAAAAATTAATAAATAAATGACCCTACCTCAGGAATATCTCACAGTCAATTACCATTTTCCATAATTTCACAATGAGAAACACATGAATCTCAAATAAACAACAACTGCATCCTAACAACACCAGGCATGGAAAACAAAGCAACCCAAACATGCTTTCTTTACCAAATGGCTAGTAATCAATCAAACATGGGAAAGCACCCATAATCAAGGTAATAAAACTTATTCATAATCAATAACACTTTCTCAAACAAACACACCATAACAAGTCTTAAACAAGGTTAAATTACTTAACACGAAATACCCTAAACATGGGAATTCATAACTTTTAGCATATATAATCCAAATAAAACCAAAGAAAGGCACAAACCACCTACCTCGACGTTGTACGATGAACACTCTTGAATTTTGGCCCTTGAATCGGCCTAGAATGATGTAGATCTAATAAAAAGGTAAAAAGTATCTACCATAGATAACTCATTAGAGAGGAGAAATCAAGAAGAGAGGCTCTAGGGGAAGAAATAACTCACCGGTGGGAATCCAACACACCTGACGACGTCTCAATCGGAGCACGAATAGAGGAACAGGAGGGGCTTGAAGATATTTGGTCATACATTGCTCTCCTGTATGAGACACGTTAAGAAGAAATTATTTCTAGACGTGAGATGTGATCCCGCGCTAATATAACAAATAAAAAGAAAAGTACATGACATGTTCATTTAATGTACATGTCATGTATTAGCCTCAATCAGGCCCTACTTTAGGCGGTCTTCCAGGTCACCCACACGGCCATGTACTTGGTCGTTACATGGGCAGTACACGGCTATACACGGCAACCGGGTACACAGCATGTAATCAGGTGTACATGGCATTTACTTATAAAATTTACCCTTTCTTCCTTTTTCCTCAAAAAACCATAAATAAAGATCCATACTTGAAATGAATATTTTGGTTCTTACAAACTTCCCCCCTTAAATCAATTCATCCCCGAATTTCCCTTCCAAGGGTGGTGAAGAAGAAACTTCAAACAACTCTGGCCACTGTGATCGAACATCGGCCTCCCTCTCCCAAGTCTCGTCATGTACTCACCCATGCTGCCATAGCACCTGTATCAGAGGAAAAACCAACCACGGAGAACCTTCATGCTATGATCCAAAATCCAAATAGGGTGCTCCTCAAAGGATGCATCCACCTCCAAATCAACCTCCTTGGATTAAAAAAAAGTGATACGGATCTAAAAAGTAACGTCATAGCTGAGAAACGTGAAAGACGTTGTGCATAGCCTAGTACCTCTAAGGTAACTAAAACTAATAGGTAACTGGACTGAATCTCTCTAATACCTCAAATGGCCTGACGTATCTTAGTGAAAGCTGCCCTTGTCTCCTAATCCTCCTGTATCCCAACCTTAGTTTGACACATAAGAAAACTTGATATCTGACCTAAAAATATAGAGGCTATCTCCGTCGATCGGCATAATATTACTACCGAGAATGTGCAGTAGCCATCCTCTTCCGAATCAACTCCACCTACTCATTGGTCTCCTAGACAAGATGATGTCCCAGCATAGCTACCTCTCCTGCCTCTAGCCAACATAGGGGTGATCAACATGGCCTACCATACAAAGCCTCATAAGGTGCCATCTTAATCTTCACCTAAAAACTGTTATTGTAGGCAAACTCCACTAGGGGGTATGTGTATCTCCCAAGAACCCCTGAAATCTAGGACACATGCTCGAAGCATGTCCTCCAACACCTGAATCGTGCGCTCATACTGTCCATCTATCTAGGGATGGTAAGTTGTACTCAGAAGTACCTGTGTACCCAAAGCCCTATGTAGTCCCTGCAGACACGAGAAGTAAAATGGGCGCCCCTGTCTAAAATGATAGAGTGTGGAACCCCATGAAAACATACAATCTATTAGATGTAAAACCTTCCAAGATCTACACTGAAGGTTTCCTTGATTATTAAGAAGTTTTCAACCTTCATGAGTCTGTCAACAATAACCCAGACTACATAATTCTCTCGAGATGACCTCATTAAACCCATCACAAATTCCATCACTACATCATTCCACTTCCACTTGGGAATGGGTAACTGCTATAAAATCCATGCTGGTAATTGATTCTATGCCTTCACCTGCTGATAGGTAGAACCTCTCATAACAAAACTAGCAACATCCCTCTTCATACCTAGCCACCAATACTGATGGTGTAGATATTGATACATCTTGGTGACACTAGGATTAACTTCCCAAACTGAGGAGTGAAAATATCACATCAACTCCTCATGTATGAATGTTGACACCCATACGCATCCATGAAAGCGCAATATCTCTTCATCACCTATGGACCACCCAAGAGTTGGGTCCTTCCTAGACACACTATCCCGTAGGACTAAGCCTTCAAAACCTAATAGTTTCCTCATTCTCACTCGATCTAGTAGAGTATAGGTAACAGATATAGAAGAAATAAACGTCTTCCCCTATCTATCATGCACCTCTAAATGCATCTCAGAGAATATATCCATAAGCTGTCACTCATTGATGGCCTCCTAAACTTCATGTAACTGAGTCCTCCTGCTCAACACATTGGCCACATCGTTTCCTTTTCCAGGCATATAGGAAATCTCAAAGTCAAAAGACTAAAGGTACTCAATCCACCTTCACTGTCTCAAATTCATATCTCGCTGAGTAAATATATACTTGAGACTTTTTTGGTTGGTGTATACCACAAAATTCTCTCCCAAAATATAGTGTCTCCAATAGCATAAAGCATGTACAACTACAGCTAACTCAAGATCATGTGTCGGTTAGTTCCTCTCATGTGGCCTCAATTGCCAAGACCCATACGCAATGACCCCATCTCCCTACATAAGTATTGCACCTAGACCAATACCTAATGTATCATAGTAAATGATGTAACTCTTTCCTAGCTCTATAAAAACCAGTATCGATGCTGAATTCAATCTCCCGTTCAGCTCCTGAAAGGCTGAATCATAGGAATATTTCCACAAGTACTTCACACCCTTCTTAGTCAAACCCGTTAGTGGCGCTGGTAAGTATTAAAAGTCCTTTATAAAGTGCTTGTAGTAACTAGCCAGCCTCAGAAAACTTCATACCTCAAATACATTCATTGGATTCTCCCAGTAAACTACTGCTCTCACTTTCTCTGGGTCTACTGATACTCTTATCACTGAGATAACATGACCCAATAAGTGAATTTGGTTCATCCAAAAGTGGAATTTTGAGAGATTATCATATAACTAATGCTCTCTCATTGTACTCAATATGATCTCAAGATGGGTATCATGGTCATGTCGAGTGTGAGAGTACACCAATATATCATCCACGAAGTCTACCACAAAAGAATACAAGTAAGGATGGAACACTCGGTTCATCAGTACCATGAAAATCGTTGGTGCATTTTTGAGACTGAATAGCATAACCAAATACTCATATAGACCATACCTACTCTGAAAGGTTGTAAGAGGTATATCTGATGGTATAACATGCAACTGATGATAATCAAATCTCAAGTCGATCTTTTAGAACACCCGATCTCCTCGAAGCTGATCAAAGAGATCATCAATCCTAGGTAAGGGATATCGATTCTTGACCATAAACTATTTTAGCTTCTGATAATCCACGCAAATTCTGAGGGTACTTTCTGCCTTCTTTGCAAACAGGACATGAAAACCCCAAGGAGAAGTACTGGGTCAGATGAAACCCTTTGCCTATAACTCCTCTAACCATTTCTTGATCTTCTGTAACTCTGTTGTAGCCATAATATATAGATTAATGGACACTTTTGTTTCTCTTGGAACAAGCTCAATAGAGAAATCTACCTCTTGCTCTAGAGGTAAACCTGAAAAGTTGTCTATAAAGACATCCCTAAAGTGATACACCACTGGAGGAAAGCCAATCTGTGAAGTCCCCTGGTCATCCAGATATAAACTGAAAATCTGGGTTGTAATTCCTCCCAACCCAAGTTTCTCAGGTCCATCTATTCTTGCTTGGAAATCCCATTTTCCCTTGTGTAGAAAAGTCCTTCCCTCTGGTGATGTGAAACTAAACCTGCAGCAATAACAGTCAACAAAGGCCTGAAAGGAGACTAACCAGTAAATTCTAAGAATGAAATCGAAGCCTATAATCTCTAATACATAGAGGTCCCATAAGAAGTGACACCCACCAACCTCAAGAGGGTACTCCTTGTACTAATATACACTATCCATCCTAATCCCCAATGGAGTGTATAGCATTATAACATCCTCAGAAGTAAAGATACAAAGCCCAAGTCTCTCCAAAATAGAAACAGATACGAAATTATGGGAATCCCCTGTATAAAAAAGAGCAGAAGCTAAAACTGAGGTAACTCTAATCATACCTCTAACCATAGAGGGTCTAGGATCCTGCTTCCATAGGGTCTTCTCTACTGCAAAATTATGACCTGTACCGCGGCCCTGTGACCCTGCCTAACTGCCCTAAGCTGATCCACCCTATTGTCACTAAAAATTTATCATGTGGCTACCACATCCATGACCACCTCCTTGACCTGAATGTCTTGATGAACTCCAGTTCCCTGACTGATGAGAAACTTGTGGTCCTACTCCGGAATGTGGAGTCATAACTGATCCCATATCACTCACTACTAGAGAGGATATTTAGAAAAAAAATCTAAAGATGACCCATATTGCCGAAAGACCGACACTCAAATGGGTCTCTCAGGCACTAAGGTCTCATGTGCCTGCTAATCCTATACTAGTATAATACCACCTAGCTACCTAAAGGGACATCATGTGAAAGTTCCCTATGGTGCTTCATGCTATCTATTGAAGGAGTACCAACCCTGAATGTTGAGCTGCCCTGGATCACAGCTCCCAACTCCCTCAGATTGCACTCGGTAATCAGTGCCTAGTTCACTATAGCATTCACCATAGTCACCCTAAATACATTCACCTGTGATCAGATGTCATAATTGAGACCATCCTTAAATTGCCTCACCAAAAATAACTCGTCACCTCCCAGAACAGGTGTAAAGTGTTGAAGCTCTGTAAAACGAGAAGATTATTCCATCAATGAAAGAGGACCCTGCTCAAAATGCATGAACTCTCAGGCTCAATAGTCCATCAACGTCTCAAGATAGAAGTAATCATATAATGTCCTTTGAAACTCTTCCCAATCCATATCCTGATGACGTCCTACCTGTGAGATAACATCCCACCATCTCTTGGAGGAATCACGTAGCATGTACATCACGAGATTCACCCTCCTTTCTAGAGGAGTCTCCAGATACTCAAAGATAGAAAGCATGGCCTCCAACCATGATTCTGCAGCCTGTGGTCCTCCGTACCTTGAAAATGTGGGAGGATTCTACTGCTAGAATACCCTCGTCAGCTCTTCCATGGACGGGGCAGGATGCGGTGCTCCCTAAAAAGTCTGTAACATCCTCAAAAAGCCTTCACAGAACTGTGCATTAGTACCTATGTTCGATATAATAGCTGGTGCCAAAATGGGTACAACAGGAGGATATGCTAGTAGTCCCTGATCTACCATTTCCGATGTCTGGTCATATCCTTGTACCTGGTGTACAACCTGATGAAGTCTTGGCAGCATGACTCTGCAAGGTCAAGAACACACCTCAGTTTAAAATTATCAAGGACAGCCACTTAGAAGTGAAAGAAAGGAACAGGATAAGAAACGTTCAAGTTTTACAAAACAGGGTTACACAACATGTATAACTCATACACAGTGTGTTCCCTTGAGCTTTTAACATGGCATGTACCTCTTCCAAACCTGGTCATGTAACACCCATACACACGGTGTGCTCCACCTCAGACACAGTGTGTACTTGAATCTTCCCTCTTTCTCAGGTTCCTCTACACTGATAGAACTACATGGTTCTCTCCTGGGTAACACTACATGGCGTGTACTAGTTAAGTTACAACCACCCATTTCATTATTCACACAGCTGGATGCACGGTCTTTTACCACACAGCATGTACAAGAAATACATGGCATGTACCATCCGAATTTCATCCACCCATGTCGTTAGTCACACAGTTGGATACATGGTCTTACAACATGGTGTGTACTCCCAGTACATGGTGTGTTCTACCATGTTTTTATCAACCCGTGTCTCTGATCACACATTTAGTCACACAGTCAAGCACGACACGACGTGTACTCTCAGTACACAGCATGTACTTAAGAAAAGTTGTTTCTTCCAGAATAGAAGAACACATGGTGTGTGTTCATAACACCACACGCTGTTTTTTCTAGGTTTCTGGATAGTAAGGCTCTAAAATTTCTCTAGAACCCTTAAAAACTTAATTTTTTTCCAAGGTATGACAAATTCCAACCCGTGAGAGCACATACTCCCACGAATCAAAGTTTGGAATCCTTATTCATTTTATAACTTGACAAAATTCAATTAAAGTTCAAACATGAACCACAAAATTCCAATCCAAGAGGGCCCATAACACCTTAGGGAATAAAGTTTGGCATCAATCCAAATGAAACTTTACAATTTCCAATACCCTATCAAAATAGCAGGTATTCTATCACAACATCATGAATATCTATCACAACATCTATCACAACAGAATGAAATCAGTAATGCATCCTAAATGGCATGACAAGAATGCATGACATGTGATCTCTAGAAAGTGTCTATATGATGCATGACATGACATATCCTCATCTTATCAGGTTGAAACAGAATTAAAACCATAGTGATATCAATAATAACAACATAAAACAAGTGTGTCACCCAATGGTGAAATCAAGTCAACTGTAACAATTGCAAAACCAGAAAAATTGCAATATTCAAGGTAACTTGGATTTTCCCAATACAAGGGTTAGCTACTCCTAAGTACATCTTATTACCAACTACCCAGTCCTTCCTATCCCTATCTATAGGCTCCAAATAGTAAGCCAAATAAAAAAGAAACCTACCTTTGACACCACTTTGTAACGCCCCAGTTCAGAGTGTTTCCCAAAGCTGCCCCGAACCCGGTTGGTCACATAACCTCAAGCGCATTTCTGCAAACGCTAGAGGCTGCCGACTAGCAGTGAAGGACAAATTAATACATTGGGGAAACTATTACCTAATTAGAAGAGTATAGACAGTAGAATAACAGATGGTAAAAAATAGCGGAAGCAGTAATACCATATAACAAAAGTAAACAGTGGAAGACTGATAATAAATAAACAACTAGAGCACATATATAAATGATGCATATCACATATATCTAGGAAAGCATCCAAAAAAGTCACAATGATGGAAATAAAATACTAAAACCAAAGTACATATATCAGTAAACTCCAACAGCATTGTAAGCCTCATCTTGGTCTCATGCTCTCCATCTCCAATAGCAATCAAGTACCTGATGAAGAAGGGCGCTTGACCTTATCTATACCTACAACCATATAATCTATCTGGGTCCAAAGTCATGACCCAAATAGGGTGTGATATGAATCCCAGTAGGCAACCACCAAAATATATGTGCCTAACTATCAATGAATATATATAGTAGGTAATATGCAAAATGAAGCAATAAACTAGGAAGTACTCAAAAGTAAACAATCCTACAGTTTTCAATTACATTCATTTACACTTATTAATTATTCAATATATTGAATAATGTAACCTTGGGATCTATCCTAAGTTCTGTATCCCCTATATAATAATAACACATAGACATATCAAAAGACCATCTAAACAATCAAGTAAGACTAAGTCCAATCTTGCGCTTTGTCTTAGCAGACTCGTCACAATCATTCAATCATTCAAAAGAAACCCTCTAGGAAAGTTCTCATAGTCTAACCCCTATAGTTCTACATATCATCAATTCAATAAATAAAGACCCTATGGGAAAGCTCACACAGTCTAACCCCTTTGGTCCCACATAGCACAAATCATTTACAAATGACCTCCTGGGTAGCTCTCACGGTCAATACCCCTTTAGTCTGCATAGCAACAATAAAATATAATGACCCTATGGTATCTCTCATAGTCAATGCCCTATATTCCAACATTCATTTAATAATGACCCTCTTGGTAGCTCTCACAGTCTAACCCCTCTGGTCAATGACCCCATGACAACTCTCACGGTCAATACCTCTGGTCAATCATAACAACAATTCATAAATAAATGACCCTACCTCAGGAATATCTCATAGTAAATTCCCCTTAGCCATACTTTCACAATTTGAAACACATGCATCTCAAATAAATAATAACTCCATCCTAACAACACTAGGCATGGAAAACAAAGAAAGCATAACATGCTTTTTAGACCCAACGGCCAATAATCAATGAAACATGGGAAATGCACCCATAATCAAGGTAATAAATCTTATGCATAATCAATAACCCTTTATCAAACAAACCCACCTTAATAGGTCTTAAACAGGGTTAAATTCCATAACACGCAATACCCTAAACAATGGTATTCGGCACTTTTAGCATATATAATCCAAAGACAACCAAAGAAAGGCACAAACCACCTACCTCGATTTTGTATTATGAACACTATTGAACGTAGGCCCTTGAATTGGCCTAGAATGACATAGATCTGTGAAAAAGGTAAAAATGATCAACCCTCGATAACTTATTGGAGAGGAGAAATTAGGAAGAGAGGATCTATGGGAAGAGAGAACTCACCGGTGGGAATCCAACTCACTCGGTGGTGTCTCAATCGAAGCTTAGATGGAGGAATAGGATGGGATCAAAGATCATCAGCCATAAGTTGCTCTCATGTATGAGACACTGGAAGAAGAAGGTATTTCTAGATGTGAGACGCGATCCCACACCAATATAACAAATAAAAAAGAAAAGTACATGGTGTGTTCATTTAATGTACACATCGTGTACTAGCCTCAACTGGACTCCACCTTTGGCAGTCTGCCAGGTAACCCACCCGACCATGTACTCAGCCGTTACATGGTGAATACACTGCTACACACAATAACTGGGTACATGGCATGTACTTAAGAGTACATGATGTGTACTCAGGAGTACACAACATGTACTTATAAAATTTCCCCTTTCTTATTTTTTCATAAAAAACAACCTGAAATAAAGATTCATACCTGAAATGAAGATTTGGGTTCTTACAGTGATCACTCCCCCCCCCTATCAGGGCTTCCCCACCCCCTTTATTAGCACTTTGTGAAATTGGAGCCTCTTGTGCGTTCCTAGATTTGATCTATGTACCTATCTTTTAGAACTTGAACACCTTTACCACTGTACTAAGATGTTTTATCATCTATTTTACGATATTTATGTTTATTTATATATATATATATATACATATATTTATTTAAATATATTATATATTATATATTAAATTCATTTACATATACTAAAATATAATATAAATATATATCTCTTTATTAATGCGCATATATGTATATATAAACATTATATATATATATATATATGTATAAGTATATGTGTGTGTGTGTATTTATATATTTTTATAATGTAAGAAATTGTTAGATATTGTTTTAAATAAATTTTCAGAATGTATTTTTTTACATATATTATATTATAATATACATATACATAAATATTTGTTTATTGAGTGACACATATTTATATATAAACATTACTTGTATAGGTATATATATACATATTGATGCATTTTTATAAGGTAAATAAAATGGAATTTTTTTAATTTAAATAAAATAAATAATAAATATGTATTTAATATATTTAAAAATACATTTTTATGTAAATATGTTGATATATGTATTAATACAAGTGATTTATTATAAGAAAATATAAGAAAATATGCATATATTTAATTATAAATAAAATTAGATTATGAAAAATGATACAATTTCAAAACAATAATGTCAATGTGAATATAATCCCTAGAAATAAATTCATCTCCACTGAAAACAGTCAAAGAGACACCCTTAAACAAGGTTGAAATCCAATAAAATGTTAAAAAATGGGATACCCCAACTAAAAAATTAGTTTTGGAGGCCTTATAGACCATTTTGGACTTGAATAATGTGACTGAGAGTTCCCTTGAGTCACAAGTGCATAGATCTCATCACAGGATTCGATTTGATATATGTTAGAGCCCAAACGGACACCCAGATCAAAAGTTATGATCATTTGATGTTCAAGTAATGTTTTCAACTTACCCTAGATGGTTCAATAATTCATTTGATTTTTATTTCATACAACTATTATTAAATGACTATTATTTGAAAATAATTAGAAAATTGTTAATTAATAATATTTTTTATTTATTTTATAATCTATTTTCACTAAACATCTTATATATTAAGTGTAAATACCTATTTAGACTTATCTAAAACATATTTAAAATATATATATTATATTTATATCAATATAAAATATGTATATATTAATATATATTTTTTAATATTTTTTTTTTGAAATATATCCTCTATCAGTGCTAGTAAAAATCCCTGATAAAGGGGAGTCTTTATGAGTGATTCTAAAAAAGTGGTGATAAAGCCCCCCCCCATCAGTACTTTTTAACTAGCACTGATAAAGGACCCCATTTATCAACCATTTTTAGTATCACTAATAAAGGGGGCCCCTTTATCATCACTTTTTAACAGTTCTGATAAAGGGGGTCCATTATCAGTACTTTTTTACAAAGTTTTGATAAAGGCCTCCCTTTATCAGTGCTTTTTTAGTGTGGATAAAGGCCCCCTTTATCAGCACTTTTAGCTAGTGTCGATAAAGCCTAGCTCTGCATAAACCCAGTTTTGTAGTAGTGATATTTGAAGCCTTTCTACCATGCCCATGACCTCCTACTCTTCCTATATGATTAGTAGTAATCCAGCTACCTATCTGGTGAGGTCCTACTGAACCTGCTCCTAAAGGTGGATCTAGCATAGATCTTCTCCCACTCAACACAAATGGGAAGGTCATTTGAAAATGTTTTAGATTCCCCAATATGCCACAACTTCGATACTCGATGTGACTTTGGGACATTGGGGATTTTTATTCCTAGGCTTCCCAAACTGGTGACATACCATATAACTGCCAACGAGTGTCACCTGGCTGCCACTACTCACGTGTGAAATCTCTAAGCATTTCTTTTGGACGCTAATAGAACCAACAACATGTATCAGTTCTAAATCACCCTGGATCACACCATCATCTTCCCTTAGGTTTCACTCGATGAAAAGGGCCTGGTTCACTATATCAGATACGGTTTTCTACCAGAAAACATTTACCTGATAATGGATAGGATTCCTAATATCATCCTTAAATCGGCTCACTTTCACTGGATCATTAGCAGTATATATAGGCACAAAGCATTGAAGCTCTGTAAAATGATATTAATAATAAATAATTCTCATATAACCCTATTGCGGGTTCATTAAATCCCTAGAAAGATTAGTCCTTAGGGTCTTAGGAAGGTAATAGTTATAGAATCTCGACTGGAAATCCCTCCAAGTCACTTCCTGATACTGACCGGCCTGATTTAGAATATCCCACTAGTGTTTAGTTGATCCTCGAAGCATATAAGTAGTGAGTTTCACTCTCCTATTAGGAGGTATCTATGGATTCTCAAATATAGACATAATCATCTTAATCCATAACTCTATAGCCTTTAGTTCGCCATCCCCTAAAAATGTTGGTAGATGCTACTGCTGGAACTCTCGTGTCAACTCTCTCATATAAGAGGAAGAGCATATAGATCCCCATATTATCTGCATAATCCATAGAAAATATACTCTAAACTGAGAATCATAACCCATATCGGGAATAGGAAGAGGTTCCATATGTGGTACTACTTGAGGTATCACTGGAGGCTTAGGGCCCACCACCTTTAGAGCATGGTCATCACCACCCTCCGAGAGAATGACTAGAGGACGTCATGGTGGAATAGCTCTAAAAATTCCAAATGCACACCATGAATTGTATTTAATAGCGATAACAGCATAGATACATGAATAGGATAGGTAAAAGACTTAATATATAATAGTATCACCCCTCTTCCATCTTAAAGAGTCAGGTTTGGGTGATTAAACATCTATAAATAACATGAGAGATGCTACCTACTACCCACTACTAAGATCAGGTTTGGTTTAAGATCTATGTTTTGAAATATCAATTCCATATTAAATTCATATTTATATTACCATTTTCTTTAAATGTTTGAACCAAATGGGTCACAACTTACGATCTATAAGGTCTAATACACCTTACAAACCAAATTTTGGGGTCCATTTTAATCCAAACCATAATACTCTCCAATCCATATAACTAATGGTCCATGACTCAACATTCCATAATTGATTGTGTCTTTTATAGCCTAAGTAGGAAAAAAAATTAGGTTGTGGTAGGAACTCAAAGTACCAACTATGTTTCTCAATTACCTGCATGAATCGCTAGCTGATAACAATTCTATAACATAAGGCACACAAAATAAATTTCATGTTGTCATACAATGAATCCTATATGGAATGGCATATGCATGGAATGTGAATCCTATAAGGTTCCTAAAATGATGCATGATCAATGCTTCCTTTCCCTTATCTCATCAGGCCTAGGATGAAAGGTAAACATCAATAATAGTAATAATAACATCACAATTCAAGTACATCACCCAGTGGTGGAATCAAATCAACTGTAATAGGCATAATAAATAACAAGAATTCCTTATTATAGGAAACTTGTTATTACCCTAAATGTGGGTTAGCTACTCCCAGGCATAGCTGATAATAAATTTACAAAGCATTCCTAATGTCCTATCTATTGTCTCAAAAATATTATGGAAAGGAAAGATGCTTTGATACCACTTTGTTACATCTCAACCCATGTGTCACTCAGAGGTGTCCTGAACTGATGGGTCACATGGCCTCAAACGCACCTCCCCATGCATCAAAGGTTGTTGAATAGTTGTGAGGGCCCATATTGTATCCGTGGAAAGATTATTCCCTCTAGTTATAGTACCACAACATTGAAATATATTGATAAATAGCGGAATCATATCAATAATGGAAAATACAACAAAAAAAGAATAAATATTAAAGCACAAAATAATAATCAAAAGTAGTAAACTATATCATATACAATAGATTATGATGTCATGTCTTTATAAAATAAGGAAAAAAATGTATACATGGCAGTAGATAGTCAACATATTATATGATATACAAAAGTAACAAAAATGCCAAAATTTAACCAAGCATCCTAAGCTCCTATCTGGTCATCTTCTTTCAAGCTCCCATCCTAAGTCATATAAGAAATCATGCATCCCTAAGTGAACTCTTCCCATTATCTACACCTAAAATAATATAGTCTACCCAAGTACCATTAACGGCTCAGATAGGTTTGAGATGAACTTAGTAGGTCACCACAAAAAATGTTTAAAAATATCCAGTCAGTGCATATAATAGTGTGCAGATATAATAATGAAAGATAGTAATAAACTACAAAGGGTTGGATCTGGTTCCAAAAGGACACTGAGCTGAAAATACCTACTTTGTCCTTATCCAGATATTCTGAACATGTGACCATATGAATACACATATACATACAATATATGTGGTGACATCTATAACCATATGTGTGGATACTACGACTAGCCTGGACCCGAGGTGTAACTTAGACATCCAAAAGTTATAGCATGAGTATCCCAAGTATCAAGGGACACCATGCCCATTATCAAAGTAGTGAGGGTCACCATGTCCAGTATCATAATCATAGGGAAACTATGCTTATAACACAAGAATAGGGGATTCCATGGAGATTATCACAGTAATAAGGGTCGCCATTCCCAGTATCATAATCATAAGGGTTTCCATGCCCATGTATCATATCAGTAGGGTCATCAAGTTTAGTATTATATTTATAAATGGACTACATGCCTAGTATCATAATCATAAGGATCATCGAACATGTATCACAATAACTAAAGGGACTCCATGACCATATATATATATATAACATGCATAAGGGTCATCATGCTTATTTACCATAATTAACAGGGGTTTCTATACCCATACATTAATAGTGATAAGTAATCATTGTTTTTAATATGATTCAATGGATAATTCATAACTCATTAACATTTAATATTAATAAGGGTGTAACCATTTTTTAATCTAATTTGGTGATGTGGGTGTACCACTTGCCACTATTCAATACGTCTTAAATTGATAAGTATGTTGGTCATTCTATACCATAGCTATTATCTATTTCATTTATGTTATCCCAATTTAGAAGTCGTGCCAAAACCATTTAGATGATGGTTTGACCATTTAGTCATTTATAGACACATTGGAAAAGTGATCGGCACACCGCAAGGGGTGTAAACTATTGAAGGGATCTTAAGAAGGTCATATGGTTCTCAATTATGGAAACTAATTTAAGGAAGATTCAATTTAGGGAAAATGCACAGTGAAACCAACATGCAGCACAATATAAAATATTATAAAACATCTCAACATTGAGGGATAAGAACAAGACCACCTACCCCAAGCTTGTAGTACTCTCCTCGTCTAGTATTAGCCCTTCGTTTGGTCGGGGTTCAGAGAAAACAGAATAACAAACGAACGCCCTAAAAATAGGGCATATGGGTCTGCATCAAATTAGTGAATCTGATATAAAGAATATTGGAGAAATAATCCTAAGGATTAGAGAATATATTGGAATCTATCCAATGATACCGACAAAATTATAATTGGAGTATGGATGGTGAAGCAATCGACGAACCTAGCTTGTAGGGAATTTGAGAGATCCAAAGTGAAGAAAGGGAGGCCTCATGTCTACTAGAGGAGAAAGGGGGTGAGTTAAATTATATTTAAGGTAAAATGGTAAAATCAACCAAAATATCTGGGTTTCATGGTTTGGCCACATGGTTGTCCAAACCATGCGCCAACTGTGCACCTCTCACTATCTAAGGAGATACCCTACACGATTCATGCTCACATTTTTCCAAACCATGTGTCAACCATGTGACGTGGGTCTGCTAAAAATTCAAGACTACCCACATGGATGTATGGACCTAAGAAAAAAGTCAAGGAAAACTAGGCACCCTTCTTTCCCCTCTGAAACTCCCCACATAATTAGGGAAAACCGTGTGGACTAGATCGCATAGTTTCTACTAACCATGCGGCCTAGTCCTTTTCTTTATCAATTAGGGTTCTGAGCACCAAACAAGCCCTGAACACCCTATTAAACTTATGTGACCTCATTTGGAATCCATACTAGGTCCAAGATAAATAATTAGACCAAAATTAAAAGGGTACATGCCTCATAGAAAAATTAGGTTCTTATAGCATCCTGCCTTTTTATCACATAAACTTTCATTACATTATACAAAACCGAGGATCTTTAAGGTTTAGTGTCTTGGAAACCAGGAACTTAATACATGACAACATAAAAAATTCTTCTTAAACACTTGAAAGGCTTCTTAATTTGTTCATCCTAAGTTCATTACAGCATCTCATAACCTAGGAGCATACATCAAAGGAAAGGGTGAGTAGAAGACCCAATAAGGGAAACAAGGGAAACATTTTACATGTGAACTTGAGATACATCAAAAGTCATGAAAAATAACTTTAAGGCATGAGAAAGAGATCATGAGGCATATCATAATAAAAATAATGTGTTTCATAACTTGAAGATGTGGCTGCAACATTTAACATATACAATCATTTTCTTTTCACCAAGGTCCATCCCCAAGGTGTCATTAAAAATTACCAAGGTTATTCACCAAGGTGTCGTTAAAAATGGTCATCTCTAGAGATTAAGTCTTTACCCAATGCATTGCAGAGCTATCAGGGCGCACCCTTAATTTGCCTTTATTATCATGTGATCCACATATATCATCATCAAACATTTCATAAATAACCTATATAGCATAAAAGAAATTGGTTTCATTTCATAATCATAATGTTTTAAAAACTACTTTAAAGACATGATCTTTATGTCACTTTAAACACACGGAAAAAGGAAAGTGGGTTTCATGTATGTAAGTCCCATAATTAAAATATAACATTTTGATATACTTGTGAATACCCATATAGAAGAAAGAGCTTTGAGTATTCACTTAATAAAATAAAATAATTTGAGAAAAAGAGAGATATATTTTGAGATGAAAATTCTGCAGCATAACGGCTATGTTATAGGGTTTTAGAAAATATTTAAAAGAGAGGGGACATGGGTCACCCACTCATAAATGATCCATAAAAAAGTAGAGGGACAGAATATAAAGGATATAAAAACATGGTAATTAAATTTTAAATACATACCATATGAAATGAAAAACATGGAAGGAAGACAATAATAAGATTTCTCTTATGAAAATTCGGCAGCCTAACGGCGTCACTTAAAACTTCAAAAAATGAATTAACGAGATCAAAGAGGGTCTCTAGTCATATGAAAATAAAAGATAATTATAATAGATATATATATCATAGCCCAAAATAATAAAAGGAACTTGAAAGACTTGACATGAAAATAGAACTTTAAAATGAGAAGGGTGAAAGAATCCCTTAAAAATTCGGCAGCCTAACGATGTCACTTAAAACTTCAAAAAATGAATTGATAGAAAGAGGGGATCTCTCATCATATGAAAATGAAAAGGACAGTAGGATGAATATAGAAGAATATCCCAAACTTAATAACATGGAGTATAAAAGAAATGACATAAAAGAGAGTACTTGGAAAGAAAGAGAGGTAGGATCCCTTACAAAAATTCAGCAGCCTAACGGCGCCACTTAAAAATTCTTGAATTGATGAGAGAAAGAGGGGGTCTCTCATCATATGAACATAAAAATTACAATAAGGTGAAGATAAAAGAACATCCTCCAACATATGAACATGGAGCATAAAATAAATGACATAAAAGAGAGTACTTGTAAAGAAAGAGAGAGGTAGGATCCCTTACAAAAATTCGGCATCCTAACGGTTGTTGATGCTCCTTTCTGTCACAAAGTCTAAATGACTGAAAAGGGGGAATACCTTGGTCCAAAGTGATTCATCCTTTGAAGAAACATAAAAAATTGACAAAGGCATGAAGAATGATTTCTTCCCACTTGGGTCGCGGAAGTTTCATCATGGTCGCGCAAGTATACTTTTTTCCCAAGGTCTTCCCTGGCCTATAAATACCCGTGGTGGGCCCCCCATTTCAGGGATGGAAAAATTAAAAAAGTCATATTTAAGCTCTGGTCGCCCTAGTCTCTTCTGGAAATCTTCTGAACACTTCTAAGGTAATTTCTTACATAGAATGGAAGCTCTAAACAGGGAAAACAAGGCCTAAGTATTGAAACTCATCAACACTTGCGCGCCTAAGTGGCCAGCCATTAAGGGAAATGGCCACACTTGTGCGTCGCCTTGTCCCTTCTACAAAACTTGCGCACCGCTATTTTAGAAGCCTTTAGGGATAGTAATAAGGTCTTGATCCAAGTCTCTCCCAAGTATTACCCTAAGGGTTGACCATCACACAAGTGCCCATGTGTCGTGCAAGTATACTTGCGCGACCAGGACTTGAGCGCCCACACAGGACTTGCGCGCCTCTCTCTTTTTGGGTGCCCCTCTTACCTATTCACCTCTCTTATTCAAATCCACCTCTCCTATTCAAGATTTAGTCTTCAAGATACTCTTCAAAGCCATTTTATGGCATGTTTCCTTGATTGGATTCTTTATCTGAAAGGAATTTTGTGGAACATCTCTCAAAACATAGTGATTTACATATCTTTATATCACTAAAGAGAGAGATTTGATTCATTAAACCTCATCCTTTAAGATGAGTATATCTTTAACATGGGCCTCCTTTTTAGGAGTAAGACCCAATCATTATTCCCAAATATGGGCTTCCTTTTCAGAAGTAAGTCCAAATCTCAAATCCTTAAATATGGGAATCCTCCTTAGGAGTAAATCTCAAATCCCCTAACTTGGGCCTCCTTCTTAGGAGTAAGCCCCAATTCTCAAGTCCCTTTAACCTGGGCCTCCTTTTTAGGAATAAGCCCCAGTTATAATTTCTCTTAACCAGTCTTAATTTAATTTTGATTTGGGTTTCTTCTAAGGAGTAAAATCCAATCATAAGTCCCCTCCTAATTTAGGAATCTTCCTCAGGAGTAAGCCCCAAGTTAGAGTATCCAAATCTCTATAAAAACACATATATCTTTATGGACCCTGTTTCCAGGTTTCTTCCCTAAAGAAAATATCAATCCTCATTTATTCTAGGAATTCACACATACATAAGCCCCACATTATTGAATCTTTCGTGGAACAATTGTCTGGTTTTACCAATACCTCTTGTTTCTCACACCGAGTATGACTTACGTGAGCTTAGAGTGTAAAAGTAATTATGACATCTTTCTTTGAGCCACCAATCATGCATAAACCTGTACTTCTTTACTCAAACTATGTGGGTTCTGATTCCTTTTATAAACAAAGGATATGTAGGTAGCCCATTCGCGGGTATGATCCGAACTCTGAAATAATCCATGTCCTTCTGAATGACAATAAATTTCAAGTGCCCCGCTGAGTGGCTTTAAAACTAGTATGGTTATCATAATAACCAAGATATCTTGTATCGAAGGATACCATTGACTTAGAATCTCTAACAAATACAGATTATTATCTATCGATGAAGAACCTCAAATACATATAAAAGATTCTCTAAATTTAATACATATTAATCATTGATTGTCAGATCTAAAGGAAATCTCATTTTCATACTTGGTAATGTAATAAGGATTCACGAACATAACTTAAATCTATAAAGAGAGTCCCGGAGTAGACAATAATTCCCCCCAAAAATGTGTGATGAGTCTGACCTTCTATCCTCTTGACCAATGCAAATTCTTATGTCTTGTTGGTTCACAACTAATGAGCATCTAGCTTTGGAAAGTAGGTCCAAATGGATATAGAATCATTGGATGTTTCTGGTTCTATGAACAAACTCGTTAGAAACTGATTGGAATGTTTGAACCTTAAACAAATGAGGTCATCCCCAATTCCAGAGGAAACAAAAAATGGTGAACCCGACGTGAATCCTTAACCAAGTTAAAGTGATGTTTTACTTATTTGTTAGGCCCCTATTTAAAACTCAATGAGAGGGACAACAAAACAATCAATAACATATGTGCTCATCCAAAAGATGTAGTGGCCGAACTTATCTTTATTACATCTGTTATATCAAACATGAACTCTTTTCCAAGATCTTCTGCGTTACAGAAATGGATTCCCTAAAGTTCACACCTGTGAATGCCTCGGCTGTGAATGCCTCTGCTGCTACTCCTATTGGATCGTCGTCTGCTCTGAGGACGACATCACCTACTCAGCATCTTCAATGCTGGGTATCAAATGTGATAGTTAAGGAATACCATCAAAACAATACTATTCTGACTCTAGAGGCCACTCTACAAGCGCTCTAAATCAATAATTCACCCTGGTTGTCCGGACAGCGATGACCAACGATCAAAAAGAAGGTGGTTCCAACCACCATTTCCAACCGTTTCAGGTCGTTATCCCCGGAACGCAATCACCATTCCCTCCCATATTCTGGGTAGGTTAATGAAAAGGCCATTGAAGGCCTTGATTCAAAGAGACAGGAGTCCTTTTGTAGGGCTCCCATCAATAATTGCCGCCAGACTCGTGCGGCAGTGCGCCCTCAACATGATGAGGGTATCGTATCCAAGCGTTCGGCTCAGGTTCCTCAAACCCGAGCAGGCAAGACGAACCGCCAAAGGTGAAATACGGTCAACAGTGAGCAGGTCCTTATCTCTGCCATCTCCAGATAAGTCCACCAACCTAACTTGGTGGCAAGCAATGAGCATGCACACACACCCATCCGTTTTAATTCCGCTGTCTAGCAGACTCGTCTAGCAGAAGCACACCAATCCCGCCAGGAAATTCCAGTGGAGTACTATAGACAGGAACATACATCTATTTATAAATCATCATTTAGTCAGCAGGCTCGTCTAGCTACATATTATGAGGCCCACCAACCCAATGTATTGACAACTGGTAAACAAGCATATACACCTGCTTACACTCATTAATCCTGCCAACAGCCTCGTTTGTCAGTATTTAAGGAAGCTCATCAACCACATTCGGAGGAGTGAAATCACCAGGAACATACACCTGCTAGTACTAATCAAGACTACCAACAGTCTCGTTTGGTAGCACCTAGAGAATTCAATTAGAAAGCCCCAATGACAAACAGGAGGTAGACTCAACTCTCTGCCCCCACACATGAGTACTGTCAGAATTCACTGGCAGTAAAAGGAGGACAGGAGCAGGAACACACACCTACTCCAAGCATGGAATGGACATATATCCCCATTCCGGCAGCTAAAGTCACCAAGCATATTCTTTCAATGGTGAAAGAGTAGAAGCAAATCCCTGCTCATATTCTGGATGCCTTCCAGGATATTATAACAGCTTCAGCATCATCAGATGGAAAGAAATGAAAATATATACCTACCAGTGGAGTGATACATCAACATTACACTCCGTAATAGACACACACCTCTGTTCCAGTCTAAGAGGGTTGTGGGGAATACTCCCCCATATCATACGGACAACCAATTCAGGCACATACACCTGATTTGAGTGAAGATAATCATCCTAACCTAATCATTTCTCCTGAGCAGGAACATACATCTGCCCATAATAACCACTTTTGTCAACAAGTAGTTCCTAAAGAGAGTAAGAAGGTGTCTAAGAAGAAGACCCTCCCAGCACAGTCAAGAAATCAAGAGCCAATCTGTAATAAGGCCTTGCTTGATGCTGGAGTTCTTGAATCCCTCAGACAATTATCTGTTGGGATTCAAAATTCTACTCCCTCAGTTCCTAATAGTGGGAACATTAATTCCAAAGGTCTGCATCAGACACTTCCTCATGAAGGATTTCTTCATGAAAGTTTGGTCGATCTTGAAGTATCATCTTTAGATGAGAGTCACGATAACCCTCTGTGTGACCAGAAGATCAAGGAGCAAAATTTTTCATCTTTTGTTGTAACCCACCATGGTGGTCCTCCCCATGATGATGAATTTAGCTGCGAAAGTACTCTCTACAGTAGTAATTCACATTTCCTGGAAAATTCTCCAATGGAAAATTTAGTAATGAGAAATCCCTCTTATCTTGAGGCACTTGAAAATGTGAATCTAGTCATGTCTGATGCTTTACCAATAGTAGGTGAAATACTTTCTCAACCAGAAGATAGCCCGGGGTGTAGGTCATTCTCTGAACCACCCCTGAGTCATGCATCTTCTAATTTCATAAATGAATTCTCTACCAGTATTGTTGAATCTGATGAAGCAACAAATAAGCACTAACATTGGTCTAATCAGGTAGAAGAATCTTCATTAAATGATAAAGAAGAAGAATTGAATATGAGAAAACAACTGGAGAAAGGTGAAGTGCCAGTAATGTTTTGGCCTTAGACTGACTCTCAGTATGACATTCCAAAGATGTTGATGGAAGATGGAATTCATGATATTCGTCTCAACATATGGAAAACTCATTTTAAGTTGAAAAAGAAAATATTATCTTATGATTAATCTGAAAATCATGTCAATATAATAGAAGGGTTACAACGCCAAATTGATTTGGCATCTCTCTCAGTTTCTTGATATCCGAAGGCTGAAAATTAGCAAAGAGCCCTTTAGCATTCATGCCTTGGTGCATTAAGAATATTGCGCTAGTTAATTTTCAATGCCCCATCTGGTATTCATATCAGGGGATGGGGTGTTCATGGAGAACTACATTTCACTGTACTCTCTATCCAACAAAGCCCGCCGAAAGTGGTCTCATGCAATGTTATTGCCCATGGCCGGCCACATCCAATTGGCTTTGTTTGTAATCAAAGGGTCGCTCAAGAACAGGCCTCAACAAGTTCTTCTCAAAATCAGGAATACAGAGAACAAGTTATTGAATTACTCTTGAATAATGCAAACGAGAATATCGAACATGATTCTCATTTAGAGCGTGCACATCATCAAGTGACATAAGTGTTAGAAATCATCTAATGGTCTTTTGAGCCGGGTGATAAAAGTGGATGCAGGTTGATGCATATAGCCAATTTCTAGACTAAAGTCTGTAAGATTATGAGAGATTTCAAGAAAGTCTCAGATGTAGCAACTCAAGAACCACCCCAGCTTTCTATACTGGGGAATCTTTTAACCCAACCCTCAGAATCAACAAATAGGATTCGAGGAGTTGAGCAGAAACAGCAGGAATAGCCTCAGTCCACAGGACTGGGGACTTTTTCAAATCCTCAATTTGTCCCTCAGATAAAGTCAGTCTTCTCTCAATTAGGGAAGAAGCCACAAGAGGAACGAAGAGCTGAGTTATCAGAAGATTCCCTATAAATAACGGTTCATCGAGAAGTTCCTGAGGGATCAAATCAACAAAAGGCGGTGTCTTATCAAAGATATGGAAGAAGACAATATCGCAAAAATTCTGATAGAAGGGATGAAATGCTTTATGCATAAATCAATGTCATCAATGTCATTGTTACTGATCCCCCAGATGAGGCTCACTCAGAGGGATCAGATGAAGAGGTTCCTGCTCAAGAAGTTGTATGCACAGACACAAATGAAGAAGGTGTGCGTACACAAAATCAAAGGATTACCCAGAATCTAGGTAATCCTTCAAGTAACCCACTTCCCCCTCTCTGAAAGGTGTCTAATAAGGGGAAAAGAAAGAATTAGGTTACATACCCTTCATCTGGAGAAGGCCAATCTCTCTCATTAGATCAAAGATTCGCACAACAAGAGAAAGAAATGAAGGAGTTGAGGAGGTTGAATGCAGAACTACTTTAAGGTAGTCTTCCTCCTAAGCGTGCTGGAGTCAGTCAACCAAGGGAATTTATTGTGTCTACTGAGATGGATCAAGAATATCCTCATTTATCAGTACACCCTCACAGGTCCAATCCTATGGGTAAGGTGCAACAACAACCGGTGGTGTTATCATCAGTTGCAGTACCAGCCACCACATATGTCCAAGCTCCAGTTATTGCACCTGCTCAAGTCCAAGCTCAACCGGATGTTTATCAAAATTTAATAACTACTATTGAGTCATTAACATCTCGATTGGAAGATATGGAAGGAAAATGTGCGCCAGTTCAACCAGAGAAAAGAGACTACCCTGAATGGGTTGATGCAATTCCTCCCCCATAAAATTTTGCAAGTACCACATTCCAAATTTTTAACAGTTCGGGAGACCCAGAGCAACACTTAACACATTTTGTTTCTCGTTGCGATCATATGATGGGAACCTCTTAGCAACAAGAAGTAGTTAAGCTCAGGTGTTTTGTACATTCATTACAAGGTCCTGCCTTTGTCTGGTATACAAGCTTGCAATCCCGGTCAATTACCGGATGGGAGGATCTCCGCCAACGATCCCTTCTTCAATTCTGCTCAACTTTTCCAAAGACAACAGTTTTTTATATTACAAACTATAAGTAAAGGAATAATGAAAGGGTTTCTGATTTTATTGCTCGATGGAAGGGATTAACATATTCCCTAAGCTTAGAACTCCCTCAATAATAATTATTTCCAATCTGTGTGGCAAATTTTCGTGATGAGTTGCGCACACCGTTGATCCCTGTGAAATACACAGGAGGGTTTCGAGACCTTACTTCAATCACTCAACAGATTGAAGACTCTATTATGAAGACTAAGGATAAATCTCATGTAATTCCATCAGCTCCAGGAAGGATAATGGGTAAAGCAGAGACTGCTACAGTTATGCTTAAACAAGCACCTGTACATGATTCTACTTCAAGGCATTCATCTTCTCGAAGGGCTCCACATCCTAAGTGTCAACAAAATAATTCATTTCGTCAAGATGATCAAAGAGATCAAAGAAGAAAACAATTTTAGGATTTTAAGAGAAAATTTTACTCTTTCTGAAATGAACAAGTTCTTGGTTAATTCATTTCAGCTCTGGAAAATAATTTGATTCAATTGCCAAGGACTAAAAGGCCTAACAAGGAAGGAGATGAAGACCATCCCAATTATTGCCCATTTTATCAGATGTTAGGTCATCCCATTCAGGAGTGTTTTGTCTTCAAATACCTCTTGAAAAAAATGGTGGACTCGGGAAAAGTCAAATTGAAAGGTTCTTCAGCTCAGGTAGCATGTGTTACTGCTACAAATCCAGAGGAAGAAGGCGAGTGGCAAGAATTCAAGAACAAAAATGGGCAAAAATATGATGATTGGATGGTTAGAAAAACGATCAACCGAACTTATGCCATTTTGTGAATGCAATTAAAGAAACCAATTGTGTCTTCTGCCATGAATGCCATAGAAAAACCCTCTTCATCAGAGGGTAAATCCTCAAATAAATGGCATAATTAAAAGAAAGAAGAGAAATTAGAAGAAGATGAGATCATGTCAAAGCTCAAATTGTCTTTGACTCTGGAAGATTTTATTCCATCTACTTCGAAGCCACAGGCACCACCCCACCAAATGGCACAACCTAAATTGGATAATCAGGTATAGTCTTCATTGAATGAAGAGTTGATCTTTGGTTCTGTTAATATGATTCATTTAATAGATCCTTATGCCAGACACAGTTTCGGTTTTGATGAGCCTGAATTCCCTGTATCAAACAGAGGAATTAGAGGGACTTCCAGAGGTTTGTGATACATAGGCAGACGTGGATATCCCAGAATCCACTATTCCAATTCTACCTCTGCCAGAACTATGTATGTAGTAGAAAATCATGGCAGATCCCTTCAATGGGCTCAACAAGAACGAGTAAATTCTTCTACCAATAGCAGACTCAGTCCTGGCACAATTATTCTGGAAGACCGGTTGGAGGTTCCATATTCTTCCTCTCAGCAAGTAAATAGATCTATTCGGTATAATATTCCAAATCCAGGAGTATTTTCAACTCCTACCCCGATACAAGATGCATCTACTTCCAAAGCATCAACTTCTAAGGTACCATAGAAACCACATGTTCTTTTTGGGAAACGCAGACCTTTGGATCAAAAGTATGATGTATTGAAACATTTTTCCCAATTACCGACCAAGTTATCAATTTTAGATGCCTTGAATCTATCCAAGGATCTTTGGGAGGCACTCATTGAGGCTTTTTTAAATCCTCGGGAGTTGGAAACTGAAATTGTTGCGGCTGAAGTATACCATGTTGAGAATGGTCCTGCAGAATGCCATACAGTGATATCTTTCACAGATGAAGATGAAGATGATGTCATGCATGGACATATTAGACCTTTGTACTTATCTGGAAATTTCAATGGTGTAGACATCCGAAGAGCTTTCATTGATAATGGTTCAGGAGTCAACCTCATCCCCATTCGTACACTTCGTCGATTGGGCCTCACAGAATCTGATTTATCTCCTTCTACTTTGATGTTGCAAGGGTATGATAAAAATGAACAAGAACCACTGCGAGAGATTACACTCAGAACTTAGTTTGGAGACCTTGTATCCAATTCAGATTTCATGGTTGTTGATCATGATACATCCTTCAATATTTTGCATGGAAGACCTTGGCTACATCAACATGCAGCTATCCCTTCATCATACCATCAATGTGTCAAATATTGTTTCGATGGTCAAATTGGGACATTGTATGGTGATAAGGCCCCCTTCAAAACATGTGAATCTCAATACATTGAGGCATAATTCTATCACATGAAGGGTAAGGAGAAATCTAAAACAAAGGAGGTTACCAAGGTTAATGCTCCATATGGTTTGGAAAAGATTCCAGTAAACCCATTCACACATGTGAGTACAGATTATGTGTTGACTATCAGTCAAATTGACAAGATAGACCCGAATCCAAATACTCTTATGGAAACTTCCATAATTTCAATTACAGCAATCAATCCAGACAGCATGGGAGAAATTGGTGATTCACAAAGCAATTATGAAAGCTCAAATGGGAATGTCTTCATTTCATCTACTGAAATCCAACAAGTCTATACTTCACCAACCAGGCCAGAAGAAGTTATAGCAATGTTAGAGGTGAACAATGATGTCGATTCTCAATTTATCATCTCCTCTTTATTACCCAAGGAAGACCCTTCATCATCAATAGGGTCAGAAATGGAAGCCTCTTCTTCAAGATGTTCAAATTTTAACATCTCTTATGATCACGGAAATTATACTTCATCATCTACTATGCAATTATAAATAGAAGAAATAACACATGTTGAATAAGAAGAGGAAGATGTCAGGGATGGTCCTCCAGTATTTGAATAGGGTATCTCTACCACCATGGATGAACTCAGAGAAATAAATCTGGGTACAAAAGAAGATCCACGCCCCACTTTAATTAGTGTGGCCATGACTCTTGAAGAGAAAGAGATGTATATTTCATTTTTAAAGAAAAATCGAGATATATTTGCTTGGAACTATACAGAGATGCCAGGGCTTGATCCTGATGTTGCTACTCATCATTTGGGTTTTCCAGAAGAACATCGAGGATTTAAGCAAGCCGCAAGAAGAACACACCCAACCTATGCTTCCAAAATTGAAGTTTAAGTGGATAAGCTTATCAAAGATAACTTCATCAGAGAAGTTCAATATCCCAAATGGTTGTCTAATATTGTCCCTGTGAAAAATAATAATAGAAAAAATTAGAGTTTTCATTGATTTCAAAGATCTTAATCGGCATTGTCCTAAGGATGATTTTCTAGTTACAATCACAAAACTCTTAATTGATTCAACAGCTAGCTATGAATCACTTTCCTTCATGGATTTATATTAATGATATAATCAAATCCAAATAGCTCTAGAAGATGAGTAATCTACAGCCTTCAGAGCCCCTCAGGGTGTGTTCTGCAATCGGGTAATGCCCTTTGTCTTGAAGAATGCAGGCACAACATATCAGCGTACCATGCATCGTATCTTCAAACCCTTTTTAGGGAAGTTTGTTGAATGTTATGTGGACGATTTGGTGGTTAGATTCAGGCAAAGTTCTAATCACTTGGCTGATTTGGAAGTCATATTCCACAAACTTCGACAGCACAATTTGAAGATGAACCCCTTAAAATGTGCTTTTGGGGTAACCTCGGGAAAATTTCTCACCTTTGTTGTACGCCATCGTGGTATCGAAGTTGATCCTAAGAAGAAAAATTCAATCTTGGTATGTCACCTCCTCAAAATTTGAAATAATTGAGAGGGCTTCAAGGACACTTGGCCTATATTCAACGTTTCATCGCCAATTTGGCAGGCAAAAGTTTACCCTTCACCAAGTTGATGAAGAAGGGAGTCACTTACCAGTGGACTGAAGAATGTCAAGAAGCATTCGATATTCTCAAGAAATATCTCTTTAGTCCACCGGTATTAATGCCACCTATTGAAGGAAGACCCCTTATCCTCTATGTGACAGCTTTAGAGTGATCATTGGGTGCCTTTCTTGCTCAAAATAATGATTCTAGGAATGAAAACAGCATCTACTATCTTAGTCGGACTATGCTTGAAGCATAAACCCAATATTCAAGTATTGAGAAGTGATGGCTAGCATTAATCTTTGTAGTTCAGAATTTGAGACACTACCTGCAATATCATGAGGTCCAATTGGTATCTCGCAATAACCCGCTCAAATTCATCCTTAGTCGTCCAATGCTTACAAGACGTCTGGCAAGGTGGGCAGTTATTTTGCAGCAATTTGATATTCATTATGTGTCTCAAAAGGCAATAAAGGGCCAAGATCTGGCTGATTTCCTTACTGAACATCCTTCAGTAGAAGATACATCTTTAGATATTGAACTTCCTAATGAGGAAGTCTTTTCTATTCAAGATAATCTTCAAACATGGGAAATATACTTTGATGGAGCTTCCAGAAGTCCAACAGGGAAGAAAATGGAAGATCCAAAATTCAACAAAGTTGGGTTAGGAATTGTGCTCATTTCTCCAGAAAAGGAAGTGTTACCCTATTCCTTCTCATTGTTGGGAGGCGGTACAAATAATGAAGCAGAATACCAAGCTCTCATCGCAGGATTGGAGTTGGCACTTCAAGCACAAGTGAATCACTTAAAGGTGGAAGGTGATTCAGACCTGGTAATCAAACAAGTCAATGGGGATTATGAAATCAGAAAAGAAGAAATAATCCCTTTGTATGATTGCGTCAGAGATTTAATGGCAGAATTCCCTTCGGAACCGACATTTTCTTATGTCCCGCGATCACAAAATGCCCAAGCTGATGCACTAGCTAATATAGCCACAACCCTAGCAGATCCAAACCGGAACGAAACCATCATCAGTATTGCCCACCGTCATACAATTTCACCTTATGTTCAAGCCAGAACAGAGGAAATCAATGAAATTAGTCCCATTCCTGAACCATATGGTCATACTACAGGATGGATGACACCTATCAGAAAATACCTTCAAAATGGAACACTTCCACCCGATAGAGCCGAGAAAGAACAAATCTGGCAATGTGTGGTCAATTTTACTCTTTATGACAGCCCAGATCACCTAGAGAAAATTCTCTACAAAATAGGTTTTGATGGAATTTTCTTCAGATGCATTGACGGTGAAGATACAATGGTTCTCATGAAAGAAGTGCATGCAGGAGTCTGTGGTGCCCACCAGTCTGGACATAGACTATCTGATCAAATTCGAAGGCTTGGATACTTTTGGCCTTCAATGACACAAGATTGTTTTGATTTCACAAAGAAGTGTCATTATTTCCAAGTACATGCTAACTTCATTCATCAACCTCCAGAGTTGATTCATAGAGCTAAATACTCGTGGCCATTTTCCACATGGGGAATGGATGTGGTGGGACCTTACCCTTCAGCTACATCCAAGCAGTTTAAGTACATTCTTACTGCTACTGGCTTCTTTTCCAAATGGGAATAGGCAATACCCCTCAAAGAAGTCAGTTCTAAAATCATTTTTAGCTTCATAAAGTCTAACATCATTACCAGATTTGGTGTCCCTCATACCATATTGACGGACAATGGCCCCAACTTCTGTTCATCCGAGGTGAGGAAGTTGTATCAAGAATACAACATCAAATCCAACCATTCATCCCGGTATCATGCAGCAGCCAATTTCCAGATAGAAGCTTTCAACAAGACTCTTTCAAACATACTACAAAAGATGGTGGATAAAGATAAGAAATCATGGCCTGATAAACTCTTTCATGCTTTATGGGCTTATCGGACCACCAACCGCACTGCAATGCGGTCAACTCCATATTCATTGGTATATTGAACAGAAGCAGTCTTTCCCATTGAGGTTCAATTACCCTCACTCAGAGTATCCATTTGTGATCATTCATATACAGATGAACAATCTCAAAAGCGATTGGATGAATTGGAACGGTTAGATGAGAAAAGGTTGTGCACCCTGCACCACTTGGAAGTCTATCAGAATCAAATAGCACGGGCTTTCAACAAAAAAGTTCAACTTCATTCATTCGTTAAGGGAGAATTGGTATTGGTTCTTAGAACTCCAATGATACTAGGAAAGAAACCTCCCAAGCTAGAGCCAAAATGGGAAGGACCTTATTCAATACATAAGGTCTACTCCAATGGAGCTTATTCATTAATCTCAATGGATGGAGAACTCATCACTACTCCAACCAATGCCAGATTTCTGAAAAAGAATTTTGTATAAACACAAAATACATAACCACGGTCCATGCATATGACCTTAAACTATTTTCATTTCTCTTGTCCAACATGACGTTAAATTGTTTTGTCCTTACTGCAAGACTTTAAACTGCATAGTCCCTTATGTCCAGTAAGATGTTAAACTACACCATTGACGGTCTATGCATATGACCTTAAACTATTTGCACTTACGTCCAACATGATGTTAAACTGTGACGTCCTAGCTACATGACTCTAAACTGTACAGAAGTCCCTTACATCCAGCAAGACGTTAAACTGCATAATCTATGGTCTATGCATATGACCTTAAACTACTGTTTATTCATCCAACATGATGTTAAACTGTGGAAAAAAATC
Source organism: Viscum album (assembly GCA_963277665.1). Lineage (NCBI taxonomy): Eukaryota > Viridiplantae > Streptophyta > Magnoliopsida > Santalales > Viscaceae > Viscum > Viscum album. Next base: position 1,213,626,988 of record OY728143.1, read on the forward strand.
CCCGATACGTCTAACATGATGTTAAACTGTGTCCTCTTTTGTCCTTACTGCATGACATTAAACTCCATAGTCCCCCTTTTGTCCAACATGATGTTAAATTGTATTTTCCCCATCGCCTTAGCTACAAGACGCTAAACTGTATAGCACCCTTATTGTCCAACATGATGTTAAACTATGTCCTTATATTTGTCCTACATGACATTAAACTATACTTCTCATTCATCCTACATGACGTAAAACTAAACAAAGTCCCTTAATACGTCCTACATGATGTTAAATTGTATTTTGTCCCTGCTACATGACATTAAACTGTGCAGCACCAATAGTCCTCACTACAAGACTTTAAACTGCATAGTCCCTTCATACGTCCTATATGACATTAAACTGTGCATCGTTGGGGTTGTTGCTAAATTTTGTTTCTCACACTGAGTATGACTCACGTGAGCTTAGAGTAAACATCAACCATAACACCCTCTCTGGGCCACTAACCATGCATAAGTCCCAACACCATTTTTTAGGTCGTTGTTCTCAAAAAAAACTTGATCACCAATTCATTCTTCAATTGAACTACGCGGACTTTGATCCTTGCCTTCTAGGATGGGTACTTAGGCAACCTCCCAAGGTTCAATCCCAAAACCAATATCTTCACATTGGTTCACCTCCGTCTCATACGATGTTGATTTGTGAAACTGCCCCCCAAAACCAATATTTTTTACATTTGTTCACCTTTTTCCTTGCTATATGATGTTAAACTGTACATCACTTTTGTCCTGTATGAAAATAAACTACAACATTCTTTGACACCATCACTTGAGAGGGAATCATTATTTACATTGATCTCTAATCATGTTATATTCTAAAGACTACGTGCATACATGGAAATGCCTGAACCTTTTATTTTGGGTCCAACCATCATTGTACTAAAGTCCCCTTTCACCCTTGACTTGTACAAACCAAATATGTACAAAGGGTATTTCTAGAACTATGTGCGGCTTGATTCCCATCCTTATGGGATACGTAGGAATGTTCGAGTGTCCCTCGAATCCAGCCCCAAGTCTTTGGGCCTAACCCCAAATTCCACTTTCAGTCCCTTAGCTGAAAAGTCCCCCTTGGTCCGAGCTCTATGACCCTAAACTAAGATTTCATACACTTTCGTCCCACATGACATTAAACTGTATTTCAAGAACTACGTATGGCTTGATTCTCATCCTCATGGGATACGTATTGAAGTCCAACATTTCAATTCAGGACCCAGCCACAACATGATTATGGTTAGCATTGGTTTGTGTATCTCTACATGCATTGAACAATGCCTATTTTTATGTGTCATACTCCTAACCTTAAATATTTTCAGATCTCCATAACCCTTTTCTTGAATTCTGGTCACAAAATGTCTAATTTTTTAGAGTTCTTTTGCTTGACTATGCAGCACGTGACCTTAGGTGGCCTTGCATAAACAGTCTACATAACAGACTTTTCAGCCAAAAGATGCTATTATTTGACTATGCAGCCAATGCCCTTAGGCGGCCCTGCATAATTCAACCCCCTAACGGGTTTGTTAAATAATGTTAACTTCATTCTTGGGAAGAAAACCTCTTTTTTCCTTATTTGTATTAATGAAAATATGTAAGGATCCACAGAAAATAGCCATCCTTAACATATTTTTCCCATGTTCCTTTTCATGATCTGAAAGTATTCAAGTCTATGGTTTATATTTTCCTTCCCTACGTTTGGGTCAGACCTTCGTAGGAGTGACATTCATCCAGTTCTTAGACAATCTTGATTGGAAATATCTTCTCCATAATCAAGTACCTCTCTCCATACAGCAAACTCTATACTTTGGAAAATTTGAATCTCCATAAACTTCCATTGGCTTTTTAGCAGTAAAAAAGTAAATTTCTGAGAGTTCTTTTTCCTGACTATGAAGCATGTGCCCTTAGGCGGCCTTGCATAAGTAGTCTACATAACAGACCTATCAGCCAAAAGATAGTATTATTTGACTATGTAGCTAATGCCCTTAGGTGGCCCTGCATAATTCAACCCCTTAACGGGTTTGTTAAATAGTGGTAACTTCATTCTTGGTAACTACTTCTTCTAATGCCTTTTAGCTCGTTTTTCATATCATTCCTCAGATTCTACATTTCTTAAGTCATAGTTTACATATTTTCCCTCATACTTGAGTGTGGTAATATGTTTTCAGATAAATTTTCAAGGAATTGAGTCAATTTTAATCCATTCGGTCAAAGCTATTTCGACCTTAAACATTAGCCTTTTTATTTCTAATGTGCATGACTTTAAACTGCCACAAAAGACAAGGGAACTCTGAACAAAGGTCAAGTCCCAGCTCACTAAACATACATTTCGTATGATTTAGGTAATATTGAGCAATTAAAAGATTCAAAGTTTTTAGGGTTATTTATAATAATCCTAGCAAAAATTAGACTATGCTTACTAGGCCCATTGACTTAGGTAAAAATTTAAAGAAGAGCGACACAAAAGGAAGCAGTGGAAAACTGAGTAACTTGCGTGACGAAGGCAACTTGCGCGACGAGAGCTCGGAAGCGTTCAGATTCAGTGCTTTTCGTGGAGAATGAAGCCATATTTATAGGCAAGGACGCAACCCTGCGTGCCAAAGCCTGCGCAACGCCATTTGCGCGCTCAACACTTGCACGTCGCCATTTGCGTGCTCAACACTTGCACGTTGCATGCTCCTTGGCTTTCTTCTTTACCTCAGAGTCACATCCTCATTTCTTTTGGATCCAACTCTGAGGGGGGGCTTTTGTTGATGCACCTTTCCATCACAAATTCTAAATGACTAAAAAATGGGAATACCTTAGTCCAAAGTGATTCATCCTTTGAAGAAACATCAAAAATCAACAAAGGCATGAAGAAGGATTTCTTCCCACTTGGGTCGTGCAAGTTTCATCATGGTCGCGCAAGTATACTTGCACGCCGCATAGTGGTCATGCAGGTGACTTGCGCGCCCACTTTGATTTTCACCCAAGGTCTTCCCTGGCCTATAAATACCCCTGGTGGGCCCCCCATTTCAGGGACGGAAAAATTCCAAAAGTCAAATTTAAGCTCTGGTCTCCCTAGTCTCTTCTGAAAGTCTTCCAAACACTTCTAAGGTAATTTCTTACCTAGAATGGAAGCTCTAAACAGGGGAAACAAGGCCTAAGTGTTAAAACTCATCAACACTTGCACGCCTAAGTGGCCGGCCCTTAAGGGAAATGGCCACACTTGTGCGCCGCCTTTTCCCTTCAACAAAACTTGTGCGCCACTATTTTGGAATCCTTTAGGGATAGTAATAAGGGCTTGAGCCAAGTCTCGCCCAAGTATTACCCTAAGGTTTGATCGTCACGCAAGTACCCATGTGTCGCGCAAGTATACTTGCACGACCAGGACTTGTGCGCCTCTCTCTTTTTGGGTGCCCCTCCTGCCTATTCACCTCTCTTATTCAAATCCACCTCTCCTATTCAAGATTTAGTCTTCAAGACACTCTTCAAAGCCATTTTATGGCATGTTTCCTGGATTGGATTCCTTATCTGAAAGGAATTCTGTGGAAAATCTCTCAAAACATAGTGATTTACATATCTTTATATCACTAAAGAGAGATATTTGATTCATTCAACCTCATCCTTTAAGATGAGTGGATCTTTAACATGGGCCTCCTTTTTAGGAGTAAGTCTCAATCATTATTCCCAAATATGGGCTTCCTTTTCAGGAGTAAGTCCCAATATCAAATCCCCAAATACGGGAATCCTCCTTAGGAGTAAATCTCAAATCCCCTAACCTGGGCCTCCTTCTTAGGAGTAAGCCCCAGTTCTCAAGTCCCTTTAACCTGGGCCTCCTTTCCAGGAATAATCCTCAGTCATAATTTCTCTTAACCAGTCTTAATTTACTTTTGATTTGGGCTTCCTTCTAAGGAGTAAAACCCAATCATAAGTCCCCTCCTAATTTGGGCATCTTCCTCAGGAGTAAGCCCCAAGTTAGAGTATCCAAATCTCCATAAAAACACATATACCTTTATGGACCCTATTTCCAGGTTTCTTCCCTGAAGTAAATCTCAATCCTCATTTATTCTGGGCAGTCACACATACATAAGCCCCATATTATTACATCTTTCATGGCACAATTGTCTGGTTTTACCAATACCTCTTGTTTCTCACACCGAGTATGACTCACGTGAGCTTAGAGTGTAAAAGTAATTATGACATCTTCTTTGATCCATCAATCATGCATAAACCTCATACTTCTTTACTCTAACTACGTGGGTTCTGATTCCTTTTCTAAACAAAGGATAGTAGGTAGCCCATTCGCAGGTACGATCCCAACTCTGAAATAATCCATGTCCTTCTGAATGAAAATAAACTTCAAGTGCCCCACTGAGTGGCTTCAAAACCAGTATGGTTATCATAATAACCAAGAGATCCTGTATCGAAGGATACCATTGACTAATAATCTCTAACAAATACAGATGATTCTCTATCAATGAAGAACCTTGAATACATATAAAAGATTCTCTAAATTTCATATATATTAATCATTGATTATCAGATCTAAAGGAAAGCCCATTTTCATACTTGGTAATGTTATAAGGATTCATGAACATAACTTAAATCTATAAAGAGTGTCCCGAAGTAGATAATAATTCCCCCCAAAAAGGTTTGATGAGTCCAACCTCCCATCCTCTCGACCAACGCAAATTCTTAATCCTCATTGGTTCACAACTAATGAGCACCTACCTTTGGAAATTAGGTCCAAATGGATATAGAATCATTGGATGTTTCTGGTTCTACAAACAAACCCGTTAGAAACCGATTGGAATGTTTGAACCTTAAATAAATGAGGTCATCCCCAATTCTAGAGGAAACAACAGCACCATTTAAAAATTATTAAAATGAATTGATGAGAGCAAGAGGGGGTCTCTCATCATATAAACATAAAAATTACAGTAAGGTGAATATAAAAGAACATCCTCCAACATATGAACATGGAGCATAAAATAAATGACGTAAAAGAGAGTACTTGAAATGAAGAAGAGAGGTAGGATCCCTTACCTTGAAGAGTAACTTCGAAATCTTGAAGTTTGGGACCTTGGGAGGCTTGAGGGAACCTTAGGAGGACTCATTGGGAGGTAAGGAGACCAGAAATTCGTTGAGGAGGATTTTGGAATGGAAATTATGAGAGAATGGCTTGGTATTTATAGGGGAAGTGAGGGGACAATGCATTAGTGGCCACGGTACACCTCATTGGTGGTATTGAAAAAACAAGTGGTATTTCCTCATGGTATTGGCCACTTGGGACACCTCATATCTTATCTTACTATTTACAAGTCGACCATCCCTTAAAATATATCATGACATCATCATGATGCAGTTATGATGTCATTAAACATACTGAAACCCTAAAACTGTGTTTTTACTATTCACTGAAAATTCAAATTTTTCATAAAACTCCCAAAAATTTACCTTAACATAATATCAATGCTCTGAATTAAAAAATAAACTCCATTTTATAAAAATAATTTCCTAAATATTTTTAATTTAATTTTTAAATAAAAACAGTATTCACTGAAAATTCATTTTTTTCAGAAAAATACCCAAAAAATTACCTTAACATAATATTGATGTTCTGAATTCAAAAATAAATTCCATTTTATAAAAATAATTTTCTAAATATTTTTAATTTAATTTTTAATTAAAAAACACTATTCACCTGAAAAAACTAATACTTGGCTATTAATTTCTGAAACAGTTATTTACCTATTTTATTGAATTACATTACTTAATCAAGGTGCATATATTATATTAATACTTTCTTTAAGTGATATTACTAATCCATTTGGTCACATTACTAATCCTAAACGTAAAATCACTATTCATAAATTATTATTCACCAAAAATTAAGTTGATCTTATTAGACTCCAAATTTCTTACTAAACACATTTGCAGAAGACCATTTTTTGAAAATCATTACACATCATTAATTATTTAAGGTTTACAAAAAAAATTAAAATATCCTTTTTTTTCAAATTCATCAATAATATACATCCTACATTTATCCGGACATTTGAAAATTTACAAACTTCACCATAAGAAGAAAACACAATTTTATTTATCTCAAAGGATTACACAAAGCAGTTATGGTCTCCTTACATAGCCCCTTATAACCCCCGCATAGGACCTTAAGTGTAAGGTGTGTTAAGGTGAGATAATCTGTGGGCGGCTCGACCAACAACGCACGAGTAGTAAATTCTATCAGTTTGAACTTCTCGCAAAGGCGATTCCATTATAGCTTTACACGATGAAGTTTGGCTTGGGTTTGGTCCAGAGCAAATCCCAGTGGTGCTACCTCCTTCCCAAGTTCTATTAGATGGGCTTCGATTGGTCCAAGACTACTGGATGAGGCCATCGAATCTTCTTTCTATATTAATTAACCAATATCACTTGTATTTAGAGACAATAATCACAACATTTAGTTTCCAATGGTCATATTGACCAATGGTCATATAACAGTCGAAACCCAACGGTCTCATTTTAATTATACTCATGTTATCAAATGAAACAGTTTTGTTGAGTATAAAAATTAAATAACACACAAAATTAGGAAATAAGATTTATTCAAAATTTCAGGTCGTTACAATCTTCCCCCCTTAAGAAATTGCGTCCTTGAAATTTTTAAAACTGGGCTTGGAAATTTCATTGAAAGCCCCACATCAGAAAAAGAGTCGGTAACACTATTACTTTAAAAGAAAGAAAGGGAAGTACAAAGGTCACCCGAGTTAACCCATACTAGGATTCCATGTAGGAAAACATGGATATGGAGGAGAAAATAAACGATCAAGTTCTGATGGAGAGTGATAGAAAACATGATTAAGATAAAGTTAACCACAATAAAGTCACAAACTTGTGATGGGTTAAATGGTCTTTGATTACCCAGTAGGAAACTTAAACCAACAATGTTTTTGTTTTACGTTCCTTTTAATAATTTTGAGGAATTCATTTACTACATAGAATAAGAACACAAGGAAATATACTTACCTTCAAGTAGAGTTTCATCCTTTAATAAGTTTCTACCAAGACTAATCTTTTCTCCAAATGATGAGCATTCAAAAATACTTGGTCTCATCAAAGCACAAGAATAATCTTCTAGAGAATCACATAATCCACAAAAGATTAACTATCTATTTATTCTATCTTTAAACATTATCCCAAAAACAAAAAGTGTAATATAAAACAACTCTTCAAAAATAAAGAACCCCAAAGGAAGGGAAACTACTTTTAAATCTTCAAAATTCAACAGTACTACCCAAAGTTCATCATAGACCATTCCATAAATAACTGTCCTTAAAATTCCTTGAAATAAACCAAACTAAGGTTGAAACCCAAATACAAGAAGGATTTGATAACATAGTCTTCCAAGATAAACTTTATTGTTCATCTCCAAACAACACCAACCACTCCTAACATCTTATAACAAAAGTAACTAACCTAAACATATTTTCCCAAAGATAGGTTAATCATTTCCATAAGTAACCTAAATTACTATAAGTTCACCTTAAATTCATCAATTCTTCAAAATATAAGTCAACCTTTACTCCTCAAAGAAAATACCGTAGTAATCTATTTACCTTGATCATATAGGGTTCCCAAAATAGTGAACGTCTTCCAAAATAATAATCATCTTTTAATCCCCTAATCATCATTTTTTTTCAAGAAGAACAGCTTCACAACATCAACATGTGGTACATAACAATAGATGTTTTCCTTAATGATTTAAAACCATCTTAGGTAGTGACTCGATGTTCCTAGAAAACATTGAATATATGCTTATAGGGCACGAACTAAAATACAACATGACATAGACAATTATTGCGAAGAAGTTACATGTAATTTAGTCATCATGATCCATCTCAGCATAGGACTTGCATTGTTCCCTTGTCCTTGAAGATTTTTGATGCTCATCATGCTTCTAATCCCTTCCAAGAGAGCATTGCCTTGGATAATTTCCAACTTCTCCATATTTACGACATTGAAAAGTATAAGGTACATTAGATCGAACCTTATCTCTATTCATCACATTATCCATTTTTTTAAAGAAATTGGATACTTTATGCCCTATCACTCCACACTTAAAATATCTCCCAGTTCCTTTGTGACATTCTCCATGGTGCCTCCTTCCACACTTTTTTCACAAAGGAAATTGGGTCTTCTTTCCCTTATCAACTTTATCAGATGAACATCCTTGAGACTTCGTCTTCTTCTTCCTTGAGGAATTTGGGCATTCAACTAGGTACCAATTATTAATTGTGATTTTTGATAGCTGGTTTGGCATAATCACGATATGTTCAACTTGATCTCTTGTCATCTCTTTCATATTAATAGGGCAATCGTCACATTTCCTATCACATTGGTTGTTGGGACATGCTCTTCCATTTTCTGCCATTAACTAAGAAAAGAAAGTATAATTAGGGGGCTTAAATACTTATCCAATAATCATGAAAAGGAAACTTAAAGCATAGAAGGATAAACTTGTAGAAGAAAAGTATACCCTAACTTGTGATCCCCTAGGTTCCAATCTAGGTTATCCATGATCATATATTCTTATCTGAATCTTTATTTTATTTTATCTTTGTCCCTTTAATAATGGTTCATACAAATATTATGAATTTACCAAAGCATATCCCCTGGGAGTGTCAAACCAAGAGTGTAGCATGGCCCATTGTCGTGCACCAGGTTACCCCGTGTCAAGCCCAAAACACCTTGTCATAGTTTTCACTCCTAGGAACATCTTTTCAAGAGCCACCTCTACTTGTTCGTATCCATACAGGGATTTATTTGTTTGGAACCCACTTACTCAATACGCACCAAAATACCAGGAAAATTTCCTATATTTAAACTTTTCTATAGGGTTATTCCTAAAGTTTTCATATCCTAATTTCCACAAATAACTAAACCATACTTTGATACCAACTATAGAATCCTTCCTTTTTATCACATAAACTTTCATTACATTATACAAAACCGAGGATCTTTAAGGTTTAGTGTCTTGGAAACCAGGAACTTAATACATGACAACATAAAACATTCTTATTAAACACTTGAAAGGCTTCTTCATTTTTTCATCCTAAGTTCATTAAAGCATCTCATAACCTGGGAGTATACATCAAAGGAAAGGGTGAGCAGAAGGCCCAGTAAGGGAAACAAGGGAAACATTTTACATGTGAACTTGAGATACATCAAAAGTCATGAAAATAACTTTAAGGAATGAGAAAGAGATCATGAGGCATATCATAATAAAAATAATGCATTTCATAACTTGAAGATGTGTCTGAAACATTTAACATAGAAAATCATTTACGTTTCACCAAGGTCCATCCCCAAGGCGTCATTAAAAATTACCAAGGTTATTCACCAAGGTGTCGTTAAAAATGGTCATCTCGTGAGATTAAGTCTTTACCCAATGCATTGGAGCGCTATCAGGGAGCACCCTTAATTTTAATTTATTATCATGTGAGCCACATATATCATCATAAAACATTTCATAAATAACCCATATAGAATAAAAGAAATGTGTTTCATTTCATAATCATAACGTTTTAAAAACTTCTTTAAAGACATGATCTTTATGTCACTTTAAACCCATGGAAAAAGGAAAGCGGGTTTCATGTATCTAAGTCCTAGAATTAAAATATAAAATTTTGATATACTTTTGAATACCCATATAAAAGAAAGATCTTTGAGTATTCACTTAATAAAATAAAATAATTTGAGAAAAACAGAGAGACATTTTGAAACAAAAATTCTGCAGCATAATGGCTATGTTATAGGGTTTTAGAAAATATTGAAAAGAGAGGGGAAATGGGTCACCCACTCATAAATGTTCCATAAAACAGTATAGGGACAGAATATAAAGGATATAAGAACATGTTAATGAAATTTAAAAGGCATACCATATGAAATGAAAAACATGTAAGGAATACAATAATAAGATTTCTCTTATGAAAATTCGGCAGCCTAACGACATCACTTAAAACTTTAAAAAATGAATTGACGAGATCAAATAGGATCTCTGGTCATATGAACATAAAAGATCAGTATGATAGATATAGAGATAATACCCCAACATAATAAAAGGAACTTGAAATACTTGACATGAAAATAGAACTTGAAAATGAGAAGGGTGAAACAATCCCTTAAAAATTCAGCAGCCTAACGGCGTCACTTAAAACTTCAAAAAAATGAATTGATGAGAGAAAGAGGGGGTCTCTCATCATATGAATATGGAAATTACAGTAGTATGAATATAAAATAACATTCCCAACATAAGAACATGGAGCATAAAAGAAATTACATAAAAGAGAATACTTGGAAAGAAAGAGAGAGGCAGGATCCCTTACAAAAATTTGGCAGCCTAACGGCGCCACATAAAAATTCTTGAATTGATGAGAGCAAGAGGGGTTATCTCATCATATAACATAAAAATTATAGTAAGGTGAATATAAAATAACATCCTCCAACATATGAACATGGAGCATAAAAGAAATGACATAAAAGAGAGTACTTGGAAAGAAAGAGAGAGGTAGGATCCCTTACAAAAATTCGGCAGCCTAAGGGCGCCACTTAAAAATTCTTAAAATAAGTTGATGAGAGAAAGAGGGGGTATCTCATCATATGAACATAAAAATTACAGTAAGGTGAATATAAAAGAACATCCTCCAACATATGAACATGGAGAATAAAAGAAATGACGTAAAAGAGAGTACTTGAAATGAAGGAGAGAGGTAGGATCCCTTACCTTGAAGAGTAACTTAGAAATCTTGAAGTTTGGGACCTTGGGAGGCTTGAGGGAACCTTGGGAGGTAAGGAGACCAGAACTTCGTAGAGGTGGATTTTGGAATGGAAAGGATGAGATAATTTCTTGGTATTTATAGGGGAAGTGAGGGGACAATGCATTAATGGCCAAGGGACACCTCATTGGTGGTATTGGAAAAACAAGTGTTATTTCCTCATGGTATTGCCCACTTGGGACACCTCATACCTTATATTACTATTCAAAAGTCTTCCATCCCTTAAAATATCTCATGACATCATCATGATGCAGTTCTGATGTCATTAAACATACCGAAACCCTAAAACTGTATTTTTACTATTCACTGAAAATTGAATTTTTTCAGGAAACTCCCAAAAATTTACCTTAACATAATATCAATGATCTGAATTCAAAAATAAACTCCATTTTATAAAAATAATTTTCTAAACATTTTTAATTTAATTTTTAAATAAAACACTATTCACCGAAAATTCATTTTTTCAGAAAAATCCCCAAAAATTACCTTAACATAATATCAATGTTCTGAATTCAAAAATAAATTCCATTTTATAAAAATAATTTTTTAAATATTTTTAATTTAATTTTTAATTAAAAAACACTATTCACTCGAAAAAACTAATACTTGACTAATAATTTCTGAAACAGTTATTTACCTATTTTATTGAATCACATTACTTAATCAAGGTGCCTATATTATAGTAATACTTTCTTTAGGTGATATTACTAATCCATTTAGTCACATTACTAATCCTAAGCGTAAAATCACTATTCATAAATTACTATTCACCAAAAATTAAGTTGATCTTATTATACTCCAAATTTCGTACTAAACACATTTGCAGAAGGCCATTTTTTGAAAATCATTACACATCATTAATTATTTAAGGTTTACAAAAATATTTTAAAATGTCCTTTTTTCAAATTCATCAATAATATACATCCTACATTTATCCGGACATTTGAAAATTTACAAACTTCACCATAAGAAGAAAAAACAATTTTATTTATCTCAAAGGATTACACAAAGCAATTATGGTCTCCTTACATAGCCCCTTATAACCCCAGTATAGGACCAAAGTGTAAGGTGTACTAAGGTGAGAGAATCTGAGGGCGGCTCGGCCAACATCGCATGAGTAGTAATTTCTATCAGTTTAAACTTCTTGCGAAGGTGATTCCGTTCTAGCTTCACTCAATGAAGTTCGACTTGGGTTTGGTCCAGATCAAAGCCCAGTGGTGCTACCTCCTTCCCAAGTTCTGTTAGATGGGATTCGATTGGCCCGAGACTACTGGATGAGGCCATAGAATCTTCTTTCTATATTAATTAACCAAGATCACTTGTATTTAGAGACAATAATCGCAACATTTAGTTTCCAACGGTCATATTGACCAATGTTCATATAACAGTCGGAACCCAACGGTCTCATTTTAATTATACTCATGTTATCAAATGAAATAGTTTTGTTGAGTATAAAAATAAAATAACACACAAAATTAGGAAACAAGATTTATTCAAAATTTTGGGTCGTTACAATTCTTACAATAGACAAGACAATTTGTGAATTCAATGACCAAGGAAGATGCAAAAACAATTAATAAAATAATAAGTGAAAGAAACAAAACTCAAAAATAGAAGTCATGTCAACATGATCATGCAATATAAGTAATGAAGACATATAGAAGTTTAGGAATATGAATAGATTTGAAACAAGTGATCAATAAGGGAAATATTGATCACAAGAAAAAAGGTTCACCAATTATGATGGTAGGGAACTTTATTGACCTATAGAATAAATGCTCCTTCATTTATGCATAAGAAGAGTTCACTAGAATAAATATTTAAAGAGGTTAGATAGTATTCCATCACTTTTACCTGTGACTGATGAAATTCTCTGATTTATCAACTTATGAAATAATTATTCACAAAAATGATGAAGTCAATTTAAAAAAAATCAATTTCATCATTTAATCTGGTTTTTTCACTCTCATAAGGGAGTATCTTTTCATAAGATTCAAAATTTTGAAGCATATTTTAAAAATGAATTCAATTGAAAACAATGTTCATTAATTTTCAAAGAAAATAATGTGAAAAAATTCAATGATTGAAGAGAGAATGTATAAATCCAAGAAGAAAAGATTTATGAATAAAAGAAGTAAAGTTTAAACTAGCCAGTCTTGATCCCCAATTAAAATTATCTGGAAAGAAATTTTGGATTGAAATTTTCAAAGTAATTCACTACAATCAGCAATAAAAGAAGAAACGAAAGGGGAAAAGAATCTTCCCTATCAAGGAACTTCTCTCCTGAAACAAATATGCCTTCAGTCACCTAGTTCCCACTTTAGAAAATTCCCAAAAATTATATGATGATCATCAATGAAGTCCCCCTTCTACTCAGTTGTCTTGTAATTTATTTTAGTACATTTTTTTTCTTTTTTTTTGGTTGGTCATAGTCACTTTCATCAACTTAACTTGGTTTTCACCAAATCACCAAACACATGTTTCATATCATTCTTATATATTACATGTATGTGACTTAAGTAGTCCCCTTACAAAAATAGCAACTAACCCATGTTCCTTCTATTTCAAATGTATATGGATGTATTTCTTACTAGATTCTCCCCTCCGTGGTCTTCATAATAGATTCCAGAAATGAACCTGAGTCTTCAACTCAAACTGGATATTAACCTTGGATCAACTCAAGTGTCCGACTCTTCAAACTCTAACTTAAAGCATCAATAGAATAGAAAAAGGCTCAACAAACTCAGTTGTTCATCTTCTTCCTCTCTGTTCCAGTTTAGGCTTTATAAAAATATCATTAGGATAATATTTCGATCACCTCATACCCGATATCCATCAAGTTTTGATCCGCAATGATGGGATTGAATGACTCCCTAGCAGTATACCATTTGAACCTACAAAAAAATTAAATATACAATCTACAATGTTTTTGTATACCCTTGTATATGTTTCAATTTAATTCCATTAATTTGACTCTTATGATTTATTTATATTTTCCTAAGAGATTCATGTATGCATAGGGGTGTTGTTGCATGGGGATTGTTCACGTTGTTTTATGCTGCCTATTTTTTTATTGGAAATGCTTGTTTTCTTTACCTGTATAAGCATTTGAATTCAGACCATTGATCATGGGAAATCCAATAGCTGTGGACATTCCTATTTGTACCTGTTTTCCATAGCATTGATTCAGATATTTACCTTTTGTGCTAATGGAACACTGCCACTTGATCGCTGGTTGTGTCACCTTTTTTAGGTGAACTGTCTGTGGGATCACAACCATCCATGGGGCATTCATCCTATAGTTTTTATGTGCTTCTTGATGATCTTCTGACATTCCATCATTGCTCTACATGCGCACCTTGATTCAAAGTGACCCATCCCTTTCTATCTGATATTTTTCATTTAGTTCATTAAGAGATCTCCTGGTGTGAGGTTCTACTATAACAAGAAGGGATCTCAAATAAGAAGAAAGTAAATAGAGGTATTTTGGCCACCTGCACTTCCCTACATCATGCATGTGACGCCTCCTAGAACCGGAGTACTACTTTGGCATAGATTCTGTGGAGATCGACTCGATTTTGGGTCTAGGGTGACTATGCACCAAAGGAGGTTCTATATCTTTACTTTCTTTCATCATAATCAGGTTTCAATTTATGATTCTTGTCTTTATAGAGATTCATTTCTTTCTGTCATTTTGGAACTGTATCCTTCTTGGGTCTGTGCATGATTCCATCCAAGAGTGGACAGTGTTGACTCTGCGTGATAGGTTTAGTTTAATAAGGTCGGTCTCCTCGGATAGTTTCTACAATATTTTTTATACTTTAAGTTTGTATTCCTTGATTTATTTTTCTTATTAATAAAAGGAATAACCTAGTTGTTGTTCTTTCTATGCATGTAGGATCACACTGATATGAAGCACATTATATTTGGCGTTCTTTCTTTATTTTTCTTTCAGTTCTTGGGGTTCCAATAGTTCATTTGAATTAGAAATATATTTATTTTTCTTGTCACAAAACATTATAAATTTACTATTATCAATCTGTAACCCGATTATACATATCAGTGGGTCCTGGATGTTTTTAGGGTTAACAGGTTACCCCAACAATTGGTATCAGAGCCTACTAAAATGTAGATAATGGGATCTGTAAAATTTGATATTGATAAATTTGGTGGTGAAAAGAATTTTAATCTATGGAGGAATAAAATTACTACTCTTCTAGATCAAAATTATTTAATTGGTGCCCTTACTGGCACTAAAAATAAAGTAACTACACTTTCCCCATATGGACAGACTACTACCACCTTTGTGGATGTTCCTGAAGAAACCCTTAGGAAAGCCCATATTTTAATTATTTTATCTTTAGGATATAAAGTTCTTAGAGAGGTTGCATATGATTCTTCTGTTGATGGTATATGGTCTAGATTTGAATCCCTTTATATGACTAAGTCTCTTGTTGGTAGATTATGTAAAAAAATGAGATTATATACTTTTAAAATTCATCCTAGAACTAAAATCAGGATACACATTGATGATTTTAATAAAGTCTTGTTAGATCTAGCCAATATAGGCATTAAATTAGATGATGAAGATCAATCCATGATATTATTAACTTCATTAGATGATACCTTTAATTCTATTAAAGATTCTATGATGTATGGAAAAGACACCCTTACTCTCAAAGAAGTTAAATCTGCTTCACTCTTCAAAGACCTTTAAAGGAAGGGTAGTGTTAAGGATAAGGCAGAGGGTTTGAAAATTATGGATAGAAGTGAATCGACAGGTAGAAGTGATTCTAGGGGTAGGAGGAAGGAAAGAGTTTCACCTAAGAAGAAAATATTTAAATTTAAGAATAAAGTAACCAAGTTTATTCAATGCAAAAAAACTAGTCACATTAAGAGGAATTTACATAATAAGAAAGATGACTATAGAGACAATAGTAATGGCCATTCTTTATTAGTTGAGTATGATTTTTTCACTGATAATGTGTTAAATGTTTCTGACATTTCCATCTCTGATGAATGGATCCTTAATTCTGGGTGTTCATTCCACATGTGTCTAGGAGGGAATTCTTCACTGAGTTGAGAGAAATTAAATATGGAGATATGTTTCTAGGGAATAAAAAGAGCTGTCAAATTATGGGAATAGGCTCAGTTTTATTAGAGAATCATGATAGGACTATTAAAACTCTTGAGGAGGTTAGGTGGGTACCCGAACTAAAAATAAACTTTATCTCCCTATGAGTCCTTGGCCATAAGGGCTACACCTTTAAATCACACTCTAGGTGTCTCAATGTTTCCTGAGGAACCCTCACTGTCATGAAAGGAAACCTTCGTAATGGCCTTTATGTGTTATATGGTAAGGTTTATAGAAGTTAGATAAACACCTCTTATGATTCAAAACTTGATAGAACCACCCTTTGGAATAGAATGATAGGACATGTTAGCGCCAAAGGTCTTGACGAACATAGAAAACATAGCCTTTTGAGTAATGTAACTTCTACCAGTCTTCCTTTATGTGAAGCTTGCGTATATAGGAAATCCATGAGAGTTATTTTTAGTAAATCAATATATAATGTTAAAGAACCACTTGAGTGTGTCCACTCTGATTTTTGGGGTCCTTCTAGGGTCACCTCCCATGGTGGAAGTTTGTACTTAATGTCCTTTATTGCTGAATACTCTAGGAAAGTGTGGATTCATATACTCAAACAAGAGTCTGATATTGTTCATACTTTCAGTAAATTGAAAGATGTGGTAGAAAGTGAATCTGGTAATAAACTCAAATCTTTAAGAACTAATAACGGTTTAGAATATGTATCCACTGAATTCATTGAATTTTGTGAACATGAGGGAATCAAAAGGTACAAAACTATTGTGGAAACACCACAATATAATGGATTAGTATAAAGGATGAATAAGACTACTCTTGAGAGGGTTAGATGTATGTTTTCCCACTCAAAACTCTCCAAGTCCTTCTGGGTTGAGTCTTCCTCTATGAAAGTATACTTAATTAATCATTTACCATCTTATGATAATTTATTTAAAGCACTTGAAGAGCTCTAGAAAGGTTCATCCTTGATTCTTTCACACCTTAGTATATTCAGATCCATAGATTGTTCTCATACCCATACAAATAAGATTGCTCCTAGGGTTGTGAAGTGTATATTCATGGGTTATCTAAAGGGTGTTAATGTAACGACCCGAAATTTTGAATAAATCTTGTTTCCTAATTTTATGTGTTATTTTATTTTATTTTTATACTCAACAAAAATGTTTCATTTGATAACATGAGTATAATTAAAATGAGACAGTTGGGTTTAGACGGTTATATGACCATTGGTCAATATGACCGCTGGAAACTAAAAATTTTGATTATTGCCTCTAAATACAAGTAATCTTGGTTAATTAATATAGAAAGAAGATTCGATGGCCTCACCCAGTAGTCTTGGACCGATCGAAGCCCATCTAACAGAACTTGGGAAGGAGGTAGCACCACTGGGCTTTTCTCTGGACCAAACCCAAGCTGAACTTCATCGTATAAAGCTAGAACGGGATCGCCTTCGCGAGAAGTTCAAACTGATAGAAATTACTACTCGTGCGATGTTGGTCGAGCCTCCCTCGGATTCTCTCACCTTAGCACACCTAACACTTAGGTCCTATGCTGGTGTGATAAGGGGCTATTTAAGGAGACCGTAACTACCTTGTGTAATCCTTTGTTTTAAATAAAAATTGGGATTTCTTATTATGATGAAGTTTATGAATTTTCAAATGACCGGATAAATATAGTATGCATATTTTTGATGAATTTTAGAAAAAGGATATTTTAAAAATGTTTATGTAAACCTTAAATAATTAAAAATGTGTAATGATTTTCAAAAAATGGTCTTCTACAGTTATGTTCAGTACGAAATTTAGAGTCTAATAAGATCAACTTGATTTTTGATGAATAGTAAATTATGAATAGTGATTTTATGATTAGGATTAATTATGTGTCCAAATAGATTAGTAATCTCACTTAAAGAAAGTATTAAAATAAGCTAGGCACTTTGATTAAGTAATGTGATTCAATAAAATGGTTAAATAAGGGTTTCATAAATTATTATTCATGTATTAGTTTTTTCGGATGAATAGTGTTTTTTAATTAAAATTTTAATTAAAAATATTTAGATAATTATTTTTATAAAACAGATTTCATTTTTGAACTCAGAGCACCGATATTATGCTATGGTAATTTTTGGGGTTTTTTCTGAAAAAAATGAATTTTCGGTGAATAGTGATTTTATTTAAAAATTAAATTAAAAATATTTAGAAAATTATTTTTATAAAATGGATTTCATATTTGTAATCAGAGCGTTGATATTTGGTTAAGGTGAAATTTTGGGATTATTCTGAGAAAGTTGAATTTTCGATGAATAGTGAAAATACAGTTTTTAAGTTACGGGTGTTTAATGACATCATTAAATGATGTATTAAGTTTGTAATCAATATGTTAGAATTATGAATAGTGAGATAAGGTATGAGGTGTCCCAAGTGGCCAATACCATGGGCAAATACCATGGGCAAGCCCATGGTTTTGCCAAAACCACTAATGAGGTGTCCCTTTGCCATTAATGCCTTGTCCCCTCACTTTCCCTATAAATACCAAGCCATCCTCTCATCCATTCGACTCCCAACTCTCCCCCAACAAAGTTCTGATCTCATTACCTCCCAAGGAGTCCTCCCATGGTGCCCCAAGCCCTCAAGGTCCCAACCTTTTAGTTTTAAGAGTTATTTTTTAAGGTAAGGGATCCGACCTCTCTCTTTCATTTCAAGTAATCTCTTTTATGTCATTCCTTTTATGCTCCATGTTCTTATGTTGGAGGATGTTATTTTATACTCCACTTACTGACATTTTCATGTTCACATAATGAGAGATCCCCTCTTACTCTCATTATTTCTTTTTATGAATTTTTAAGTGGCGCCGTTAGGCTGCCGAAATTTTTGTAACAGATTCTTTCTCCCTTCTCATTTTTCAAGATCTATTTTCATGTAAAGTATTTCAAGTTCCTTTTTATTATGTTGGGGTATGATATCTAAATTTATCATACTGATATTTTTTGATTATATGATGAGAGACCCCATTTTATCTCTTCAATTCAGTATTTTGAAGTTTTAAGTGGCGCCGTTAGGCTGCCGAATTTTTAAGTGGTTCTTCACCCTTCTCGTTTTGAAGTTCTACTTTCATGTCAATTCTTTCAAGTTCCTTTTTGTTATTTTTGGGTATGATCTCTATATCTATCATACTGGACTCTTATTTTCATATGATGAGAGACCCCATTTGATCTCTTCAATTAAGTATTTTGAAGTTTTAAGTGGCGCCGTTAGGCTGCCGAATTTTTAAGTGGTTCTTCACCCTTCTCGTTTTGAACTTCTACTTTCATGTCAAGTATTTCAAGTTCCTTTTTAATTATGTTGGGGAATTTTCTCTATATCTATCATATTGAACTCTTATGTTCACATGATTAGAGGCCCTATTTTATCTTTTCAATTCATTTTTGTTGAAGTTTAAGTAACGTCGTTAGGCTGCCGAACTTTCATAAGAGAAATCTAATTTTTGTCTTCCTTCCATGTTTTTCATTTCAAATGGTATGTCCTTGAAATTTCATTACCATGATCACGTTTCCTTATTATTCTGTCCATCTACTGTTTTATGGGTCATTTATGAATGTTTGATCCATTTTACCTCTCTTTTTAATGTCTTCTAAAACCTCGTAACATAGCCGTTATGCTGTAGAATTTTCGTCTCAAAATGTCTCTCTCTTTTTCTAAAGTTCTTTTATATTATTAAGTGAATACTAAAATCTCTTTCTTATAAAGGGGTATTCAAATATATACTAAAATGTTCTATTTTAAATTCTGGGATTTACATACATGAGACCCACCTTCCTTTTCTGTGGGTTTTAAAGTGACGTAAAGATCATGTCTTTAAAGCAGTTTTTAAAACGTTATGATTAAGAAATGAGACCCATTTATTTTATGCTATATGGGTTATTTATGAAATGTTTGATGATGATATATGTGGATCACATGATAATAAAGGAAAATTTAAGGGTGCGCCCTGATAGCGCTCCAATGCATTGGGTAATGATGTAACCACTAGAGATTACAATTTTCACGATACCTTGGTGAATAACCTTTGTAATTTCCAAATGACACCTTGGGGATGGACCTTGGTGATATGTTCATGATTGTCAATATTAAATGTTGCAGACACATCTTCAAGTTATGAAAAATTTATATTTTTATTATGATATGCCTCATGATTTCATTTTCATGCCTTAAAGTTCTTTTCAAGACTTTATTGATGTATCTCAAGTTCATATGTAAAATGTTTCACTTGTTTCCCTTGTTGGGCCTTCTGCTCACCCTTTCTTTTGATGTATATCCCCAGGTTATGAGATGAAGTAATGAGCCTAGGGTGAACATGAGGAGAATATTTTCAAGTGTATTATAAGAATGTTTTATGTTTTCACGTTTAAAGTTCCTGGTTTCCAAGACACTAAACCTTAAAGATCCTTGGTTTTGTAAAATGTAATGAAAGTTTATGTGATAAAGAGGCGGGATTCTATAGTTGGTATCAAAGGATGGTTTAGTTATTTGTGGAAATTAGGATATGAAAACTCTAGGAAGAACCCTATAGAAAATTTTAAATATAGGAAATCTTCCTGGTATTTTGGTGAGTATTGAGTAAGGGGTTTCCAAGAAAATACATCCCTGTCTGGATACGAGCAGGTAGAGGTGGCTCTGGCACAGATGTACATAGGGGTAAAACCCGAAAACACCGCTTTGAACTAGACTCGAACGGGAACTGGTACACGACAATGGGCCTTGCTGCACTCTTGGTTACGACACTCCCGGGGGATATGCTTTGGTAAATTCATAAGCTTAGTATGAACCATTGTTAAAGGAACAAAGATAAAATAAAATAAAGATTCACATAAGAATATATTATCATGGATAACCTAGATGGTAACCTAGGGGATCACAAGTTAGGGTATACTTTTCTTCTACAAGTTATCCTTATATGCTTTAAGTTCCTTTTCATGATTATTGGTTAAGTATTTAAGCCCATAATTACACTTTCTCTTCTTAGTTAATGGTGGGAAATGGAATAACGTGTCCCAACAACCAATGTGATAGGAAATGCAACGATTTCCATATTAATATGACAGAGATGATTAGGGGATTAAAAGATTATTATTATTTTGGAAGACATTCACTATTTTGGGGACCCTATATGATTGAGGTAAATAGATTACTATAGTATTTCCATTGAGGAGTAAGGTTGACTTATATTTTGAAGAATCAATGAATTTAAGGTGGACTTATAGTAATTTAGGTTACTTATGGGAATGATTAACCTATCTTGGGTAAAATATGTTTAGGTTAGCTACTTTTTTTATAAGATGTTAGGAGTGGTTGATGTTGTCTGGAGATGAACAATGAAGTTGTTTTGGAAGACTATGTTATCAAATCCCTCTTGTATTTGGGTTTCAATCTTAGTTTGGTTTATTTTTGAGGAATTTTAAGGACCGTTATTTATGGGATGGTCTATGATGAACTTTGGGTATTACCATGGAACATTGAAGATTTAAAATTAGTTTCCATTCCTATGGGATTCTTCCTTTTTGAAGAGTAGTTTAACCGTACCCTTTCTGTTTTTGGGATAATGTTTGAAGATAGAAGAAATAGATAGTTAATCTTTTGTGGATTATGTGATTCTCTAGAAGATGATTCTTGTGTTTTGATGAGACCAAGTAGTTTTGAATGCTCATCATTTGGAGAAAAGATTAGTTTTGGTAGAAACTTATTAAAGGATGAAACTCTACATGAAGGTAGGTATATTTTCTTATGTTTTTGTTCTATGTAGTAAATGAATTCCTCAAAATTATGAAAAGGAACGTAAAACAAAAACGTTTTTTGGTTTACGTTTCCTACTAGGTAATCAATGACCGTTTACACACATCATAAGTTTGGGATTTTCTTATGGTTAACTTTCTCCTAATCATGTTCTCTATCACTCTCCCTCAGAACTTGACCCTTTGTTTTTCTTCCATGTCCATGTTTTCCTACATGGAATCCTAGTGTGGGCTAACTCGGGTGACCTTCATACTTCCCTTCTTCCTTTTAAAGTAATAGTTTTACTAGCTCCTTTTCCGATGTGGGACTTTCAATGAAATTTCAAAACCTAATTTTAAAAATTGCAAGGACGCAATTTCTTAAGGGGGGAAGATTGTAACGACCCTAAATTTTGAATAAATCATGTTTCCTAATTTTATGTGTTATTTTATTTTATTTTTATACTCAACAAAAATGTTTCATTTGATAACATGAGTATAATTAAAATGAGACAGTTGGGTTTAGACGGTTATATGACCATTGGTCAATATGACTGCTGGAAACTAAACATTTTGATTATTGCCTCTAAATACAAGTAATCTTGGTTAATTAATATAGAAAGAAGATTCGATGGCCTCACCCAGTAGTCTTGGACCGATCGAAGCCCATCTAACAGAACTTGGGAAGGAGGTAGCACCACTGGGCTTTTCTCTGGACCAAACCCAAGCTGAACTTCATCATATAAAGCTAGAACGGGATCGCCTTTGCGAGAAGTTCAAACTGATAGAAATTACTACTCGTGCAATGTTGGCCGAGCCTCCCTCGGATTCTCTCACCTTAGCACACCTTACACTTAGGTCCTATGCTGGTGTGATAAGGGGCTATGTAAGGAGACCGTAACTGCCTTGTGTAATCCTTTGTTTTAAATAAAAATTAGGATTTCTTATTATGATGAAGTTTATGAATTTTCAAATGACCGGATAAATATAGTATGCATATTTTTGATGAATTTTAGAAAAAGGATATTTTAAAAATGTTTATGTAAACCTTAAATAATTAAAAATGTGTAATGATTTTCAAAAAATGGTCTTCTACAGTTATGTTCAGTACGAAATTTAGAGTCTAATAAGAACAACTTGATTTTTGATGAATAGTAAATTATGAATAGTGATTTTATGATTAGGATTAATAATGTGTCCAAATAGATTAGTAATCTCACTTAAAGAAAGTATTAAAATAAGCTAGGCACTTTGATTAAGTAATGTGATTCAATAAAATGGTTAAATAAGGGTTTCATAAATTATTATTCATGTATTAGTTTTTTCAGATGAATAGTGTTTTTTAATTAAAATTTTAATTAAAAATATTTAGATAATTATTTTTATAAAACGGATTTCATTTTTGAACTCAGAGCACCGATATTATGCTATGGTAATTTTTGGGGTTTTTTCTGAAAAAAATGAATTTTCGGTGAATAGTGATTTTATTTAAAAATTAAATTAAAAATATTTAGAAAATTATTTTTATAAAATGGAGTTCATATTTGTAATCAGAGCGTTGATATTTGGTTAAGGTGAAATTTTGGGATTATTCTGAGAAAATTGAATTTTCGATGAATAGTGAAAATACAGTTTTTAAGTTACGGGTGTTTAATGACATCATTAAATGATGTATTAAGTTTGTAATCAATATGTTAAAATTATGAATAGTGAGATAAGGTATGAGGTGTCCCAAGTGGCCAATACCATGGGAAAATACCATGGGCAAGCCCATGGTTTTGCCAAAACCACTAATGAGGTGTCCCTTTGCCATTAATGCCTTGTCCCCTCACTTTCCCTATAAATACCAAACCATCCTCTCATCCATTCGACTCCCCACTTTCCCCCAACGAAGTTCTGATCTCATTACCTCCCAAGGAGTCCTCCCATGGTGCCCCAAGCCCTCAAGGTCCCAACCTTTGAGTTTTAAGAGTTATTTTTTAAGGTAAGGGATCCGACCTCTCTCTTTCATTTCAAGTAATCTCTTTTATGTCATTCCTTTTATGCTCCATGTTCTTATGTTGAAGGATGTTCTTTTATACTCCACTTACTGACATTTTCATGTTCACATAATGAGAGATCCCCTCTTACTCTCATTATTTCGTTTTATGAAGTTTTAAGTGGCGCTGTTAGGCTGCCGAAATTTTTGTAACAGATTCTTTCTCCCTTCTCATTTTTCAAGATCTATTTTCATGTAAAGTATTTCAAGTTCCTTTTTATTATGTTGGGGTATGATCTCTAAATTTATCATACTGATCTTTTTTGATTATATGATGAGAGACCCCATTTGATCTCTTCAATTCAGTATTTTGAAGTTTTAAGTGGCGTCGTTAGGCTGCCGAATTTTTAAGTGGTTCTTCACCCTTCTCGTTTTGAAGTTCTACTTTCATGTCAATTCTTTCAAGTTCCTTTTTGTTATTTTTGGGTATGATCTCTATATCTATCATACTGGAATCTTATTTTCATATGATGAGAGACCCCATTTGATCTCTTCAATTAAGTATTTTGAAGTTTTAAGTGGCGCCGTTAGGCTGCCGAATTTTTAAGTGGTTCTTCACCCTTCTTGTTTTGAACTTCTACTTTCATGTCAAGTCTTTCAAGTTACTTTTTAATTATGTTGGGGAATTTTCTCTATATCTATCATACTGAACTCTTATGTTCACATTATTAGAGGCCCTATTTTATCTTTTCAATTCATTTTTGTTGAAGTTTAAGTAACGCCGTTAGGCTGCCGAACTTTCATAAGAGAAATCTAATTTTTGTCTTCCTTCCATGTTTTTCATTTCAAATGGTATGTCCTTGAAATTTCATTACCATGATCATGTGTCCTTATAATTCTGTCCATCTACTGTTTTATGGGTCATTTATGAATGTTTGATCCATTTTCCCTCTCTTTTTAATGTCTTCTAAAACCTCGTAACATAGCCGTTATGCTGCAGAATTTTCATCTCAAAATGTCTCTCTCTTTTTCTAAAGTTCTTTTATATTATTAAGTGAATACTCAAATCTCTTTCTTCTAAAGGGGTATTAAAATATATACCAAAATGTTCTATTTTAAATTCTGGGATTTACATACATGAGACCCACCTTCCTTTTCTGTGGGTTTTAAAGTGACGTAAAGATCATGTCTTTAAAGCAGTTTTTAAAACGTTATGATTAAGAAATGAGACCCATTTATTTTATGCTATATGGTTTATTTATGAAATGTTTGATGATGATATATGTGGATCACATGATAATAAAGGCAAATTTAAGGGTGCGCCCTGATAGCGCTCCAATGCATTGGGTAATGATGTAACCACTAGAGATTACAATTTTCACGATACCTTGGTGAATAACCTTTGTAATTTCCAAATGACACCTTGGGGATGGACCTTGGTGATATGTTCATGATTGTCAATATTAAATGTTGCAGCCACATCTTCAAGTTATGAAAAATTTATATTTTTATTATGATATGCCTCATGATTTCATTTTCATGCCTTAAAGTTCTTTTCATGACTTTATTGATGTATCTCAAGTTCATATGTAAAATGTTTCACTTGTTTCCCTTGTTGGGCCTTCTGCTCACCCTTTCTTTTGATGTATATCCCCAGGTTATGAGATGAAGTAATGAGCCTAGGGTGAACATGAGGAGAATATTTTCAAGTGTATTAGAAGAATGTTTTATGTTTTCACGTTTAAAGTTCCTGGTTTCCAAGACACTAAACCTTAAAGATCCTCAGTTTTGTAAAATGTAATGAAAGTTTATGTGATAAAGAGGCGGGATGCTATAGTTAAGGGGTATCGTCTGTGGATAGATAAACTAGGTTATCAAAAGTTCATAGTTAGTTGAGATTTAGTGTTTCATGAGTTCAGGATCTTTGGTGATAAAGGATGAGAGTTTTTAGAGTCTTCTAACAAGGATAGTGAATCCTTTAGACCTCCAGCGCCTATAGGTGTTGAAATTCTTTTGGAAACTAAAGACCAATTACAATCTGGGACTAATTCTACTCCTTCCATTCCTCATATGCAAGGTGAATCTGATTTTGATTCGGATTCTGAACCTAAAATAGAATAATTGGGTAATCTAAGAAATTATCAACTCACCCGAGATAGAGAGAGAAGAGTAATTAGGCCTCCATCCCATTTAATCATGATAATATTCCTACCTATGCATTTAATGTTTCTTGGGATATGTTTAATGATGAACCTCAAACTTATAAGCAATCCCTTGAGTCCAAAGAATCTACTAAGTGGTTAGGTGTTGTGTATGAAGAGATGAATTCACTCCTTAAGAATAACACTTGGGTTGCTGTTTCCAAACCTAATAACCAAAAGATTATAGGTTCTAAGTGGATATATAAGAAGAAGGAAAACAATATTGGAGAAACTAAAATTAAATTTAAATCCCAAATGGTTGCTAAAGGATTCCTTAAACGTGAAGGTATTGATTATAGTGAGATATTCTCCATGGTTCCTAAACATTCATCTATATGGATTCTTCTTTCTTTTGCTTCCATGTTTGATTTTCATGTTGAACAATTAGATGTAAAACTACATTTTTTTCATGGTGCCCTTGATGAAACAATTTATATGACTCCTCTTGAAGGATTTTTAAATTTTTTTTAACCTAATCAAGTTTTCCTTATTAAGAAGTCATTATATGGACTTAAACAGTCTTCTAGGCAATGGTATAAAAGGTTTTGATTCTTTTATGATTGAAAATCAATTTTCTAGAAGTAATTTTGATGCATGTGTATACTATAAAACTGTTCAACATGAATCTGTTTATATGTTATTATATGTTGATGACATGTTTTTAATCTGTAGAAACATGTGGGCTATAAATTCTATTGAACTATGTCTTTGAAATGAAAGACTTAGGACATGATAGTCAGATCTTGGGTATGGACATAATTAGAGATAGGAAGGCTTGAACATTGCACTTATCTCAGTTTGCTTATGTTAAAAAGGTATTAAAAATGTATCTCTTTGAGCACATTAAACCTGTTAACATTGCTTTAGGACAACATTTTAAATTGTATTTGGAACAATCCCCTAAAGATGATGATGTGGCTACCTTCATGAATAAAATTCCATTTGCTAATGTGGTCGGAAGTCTTATGTATGTTATGGTCTGTTCTAGACCAGATGTAGCATTTGTTGTTTGCACTTTGAGCAGGTTTATGGGGAAACCTAGTAGGCCTCACTAACATGCTTTGAAATGGATTCTCAGGTATGTATCTATGTCTAATAAATTATGCATTTGATATGGATTAAATGATAGTTTTAGTGTTGATATTGTTGGTTTTGTTGACTCTGATTATGCTGTAAATATTAACACTCAAAAATCACTTACTGGTTTTGTGTTTCTTGTATATAGAGGACCGATCTCCATGCAACATACAATCAGTGGTTGTCATCTCCACTATTGAGGTAGAGTATATAGCCTTGATAGAAGCTATTGAGGAGGCTATATGGTTGAAAGGTTTGCTTTCCAAGTTGTTTTTATTTGATGATAGTATAGTAGTCCACTGTGACAGTCAATCAGCATTGCACTTGTCTAATAACTATGTGTGTCATGGTAGATCGAACCACATTGACATTAGAATTCATTTTGTTAGGGATGTTATAGAATTTGGGACAGTTAGTGTCACTAATATACTCACAGGGGACAATCCGGCCGATAGTTTGACTAAGGTTGTCACATTGTCCAAGTTCACGCACTTCCTTAAATTAATGAACATAGTCTCAATTCTATAACTTAGGTTGCGAGAACATCATTCTTAAATTCATTTCACTACAAGGTAGAGATTTGTTGTTATATACCCCTATATATGTTGCAATTTAATTCGTTTAGTTCCACTCTTACGATTTATTCATATTTGCCTAAGGGATTCATGTATGCATGGGGGTATTGTTGCATGGGGACTGTTCACATTGTTTTATGTTGCATATTTTTTACTGGAAATACTTGTTTTCCTTACCTATATATGCGCTTGTATTCGGACCGCTGATTGTGGGCGATCCAACGACTGTGGGCACTCTTGGTTGTGCTTATTTGCCTCGGTCTTGATCTGAGTCTTTAACTTTTGCGCCAATGGCACGCTGCCACTTGTATTGCCAGTTGTGTCGCCTTCTGTAAGGCGAACCACCCGTGGGATCACAGCCGTCCACGAGGGTTTCATCCGTAGTTTGCCTGCGCCGCCTGATGATTCGATGCCATGCCATCATTACTCCGCCTACGCGCCTTGATTCAGAGCGACCCATCCCTTTATGTCTGAGTTTTTTCGTCCGGTTCATCAAGAGAGCTCTCGATGTGAGCTTTTGTCGTGATAAGAAGGGATCTTGGAGAAGGGGGAAAACATAGGTATTCCGACCACCCGCACTCCCCTCCATCGTGCTCATGCCGCCTCCTGAAACTGGAGTACTGCTTTCATGGAGATTCAGTGGAGATCGACTTGATTTTGAGTCAATGGCGACTACGCATCAAAGGAGGTTCCAAATCTTGACTTGCTTTCATCGTAATCAAGTTTCGGTTTATGATCATTGGCTCTGTAGCGATTCATTTCTTTATTTCATGTTTGGAACTGTATTTTTCTTGGGTGTGTTCGTGAGTCCATCTAATAGTTGGCGGTATGGACTTTAAGTGACGAGTTTCATCACCATTACCTAGTTCAAGAGAAAACATCAATTTCGTTTTCATGTCACATTCTAAATTAAACGGCTTACCCCAACAGAAAACACTTCCTACAAGCTCGTAATCAGATCTTTCCCGATTTCACTAATTGAATCATCAATTTCCTGGTTCGCAAGGCGTCGGAGTCCCGTTGATCATTGTTAGTTCTCCATCAGATTCATCTCGGCATCGTGAAACTTAGTAATTCCTGATCAGAAGCAGATCTGAGATCAAACGGAACCCAGACTACCAACAGCCAAGCTTGGATTTCTCCAGTTCGTCTTCATCATGCGTCGCACCTCACAAGACGCTGAAACCCGCACTCTATCTCGGTCGCACCATCCTCAAGATCAGAACAACATCGACCATGGAAAACTCGGATCTGGATTTCATTCCACCTCCATTAAGATTTTTTTGGTTTCAATCAAGCTCAGCTTCAGAAATCCATTCAAAAATCATTTCTAGGTCTAAAACAGGTGCGGCTCGGATGGCGTCGTCTTCATCCCAAGCTTCTTCTTCAACAACAGAGATTTTTCTCACCCTATCTTCAATCGGCTGCTCGACTCTTCCTAGATAGAGGCAGCTTCGACCTCTGTATCGTGCTTCGTGAATGGCGGTGCCGAATTAGATCTCGGTTTGTCTTCAACAGAAAGCCGCAGTGCAGATTCGGCTTCAACGATTCGACTTCATGTAGGGCTCGAGATCATTTTTCGTCCCCTACCAGATCTGGCAATCAATTCTCCCTCCCGCGATGGTCTTTGCTGTGATCCTTTATCAATCGGCCTTGGAAGCAGCTTGAACCAAGGTCCTGTCAAGATTCCTTCCATCGCAAGCCTCAAATCGAAATTAGCCCGCTGCCCTTAAAAATCCATCACCACACTTGTAAAACATGGTGATGGTCATGGTTTATCAAGGAGGTTTATATTGGGACTTTCTTCTGTTTCCTAGACCTATTGTTCTAGAGGACTGATATTGACATTTTGGGAGGGTTTACTCATGGGGTATTCTACTATTTCCTAGGCCTGTTGTTCTAGAATCAGTTGTGTGCACTTGATTGTTATCGTACGAGTAGTCTACTGCCTAGATCTGTAGTATTTTTTGGTGTTGTGATACCTGTGCTTCTGTTTTGTATTGCTTGACTTTCTGAGTTAGCCTTGATATACATGTTTATGATTGTGGAAAATGATATGGAAAATGTGATTTGAATCTGATATACCTGCTTTTGTTAACTGTGGAAAAATGAATGTTTACCATGTTTTCTATAAAGCTGTTTTACTGCTTATCATGCCATGTTTTATTTAAAAAATGAGCATACAGGATTTGTTATACAGAGACTTGTTATGTAATGCCTAGGTGGGATCCTACTGAGCCTGCTGCTCACACCCTGCGCACTGCTTCGGTGGTGCGTAGACCTTTATTTGTCTTCTAGTGCAGGGGAAGGCAAGGCGCCGCAGTGAGGCGGCGAGACTGATGTCAGCTGGGATGGGTAGTTGATGGTGAGAGGGTTGGAGTCCGTCCATGTCGTCGTTGGAGTAGTTGTTGGTTTTGAGTCCCTTGCAGTCAGACTTGTCTTTTGGAGTTTTTGGGTGTTGTTATAGTTTTTCTGTTTCCGTTGTTTTTCCTTACAGTTATGGCATATATATTTGTTATTCTTCCGCTGTTCCTTTCTTGCTCTATATATGTATGCCATGTGCTTGTTCAGGTTGAGCAAAATCGTTCCCTCAGTTTTGTTCGTTTGATGCCCGGGTACTTGTCGCCAGCCCATGGGGATCGGCAACGCCCTTCGGGTATGTGACAGATCGGTTCGAGTGCCGGGTTTGAGGGCAACCCGGGTTGGTTCGTTACAATTTGGTATCAGAGAAGGTTTGTCTTCAAGAATCTTTTATTGAGATGTCTGTTAGATTGGAGATATGATTGTTGGGACTTTAGAGGTATGTTGCGATGAGTGCCTGACCAGTTCTTGTCGTAACGAGACTAAAGTTACCATGGGATGTCAGGATATGTGTCTCTAGTGTTGGTTTTTGCTTTTGAAATCTCAGTTTCTGCTTATGGGTTTTCTAGTTTGAACTGAGATTGGTTATGTGTCTGATCGTTCTTATGATTCGATATGCAGCAATATGCCTCCGAGATGACTTTCACAGGTTCCTCAGGAAGGTGCAATTGATGCTCCTCAAGGAAATCCACATATGGATCAGAATCTCATCAAGACTATCGTACGGGTAGTCCGTGCTGTCGACCAGGATGTTCCGTGAGTTCAAAACGCAGTGGTTGAAGTACAACTAGGAGTTGGAGGAGAAAGAGATCGATCGCAGGAGTTCTTGCACAAGAAGACACCGTCCTTTAAATGGACAACTAAACCTCAAGAGGTGGAGGATTAGTTGGACATGATTGATCAAATCTTCGACTTCCTAGAGACACCTGAGAATATCAGGGTGAAGTGCGCATCATTCAGACTCGAGGGTTCTAACAAGCGTTGGTGGGACTCTATGGTCCAGGCAGACAAACATGTGGGCTTGGATTGGAAGGGTTTCAAAACACTGTTCTTTCAACAGCTTTGTCCAAAGTCTCTGATGTTGGCAAAATCTCTGGAGTTCCTATTGTTGTAGTAGAAAGAGCGTTCAATGTCATCCTACACCAACCAGTTTGTTGAACTTGTCCGTTTTGCTCCGGACATGGTAAGGAATGACCAGCTGAAGGCACAAAAGTACCTATAAGGTTTGCGACTGGATATTAGATCATAGGTGTTCATGTTGAAGATTTCTACTTATGTGAAGACAGTGGGCAGAGAAATGATGGCAGAGATGGACATGGAAGGAAAGGTCGGCACTACTGCCTCTTCTCTTCCAACTGGTGACAACTTCAGTGGCGTGCGTGGGAATAAGAGGAAGTTGCAGGACCGTCGCAGAAGTGGTGGAGGTGGGTCTCAGTAGCGAGCCTCCTCTGCACCATCCGTTGCAGCTGGCAGTGTGCCTCTGACTTGCTACGAGTGCGACAGGGGGGGTTACACCAGACGTTATTGTCCTATGCCCATAAAGACGTGCAATAACTATGGATGTGTTGGTCATCTACAACGTTTCTGTCAGACTATGAATACGCCTCGTTATGGTCAGGGTTCGTTAGCTTCAAAGGCTACTACGGTGCAGTCAGAAGCTTCAAAGACTACAGGGCTCCAACCACATGCTTCAGGAGTGAAGCATTTACACGCAGTAGATGAGTGTCCAATGGCAGTTTATGCAGGTTCATTAATAGTGAGAGGTACACTCCTTATTGAAGCTTCAGTAACTACTGCTTTGTTTGATACTGGTGCCTCCCACTCATTTATATCTCAACGTTTTGTTGATATGCTTAAACTTTCAAAGGAACTTATTCCCTTTACAATGGAGTTAGCGACACCTCTTGGTAAGAGGAAAGAGCAAGGGTTCAGGTGTCCTTGTTCGCTCACAATAGCTGACACAAAGTTGGTCTGGGATTTTCTTGTTCTTGATTTGGATATGTTTGACATCATCATCGGTATGGATTGGCTTGTTGCTCATCGAGCTGAGGTTGATTGTTATCATCTGTGTGTTTCGTTTCTTGCTGCTGATGGGAGCTCTTGTTTGTTTCAGGGAGAGTGGGACCCAAGGTCAGGTCGTGCAGGACCATCCTGCCCAGAGCTCAGGAGTTTGTTGGTTGCTGGTGCATTTGAGCCTGCTAACGTTTCTTCTGTTGTAGATCTTCTTGTTGTTGTCCAAGACTTTCTTGACCTTTTCCAAAATGACTTCTCCGGTCCTCCTCTAGAGAGAGAGGTAGAGTTCACCATTGACCTATTGCAAGGTACACAGCCAATATCGACGCCTTCTTATTGCATGGCACCGGCGGAGTTGAAAGAACTCAAGATTCAGTTGGATGAACTATTAGATAAGATTTTTGTTCTCCCTAGTATTTCGCCTTGGGAATCCCCGATGCTCTTTGCTAAGAAAGTAGATGGTTCACTTTGGTTATGTGTGGACTATCGAAAGATGAACCGGGTAATGGTTAAGAACAATTATCCTTTGCCTTGAGTGGATGATTTGTTTGATCAGTTGAAGGGAGAAAAGTAGTTTTCAAAGATTGATCATTGATTGGGTTATCATCAGCTCAAAGTCTGAGAGTTTGATATACTAAAGACGGCCTTCAGGAGAAGGTACGACCATTATGAATATCTTGTGATGCCTTTCAGCATGACTAATGATCTTATAGTTTTTATGGCCTTGATGAATCAGATATTCCACCAATATCTTGACACTTTTATAGTAGTGTTTGTGGATGATATTCCAGTTTATTCAAAGTCTGAGCATGAGCACGAGCACCATCTGAGTTTGGTTCTGGAGATTCTGAGAAATCATCATCTGTATGGAAAGATTTCAAAATGTATTTTCTGGATTCGAGAAGTTATGTTCTTGGAGCACAAAATTGTTGAGCATGGCTTATCAGTTCATCCAAAGAAGGTAAAAGATGTTTTTTTCTAGAAGGAACCATGAAATGTGTTTGAGATACAAAGCTTCCTTGGTCTTGCTGGATACTATCAACGGTTCATTAAGGATTTCTCTAAGATAGCATCACCTTTGACTGCTTTTACCAAGAAAGCGGTGAAATTATCATGGAATGCAAAGTGTCGGTCTTATTTTAATGGACTGAAACGACTTCTGACATCATCACCTCTTATGATCTTACCTGAGCCCGGTAAGGGGTACGTGGTGTTCTGTGATGCATCGGGTGCTGGTTTGGGATGTGTGCTTATATAGGATGATCATTTGGTAGCTTATGGACCTCGTCAGCTCCGACCGCATGAGAAGAACTACCCCAATAATGGTTTAGATATCGCTGCAGTGATGCACGTGCTTGAGTGTTATCAACACTATCTCTTTGGGGATAATTTCACAATTTTCTCTGATCATAATAGTCTGAGATATATCTCTTCATAGAAGGACTTGAATCTCAGATAGAGATGATAGGTACAACACCTTTAGACATTTGACTTCGACATCGCCTACACTCTGGGGAAAGGGAATGTAGTTGCTGACGCTTTCATTAGGAAGGTACTGTCATAGACTATTCTGGAATCGAAGGAAGAGTGGAATCTTTTAGGGATTTTTGCTTAGTTTCACTTGGATGCTCTGTAGGATGTATCAGGTATGGTTCTGACCAATGTTAAGTTTTTATCATCTCTCCTAGAGTCTATCTTGAAAATTAAACAACAGGATGATGAGCTTCAATAGATTTGGGAAAACCTTTACGGTGGGGAGACAATTCATGGTTGGTCTCTTTCTTCAGATGACATACTTCAATTCGGAAAGCAAGTTTTCATCCCAACATCTGTGAGAAGTTTTGTCTTGTTTTATTTTCATATCTCTTCATGGGTCATTCATCTAGTATCTATAAAGATGTATTATGACATGAGAAGATGGTTTTAGTGGCCGGGTATGAAGCGAGACACTGCAGATTATGTGACCCACTATTACACCTGCCAACGAATAAAGGCAGAGCACTTGAAGCCCTCTGGTTTTCTTTAGCCTCTCCCGGTGCCAGTTTGGAAGTGGGATGAGGTGTCCATGGATTTTGTTTTTGGGTTTCCATAGACGCCCTGAGGGAGAAATTCTATCTGGGTGGCTGTTGATTAGTTGAAAAAGTCTGCTCATTTCATTCTGATCAAAGATACCACTAAAGTTGAAGATCTAGGTAAAATGTATGTGCATGAGATCACGAGGTTACATGGAATTCCTTATACCATTTTATCAGATAGGGATCCTAGGTTTACCTCAAGGTTCTGGAGGAGTCTTCAAGGGGAAATGGGGACTCAATTCAAGTTGAGCACATCTTAGCATCCACAGACAGATGGCCAGATAGAGCGTGCAATTCATATCCTAGTAGATATTCTTTATTCCTGTGTCTTGGATTTTGGTGGTACATGGGATAACCATCTGGGACTGGTTGAGTTTGTTTACAACAACAGTTACCATTCATCGATCAGAATGGATCCTTTTGAATCATTTTATGGTCGCCCATGCAGATCACCTCTTTGTTGGGAAGAGGTGGGAAAAGTAGCTTTAGTTGGACCAAGTCTAGTTCAGGAGATTTCAGAAAATATTTAAGAGGTGCGACAACATCTGGTTACATCCCAGAGTCGACAGAAATTGTATGCAGATCAGCAGCGATGTCCTTTGGAGTTTTCCGTTGGTGATTGGGTTTTCTTGAAAGTTTCTCCTCAGTTGGGTCACCGTCGAATTGGAAAATAGGGAAAGTTGGCTCTGAGATAGTTGGACCGTTTGAGATCACTGGACTAATTGGGAAAGTTGCTTATTGGTTAGCACTTCTAGTTCAACTGACAAACATTCATGATGTTTTCCACATATCTCACCTTAGGAAGTATATCCATGATCCCACTCATGTTTTGAGTTGGGAAGAAATTGAGTTAGAGCCAGGTGATTCTGTTGTAGAAAAACCAGTTGAGATCGTTGACTCTCAGACAAAATTCTTGCGTGGGAAGTCGATTCCATTATTCAGAGTTTTATGGAAACAAGGATCAGATTATCATGAGACTTGGGAACACGAGTTGTTGATGAGGTATCAGTGACCTCATCTTTTTCCATAGGATACATCTTCCACATGACTTCCTTGGGATGAAAGTCTTTATGGTGGGGAGTTTGTAACATCCCATTACCTTGATCAGGTATGTTTTTTTATAAACTCCTTTATGTTTTTAAAATCCTTTTATGTGATTTTTCTAGGTTTATTGCAGACTGCAGAATAGGTACACATTGTGTACCAGAAGTACATTTTGTGTACTTGGTACTAGTTTCATTTCGGGGTTTGGGAGATCAAGGTGTGAATGGAGAGATCACACTGTGAGTTGGTACATGCCGTGTACCTGAGGTACATGTCGCATAGGGTGAAAATTTTAGTTTTTAATCTAAGGCGATGGGTTTTTTAGCGTAATTATCTGGCATGGGCTACACGTCATGACCAAGGGGTACACGTTGCGACTCGGCCCGCGACCAGGTTAAATTCATGCATTCTGGAGTTTTTCTTGGTCCTTTTCTCTCCAGACTTCATGGATCTCAACCTATGGCAGTTCTAGTGCATTTTTGAGAGACTCAACTTTTTCCAGATCGATCCAATCGACTCTGGTTCATCATTGCTTCCACTATGTGTCTCTCTGGGTAAGTGTTCTCTCGGATTCTTCCTTGTGATTGATCGTGATAGCGCCCTAGCCTTACGTTATCAGATCTGATGATCCAAGTTGGATGTTTCTTATTGTCCTAATCTAGACCCATTGTGAAATATTGTCTCAAAGGTCGTTCCTTGGCTAGTTGTAGTGAAGCAGACGTTCATTCTTGAGGTACATGGGCTTTATTCTATTCTCTAATCCCTTGTATTCTATTTTTAATCAATCCTTTGAGGCACAGGTTTGATTCTAGGGCCTTCATTGACTGCATTGTTGGGTTTCTTTGCTTTTGGATTCCGTTGCGGGCATGTGTGACCCGAACTTTGAGGTAGGTGGGTTCGTCTCTGGCCTATGATAATGAGCATGATTTTTATTTCTTTATAAATTGATTTATAAAATTGGTATGATTGTTTGTGTGTGTTGACAAAGGGTTTCGAAAGAAAAATGGTTTTTCCTTAGATTTTGATTAATTGACTGTGAAATGTTTTTGAATGGTTTTCAAAACATTGAATTTGAATTGTGAAATTGAGCACATGGGTTACTTTGGGTACTTAGGTGGAAGGTTTATCTTGAGTCCATCATCTATTGCTTTGTGATTATCAAGGGGGTTTATCTTGGGTCTTTCCTCTATTTCCTAGTCCTATTGTTCTAGGGGACTGGTATTGACATTTTTGGGGGTTTACTTATGGGGAATTCCTCTGCTTCCTAGGACCGTTGTTCTAGGATCAGTTTTGTGCACTTGATTCTTATGGTACGAGTAGTCTATTGCATAGACCTGTATTATTCCTTGGTGTTGTGATACTTGTACTTCTATTTTGTATTTCTTGGATTTATGAGTTATCCTTGATATACATGTTTATGCTTGTGGAAAATGATATGAAAAATGTGCTTTGAAACTGACATAACTGCTCTTGTTTAGAACTGTGGAAAGTGGAATGTTTACCATGTTTTCTATAAAACTGCTTTACTGCTTATCATGCCATGTTTTATTTTAAAAATGAGCATACATGATTTGTTATACAAATACTTGTTATGGAACACTTGGGTGGGATCTTACTGATCATGTTAGCTCACACCATGAACACTGCTTCAGTGGTGCGTAGACCTTTATTTGTATTCCAGTGTAGGGTAAGGCAAGGCACTGTAGTGAGGAGGCAAGGTTCATGTCAGTTGGGATGAGTAACTGGTGGTGAGATGGTTGGAGTTCATCCATTCCATTATTGGAGTAGCTGTTGGTTTTGAGTCCCTTACAGTCAGACTTGTCTTTTGGAGTTTTGGCTGTTGTTATAGTTTTTATGTTTCCACTATTTTCCTTACAATTATGGAATATATATTTGTTAGTCTTCCACTATTCATTTGTTTCTCTATATATGTATTCCATGTGCTTTTTCAGGTTGGGAAAAATTGTTCCCTCAGTTTTGTTCGTTTGATTCCCAAGTGCTTGTTGCCGGCCTGTGGGGATCGGGAATGCCCTTCGGGTATGTGACAGATCGGGTCAGGTGCCAGGTTTGAGGGAACCTCGGGTTAGTTCATTAAAGTTTAGTATTAGAGGTGGTTTATCCTCAATAATCTTTTCTTGGGATTTCTGTTAGACTGTAGATAGGATTGTTGGGACTTGAGCAGTATGTTGGGATGAGTTCCTGGCCAGCTCTTATCTTAACGAGACTCAAGTTACCATGGGATGTCGGGATATGTGTCCCTAGTGTTGGTTTTTGCTTTTGAAATATCAATTTATTCTTATGGGTTTTCTAGTTTTAATTGAGATTTGTTCTATGTCTGATCGTTATTATGTTTTAGTATGCAACAATATGCCTTTGAGACGTCTTCCACGTGTTCCTCAGAAATGTGCAGTTGATGCTCCTCAAGGCAATCCCCCTATGGATCAGAATCTCATCAAGACTATCATACAGGTAGTCTGTGATGTTGATCAAGATGTTTTGTGATTTCAGAATGCAGTGGTTGAAGTACAACTAGGATTTGGAGGAGAAAGAGATCGATTGCAGGAGTTCTTGTATGAGAATAGACCTTCCTTTAAAGGGACGACTGAACCTCAAGAGGAGGAGGATTAACTGGATAGGATCGATCAAATCTTCGACTTCCTGGAGACACTTGAGAATATCAGGGTGAAGTGTGCAGAGTTCAAACTCGATGGTTCTAGAAGCGTTGGTGGGACTCTATAGTCCATACAGAAAAACATGTGGACTTGGATTGGAAGGGTTTCAAAACATTGTTTTTTTGGTAGTTTTTTCTAGTGTCTCTAATATTGAAAAAATCTTCGGATTTCCTATTATTGTAGTAGGGAGGGCGTTCGGTGTCATCCTACACCAACTGGTTTTCTGAACTTGTCCATTTTTCTCCAGACGTGGTAAGGAATGACCAGCTGAAGGCACAGAAGTACCTACAGGGTTTGCAACTGAGTATTAGATCACATGTGTACATGTTGAAGCTTTATACCTATGTAGAGATAGTGAACAAAGCAATGATGGAATATATGGACATGGTAGGAAAGGTAGGTGCTACTGTATCTTCTTTTCCAATTGGTGATAGCTTCAGTGGCGTGCATGGGAAGAAGAGGAAGTGGTAGGAACGTTGCAGAAGTGGTGGAGGTGGGTCTCTACAGTGAGCCTCCTCTGCACCATCCATTGCAGTTGGCAGTGTGCCTCTGACTTGATACCAGTGCGGCAAGGGGGGTCACACCCGAAGTTCTTGTCCTATGCCCATGAAGTCATGAAATAGTTGTGGATGTGTTGGCCATCTACAATGTTTCTGTTAGGCTCTGAATACACCTCATTATGGTCAGGGTTCGTCAGCTCTAAAGGCTACTGTGGTGCATTCAGAAGCTTCAAAGACTACAGGGCTCAAGCCACAGGCCTCAGGAGTGAAGCATTTACATGCAGTATATGAGTGTCTAGTGGAAGTAGATGTAGGTCCAGCAATAGTGAGAGGCACGCTTCTTATTGCAGCTTTAGTAGCTACTTCTTTGTTTGATATTGGTGCCTCCCACTCATTTATATCTACAAGTTTTGTTGATATTATTAAACTTCCAATGAAACTTATGCCCTTTATAATGGAGTTAGTGATATCTATTGGTAATAGGAAAGAGTAGGGGTTCAGGTGTCCTTCTTGATCATTCAAAATAGCTGACATGAAGTTGGTATGGAATTTTCTTATTCTTGATTTGAATCTGTTTGACGTTATCATCGGTATAGATTGGCTTGTTTCTCATCGACCTGAGGTTGATTGTTATCATCAGTGTGTTTCATTTCTTGTTACCGATGGGAGCTCTTGTGTGTTTCAGGGAGAGTAGGACCCAAGGTCAGGTCATGCAGTACCGTCCCAACCAGAGCTCAGGAGTTTGTTGGTTGTTGTTGCATTTGATCCTGGTGATGTTTCTTCTATTGAGGATCTTTCTATTATTGTCCTAGACTTTCCTAACATTTTCCTAGATAACTTATCTAGTCTTCCTTGAGAGAGAGAGAGGTAGAGTTCACAATTGACCCGTTTCCAGGTACACAGCTGATATAGATGCCTTCTTATCACATGGAACTAGTGGAATTGAAAGAGCTCAATATTTAGTTGGA
The DNA here is from genome assembly GCA_963277665.1 of Viscum album. Taxonomy (NCBI): domain Eukaryota; kingdom Viridiplantae; phylum Streptophyta; class Magnoliopsida; order Santalales; family Viscaceae; genus Viscum; species Viscum album. The sequence goes on from OY728143.1 coordinate 1,213,666,178, forward strand.
TGACCTATTAGAGAAGGGTTTTGTTCACCCAAGTGTATCATCTTGGGCATCCCCGGTTCTCTTTTCCAAGAAAGAGGATGGTTCACTTCGGTTATGTGTGGACTATCGAAAGTTGAACCGGGTAATGGTTAAGAACAAATATCATTTGCCTCGTGTGGATGATTTGTTTGATCATTTGAAGGGAGAAAAGTGGTTTCCAAATATCAATCTTTGATTAGGTTATCATCATCTCAGATTTTGGGAGTCTGATATACCAAAGATGACCTTTAGGAGAAGGTATGGCCATTATGAATATCTTGTGATACCTTTCGGTCTGACTAATGCTCTTGTGGTTTTTATGGACTTGATGAATCGAATATTCCACCAATATCTTGATACTTTTGTGGTAGTTTTCATAGATGATATTATGGTTTATTCAAAGTCCAAGTGTGAGCACAAACACCATCTAAGTTTGGTTCTGGAGATTCTGAGAAATCACTATCTGTATGGAATGATTTCAAAATGTTGTTTTTGGATTCAAGAAGTGATGTTCTTGGGGAACATAATTTCTAAGAATGGATTATCAGTTGATCCATAGAAGATAAAATCCGTTTTTCCTAGAAGGAACTACAAAATATGTTTGTGATACGAAGCTTATTTAGTCTTGCTGGATACTATCGATAGTTCGTTAAGGATTTCTCTAAGCTAGCAGCACTTTTGACTGCTCTTACCAAGAAAGTGGTGAAATTATCATGGGATGAAAAGTGTCAGTCTTCTTTCGATGGATTGAAAAGAATTCTGGCATCGACACCTATTTTGATCTTACCTAAGCCCGGTAAGGGGTACGTTGTGTTCTATGATGAATCGGGTGCTGGTTTGGGATGTGTGCTTATGCAGGATAATCATGTGGTAGCTTATGGATCTCATTAGTTATTTCCGCATGAGAAGAACCACCCCACTCATGATTTAGATCTTGCTGCAGTGATGCACATGCTTAAGTGTTAGCGACACTATCTTTTTGGGGAGAAGTTCACGATTTTCTCTGATCATAAGAGTCTAAGCTATATATTTTCCCAGAAGGACTTTAATATTAGATAGAGATGATGGGTATAATACCTTCAGATGTTTGACTTTGAAATTTCCTACTCTCTGAGAAAGGGAATGTAGTTTCTGGTTCTTTAAGCATGAAGGTACCATCACAGGTTGTTCTGGAATTGAAGGAAGAGTAGAATCTTATGGGGTTTTTTGCTCAGTTGAATTTGTATGCTAAGGAGGATGTCCCATGTATGGTTCTGACTAGTTTTCCTTTGTCATCATCTCTTTTGGATCCTATCTTGCAAAGTAAACAACAAGATTACAAGTTTCAGTAGATTCAAAAAAACCTTTATGGTGGGGAGACATTTCCTTGTTGGTCTATTTCTTCAGATGGCATACTTCACTTCGGAAAGTGAGTTTTCATCCCACCACCTGTGAGAATTTATATCTTTTTTTATTGTCACAACTCTTCATGGGACATTCATCTGGGATCTAGAAAGATGTATTATTATATGATAAGATGGTTCTTATGGTCGGGTATGAAGCATGACATTGCATATTATGTGTTTCACTATTACACCTGCCAATGGATAATGGAAGATCACTTGAAGCCCTCTGGTTTACTTTGGCCTCTCCCAGTGCCGGTTTGGAAGTGGGATGAGGTGTCCATGGATTTTGTTGTTGGGTTTCCACAGACGCCCCGAGGGAGAAATGTTATCTGGGTGGTTTTTGATCAATCTATGAAGTCTACTCATTTCATTCTGATCAAAGATACCACTAATGTTGAAGATTTAGGTAAACTGTATGTGTAGGAGATTGTGAGGTTACATGGATTTCCTTCTATCGTTGTATCAGATAGGGATCCAAGGTTTAACTTAAGTTTCTGTAGGAGTCTTCAAGGGGCAATAGGGACTCAGGTCAAGTTGAGCATAGCTTACCATCCATAGACAAATGCCCAAATAGAGAGTGTAATTCAGATTCTAGAAGATATGATTCATGCATGCGTCTTGGATTTAAGTGGACTGTGGGATAGCTATCTGGGGATGGTTGAGTTTGTTTACAACAACAGTTACCATTTTTCGATCATAATGGCTCCTTTTGAAGCTTTTTATGGTAGCCCGTGCAGATCACCTCTTTGTTGGGCAGAGGTGGGTGAAGTAGCTTTGGTCAGACCAAGTCTGGTTCATGAGACGTCGACAAAGATTCAGGAGGTGAAACGATGTCTGGTTAGAGCCCAGATTCGACAGGAATCATATGCAGATCGACAACATTGTCCTTTGGAGTTTTCCATTGGTTATTGGGTTTTCTTGAAAGTTTCTCCTCAGTTGGGTCACCGTAGACTTAGAAAATAGGGAAAGTTGGATTTGAGATATGTTGGACCATTTGAGATCACTGAACGGATTGGGAAAGTTGATTATCGGTTAGCACTTCCGGTTCAGCTGACAAACTTTCATGATGTTTTCCACATATCCCAGCTTAGGAAGTATAACCCTGATCCCACTCACATTTTGAGTTGGGAATAAATTGAGTTAGAGCCAAACACTTCTGTTATAAAGAAACCAATTGAGATCTTTGACTCTCAGATGAAAGTCTTGCATGGGAAGTTGATTCCGTTGGTCAAAGTGCTATGGAAATAAGGATCAGATTATCATGGGACTTGGGAATGCGATTCTTTGATGAGGGAGAAGTGGCCTCATTTTTTTTGAGAGGATACATCTTCCACATGAATTCCCAGGGATGAAAAGTCTTTATGATGGGGAGTTTGTAACATCTCGTTACCTTAATCGGGTATGTTTTTCTTTTTTCTAAGCTTTTTTATGGTTTTAAAATACTTTTTTGTAATTTTTCTCGGTTTATTGCAGACTATAGAACAGGTACACGCCATGTACTTAAAGTACACGTCGTGTACTTGGTGATGGTTGCATGTCGTGGTTTGGGGGATCACGTTGTGAATAGGGATATCACTCCATGAGTTGGTACATGCCATGTACCTGAGGTACATGTCATGTAGGGTAAAAATGTTGGTTTTTAATCTGAGGCGGTTAGTTTTTTAGTGTACTTATCCATCATGGACTACACGTCATGACCAAGGGGTACACATCATGACTCATCCCCTGCCCAGGTTAAATTCATGGGTTAAGGAGCTTTGCTCGGTCCTTTTCTCTTTAGACTCCATGTCTCTCGACCTATGACAGTTTTGGTGTGTTTTGAGAGACTCAACTTTTTTCAGATCGATCTGATTGGCTTCGGTTCATCATTTATTCTATAGCGTGTCTCTTCGGGTAGGTGTTCTCTCCGATTCTTCCTTGTGATTGATCACGATAGTGCCCTATCCTTGCATTATTGGATCCGCTGATCCAAGTTGGATGTTTCTTGTTGTCCTCATCTAGATATGTTGTGAAATATTGTCTTGAAGGCAGTTCCTTGGCTAGTTGTAGTGAAGTGGATGTTCGTTCTTGAGGTATGTGGGCTTTCTTCTATCTGAAAATCCCTTGTATTCTATTTTGAACCAATCCTTTGAGGTTCGAGTTTGATTCTAGGGCCTTCATTTAGGGCATTGTTAGGTTTCTTTTCTTTTGGATTCCATTGCAGGCGTGTGCGACCCGAATATTGAGGTAGGTGGTTCTGTATCTAGCCTATGAAAATGAGCCTGATTACTATTGATTTATAAATTGATTTATGAAATTGGAATGATTGTTTGTGTGTGTTGAAAAAGGGTTTCAAAAGAAAAATGGTTTCCCCTGGATTTTGATAAATTTATTGCGAAATGGTTTTGAATGGTTTTCAAAACATTGAATTTGAATTGTGAAATTGATCACATGAGTTACCTTGGGTACTTAGGTGGAAGGTTTAGCTTAAGTCCATCGTCCATTTCTTTGTGATTATCAAAGATGTTTTCCTTGGGGATTTACTATGTTTCTTAGGCCTATTGTTCTAGGGGACTGGTATTGACATTTGTGGGGGGGGGGTGGTTAATCATGGGGTATTCCTTTGCTTCCTAGGACCGTTATTCTAGGATTAGTTTTGTGCACTTGATTCTTATGGTATGAGTAGTCTGTTGCCTAGACCTGTAGTATTCCTTGGTGTTGTGATACATGTGCTTCTATTCTGTATTGCTTGGCTTTCTGAGTTAGCCTTGATGTACATATTTATACTTGTGGAAAATGATATGGAAAATGTGTTTTAAAACTGATATACTTGCTTTTGTTTATAACTATGGAAAAGGGAATGTTTACCATGTTTTCTATAAAAATACTTTACTACTTATCATGCCATGTTTTATTTTAAAAATGAGCATACAATATTTTTTATACAGAGACTTATTATGGAACACCTAGGTGGGATCTTATTGAGCCGGTCAGCTCAAAACCTGCACACTGCTTCGGTGGTGCATAAAAATTTATTTTTCTTCCAGTGTAGGGAAAGGAAAGGTGCCGTAGTGAGGAGGTGAGGTTCATATCAGTTGGGATGGGTAGATGATGGTGATATGGTTGGAGTACATCCATGCCATCATTGGAGTAGGTGTTGGTTTTGAGTCCCTTGCAGTCAAACTTATCTTTTTTAGTTTTTGGCTGCTATTATAGTTTTTCTATTTCTGCTATTTTTTTTACAGTTATGGAATATATATTTGTAATTATTCTTATGATCCTTTCTTTCTCTATACATGTATACCATGTGATTGTTCAGGTTGGTAAAAATCATTCCTTCATTTTTGTTCGTTTGATGCTCAGGTGATTGTTGTCAGCCTGTGGGGATTAGGAACGCCCTTCGGGTATGTGACGGATTGGGTCGGGTGTTGGGTTTGAGGCAAACCCTGGTCAGTTCATTACAACACCCCTCTAGACTGACCCTCGGTTTCCTAGAGGTCAATCACTTTTCAGGGCAATGGAAGTTGGGATCAAAACACCCCCTTAATTACAGCTAAGGACTATAACGACCCATACTTTACATACATTGTTATTACTTCATAATTGAAGCATACTTATTACAACATATAACAAAACCACAATAGGACCGTATAGGTATAGTGTCTTTAGAAACTGGGAAACATAAACAACTGGTTCATAAAGCATCTACAATGTCTCCCATTTATTTCATCATATCTAGAATCTCTTTTTGGCATATCCTACTTAATACCCTTCTTCCTGACCTGGGGAAAAGAAAACATACAAAAGGGTGATCTCAAATGCTCAGTAAGGGTAAACAAAAGAAATATCAATTACATCATATTCATAAAAACATAACATTTTGGAAATCTTAACCTGCAAAAGAGATCATAATTTCATAACATAGGATAAATCATAGTAGTGCAATGTAATCCCAATAATCATAACTTAAAACATGAAACTTTTTGGCATACACACATAATCATAGAGAATCATTTCTTAGTAGTCAAGACTCATTTCCAAGACTATCCTAGCGGACAAAGTCCATTTCTGAACTGAGTTCACTCCTCGTTTCAGTCCTGTATCACTGAACCGGATTAACCTGCCGTTCTAGCCATGTCTATCTCATGAGATATAAATATTTACCCAATGCATTGGAGGGAGATATAGGTCCCACCCATCTCATAATGAAACCATTCTTATGTGTGCCACAAAATCATAAATCATAGCATAACCCATGTAATAAAAAAAAGGGATTCTTAAACATCATGCCATTATAACATAATCCATATAAGATAAAAGGACATCATAAAAATAATTCCATCATAACATAATCAAATCAATGTAAAAATAGTGATAGAAATATAACCCTATATTATCTTATATGGAAGATAATTTTGATAAAACACTTGAACTTCATTCTTGAGGAAAATATCCTTTCTACTTCAAAAACATTTTTTTCCTTTCTTAACATGTCATACAATTTTAAACTAAAAGAATTTGATTTAAAATAAACTTGAAAACTTGTAAAGGAAGCTTCATGGAAATAATGTTTTAAAAATCCATTCATGACCGTATAAGTTAAAGAAAAACATTCTTCTCATACTTTGGCCGGAAAAGTCAAAAAAGTACCTCGTACTAAAAACGACAAAAGATTCCTTTCATATCTTTTACTAAAAACTCACCGAAGGGTAAAATTGGATTTAAACAATTGTAGGAGGATCGAAATAATATTAAATATCGAGGAAACATGGATGTTAATGATAAATATTCCCCAGTAAATTCTGAAGTATAAACAATCTCAGATAAAAATGAGATTGCGAGATTTTCCCTTACCTTAGGTCTGATTTGCTTTGTATGTGTCCAAACCTCCTGTATAATGATTTAAATAATGTTATTGAATTATTCCAGAATATTACTCATTATTATGATATCATATATGGTCATATTCTTAGCTTCTTATTAGTAATATTTCATTGCTACTTGTTATTCGGGTGTTTATTGCTTTTTGTTCTTATGCGTGTTTTGTCGACTAAATTCTTATTCTTCTTTTTAGGTTATAGATACCTCATTTCCAGAATGGTATTAGTGTAATATATATCATATTTATTCATTCAATTCATTTATATAATCATTATTCATTGAATATCATGTAGAACGAGTCGCATCACATCGTGGAGACGGTAGGCCGTACATACGCACGAGCGATGATATCGTTCCCATGATCGTGGAATTGCATTAAAGTGTATGAATACTATTTCAGAAACAATATAAATTTATAATAATCATATATAGTTATTATTTATATCATTATACCCATCCAAGTAAGGTGGTGGTGGAAAACAGATTACACCACGGCGTGGATACGGTATTCCGTACGTACGCACGCGCGGTGATTTCATTTTCCATAGGATGGATAGAAGGTGAAATAGGTTTGTTTCATATTTATAATAAAATATAAGTATATTAGTGATACTTATGTCATTACTTCATAATGAAACAACTAAATAAGAAGAAGTAGAAGAAGAAATAAAGTTGAAAGAATCGGTAACAGACATTACCCCTTCTTTGAAGCGCCTCTTCTTAACCTCCTCTTCGGGCACTAAAGATGGTCTTTGAAGAAGACCAGGACCTCTAGGATGTTTCTATGGAAGTTGAGAGGGAAAATGTTCAGGGTTTGTCTGAGATTGAAGGCTCTAAGTTGTGTAAAGTGGAGAGGGAGGAGGTGCCCTTTTATAAGGGAGGAGAGGGTCACTTTAAGAAAAACGTAAAATATTATTTTATAATAAAGTCATATTCGGTTTTTAATAGCTCCAAATTGATTTATTTCGAATCTAAGGTGGGTATGGGTCGAAATAATATCAAAAAATATATTTTAGACAAGTTTAGGTTACTATTTTAACTTTATCATTTAGATTTAACTCTAAGTTAAATAATTTAACTTTTACCGTGTCTTCTTGTTTTCTTACACTATATGGTTAATAAATTTACTATAACAAGACAAACAAACCCCAAGTGGTTCATTATTAATATATATAACTTTATATAAGTCATTTGGCTGAACCTTATATTTTTATGAATAAAATAAAAATTAATAATATAATATTTGTTTTAAAAACAATTTTATGTCAATTTTAACACTATTTGGTAATTGATTTTTTGTGAAAATCATAACAGAATGATTAGTTGAAAAAAAGTTAAATAAATCAATACTAATATGTCATATTAACCTATAAAATTAGTTTAATTCATAAAAAGTCTCAAATTACATTTATTTGGGTACTTATAATATCAATTATGTTAATATTTCCTTAATAAGGTAATTACTACATCATCATTGTGTCATAAATAAATTAAATTATTTAAAGTCTAAAAATTATAAATAAAATACCATTATGTAGGAAATATTTTTAGCTTTATAATTAATATTTATAGTCGTATTTATATTATTTATAACCCTATATTAAAAATGTTTTAGTTATTAAACTTTGATTTTAACCATTTTAACTCTTCTTTAAATAAAATAATATTAAATGTCCTAATCTAATAAAAGTGGACCTAAATGGTCATATTTTATTCATAAGGTTGTTTTTGGTCGAATTAAACTTATCTAATAGAATTAAGACACATGTTAGGGTAATAATAATACCATTTTTGCCCTTAATTACCCTATTTACTTTTAACCGTGGTAAATAAAAGTAAAAAGTTACTATTCACCAAAAATTATTTTTATCTTATTGAACCACATTTTACTCCTTGATATTAACCGTGTCTCTCAGATTTTTTAAATTCCACTCACTGAAGCGGTAAAATTAAGTTTTATGTAAATTTGCAAATTCTCCTAGGAGGTGGGTAAAAGACGGTGAAAAGTTCAATAAAATTTTTATATATCTAAAATTATTATAAAATGACTCCAATGAATTACTTTGAACTTATATAGGTATTATGTATCAATTTTGACCTAAAATAAATTTAAATAAAATAAATAATTATTTAAAAAAATTAGGTTTTTAAATAGTAACCCTGTGTTTTCACTGTTCATCAAAAATTGAAAGTTTTCAGAAAAATACCAAAAATTCAACCTAGGATAATTTCAATATTCCGAATCCTAAAATGAAGTCCATTTTGAAAGATAAAATTTATAAAATTTCAAAAATTGGGTATTAGTATTCATAACAGCTAGTTTTAATAATATTTTAATAGCATATCATTGTTTAGTGAAACTCGGTATTGCGTACAACACAAGCTATTGAGGAAGGTCGCGATTGCGTGTAAAGCAAGCCAAGATAGTGTTGAAAGATTCCTTTAATGATGTATATAACATAAAAACAAAATATTTCTCATAAAAATCTCGGGTGTTACATTCCACCACCCTTAAAATGAGTTTCGCCCTCAAAATTCGTCACTTTGTAACAAACAGATGAGGATACCTCTCCCTCATCATATCCTCAAGCTCCCATGTAGCTTCTTCTAATTGGTGGTTCCTCCATAAAACTTTCACCAAGAGAGTGGTCTTGTTCCGTAGGACTTTTTCGCTGTGATCCAGAATCTCTATCGGCTGTTCTTCATAAGAAAGGTCTTGCTCCAGCGGTACAATTTCTGAGCTGAGTACATGTAAAGGATCGGGTATGTACTTTCTAAGGAGAGATACATGGAACACATAGTGAACTTGAGAGAGATTCGGTGGAAGCGCCAATAGGTAAGTTACCTTCCCAACACGATCTAGTATTTCGAAAGGACCGATATACCTAGGGATAAGCTTTCTCTTCATTCTAAATCTCATTACTCTCTTCCAAGGAGATATTCGTAAGAACACTTTATCACCCACTTCAAACTCTAAGTCTTTTATTCGGTTATCGGCATAAATTTTTTGTCGACTCTGAGCTGATCTTATGTGTTGTTGAATAGATCGGACCTTTTCTGCCATCTCATTAACAAGATCATGTCCTAATAGCTTTCTTTCCCCAACTTCATCCCAGAAAGTTGGAGTTCGGCATTTCTTTCCATAGAGAGCTTCATAAGGAGCCATCTGAATACTGGAGTGAAAGCTATTATTATAAGAAAATTACACCAAAGGTAGGTGTTGATCCCAACCACCTTTGAAATCCATAGAGCAAGCTCTTAACATATCTTCTAGAGTTTGAATTGTTCTCTCAGACTGACCGTCTGTCTGAGGATGATAAGCAGTGCTGAAACTCAACTCTATATCCAGAGTATGCTGAAGACTTCATCAAAACTTTGAGGTAAACATCGGATCCTGATCAGATATAATGGAAAGTGGTACTCCATGAAATCTTAACACTTCCTTTATATATATCCTGGCAAGCTGATCAAGAGATAAATCCTATCTAATAGCAATGAAGTGTGTTGACTTCATAAGACGATAAACTATAACCCAGATAGCATTATTGCCTTTGGATGTTTTAGGAAGTCTAGTGACAAAGTCCATAGTGATGTTTTCCCATTTCCATTTTGGTATGGGTAATGGTTGTAACATCCCCTTAGACTTCTGTCTCTCAACTTTAACTTGCTGACAAACCAAGCATCGAGAGACATATTCTGCAACATCTCTTTTCATGCCATCCCACCAGAAGTACACTTTCAGGTCCCTATACATATTCGTGCTTCCAGGATGAATAGAGAATGAAGAACTATGAGCCTCATCCAGTAGATCCTTCTTTAATTATGGGATGGTAGGAACACAAACCCAATTCCTGAACCTTATTATCCCATCACAATCAAGGTTGAATTCAGGAACATTTCTCACCTTCTTTTGTAACTCTACATCTTCTTTTTGTGCCTCTTTAATCTTCACATGTATAGATGGTTGAACATTCATTTGAGAAAGATAAGATTTTTCCCCTTCCATTATAATTCCAAGATCCATTCTTTTTAAATCCATAAATATTGGATCTTTTGTGATCCTCATCATGGATAAGCTAGCACGGTCTTGTCGACTTAATGCATCTTCCACTTTGTTTTCTTTCCCAGGGTGATAATGAATTAAGCAGTCGTAGTCCTTAATCAACTCCAACCATTTTCTTTGGCATATATTCAGATCCTTTTGTGTGAAAATATACTTTAAACTTTTATTATCAGTATAAATATCACACCTTTCTCCATAAATATAATGCCTCCAAATCTTTAATGCAATGATTACCGCAGCTAACTCCAAATCATGAGTTGGGTAATTTTTCTCATGGATTTTCAACTGTCGTGAGACATAAGATATCACCATATTGTTTTGCATGTGAACACACCCCAATTCATTCTTGGATGCATCACTATAGATCACAAACCTTTCTCTACTACAAGGTAGTGTGAGAACAGGTTCACTGGATAACCTTATTTTTAACTCCTTGAAATTCTCTTCACACTCCTATGTCCAAGCGAACTTAACTCCTTTTCGAGTCAACCTGGTGAGTGGATTAGATAATTGTGAAAAATCTTTCACAAAACGTCGATAATATCAAGCCAAACTAAGAAAACTTCGGATCTCAATTACTGTTGTTGGTCTCGACCATCTTTCGATATCCTCTATTTTTGCTGGATCCACAGATATCCCCTCTTTTGAGATTATGTGACCCAAAAATGAAACTTTTTGAATCCAAAATTCACACTTGGTAAATTTGGAATAAAGCTTCTCCTTTCTCAGGGTCTCCAATATAATTCTCAAGTGATCTTCATGTTCTTCCTTGCTCTTTGAATATACAAGAATATCATCTATAAAGACTACCACAAACTGACCAAGATATTCTCTAAAGACTTTATTCATTAGATCCATGAATATAGTAGGGGTATTAGTAAGACCAAATGGCATCACTATAAATTCATAGTGTCCATACCTTGTACGGAAAGCTATCTTTGGTATATCCTCCCTTTTGACCCTTATTTGATGATACCCTGAATGAAGATAAATCTTGGAAAAGTATTGAGCTCCGCGTAGTTGGTCAAATAAGTCATCAATGCGTGGGAGAGGATATTTGTTTTTGATAGTGATCTTTTTAAGTTCTCGATAATCAATGCAGAGTCTCATTGATCTATATTTCTTCTTAACAAACAGAACAGGTGCTCCCCAAGGTGATGCACTAGGGCGTATGAATCCCTTATCAAGATTCTATTGGAGTTGCTTCTTCAATTCTTGCAACTTAATTGGGGCCATTCTATAAGGTGTCTCTGAAATAGGCATAGCACCCGGTATGAGTTCTATTGAAAACTCAACTTCACGATTTGGTGGAAGACCTGGAAATTCCTCCAGAAAGACATCATCAAACTCCCGTACAATGGGCATATTCTTAATCGTGATTTTCTCTCCAACCATTTGAGATAAATAACCTTCATTTAGTGGAATCAAGACCCATAAGATGGAAGAAATTTCCACTGGAAGGTTATGTTCATCCTTGCATCGATAGACGATCATAGATTGATCTGGAATATGAAATGTGACTTACTTTCTTTAGCAATTGATATAAGCTCCATATAAATAAATCCAATTCATGCCAAGAATCACATCAAATTCAACTATAGGAAGGATCACAATATTTGCAAGAAGCACTTTCCCACAAACTTCAATAGGAGAAGAATTGTAAACTTTTGATGCGGCTGTTGTGCCATTAGGTGTTGTCACGCTAACTCAATATCTAACTGCTGAGGTAATATGGCGATACCCTTAGAAAATTCTTCAGAAATAAAAGAGTTGGTGGATCCACAATCAAATAAAACATTTGCTACTTTAGAGTGGATGGTAAGTGTACCTTTCACCACTTCGTTATCATACTCCACATCACTGATAGAAATTGCATGTGACTTTCCTTTGTCTTTAGCCTTAAGAGTTTGTTGACGTCGATAATCATCAACAACCCTTGGATTAGGGCATTGATTGGCATAATTACCCATTTCCTTGCACTTGTAACATTAAAGTGTAGGAGGTGCACTCTGTGTATCCTTTTCTTTGTTCTCATCACTAGACATATTCTTCCCATCATTGCGGCATTCAAATGCCTGATAACCTTCCTTTCCACATTTGAAACATTTACTTGTCCCTTTAAGACAACTCCCTCCATGTTTCTTTCCACACTTTGAGCATAAGGTAAAACTCATCTTCTTTTCAGTGTGGTCTTTATATTTCCCTTTGAATTCCATTTTCCTCTTCTTATCAAATGCATATGACCGAAGGGTTACTCCAATCTCCATCTCAACCTTGAGAGCACATCGAACGATTTCCTCATAGATATTGAAGTCCCTTATGGCTAACGCCCTTCGAAGACTTGGTTTTAAGCCACTAAAGAATCGATCGATCTTACTCTCAGGTTGGATAATAATCCCAGAAGCGTACCTTGCAAGTCTTGTAAAATTTGCTTCGTAGGTACCAACAGATTCATCATCCTTTTGCTTTAGTTCAAGAAACTCCTTCTCCATCTTTGTTCGAAGAATATGAGGGAAGTACTTATTGAAAAATAAGTTCTTGAACTCATCCCATTCCATGGATTCAATTTCATCCCTTTGCCTCGTATTCTTGATAAGATCCCACCATTGATCAGCTTCACCTTCCAAACGATATGCTGCTAAGATGAATTTATCATGTTTATAACATTGAAGAACTAAAAATATCTTTTCAGTGGTACTGATCTACTGTTTAGCCACTAATGGACCAGTAGACCCGCTGAATGAGGGTGGAAGCTGCCTCATGAAGAATTCAACAGAATTTTGCTCCTTCCTTTACTCATTTGGAAGTCCTACATGATTCATAGCTTGAGAAAGTTGTGTGAGAATGGCTAAAAGATTTTGCATTCCAACTCCCATAATGTTTGGTTTCTTAGGAGGACAATCATTGCATTGCCCATCGCATTCAGCATTAACATGGTTCCTTCGGGTTCTAGCCATTGACTAAAACCAAGAAGAATAGTGTGAGCAACACTAATTATAATAGTAAAACCACATAATCAAGAATAAAATTTCACACTTAAGGTCTTATCATAGGTTGTTCATGGCCATTTCTAAAACACTAAGATTGTGTTCTATGCTTAGACTTATCCTTAGGGTTCTTACTAAGGTTTTCACATCCTAGTTTCCAAAGGTTGACTATACCTTTCCTCTAATACCAACTATAACAACCAATAATTTACACACATTGTTATTACTTCATAATTGAATCATACTTGTTACAACATATAACAAAACCACAATAAGACTGTATAGGTATAGTGTCTTTAGAAAATGGGAAACATAAACAACTAGTTCATAAAGCATCTACATTGTCTCCCATTTATTTCATCATATCTAGAATCCCTTTTTGGCATATCCTACATAATACCCGTATTCCTGACCTGGGGAAAAGAAAACATACAAAAGGATGAGCTCAAATTCTCATTAATGGTAAACAAAAGAAATATCAATCACATCATATTCATAAGAACATAACATTTTGGAAATCTTAACCTGCAAAAGAGATCATAATTTCATAACATGGGATAAATCATAGTAGTGAAATGTAATACCAATAATAATAACTTAAAACATGAAACTTTGTGGCATACACACATAATCATATAGAATCATTTCTTAGTAGTCAAGACTCACTGCCAAGACTATCCTAGTGGACAAAGTCCATTTCTGAACCGAGTTCACTCCTTGTTTCAGTCCTGTATCACTAAACCGGATTAACCTGCCATTCCAGCCATGTTTATCTCATGAGATATAAATCTTTACCCAATTAATTAGAGGGATATATAGGTCCCACCCATCTCATAATGAAACCATTCTTATGTGTGCCAAAAAATCATAAATCATAGCATAACCCATGTAATAAAAAAACGGTATTCTTAAACATCATGCCATCATAACATAATCCATATAAGATAAACGACATCATAAAAATAATTCCATCATAACATAATCAAATCAATGTAAAAATAGGGATAGAAACATAACCCTATATTATCTTATATGGAAGATAATTTTGGTAAAACACTTGAACTTCATTCTTGAGGAAAATATCCTTTCTACTTCAAAAACATTTTTTTCCTTTCTTAACATGTCATACAATTTAAAACTAAAAGAAGTTGATTAAAAATAAACTTTAAAACTTGTAAAGGAATATTCATGGAAATAATGTTCTAAAAATCCATTCATGTCGTATAATTTAAAGAAAAACATTCTTCTCATACTTTGGCCGGAAAAGTCAAAAAAGCACCTCGTACTAAAAACGACAAAATATTCCTTTCATATATTTTACTAAAAACTCACCGAAGGGTAAAATTGGATTTAAACAATTGTAGGAGGATAGAAATAATATTACATATTGAGGAAACATGGATGTAGATGATAAATATTCCCCAGTAAATTCTGAAGTATAAACAATCTCAGATAAAAAAGAGATTGTGAGATTTTCCCTGACCTTTGGTCGGAAATGCTTCGTACGTGTCCGAACCTCCTGTATAATGATTTAAATAATGTTATTGACTTATTCCAGAATCTTACTCATAGTTATGATATCATATATGGTCATATTCTTAGCTTCGTATTAGTAATATTTCATTGCTACTTGTTATTCGTGTGTTTATTGCTTTTTGTTCTTATGCGTGTTTTGTCGAATAAATTCTCATTCTTCTTTTTATGTTATAGATACCTAATTTCCATAATGGTATTAGTGTAATATATATCATATTTATTCCTTAAATTCATTTATATATTCATTATTCATTTAAGATCATGTAGAACGAGTCGCATCACATCGTGGAGACGGTAGGCCGTACATACGCACGAGCAATGATATCGTTCCCATGATCGTGGAATTGCATTGAAGTGTATGTATAATATTTCAGAATCAATATCAATTTATAATAATCATATATAGTTATTATTTACACCATTATACCGATCCAAGTAAGGTGGTGGTAGAAAACAGATTACACCACGGCGTGGAGACGGTATTCCGTACGTACGTATGCGCGGTGATTTCATTTTCCATAGGATGGATAGAAGGTGAAATAGGATTGTTACATATTTATAATAACATATCCATATATGAGTGATACTGATGTTATTACTTCATAATTATAAAACTAAATAAGAAGAAGTAGAAGAATAAATAAAGTTGAAAGAATTGGTAACAGACATTACCTCTTCTTTGAAGCGCCTCTTCTTAACCTCCTCTTAGGGAACTAAAGATTGTCTTTGAAGAATAATAGGACCTATAAGATGTTTCTAGGGAAGTTGAGAAGTAAAATAATCAGGGTTTGGCTGATATTGAAGGCTCAAAGTTGTGTAAAGAGGAGAGGGAGGAGGTGCCCTTTTATAAGGGAGGAGAAGGGCACTTTAGGAAAAACTTAAAATATTATTTTATAATAAAGTCATATTCGGTTTTCAATAGCTCCAAATTGATTTATTTCGAAGCTAAGGTGGGGATGGGTCTAAATCCTATCAACCAATAGATTTTAGACAAGTTTAGGTTACTATTTTAACCTTATCATTTAGATTTAACTCTAAGTTAAATAATTTAACTTTTACTGTGTCTTCTTGTTTTCTTACACTATATGGTTAATAAACTTACTATAACAAGCCAAAAGAACACCAAGTGGTTCATTATTAAAATATATAACTTTATCTAAGTCATTTGGAAGAAACTTAGATTTTTAGAAATAAAATTAAAATTAATAATATAATATTTGTTTTAAAAACTATTTTATGTCAATTTTGACACTATTTGGTAATTGATTTTTTGTGAAAATCATAACAGCATGATTAGTTCAAATAAAGTTAATTAAATAAATACTAATATGTCATATTAACCTATAAAATTATATTAATTCATAAAATATCTAAAATTACATTTATTTGGGTATTTATAATATCAGTTATGTTAATATTTCCTTAATAAGGTAATTACTGCATCATTATTGTGTCATAAATAAATTAAATTATTTAAAGTCTAAAAATTATAAATAAATTACGATTATGTAGGAAATAGTTTTAGCTTTCTAATGAATAATTATAGTCGAATTTATCTTATTTATAACACTATATTAAAAATGTTTTAGTTATTGAACTTTGATTTTAACCATTTTAACTCTTCTTTAAATAAAATAATATTAAATGTCCTAATCTAATCCAAGTGGACCTAAATGGTCATATTTTATTCCTAAGGTAGTTTTCGGTCGAATTAAACTTATCCAATAGAATTATGACATATGTTAGGGTAATAATAATACCATTTTTACCCTTAATTACCTTATTTACTTTTAACTGTGGTAAATAAAAGTAAAAAGTTACTTTTCACCAAAACTTATTTTTATATTATTGAACCACATTTTACTCCTTGATATTAATTGTGGCACTCATATTTTCTAAATTCCATGGTAAAATTATGTTTTATGTAAATTTGCAAATTCTCCTAGGAGGGGGAAAAGACGGTGAAAAGTTCAATAAAATTTTTATATATCTAAAATTATTATAAAATGACTCCAATGAATTACTTTGAACTTATGTAGGTATTATGTATCAATTTTTACCTAAAATAAATTTAAATAAAATAAATAATTATTTAAATAAAAAGTCGGTTTTTAAATAGTAACCCAGTGTTTTCACTATTCATCAAAAATTGAATGTTTTCAGAAAAATACCAAAAATTCACCCTAGGCTAATTTCGATATTCTGAATCCAAAAATGAAGTCCATTTTGAAATATAAAATTTTTAAAATTTCAAAAAGTGGGTATTACTATTCATAACAGTCAGTTTTAATAATATTTTAATAGCATATCGTTGTTTAGTGAAACTAGGTATTGCGTACAACACAAGCTATCGAGGAAGGTCGAGATTGCTTGTAAAGTAAGCCAAGATAGTGTTGAAAGATTCCTTTTGATGATGTATATAACATAAAAACAAAATATTTCTCATAAAAATCTCGGGTGGTACAAGGACCTCCTCCATTTTAGATCAAATTAAAATTTAATTTCAATTTAAAATTCATAATTATTTTGGTTATTTATTGAAATTTTCTCATTTTTTGGTTCAAAAAATGGAATTAATTGTCTATTTTGGTCATGGATCGTCAATTTCCCTTTTTATTTCTCCCCCGGTGCAAGGTCAGGTTTCCTCCGATCTGGAGCGGCTTCGACGTCAAGCTTGACAAATTACATGATTAGACTTGGATCATCTCAATCATGTGTTAGATCCATGTTTAACACACATGGGAAATTGGTAGGTAGCACGGTACTCGAGTAGACTCGATACTAAAACCTCTCGTAAGACCCCTTAAAGATGTAGTCACTAAGTTATGCTCCTTGAGATATCACACAATTTATCTCACATGGTCTATAAGGTTATACGGCATGGTCACCCCATTTTATGTGTATAGTCGATACATGACTTAGCCAAAAAATTATCCACATGAATCAACCGTGCATGAACATAAAATTAAAATAAAATAAATTATACATTTAAACATATTAAAATAAAATAATCAAAAATAATTATGACCATGTATATTAAAACGTAAACTAAAACCGAAATTTAGAGTTAAGAATTATAAAACCGATAAATTTAAATACTAAACATTTAAATTCAAAATGTTAAAAATAATTAACAAATTAATTAATTAATAAAAACAAAGAAATAGTAAACATAAAAACATATTTAAACATTAAATTATAAATACAATTAATTATATCATTTAAAAAATGATAATTTCAATTAAATTAAACTTATATTAATTAATTAAGAGATTAATAGTAAAAACAAAATAAATAATCATTTAAAACACAGAACACATGATTTAAAATAAATGAATTAAAATTTTGAATGAAAATATAGATATTAAATAAATAAATAATTGAAAGTTAGATCAAAGGTTAATTTAAACATAAATAATAATAATAATAATAATAATAATAATCAATATTTACTAATTTCACAATAAAATAACCACTTAATTATAATTAACCATTTTAAAACTAATTTAAACTTAAAAACACAAAAAATACACTAAAAAGAATGTGGAAAACCCAAATAATTAAATATTGCATCAAATTTCTCAACACATAAGCATTGCTTGTCCTCAAGAAAACCCTTTTAAAAAATAAATAGAAGAATAATATACTCAAGTTCAAATAGAGATTTTCCACTAAGAGTTTATTTTCAAAAGTATTCTTCCTCGTGGAGTCTTTCAAGATGAAAATTTCATCTTTATCTTAAAAACAAGTGATTTTGTCAGAACTTGGTTTTGGTTTTACATGAATGATTGAAATTGGATGTTTTGAAGGAGTTTAACCAATCATCACTTTTCATTTAACAAATAATTCCAAAATACTCTTTAACTCCAGGAGAACAGACACACATGATTAAAAGAATCAATAATTACACTTTATTTGGATGAGAAAATTTAATAAATACATTAATCATAAATAATTCATCAAAAATAGTTAATAATATGGGTATGAAAGAACAAAAGATAAGTGTCCTAACCCAGATTAAGATTTTCATTTCAAATCTCATTTAAATGAGAAACATAAAAGTTTAAAACTTAGTTAAATTATTTAAAACCAATGATGATTGTAAATATGACTCCCAATTTTTTACCAAAAACAATAATTTTCTAGAGAAAAAGAAGTTTATAAAACTGATTAAATCCATGGGAATTCAGAAAAAAGTTAACCTCTTTAAGATAAAAATTTGAAACCCATCTTTAGGAAATTTTTAATTCACTGAGTAAGAATGTTAAAGATTGAAAATATTACAATTTGAAAATTTTAATGGGGTTTTGATTGGTTTACATTAAAGAACAACTAATATCATTAAATAAGACCCCCTACCACACACATAAAACCTAACTTTGCACTCAAGGTTTAATTCAATAGTGAATAAAAACAATTAAGAAATTATGTTCAAAAAAATTTCAATTCAACATATCAAATTTATGTTCATGTGCCACAACATAGTTCAAACAAGATATTTTCCAAAATTCTGAAAATATCTCTCAAAATAAATTTCAAGAAGTACTAGCTTTATCCTAATATTGTACAACACACAAATTTTCAACAACATAAATTTTTTTTGCATGATTAATAATTGTTTCAATAAAAAGTGTAGCTTTCATCATAATAGAATTTTTCCAAAGAAATTCATAGAGAAATTCAAGGTGATAAGTAGGATCTGAATTGCAACAAAAAATAAAAAAAATATAACATAACACTAAAAGTAAATCATAACACCAAATAATTCATATAAATTCCAATTTGAATAGATGTTCAAAACATCCTAGGTGTTCCACCCCACATATAGTTTCATGTTGTATGAATTAATAAATATGAAGTATTTATTTCAGGTAGGAGAAAAAAAATACCCAAGTAATAGAATATATACTCTTCATCTAAGACTTGAGTAAAGTTTCTTGGATAGATTGTTACAGCTCCTATAGAATGAATAAGTCAATATAAGATTAAAAAAATATGGATTTTAATAGGTTAGTTAACCAATGAAAAAGTTTAATTAAGTGAATCAAGTAAGATTGGGATTGTAGATCCTCTTAACACTGAAGAATAGTTGAAGTTTCATCCATAATAGTCACGTTCCTTATCATAGTCCAATGACTTACCGTAAAAACATTTCAAATACTTGTGACACTTGGGAAAATAAGGAAAATTTCAATGAGTAAAAATAAAATTGAGAGCCATGAAAATATTAAGTAATTATTTTATTGTGATAGAAAAAATAAAAATGAAAGGGACCATGGGTTGCCTCCCATGAAACACTGAGTTTTAAGTCTTTAGTTAGACTCAGTAGGTGTTCCCCATTAAAGAGAATAGGTCCTAGCCAAGACCTTTAGCTACCACTAGAAATAGTATTTATCCCTCTAACCATTAACCAAAAATTTTCTATTATCCTCTCCAACTAACTCCAATTCCCCACTGATAAGCACTCTCAGAATACTGAATGGTTCATATCATTTAGTTTTATATTTCCCTGGGAAATGCCTTAATATGGAATTAAAAAGTAAGAGCCTAAGACCAACCTTAGAATTCCTTTTTTAAATAATGTATTCATGAAAATATTTTGTTCTTTCTCTAGAAATTCTATCATTCAAATAATTTTCTCTTCTAATTTCATCCAGATCAATTAACCCTAATAACCTCCTCTTTATAACATACTTAAAATCATAGTTCACTACTTTCACTTCCCAATATGATTTCTTATCCAGCTCTATGGGAAAATAAAATGTTTTACCAAATATAATTATATAGGGATACATCCATACAATAGTTTTATAAGTGGTCCTATAAGACCCTAAGGACTCATCCATCTTTAATGACCAATATTATCTTGAACTACTCCCATTTTTTTCTAGAATTTGATTCATTTCTCTATTTGAGATATCTACTTTCCCACTTGATTATGAATGATAGGTGGTACCATGTTTATAAATAAAACCATAGATTTTTATTAATGATTTTAATTTTAAGATCTTAAAATGTGAACTATTATCTTTGATGAAGGCTTTCGGCACACCAAATTTGGAGAAAATATTCTTTTTGAAAAAATTCACAATACTACTGAAAATATTGTTTTGAAGTGCTACCACCTCAACCCTTTTAGATACGTAGTCTACAAAAAAATATTTAATCACTCATAAAAAAATGGGAATAGTCCCATCAAATATAACCCAAAACATCAAATATTTCTACTTCTAAAATCCACTTTTGTTCCAACTCTTTCCTCCAACCATCATTTCCTAACCTTTGACATTTATCATTCCCTATAACAAGAATTCATGTATCCTTGAACAATGAAGGTCAATAAAAACCTGATTTTAGTACCTTTCACTTATTCTTCTCTCCACCATAGTTTCCACCCCATATACTAGAGTAGAAACATTATTATATATGAGGCATTCCCTCCTTAGGAACACACCTCATGATTATCCCATATGCACACCACCAAAAATGAAAGGGATCATCCAATAAGTAATACTTAATTTCAATAATGAACTTATTTATTTGAATTTGTGAATGTTTTTTAGGCATGACACCTATATCTAAGAAGTTATCATAATATGAAAACCAAGTAGATTTTTTCACAAAAGCAATAAACAATTGTTCAACTAGGAATGGTGTATTGATCTCTTTTGGTTCACAAGTTTGAGTGGAAGTTGTGTGTAATCTAGAAAAGTGTTCATCTACCATGTTTTCAACACCTTTTTTATCTTTTATTTCTAAATAAAACTCTTGAAATATCAAAGTCCATCTCCCAAGCCTTGACTTGTATTTATTTTTAGCTAAGATATATTTAATAAAAGAATGATCAGTGAATATTATGACTTTTGAACCTATGATAAATTATCTAAACTTTTTTATGGAAAACATGACTGTTTTAAACTCTTTCTTAGAAGTATAATAGTTGTTATGGGAATTATCCAACAACTTAATGGAATAGTAAATCACATGTAACCTCTTATCTTTTCTTTTTCCTAAAACATCAACTGCTTCCCTGATGTCACACATAACCTCAAATGGAAATCACTAGTTAAGGTTAGTGATTATTGGTGAAGATTTTACTTTATAAAATTAAACGGTTATAGGAAATTTTCATAAAACGAAAAATGTGTATCCTTAGATAACAAAAAACAAAGCGGCCTAATGATTTTTGAAAATTATTTGATGAATTGCCAGTAAAAACAGACAAGTCCTAAGAAACTTATAATTTAGTTAGCATTTATAGAAGGTGGAATATTTTAAGTCACTTCAATCTTAGAATTTCCTATTTATAATCCCCTCTTAGAAACTTTATAAACTAAGAAATTTTTTTAGAAACCATGAACTAAAACTTCTCTCGGTTTAATATAAGGTTTCTCTCTTCACACATCTATAAAATAGTTTCTATATTTTCCAAAAAATCATCAAAATTAGAACCAATAATGGAAAACCATCCATGAAAACTTTAATAAATATCTAAATAGTATAAGAAAATATGGCCACCAAACACCTTTGAATGGTTTTAGGGGAACCACACAAGCCAAAGGTTATATTCCTATAAATAAATGTCCTAAATGTATATGTGAAGGTGGTTTTTTCTTAGTATTCTAGGGATATGAGAATCTTTTTATAATAAGAATAGCCATCCAGAAAATAGAAAAATTCATTTCTAGCCAACCCATCATGAATTTAATCTAGAAATAGAATTGTAAAACAATCTTTCCTAGCGTCAGAATTAAGCTTTCCATAATTAGTACAAACTATCCCCTTGGTAGCTTTCCTAACATGAACTTTTTTCATTTTTATCATTAGTAAAGACCATGAATCATTTATTATTAGAGATTAATTGTATATGACTAACCCATGGATTGTGAGTAATAGGAAAAATTATTTCAACATCAAGCATATTAATTACTTCCTTTATAACTACCACTTTTATGTTTGGATTTAATCTTATTTTCTTCTTGATTCTAGTCTTATGTTCATGATCCATTGGTATTTTATGTATTCAATAAGATTGAATTATTCCTTGAATATCAGATATAAACCATCTAATAACAGACATGAACATACTTAGAAGAGATAAGAAAACTCTCTTCTTGACTCAATTCTAACTCAACTAAGATAATGATAGTCATGATAGATAATTAACCAAGAAAAGTTTATTTTAGATGAGAAGGAAGAGGTTTTATCTCTAAAATGGGTTCTTATTGACTAGAAGGAAAGAACATGGGCATAGAGGGTGTATGGTCCTCAATATGATTCCTAAAAATGAATGAGAGGTAAAGAAAGTCTTAGCATCACTACTATCCAAATTGAAAAAATCCTCAGTTTCATCTTCCTTTTTTAGTTGAAAAATGTTTTCTATAGAGAATTGATCATTATTTAAAAAAAACTCACACTCAGAATCATCACATGGCTCTAACTCTTTACTAGAAAAAATTCCTATGCAAGTATCATCTTGTGTGGTGTTACTATTTATTAATTCAATCGTCCTAAAAAATAATTCTAATTCATCATAAAAAGGTTCTTTGGATTCATGCAGCTTACCAGTAGAACAATTTCTAGGTTGTGGTGACACCTTAAATTTTTTTTAAAAATTAAACTGCTCACTTTTCTCTCCCATATTAAAAATTAATTTTCCTTTAGCAACATTTATTACAGCTACTTTAGTGGCAAGTAAGGTCCTACAAAAAATGATATGGACTTCCTTATCACAATTCATATCTAATATAAGAAAATTATTAGGTAATAATAGTTTCACAACCCCTAATTTCAAATCATATACCCTTCTTATATGGTGGGAAATGGATCTATCTGACAAATGCAAGACAACAGTGTTGGGAAATATATCTCTCATTCTCAACATCATGAATAATGAATAAGGGATAAGGTTAATACTATCTCCAAGGTCACAAATCTAGTTGACCTATCTATTATTTACAATGGTATATGAAATAAAAAACTACCAAGATCATTGAGTTTAGGAGGTAACCTATTTGGAACTAAATCATCATAGTCCTTTGTAATACTATTAGTGAAAAAATCATCATGGTTTTTCTTATTCGATTTTTTTTAAGAATTTTCAGATATTAAGGAACTTGAACTAAATCTTGTTGGATTGAGATATTAATGTGAATCTTTTTAAACAACTCATGAAGTTTTATAATCCTAGGTTCATTGTAACATCCCCTAATCCAAAACTCTCTCATGAAGACAGAAATTTTTGGTCACGAGACCTCAAACGCACCTCCCCATACACTAGAGGATGCTGACTAGAAGCAGGGATGTGAAATGAATAGTGGGGAGACTATACCCCCTGGTATGAAGTTTCATATATGTAGATAAAAAATCATAATAAAATGGAATTAATCAAAGTAAAGACATATAATAATATAATAATAAAATCCTACTGAAAATATAATAAATAATATAGAACAATGTAATGACGTGTTGGAATGTAACTAAATTTCATGCTAGGAACAATACAAGAAAAATAATAGCATTCTCAAATAAAGACTCAAAAGCCCCCAGTCCCAAACCCCATGTTGGTCCCAACTCTAAACTCCATCCCATCTAGAAAACAAGCAATTGACAGCAAAGTCCTTTGACCTTATCCAAACCCACATCCACATAATCTGTTTGGGTAACAAACAACATACCGAATAACATGTGAGTATAACTCAATAGATCACCACCACCAAGTCGAAAAAACCATCCTGATAATAAGTGTATGAAATAAATCAATAAAAAAATTTATTAATTAATTCAACAATTAATAAAATAAAATAAAAAATTTCTTCATCTTCATTCCTGGATATCTTTGAGCATATCTTACAACTATTCCAACCACAACCACATAAAAAATGTAAAATAACCTGCTTCAGTGCCATGACAAAAATATATTTAAGCATGTCTCATAACCATACCAAGCACAACCATATAACTATGGAATATTCACAACAATTTGGGACAACTCCCTATAAACATTACAACATTCTAGTTCAAATCCCTAAAAGCATTACAACATGCTATCTATAAGCATTACATCATGGGAATGGGTTGATCTTGCTCAATATCAACATTACATCATATAAGTTTATAAGTGCCAGGGTCATGCCCAATATATAAGCATTACAACATGGAACAAAATCCCTATCATATAGCATGAATATCACAATATCAGAATATCATAATATCACATCACAATTCTTAATGGTTAATTGTTAGAATTAACATTATTCTTTTATATGTGACTTGAAATTCAATTCACAACTGATTAAAAATTATATCAATAGAAGAAAATCCATAATTTATGGATTCTATAACAATAAATCACCCTAGGTCACATTGCTAAACATACTTTAAGTCATTTTCTTATTCAATTATAAACACGGTTCACTCACCCCAAGGGAATCCATAAGCCAGTTAAAAATACATTTGAAACCAAAGGACTTCAAGGAATAATTCCATTCATTTATTTAATTATTTTGGGCACATGTAATGATGGTGAAATAACAATATTTCATCAACTTGACAATTATCAAACTATAGGGTTAAGATTTAGACCCCCTACCTTTAACCAATGATCCAACAATGCTTACAACAACCAACACCATGAGGAAGATAATGAAAATTATTGCAAAGAGGATCCTAGATCAAAATTGATAAAGATCAAAACCAACAACACAATTGGTAAAGGGATTTCACTACAATGGTTGGAGAAGAAAGAAGAGAAGGAATAAAACTAATCAAAAAGACTTATCAGGGATTGTTCATAAAACAGAGACATCCAAAAGGGAATTTGGAACTCTAAAATCTCCTGGAGAATGCCCTAGGGTTGAGAGGAGAAGATCTATAGTCAAAGAAAATGGGAATTCAGTTGCACACCATGTTTAAAATATAAATTCGGGCATTTACATATTGTGTAATAGGATTACACATCATGTAAACTTTTTTAATGGAATACACCAAAAAACCCATCGCCTCAGATTTATTTTATTAAAACCCTTAAACAATTACCTAAAGTTTAATCCCTTTACACAACGTATAAATGTTTTAGAGTTGATTTTTTAGAACAATTTCATTTCAAACAATCTAAACCTATTTTAAAGTTTCTCAACTCCCCAATAATTAATGAAAAGCCTAACCCATTTATACCCAGACTCTATTAATTCAAACTAGCATACAACCCCAAACTTTAAGTCATTTCCTCTAATAAAGGTCTCCTTACAGATACTCTCTAGTCTTTCTCAGGTTTCCTTACAACCCAAGATTGTGTTTACTCAAACGATAGAATCTCATAATGAAAGCACAACTAAAAGAAAAGATTAATGAAAAACTCAGAGAGAGACATAATTGAAAAAAGACGGGATCTTACAACCTCCCCACCTTATAACAGATCATCCCCGAGCTGCTCTAAGTGTCACTATGAGGTATCAGTGAACATGTTTGACCACTATGTTTGCATATCATACTACCTCTCCCAGGTTTCCTTATGAACTCATCCATACTACCACTACACCCAAACCAATGGTATAGTTCTACCTTGAATATATTTCTAACAATGATCCACAACCTGTATTAGATGATCCTAAAAGGACTCATCATCACAAATCTTGACTTCTGCTATGCCTATCATATGGGAAGGGTCTGGATGATATCTCCATAGTTACGACATGTGGAACACATTGTTTGCGACACTGTAGCATTATGTAAGGGATAAACAGTACACAACTAGACCAAACCTTGCCATGATTTCAAACGGCCCAACAAACCTGGGTGCTAAGTTTCCCTATTTTATGACATGGCATTTCCCTCATCAAGGTGACACCTGAAGAAAAACATGATTAAAAACCTTAAATTACAAAGGTAATCTCCAATATTCATCATATTATTTACGCCTTCTCTTCACTATCACCAACCATTGTCTGATCACTTGAACCTATTAAGATATCTCTTGCACGATACTAGACCCAACAAGTGCTAACTTAGCTACCACTAGACAATAAAGAGGAAAATTTCACGACCTTCCATATGAATCCTCAAAAGGTTCCATTTGGATCGATGCTTGGAAGCTATTAATATATGAAAACTCCATGAGTGTCATATGTTTCTCTTATGAATCACCCAAATCCAAAACACAGGCTCATAACATATCCTCCAAAATCTGAATAGTCTGTTTAGATTGACCATCAATCTAAGGATGATAGTATGTTCTTAAAATAACTCGTGATCCCAGGGATTTCTGAATACCCTATCAGAAATGCGATGTGAAATGAGGATCTATATCTGAAATGGTACTTCTTAGAACATCGTGCAATCAAACCACCTTGTGCATGTAAATATTACTTAGATCATCAACTGTGAAGGTTTCCCTAATAGGTATGAAGTGGACTAACTTTTTTAGTCAATCCACAAAAACCCATAAAACATCATTCTTTCAGGTCTTCATAGGTAGTCCTATCCCAAAATCCATTGTGACATCATCTCATTTCCACTCATGAATAGGTAAAGGCTAAAAAATCCTAGATGGCCTCTGATGCATGGATTTCACCTACTGATAAGTGAATCATCTAGCCCTGAAGATTTCCACATCTTTATTCATTCCTGAAGACCAATCACTAATGTAAAGGCTAGATTTCCCAATGCTTTTATACCAATGGTTCAAAAGAACCGTTGGTATAGGTGTCCTTGACCAACAGTTTTAATAAACTGTTAGTAAAGGTATGGTTAGGGAAGTATTTCCCAACAGTTTGAAGAAATCGTTGGGAAATATATACTTTTCCCAACGGTTTTTAATAACTGTTGGGAAATCCCCCCCCCCTAATTCACTTAAATAGAACCATTCCCCCGGCTCCTAGCACCTGATTTCTAGAAGCAGATTCCCCTCCCAGAAGCACCCACCCAGGTGAACCTCTTCCATCTGATCAGCTACAACTCCCCCATTCAGGTTAGACTCCTTCAACCTCTTCTCATATTAGCTAAGGATATCCTTATATTCTCAGCATTTCCCCATTTATTTCACTATTTAGAAATATCACGTCGTTTTCCCCTATTTATAGGGATTTTGGAAAATTTTATGATTCACTACTCCCTTCACAAATTATGTACTCAAATCACTAAATCAATGTACACATTGTCCAATTAATGTTTTCATTACACACATACATTTATAAGGGCATGGTCTCTTTCTTGTGTTCTATTTTTAAAGATTCATAGTTCTTTTTTTAATCTCAATGCTCCAAATATTACAGCTTCATGTATATAAACTCATAATAAATTGTTTGTAATATTTCTTCATAGTATTTCATGAAAATCAATCCTTTCATTAAGATCATGTCAAACATGAAGATCTTATTCATCTTCATTTTTGTACACTATGTGTGTTAGATAACCAGTATGTATCATGTTTCTATCAAAATATTTATATATATAAAATGACACACTGTTCACTTATCCTTTGAACAATATAACATACATAGTATCTTCTTCAACTTTGAAAAATAGTGTGTGGTCCCTAATTATTCTTCACAGAAGAAATAAGAAATACTTAACCGTACAATCCTATATTCTTTATGAATAAAATATCTACAAATGGAACTCTCGATGGGACCTATACTTCTCCCATGTAGTACTTCTTCCTTCTTCATGAAACTAATTCACAAAATGTCAAATTCACAATATTAATGAATATTAGTTTTCTTAATATAACCATTAATCATTCTTCCTTCAACCTCATACATGAGTTATTCAATCACGTTTTTAAAACACAATGAACATTTTCACTGATTTGGGGTTCCTCAAAATGCCTGGGAAAATCAGAAAAACACATGTATTGAATCATGTTTCTCATATGGTTTCATGGATACAATTTCATCTCGAAAATCATGACAGCGTGGTTCAAATATCAAGAGGACCATGGGATTATTATTCTTCACACAAATGAAGTAGTTTTGATCTCTTCTTTTTGTGAACACAAAGCTCATGATCCACTCTATTTCACTCCCAAAAATTATTATTTGTATGTGAGATAAAACAAAATAGAACTTGAAGTTCCCTCTCCAATGAGTGGCCATCTGGGTTCGGGTTACTAATGAGTGGAATCCTGGTTTGGGACGTCAAAATTCTTGTATATCCTTTTTATAGGTGTTTCTAATCAAATCCATACATATAACTATTGAAGGTCCCTCTCCAAAATCAATTGGGATATGATTCAATTAATACACCATACCAACCTATGATCTATGGCCCCAAACCTAGGATCATTTAATCCATGGTTAAGGTAAAACTTGATGAGGCCATAACTAATTTTGATGTGATCCTCATCCTACTACTCATCCTGATCTCCCTAAAGAAGTTAAAGTATAAAACTCATGTACTCCCAACAAGACCCTTAAGGATTATGTATTCCTTGATCCACTTCCAATATCTTACTGGGAAATCCTTGAATACAGGCATTAAAAATTCTGTATCTTATTTTCTTATATACACTATATTTTGTTGTGTTTCTTAATATGATTCTCATATAGAGCAATGTGTCAGTTATGCTTTTATATAAAGCAAACAATTTTCATTTACCTAAATATTTTTTTGATTAAACTTCAATATTATTTAATTGCTTTGAAATGACTTATTACAATTTTTTTATAGAATGGATAGAAGTTGTATGTACGAAACTGATCAGATTCCAATTGATTTTCAAAATAATTTGAACATCTTTTTAGATTTTTCATTTTAAAAGGCTTCAGATAGTGATCGCATACACTGCCCATGTTCTAATTATGTTGGAAGACCTTGGTTGAGTCATGAAGTAGTTAACTATCATATAACCAAATATTGTTTCCAAATAAACTATTATGTGTGGTATCAAAATGGAGAGAAAATGGAATCTCAAAATTTTGATGATCCAAATGATAGGAATGAATTGGAGAGTTTGATATATGATCGATTTCCATTTATTCAGCATCATTAGAAGGAAAGGATGTCCAGCCAACAAGATTTTGATACAAGCACACATGATGCGTCCAATGAAAATGATGATGTTAATAGGGTGAAAAAATTGAATGATGCTGCGACGAATCCAGTATATCGGCAATGTGGTAAAATGAAAAGGTTGGAATTTTTAATCCGCTTGTTTCATGGGAAAACTATATATGGGATTTCAAATACTGCAATCGATTACATTCTTACCTTCTTGAAGGACTTACTTCCAGATGATGTAGATATTCCCTCAAACCACTATATGGAATGGAAGTTAGTTGATGAACTTGGATTCTCAAAACAAATCATGCTTTCCCAAATGATTGCAGCTTATTTTGGGAGGAAACTGCTGAAAGAAATGATTATATCAAATGAGGAACCTCTCGATGGAAGCCAAAAGATGATGGAACACCATCTCGTGTGCCATAAAAAGTAATGTGACACTTTCCATTGATCCCCAGATTACAGAAACTTTTCATGTCTGATGAAATATCAGTAAAAATGTGATGGAATGACATCGAGAGAAAAAAGAATAATGAAGAGTTGGTTCACTCTGCAGATGGATTTTCATGGCATAGGTTTGATGCTCGATATCCTGAATTTGCAGCCAAAGTGCGTAATGTGAGACTGGGTCTTTCATGTGATGGTTTTAATTCATTTGGGCAGATTCTTACTTCGCACATCACATGGCCAGTTTTCGTACACATTTATAACCTTCCCCCATGGTTGTGTATGAAAAATACTTACACTTTCTTGAGTATACTGATATCTGGCCCTTTTGATCCTGGAAATGACATATATGTATACATGAAACCTTTAATAAAAGAGTTGAAACTTCTTTGGGATGTGGGTGTGCCCACATATGATGCATGTTCGAAAGATATATTTCAGATGCGTGCTGTGCTTATGTGGATGATCGATGATTTTTCTACTTATGCAATGATGTATGGATGGAGCACAAAAGGAAAATTGTCATGTCCTATTTATATGAAGAATACTCGATCGAGAAGACTAAAATATCGTTGTAGTTTTAGTTTTATGGGACATCAAATTATTTCCAATGAACCATCCATATAGAAAAAATCATCGAAGATTTTACAATACCATGGAGACTGACGATCCACCTCATCATATGTCTAGAACTTATGTGCTTAATGAATTGAAAGATTTCATTTATTCATTTGGGAAGGGTTTAATGAAATCTAAAAAGAGGAAAAATGTTTCCAATGATACCTATTACAATTGGAAGAAGAATAGTATATTCTTTGAGTTTTCGTATTGGTCAACCAACTTGTTACGTCATCACTTAGATGTAATGCACATTGAAAAGAATATATGTGAAATGTTGCTTTCGATTATTCTAAATGTCAAGGGGAAGACAAAAGATTATTTATGATCTCTGCGTGAATTGGTAGATTGGGGGATCAGACCATAATTGCATCCTGTCTGTATCAGTGAAAATAAATGGCAAGTTCCATGTGCTTCTTATGTGATGACACCAGCTGGAAAAAATCAATTTCTGGAAGTGATAGAGACTATTAAAGTTCCTTATGGCTATTCAAGCAATATATCAAAACGGGTCAATCGAAAAGAGTTGAAGCTAAAATCTTTGAAGACTCATGATTATCACGTCCTTTTTCATGAGTTGATTTCAATAGCAATCCGTCATCTCTTGTCCAATAATGTAAGAGTCTCAGTTATTAGGTTGTGCTATTTGTTTAGAGATATTTGTGCTAAGAAGTTTTCCAAATCCTTATTGCAAAAATTGTTGGCATAGACACCATTAATTTTGTGTGAGTTAGAGAAAATATTCCCTCCATCATTTTTTACATGCATGTTGCATCTGATTGTCCATATTCCGACCGAAATACTTCTTATAGGACCTGTTGCTTTCCGTTGGATGTATCCAACTGAAAGAAACATGTACACATTGAAATAATATGTTCAGAACAGGAATTATCTTGAAGGTTCTATTGTGAACAGTTACTTGGATCAAGAATGTATGGATTTCTGCTCAATGTATTTGTTTGATCTTACTACGAGAATAAACATACCAATGAGAAATGAAGAAGAACAGTATGAGAAAATTGAACCCAGTTTTCCATCACTTCCTCAGACAGGAGGAATTCTAGGATCATATAGATTGACGAAATTAAGTCTTAAAGAGTGAGAGATGGCACATTGTATAGTGTTGTTCAATTGTGATTTGTTCGATGAGTATATCAAGTAAGTAAATTGTATATATATCTCTTATCTTATCTCTTGTAATTTTAAATATTTGTTAAACTATTATTATTTTTATCTATAGGGAACATAAAGAATTGATATATAAAAATCATAATTCTTTATCTTTGAGAAGGAAAGAGACTTTTCATAGTAAAGGGTTTTCTGCTTGGTTGAAATTGAAGGTAATTTTTTTTGTATTAACTAAATAAAAATAATATTTAATTAAGTTCACTATTTGTTTATATTTTAGGTATCAAGTTTTCATGAAAACTCTGTTTCTGAGGAAATAAGAGCTTTGGATTTTGGCCATAATACCATGGTTTGTGCTTGTAAATCACTTGGGATCAATGGATACAAATTTATTATCACTGAACGAGCAAGAAACATAAGAACACAACATGATGGTGTTATGCTAAATTCCACAACAGACTGTTATGCCAATTCATCAGATAATAGACCTCATTCTGAAAATGTAGCTTATTATGGAGTCGTGGAGAAAATAATAATTTTGGATTATTACTCGCATGGTCGAATCACGATGATGAAATGTCAATGTTTGATTCAATGACGAGGAAAGGCACCTTTATTGATGATTGTGGATTTTGAGTTATTAACATGACTCACACTCTTACCACTGATGAACCATATGTATTGGCATCAATGGTGAAACAAGTTTTTTTATGTCAAAGATCATCATCATCCTAAATTCGGTGTAATTATTGAAGTAAATCTCAGACATGTTTTTGATGACAGTGATGATGAAGTTGACACTATCCCTACTGCAATTAGAATCAATCCGTTTATTACTTATGATGACTCCAATAGATTAATTTTCAGAGTTGATTGTGAACCTAAAGTTGTGGTGGGAAATATATAGAATCATATAGTCATGTTCTCACCTACATATTTCACCTACATCATTCAGAGTGTGTATCCTAGTACTTACCTTCAAACCACCATAAATCTTCTATTTATTTATGTTTTTTTTATCAGAATGGTTTTTCTATTTTTTGTTTTTTGGGTTACACATTAGTTATCTATTTCTAATTACTTCCATATTTGTTTTCAATGTAGGAAATGACACCCATTGAAGAGATGTGGCAGAAAAAGATGACAAAAAATAATCATCGCATGACACAGATAGGCGTTCCTCCACTCATCCCAATTGTGAGTATTTTATTTCAAATATATATATGTCAATAACTTATAATATCATGTGTTTACTTTTGTGTTAAACTTTTTTACAGGATCCATCTCTTAGACGAGAGATATTCAATGAGGAGCCTGATATTGCTCCCAGTACAGAGGATGGTGGTAGGAGGGGGGTGGTGTCAGAGTTAGAGAATCATCTGGTGGTCCCAATACTAAGGTCGGTGGTACAAGGGCTCGTGGTGCGAGAGTTAGACGATCCATTGGTCATACCCGATTGGACTTTTCCCCTAACACAAACATATCTTCTACGCCCCATTTTGATCCTGGTGTGTCTTTAGAGACACACGGGATATTTAGGCCTCTGATGTTTACACTACCAATTGGTCAGACATCTGTGCCATCATCTTTTGCTTCTGGTTCATTATCTCCAAGCTATTATATTCCACCTTCTTTGACTCCTGCTCCAACACAGTATGTGGCTGAGGAGCGTACACTGAGTGACACTCCACCTGTATAGGATATTCCTTCTACTTATTTACATCCAGTGATGCCCATTGATCTAACTACCACATGTATATTTATATAACTCTAACAAATTTTTATACCAAAATTTATTTTTATTATAACTTGTACTGATATTTTTTTCATTAATAACAGATTCATCTACTGATAGGAGGCAGGGGAGGGGGCGTACTTGCTTGCATACAGTATGGAACAACCAGACACAATTGATACTTGAATGCAATGATGATGGATAGATGATTGATAAATCTGGGCAGGAATGTCGGGGGGTTTTGGCGATGCTAGCTAAATACTCCGACATCATTCCGGTCATCCCTCTCTCTTAGAGACATCTGCCACACGAAGTCAAGGATAATGTGTGGGAACAAATATGGGTAAAAAATATATTGGATTTAATGTAGTATTTTTTGTATTTATATGAATTAATCTATTGGGTGTCAGCTTTGGTTTAACTTCCCTAATGGTAAAGGTGCACGACCATCACATTTAAAGGAGCTAGGAGAGCTTTGGAGAGCTTATAAGCACGAGCTGTATGTTGGCTGGTGTGATAGAGTGGGCACAGAGTTGGAGACAGAACCTATCATGGATGACTGCCCGATAGAGCAATATCATCAAATGATTACCCATTGGGCGACTTCCAAATTTATGGTATTAATCCCATTTGAGGTATTTAAATGACACTTTTCATATTTTGAATTAATATTATCTTATTTATTATTAAACATTATTTATAAATATTCTGAAAAAAATAAAAAAAAACATTGACTCAAAGCAATACCTCCACACTTTGGGGCGCATTACTATGTCGGATCATGAGAGGCAGCTGGTACGATATAGTTGTTTATAATTTTTCTTTAGGAATTTCCCTTTTTATTGTTTCCTACTTAAATTATGTGATTTATTAAATATTGAATATATGATTATACTTGCACTTTATATTGTTTCAATGTTATTACAGAAGCACAAATTGAATATTGAAGGACGTCTCCCTCGAGCAGAAGAAAAAAAATGGAATTGCGGTTAATGAACCGACACAAGAAAAGATTGTAAGTTTTAATTTGTTTATTTCAAAGTTTAATATCTATTTTAAAATTTAATAATCTATTAATATTTTAAAAAGGATTATTTAGAGGCCCTTGATGAACAAGAGCCTGACAATTTAGGGCCACACGATCATTTATATCAGGTTTTGGGAGATGAGCACTCTGGTCGAGTATGCACTACTAGAAATACAGGTATTGGCGACGGGATCCCGTCGCAAATGGCCTTTTACGATGGGGCCTCATCTCAAATGACCCGTTGCAGAAAACGGCATCGCAACTAATTTTTTTTGCGACGGGACCATCGCAAAAAAAAATTATTTGCGACGGAAAATGGGCCCGTCGCAAATAGATTTCTGGTTAAAAAAACAATTTTGCGACGGGCCCGTCGCAACAAAGTATTTGCGACGAGAATATATTCCCGTCGCAAATAAGAATAAAAAAATTAAAAAAAATAAAAAATTATTTATTAATATTTAAATATATTAATCTATTTATATTGATATAAATATAATATTTATTTTATAAATATGTTTTTGAAAGGATCTATGGAAATATAATATTAATTTATAAGATATTTCATAAAAGATGATTATAAAATAAATTAAAAAATATTTTTAATTAGTAATTATGTAATTTTTATCAATTAATAGTCATTTAATAACTCTTTGAATATAAAAAATATAAAAAAATTAATGAAAGATCAAAAATAAGTTGAAAATGAAACCCAAACTTCAAACGTCCATAACTTTTGATCCGGGACTCCCTTTCAGCTCTACAACATATAAAATAGAAGCCTGCGACAAGCTCTACAACTCTATGGATCTGTGAAACCTATCTAAGGTGTTTTCCAGGCCAAAAAAGTCCCAGAAGGTCTCCAAAATCGAGTTTTGAGTCAGGGTACCCCGGTTTTTTACCATTCAAACAGCTATAACTTCTGATCCCGATGTCCGATAAACATATACCATATATCATATCGAAGATCGTTTCATGTTCTTCGATTTGACTGATTGTAAAGCTGAAACGGACTTCTAGATTAGAAGTTATGGTCATTTTAACATTCCAATGACTATAACTTCCGATCCGGATGTCCGTTTGGCCTATACCGCATATCATATTAAAGATCATTTCATGTTCTTTGATTTGACTGGTTGTGGAGTTAAAACAGACTTACATATTAGAAGTTATATCCGTTTTAACATTCTCGATGGATTTTTACCCCCTCATTTCTATGTATTCATTCATAACTATACATACATATATGTGTGTGTGTGTGTGTGTGTCTGTGTGTATTGTATATATGTATGTATGTATGTATTTATTTATTTATAAATACACATAAAAAAACATATTTTATAAATTTATTTAAAACTAAGTTTATAAATATATATTAATATACAAATAAATATACGAATAAAAAATTATAACTACACACACACACACACAGATATATATATATAGATATAAATATATATTAATATACGAATAAATATATATATTAATAAGTGAATAAATAAATAAATATATATATTTATTCATATAACCAAATATATTTATATTAATATAAATCTATATTAATATACGAATAAATATAACTATATATATATAGATAGATCATTAAATGTATAAAAAAATGAAATGGCTTAGTTGTAAAGGTTAATGCGCGCATGGGGGAGGTTTATCAATAATTATTAGTAATTATTAGTAATTATTATTAATTATTAGTAATTATTCATATTTTTTCTTATTTTTCGTAATTTTTCTTAATTATTTCCTAATTATTCTAAATTATTCTAAATTATTACTAATTATTACTAATTATTACTATTTATTCCTAATTATTAGTATTTATTACTAATTATTAATATTTATTCTTAATTATGACTAATTATTAATAATTATGACTAATTATGACTAATTATTATTAATTATTCCTATTTATTATTAATTATTTCTAATTATTATTAATTATTCCTAATTACCATTAACTATGAACAATGAATACTAATAATTTAAATTTATTAAATAACAAAATAATCTAAACATAATTAAATTACAACTAATTAAGAATAATTAAAACTAATAAAAAAATTAAAATAAATATTAAATTAAAATGAACATAAATACTTTTAAAATTGATATGAGGTTGATCTCTGATAGTTGTTGAAGACTTCAATATCAACTTCGGAAATAAAAATTAAACTTAAGAAACTGTGAACTCTAAAAATAGATTTTTGAGAGAAGTAGAAGATAGAGTTTGAGAATGAATGAAAAAAAACGGATGGGGGTATTTATAGGTTAGCTTATTTGCGACGGGATACCCGTCGCAAATAATTTTATTTGCGACGGTACCCATCGCAAACACTTTAGCCCACATTTATCATGGTCAACGGTTAAATAGTTATTTGCAACGGGTCCCGTCGCAAATAATAACCTGCCGACATAGTATTTGCGACGGGGGTATATTCTCGTCACAAATATTTTTTACCGCCGCTGGTTATTTACTACGGGTGGTAACCCCCTGTCGCAAATAACATTCTCGCGGTTTGGCGCGCATTGCGCGCCAAACCTTTTGCGACGGGTGAGCTTTCCCCTTCCCAAATAAGTAGTTATTTGCGACGGGAAAATGCCCCCGTCGCAAATAACCTGTCGCAAAAACCCCTTTTTCCCGTAGTGATGCTGCCGACCTGGTAAGAATATAGTCCTGACAAGGTATTGGTCCTCTCCAGGTATCCATTCTAGTACCACCGAGTTGGAACAAGTCAAGGAGCATGCAAGACAGTCTGATAAAAGGGTCACAGAGTTGGAAGAACAAGTTCAAACGAGGGAGAAAGAATTTATAAAACTGATCAAAGATTTATCTTCATCACTTCCATTAGAGGCCAGAACGGCTTGTTAGACATATATGTCGTTGATGGGTGCATTATTCAATGCACCAAGTGTCAGTTCTAGTGGCGGTCGAGATGATGACGTTCCTGGTGATGATGAGGATGCTGAAGAGGAAGAGGATGGGGATGAGGATGGGGAGAGGGTGAGGATGAGGCCGAGGGCGAGGATGGGGCCGAGGATGATCATGGAGACAATGATGAGGATGATGATGAGGACAGATATGGTGGTGAGGATGAGGCTGATGATGACAGTGGTGATGGTGATGGTGATCAAGGGCAGATTGATCCATTACATTTTTGATTTCTGTATAACTCTTTATTTTTGAACCTGTTTTTTCACTCTGGTATGGATATTTTTGAATTCAGTATAACTCTTTATTTTTGACCAAATATGGAAGCCTAATGATGTTATAATGGTTTATGGGGCTTCTGGGGCTTGTTCGGAGCTCGGAACCCCAGTCGGTGTAGAAAAACACTATGCCTCAAGGTTAGTAAAAAAATTAAGTCCATCCCACAAGGTATCTACCAACCATATAGTGCTATATATTAGAAGCAATGTGCATAATTTTCCCTAACCATGCACCAGGGGATGCACCTCATTCACAATGTCTATAGTTTTAGTATAAGATATTATCATTATTGTTGCACGATTTGCCTAATTGGCATATGGAAAACCAACCAAACGCATTCAGATTGTGTTGATAATTTAAGAATATGATCCATGAGTCATATGTGACGTTTATGAGTCAACCCCACCTCAATATGAGACACATTGTGGCTGGTATCACTCAAAGTGTCTCTCTTTTGTTTAAAATGGATACCCTTTTAAGTAAAAACAACTGGCATACGGAAAATTGACCAAACATATTTGGATTGTGTTGATACTTTAGGAAAATGATCCATGAGTCATATGTGACATGTACGGCTCAACCCTACCTCAATCTGAGGCACGGTGTGGCCAGTACCACTCAAAGTGTCTCACTTTTATTTGAAATGGACAACATTTTAAGTGAAAACAACAACTGACATACGAAAAATGGACCAAACATATTCAGATTCTATTGATACTTTAGAAAAACGATCCATGAGACATTTTTTACGTTTAGGAGTCAACCCCGCATCAATACAAGGCATGGTGTGGCCGGTACCACTCAAAGTGTCTCACTTTTATTTGAAATGGACCGAATTTTAAGTGAAAACAACAACTGACGTACGGAAAACTGAACAAACACATTCGTATTATGTTTATACTTTAAGAAAACGATACATTGTTCATTTGTGATGGTTACGAGTCAACTACACCTCAATCCAAGACACGATGTGGCTAGTATCACTCAAAGTGTCTCACTTTGATTTGAAATGGACACCATTTTAAGTGAAAACAACAACCGACATACGAAAAATAGACCAAACGTATTTGAATTGTGTTGATAGTTTCGAACAATGATCCAATAGTCATTTGAGACATGTAAAAGACAACCCCTCCTCAATCCAAGGCATGGTGTGGCTGGTATCACTCTAAATTTCTCTCTTTTGTTTAAAATGGACACTATTTTAAGTAAAAACAACTGGTATACAAAAAACCAACCAAATGTATTCGGATTATCTTGATACTTTAACACAATGATCCATGGGTAATTTTAGAGGTGTATGAGGATATGAAACATCATTAGGATGCACGGTTTGCGCGGCACAACTGAATATGTGTTTTTTAGGTGTTTGGCGCGCTTGAAAAGCGTGCGTGGGGTGGTCAAAACCTACTGAACGACCTCATAATGCCATGAAATCGGACGACAACAAAGGGTGGGTGAATTTTGAAATGGTCAGCTAGACTTCATGTAAATCGGAGGTGTCGTGTGACCGTGGTGGCTGAAAACGCACTCCGCATGTCGTAAATGGCCAAAACATGCATTTAACGATCAAATGCATACTGAACGACATCAGAATGACTTGAAATCGCACAAAAACACCCTAATTATTATTTGTGAGGTGTATGAGGAGACTACACATCATTCGGATGTGTGGTTTGTGTGACACAGTTGAATATACATTTTTTAGGTGTTTGGTGTGCTTGGAAAACATGCGAGGGGTGGTCAAAACTGGATGAATGACCTCATAATTCCATGAAATCAGACGAAAACAAAGGGTGGTTAAACTGTGAAATGGTCAGCCAGACAACACGTCAATCAGAGGTGTCGTGTGACCACCGTGACCGAAAATACACTCTGTATGTCGTAAATGGCCAAAACACGCGTTTAATGATCAAATGCATACCAAATGACATCAGAATGACTTGAAATCACAAAAAACACCCTAATTTTTATTCATGAGGTGTACAAGAAGATGACACGTCATTCGGACACACAGTTTTCACGGAACGACTGAATATGTGTTTTTTAGGTGTTTGGCGTGCTTGAAAAGCATGCGTGGGGTGGTCAAAACTAGAAAAATGACCTCAGAATGCCATGAAATCAGACAACAATAAATGGTGGGTGAATTGTGAAATGGTCGGCTAGACATCACGTCAATCGGAGGTGTTGTGTGACTGCGATGGCCGAAAACGCACATCGCGTGTTGTAAATGGCCAAAACATGCGTTTAATGGTCAAATGCATACCGAACGACATCAGAATGATTTGAAACCACACAAAACACCCTAATTTTTATTCTTGAGGTGTACGAGGAGACGACATGTCATTCGGACGCGCAGTTTGCGCGGTACGATAGAATATGTGTTTTTTAGGTGTTTGGCGCGCTTGAAAAGCATGCGTGGGGTAGTCAAAACTAGCTGAATGACCTCAGAATTCCATGAAATCAGACGACAACAAAGGGTGGGTGAATTTTGAAATGGTTGGCTAGATGGTACATCAATCGGAGGTGTCGTGTGACCGCGATGGCCAAAAACGCACTCTGCATGTCGTAAATGGCCAAAACATGCATTTAACGGTCAAATGCATACTGAACTACATAGAAATGACTTGAAATCATAGGAAAACACCCTAATTTTTATTCGTGAGGTGTAAGAAGAGACGAAACGTCATTCAGACGCGCGGTTTGCGCGACACGACTGAATATGTGTTTTTTAGGTGTTTGGCGCGCTTGAAAAGCATGCATGGGGTGGTCAAAACTGGCTGAACGACCTCATAATTCCATGAAATCAGAAAAAACAAAGTTTGGGTGAATTGTAAAATGGTCGGCCAGGCGGCATGTCAATCGGAGGTGTCGTGTGACCACGGTGGCCGAAAACGCACTCTGCGTGTCATAAATGGCCAAAACATGTGTTTTACGGTCAAATACATACCCAAAAACATCGGAATAACTTGAAATCAAATGAAAACACCCTAATTATTATTCGTTAGGTGTACGAAAAGGCGACACATCATTCAGATGCGCGGTTTGCATGGCACAACTGAATATGTGTTTTTAGGTGTTTGGCGCGCTTGAAAAGCGTGCGTGGGGTGGTCAAA
Source organism: Viscum album (assembly GCA_963277665.1). NCBI lineage: Eukaryota > Viridiplantae > Streptophyta > Magnoliopsida > Santalales > Viscaceae > Viscum > Viscum album. The sequence goes on from OY728143.1 coordinate 1,213,707,318, forward strand.
ACTTCCCGAACAACCTCGGAATGCCATGAAATCAGATGACAGAAAAGTGTGGGTGAATTTTGAAATGGTTTTCTAGACGTCACGTCAATCGGAGGTGTCATGTGACCGCAGTGGCTGAAAACGCACCCCACGTGTCGTAAATGGCCAAAACATGCTTTTAATAGTCAAATGCATGCCGAATGACATCATAATGACTTTAAATCACACTAAACACCCTAATTATTATTATTGAGTTGTACTAGGAGATGACACATCATTAGGATGCGCAGTTTGCACAAAACGACTGAATATGTGTTTTTTAGGTGTTTGACGCGCTTGAAAAGCGTGCATGGGGTGGTCAAAACCGAACGAATGACCTCGGAATTCCATGAAATCAGACAAAAATAAAGGGTGGGTGAATTTTTAAATGGTCGGCCATACGACACATCAATTGGAGGTGTCGTGTGACTACGGTGGCCGAAAACGCACTCCGCGTGTCGTAAATGGCTAAAACATGCGTTTAACGGTCAAATGCATACCGAACGACATCAGAATGACTTGAAATCACACAAAACACCATAATTATTATTCTTGAGGTGTATGAGAAGAAAAAATATCATTTGTACATGCGGTTTGCGCGACATGGCTGAATATGTGTTTTTTAGGTGTTTGGTGCGCTTGAAAAGCATGCGTGGGGTGGTCAAAATCAGCCGAACGGCCTCAGAATGCCATGAAATTGGACGAAAAAAAAGGGTGGGTCAATTTTGAAATGGTCAGCCAGACGGCACATCAATCGGATGTGTCGTGTGACCACAGTGGCCGAAAACGCACTATGCGTGTCGTAAATGGCCAAAACATGTGTTTTACGGTCAAATACATACCCAATGACATCATAATGACTTGAAATCACACGAAAACACCCTAATTATTATTCTTGAGGTGTACAAAAAGAAAAAATGTCATTCAGATGCGCAGTTTGTGCGACACGACTGAATATGTGTTTTTTAGGTGTTTGGCGCGCTTGAAAAGCATGCTTGGGGTGGTCAAAACCAGCCGAACGACCTCAGAATGCCATGAAATCGGACAAAAACAAAGGGTGGGTGAACTGTGAAATGGTCGGCCAGATGGGTCGTTCATTCTATACAATAACATACAACAACATGGTTCTTTCATTCTATACAATAACATACAACAAATAAATATCATATAGTGATTTCATATGAAACCTATGAACACTCAAGCATACCGTATAACAAATTGGTCAACAAGGCTACACATAGATTCTTGAAAAATAAGTTTCAAATTCTCATAAAAATACCCCAATGGTGAGGAATACATATGTGACACCATAGCCCCATGGATCACCTCAATCCCATCCTCAAACAGTGGGTTCTAGGACCAAACCAAAGTCCCTTTGGGAACCCAATACCAAAGACTTAATTGAATATTCATACCCACTACCCAAGATGGGGATTCATCTCACATCACACCTAGGAGAGAAAATTACAATTAGCCACATACCCCCTTATTCTAATTGAAAAGTCTATGAAAAAAATGTAGGCTATTCTAGTAACCCATCTCATATGTTGAGATTGGCCAATGTTTCCCACTAACACATCAGGAACCATTTATAAATGGATACATAATCATTAGAGGAATATAAACATCCCATGTGATTCCTATAACTCATCCTAGGTCTAAGCACATGACCACTACCATTGTCTATCTTATGGGTATCATGATCCTTGTCCACTCTACCCAAGTTTTTCTGTTGGTTTTAAGATACTCAACCCAAGACCATGACTAAACATCCCATGTGCTTCCTATAACATGTATGTTTTTTCTCTTGTGTGTATTAGTGTTGTGGTTTAGTGAGGAATTAATTCTAAAATTTTAATACTCTTATGTGTGTTGGTGTTGTGGTTTGAGTGAGGAATGAATTCTAAATTTGGAATACTCTTACGGGTGTTATTGCATTTCCTATAACATGTAGGATTTTTCTCTTATGTGTGTTATTTCATTTGAATTTCTAAATATATAAATTTCTAAATTCTGGAATGAATTATAAATTTTGAATACTTTGGATGGGGATTTTGTATTGGTGTTGTTGCAGGTCTGGAGAGGGGGAGGTGTGTTGCTGTGTTGGTGTGGAGCTGTGTTGTTTCAGGTCTGGAGAGGGGAGAGGGTCCTACTACTGTGGAGTTGAGAAAATGTATACCAATGGTTTTCAAAACCATTGGTATAGATTATATAATATAACTATACCAATAGTTTTGTTATAACCATTTCTATAGTTTTATACCAACGGTTATAACAAAACTGTTGGTATAGACTTATGGCTTGTCATATCCCCTCTATAACAACGGTTTTAACTGCTGGTATAAGTGTAACACACATATCCCAACAGTTTCAAAAACCATTGGTATATATTATATTTAACACACATATGCCAACGGTTTGTAGAAAACCATTAGTATACCTTCTATTTTGACACCTATACCAACGGTTTTCACAGAACCGTTGGTATAGGCCTATTGTCACGACTTTCTTGGCCACAGTTGAGGGAACCGTTGGTATACTATATACCAACGGTTTCCAGGCCTTTACCAATGGTTCAAAACTGTTGGTAAAGTGTAAAATTCCAGTAGTGAATACTATCTATGAAGATCATGATGCGTCTTTGTTAAACTGAGAAGCACCAGCCATCGAAAACCCTGAAACTCCCTCATCATCTCCGTGCACAAGCCTGAAGGAACCCATACTCGGCCATGAAAAAGAAGAGAATTTCCACTACTGAGAGACCATCCTGATGGTACCTCCCCACCATATAATTTTTCTCTTAGAACTGATCCCTTTGGATTAGATAAATGATTGATCTTAATATGGTCCAAAAGCACAGGTATAAAATATTTCAAAGTTAGAGATACTCATCCCCGAGACTCCTGAACATCCATTTGCATGTATAAAAAGAGGGCCATTATCCTCTAATTAACACAAGAATCCTGTAATTCCTCTCTCTATGTCTTGTGAATCAAAGCGTCGACAATGACATTTACCTTGTCTGGTGTATAAGCCAATTCAAAGTCAAAAGACTACAAATACTCGACTGACCTCCTCTACCAAAGGTTTAGGTTCCTCTGAGAAAAGATATGCTTGAGGCTCTTGTGATCCATGTATAAAAAAAACGTATCACTCATGAGATAGTGTCTCCAGAATCTCAGGGCATGTACATCTAACTCCAGATCATGAGTAAGGTATTTTTTCTCATGCGGTCTCAGCTTCCTAGATCTATAAGTAACCACAAGATCCTCCTATATTAGAACTGATCTGATTCAAACTTCAGATGCGTCACAATACACAATATAAGCTTTACCCAAAACATGTAAAGTGAATATAGGTACTGAGGTCATCCTACCTTTAAACTCCTGAAAATCTCTCTCACAAGAATCAAACCAAACAAACTATACCCCCATTCTTGGATAGCCTAGACATTGGTTCTTCCAAATGGTATAAATCTTGGATAAAATGCCGGTAATAACCTGATAAACCAAGAAATATATGAATTTTGAAGACATTATTGGGTTTTTCTCATGATATCATGGCTTCAAATATCTCTGGGTCCACTGACACTTCTACCTCTAAGATGACATAGCCCAAGAAGTACACTTTATTTATCCAGAAACTGCATTTGGTTAGGTTGGTATAAATCCAATGCTCTCTTAATGTACTTAGGATGATTTCAAGATGTTTGGAATGATCATCTACTAACTCAAAGTAAAATAAGATATCATCGATGAAAACCACTGAAAACTGATCTAGAAAATGATGAAAGATCCTATTCATTAAGTCCATGAATACCGCATGCACATTAGTCAACCCAAACGACATCATTGTGAATTCATATAATCCATACCTTCTCCTAAAAGTAGTATGAGGTATATCTGATAGTCTCACCCTTAACTGATGATATACTGATCTCAATTAAATCTTGGAGAAGATCTTAGAACCTCTTAAATGATCAAAAATATCATCAATACATGGAAGATGATATCAATTTTTGATCTTCATATGGTTTAACCTCTAATAATCCACACATAAGCGCAAGGATCCATAAGAATTTTTAGTGAAGAGAACCAGAGAACCCCAAGGATATGTACTCAGTTATATAAAACCTTTAGATTCTAGATCTTCTAACTGAACCTTCAACTCCCAAAGCTCTGCTAGTGTCATTTGGTAAGGCGGTATAGAAACTGACTTTGCTCTTGGCACCAATTCTATTGTGAACTCGATCTCTCACTTGGGAGGTAAGCCATAAAATTCATCAGTAAAAACATCCTAAAACGGTCTACCATTGGAGGAAAAGAATCTTTCTATATTCTACCATCATCTAGACAAAGACCTACTATCTGAGTCATGATACAATCCAATGTGCACTAAATTGGCCTTGTACAACTAGCCTGAAGATCCCACTCACCCTGGTGAGAATAATTACTTCCTTTTGGATATAGGAAATAAACTCTCCTTCAGTAATAGTCGATATGATCCTGGTATAAAACTAACCAATTGATACCAAGATTCTAGTTGAAGCTTGTCATTTCCATCACGAATGTTTCCCAAAAGAAGTGGTAACCACCAATCTCTAGAGAACATGCCTTGCAACATTTTATATTCTATGATCGCACTCCCAGTGGTGTGTTAATGGTTAAAAAACCATATAATATTTCCACATCCAAGACCAAAACGTTTTAAAAAAGAGAATTTAGAAAAGAATGTGGTACTCGTGTATTAAACAAAACACAAGCTGTGGTAGATGATACAAGAATCGTACCTCTGACGGTAGATGGTCTTGAATCCATGTTAGCCGGAGTAGTCTACATAACATTAAACTAACTTTTCTCTCTTCTCTGGGCTCTGGTCAAACTACCCTGATCTATTTTCATTTTTTTGTACTATTTCTCATGCACTGGGGTACCACATCCCTTGCCTCGACCTGAACAACCTATAGAACTCCAGATACTAGCCTACTGAGGTGTAGCTGAGCCCCTTCATGAATCCAAAGACTATCCTGATACTCTTCCACTATTCTTCTATAGAAAGTTCACAAAAAACCTCTTAAGATGACCTAGTCTACCCCATATGTGACACTCAACTGAGGGGTAAGGACTGTCATGACCCATCCCCTGGGGCCCATGCCGTGACTATCCCAAGCCCACCTTCCATAGGCCAGGGGTTGGCAACTAGAACCAGAAAGGCATATCCCTAAAACAGAAAGGCATTACCTTTAAACCTGTATAAACACACAAACTAGGTATGCAACAAAGTAAACCACGTAGTAAAATAGCTGAAGTAAAAGTGTGCACTGAAAGTAAAGGGGCCGAAATACAAGCCCAATTGAAAGATACAATACAACAGAAAATTGGAAACAAATCTTGAGATTGTTCGCCTGGGATCCTACCTGAAGGGTAGGTACATATCGTCTCCGAAGCTCTCCACATTAACCATCACCGCTGTCCACCGTCAGGTCCTAGCTCCCCGAGTCTCATTCAAGGATGCCCTTCGTCTCAATAAGACACAACAAGGTGTGGGTGAAGCCCATGTAGGGGTGAGTATAACAATACCCAGTAGGTACCCCGAGACCCCCAAAGGTCTCTCATATTTCCATAAAGGAAAACCACAAGCATGATCTCAATCAAAAAGAAAAAAACAATAGACACAGCTCTAACCAGGTATAATTTAGTACAGTAGTACAAATGATTAGTCGTAAGGCTAGATCATCATACTCTGTCAAGAGGCACTGCTGCTGACCCACACAGGATCTATAGGTACTAACCCTCGCAAGACCCACATAGGATCGATAGGTGATAATTCACACAGAATCATTGGGTGATGATTCACACATAATCACTCGGTGCTGATTCACATAGAACCACTCGGTGCTGATTCACACAGAATTGCTCACTGCTGATTCACACAGAATCACTCAATGCTGATTCACAGAGAATCACTCAGTGCTGATTCACACAAAATTTCTTGGTGTTGATTCACACAGAATCGTTGGGTGATGATTCACATAGAATTGTTGGGTGATGATTCACACAGAACCACTTAGTGCTGATTCACACAGAATTGCTCTTCATTCTTTACGTCTCAGTCAGCCACATGATTTCCGCTCATAATACGCTTGTTTCAGGGAGAAACTGCTCCTAAAGCCAACAATCATATTTCAACTGGAAAAAATTCCCACTTAGAAGTTACCTAATGATACGTCATGTCTTAAGGGTTCCAACACAATAGACAACGTGTCAATCAGATGCCTGGTATGTAAGTTATTCACATTTTAGTACCGAGGCCCCGGTTAGATTCATGGTCGATCTAACTCGACCATACTCCAACTTTCTCCACAACTCTTGTAAAGTATCTCAAAATGATCTTCTCACTCTAAGGATCCCAGCTCCATAGACGGTTCATCAAATGGATGTCTGGTTTGCAAGATACGACCTTTTGAGCGTATCAGGGCCCGAGAGGGGTCCGGGTCCGACTTGGTTCGGTCCGACCCGAACCAGTTCAGGTATGACCCAGCCCATCCCACATCAGCTTGGTTGGGCTGGGCTACAATGGCTCGGACCTCCGACTAGTGCGACCCATGCGGGCGTCGCGTGGTCCGCATCCTGAATGGCTCAAAGAGTCATTCGAATCTTTAAATGGCGACGCTAGGTGGCGCCACCTCATCACCCGTGGGACCCGTAGGGAGCGGGTACCCTCCTTCGCTGTGGCTTTATAGATGCGGCCTGCTCACCGTGGCACGTGACGGCATGCCACCTCCCGCCTCTGTGGCCGTTCGAGAGCCAGCTGCCTGTTCGTCCTCCACGACGCCAAGCGGTGTCGCCTCCTTCCGTGACTGATGAGCGCCGACCACCGCATTCACCTGCTGGCACTGGTCATTGGCACCGTCACATCGGTCTGGCACTAATGAGACTTCCACAAGCCACCGAGTGGGCTCCAGTGGTCTATTCTTCCTTCCGGATGCACCCAAGGGCCTCCCGGGATGCCACGGTCATTGTGTGCCTCTCGGTTTCTGCTATCCACTGAGTTAGAAAATTTGTCCCCTGAATAATGCAACCTAAACAAAGTGGTGGAGGTTATGGACTTGTTAGTTTGGATTGTTCCCTCTGCTTTAACATTATAACAAGTGGGATATTATTCAATTCTTCAAAGATAAACTTTAATAAACAAACCCCCTACCTTAGATTTCGTTGGAGATGTCGCGGTGGTGGAAGGAGAATCCGCGCTTGACCAAGCTGTCAGTGTTCGTCGTTCCTGATTCGATTCCTTCAATATTGTCATCCAGGCTTTTGTTCCTCGATGGAAATCGCTGCAACACTTCTTCATAGGTTCCTCAACTTCGTGCCAAAAGGCCACGCCCGAGCTTCTATTAAATAGACGTAGGATCCAAACGTGTTTCATGACATTAATGCAGTTCATTTATGAACCGCATTTAATGTTACAATGTCGAGGTTACAAAATAGAAGATTCAAGCCATTAAATGGCATGAAAATTCATGGGTCCCACCACCTCTTCTCAACAATTACAGAAAAGAAATAAAATAACTTTGTTAAGTTATTTTATTATTTTTTTGTAAATTCCAAAATTTATCTTTTTCTCCCGACCTACTATAGTTGAAGTGAAGCTTCCCTTAAGATAATCCCAGCACTTCAGTTTCCACGGTGCTCTCATAGTTAAATTCCGAGCACCGGTTCAAAAGTTAGAAAATTACGCACATAATTTTACTGAATGTATGATTCATGCTCAAATTTACCCAAGAGAAGAAGGTAGGACGGTCCTTGTAGTTTAGCTTGGGTTGTCGAATCCTCGGAGACCTAAGAAGAAACCTATAGACATGTACATTCTATGGACTATTTTTGGCTATGAAGTGGCCCACTTGGGTTGATTTTATATGGGTTTAAAAGAACTCTAAGATACTCAAGTGAATTCAATTTAAAATAATGATTTGATCCTAGGTTATCACTTGGGGTGGATTGGACATATTCCCTTTTCAATTATTTCAATTTCTTGTATTTGAGTTGAGTTAATTTAAGGAGATAAAACAACTTCATCACTTACTGATTTTATACCAACACACCATAATACTAATCACCTATACACTTGAAGGATCAGAGTTTTGAGCACTTCAAGGTAAAGTTTCGTATTAGCACTTGAATTGTGTGGCCTTAAATTCAACAAGGACGATGGAGTTTAAAAATCATCAAATAAAAATATCAATTAAAGAAGTTATTAGACATTAATGGGGTGATAAATAACATCAAATATAGCCCCTTTCTACTCTCTTGGATCAACCCATAAGTGGGTTAGCCCTCCATTGATTCTATGGTTTCAATTGAAGCGGAAAGTAGACTCATGATGGAAGAAATGGAGAAGTAAAAAAACACAATAAAATAACGATCACTTCACCGTTGTGTGATAATTTCACAAGGTTTGGTGTGAATAAATTAACACCTTGATCCAACAGTATCAAAGTGATATTAAGAACAATAGAATAAGAGGAGAATAAGAACTTTTATTAAAAAACTAAAGTGAATTGAACAACTTACATGTGAATGACAAACTTGAGACAACAAAATCGCAGCATAACATTACAATTGAACAAAGCATCAAAGATGATCAACTCCTACACCACCACTGCCTTAAATAGGAATTTTGGGAGCCTTGGTTCGATACTACAATAGTACAAAGCATCCCACTTGATTATGGTGGGCCATAGGTGGGTGGAAAGTTGAGGGAGAGTTGATTTTTCCACCCTTGACCTGAGGTGGAAGCCAGCTTTCATCCACCGAACAGACGTACTTTTAAGACCTTCTAGATGGAAGAATTAGAGTGGTCCATAAAATAATAAAATGGATCCCTGGATGTATCCTAACCTCCTATAAAATTTGGGTCCATTTGGAGTTGTTTATTCGGATATATGATTATATTAGTGAACTATTTTTTTGGGCCGCAGAATCTGGCCCATAATTTTATCTCTAACTTGGGCCGCCTAAATGACCACAATAGAGGTAGAATTAGCACTATCTCCTGCAGAATTATTTTTTCCTATATATTTCTTGTATCCTCCCACAAAATTTCGGATTCATTGGGTTTGTAATGTGGGTCCCACATTCTCATCAGTGGGCTGGTGTCCAATCTGCCTTCTCTAGAATTGCTTCCTTTCACCGCAAAATATCCCCATCTTATTCCATGAATTCTCCATTGATCCCTGAATGAAACATGTTCATATTAAAGTGTAGATAAATTTCCCAAAATATCAAATTAAAATATGTATAATTACATTCCTTAAAATTAGATGAATCATTGGGTACTTCAAATGATGTTAAAAAATGTACCACATAATAGTGCATTTTAAGAAGGAATTACAATCATAATATGAAATGATGTTCAAAGTGTAAAATGCACTAAAATGGTGTTTATGAATAATAAAAAACATGAATATTATATATATTAACAATTAATATTAGCCTCATTTAGTGTCTAATCAATGTACCATAAAAAAGTTCAAAAATTTGTTTCGGGTACACCGGTCCTCAGAATCACGCACAATCAATTTTCACAGACTCGTATTAATCCCAAATAATTTTTTAAAAAATTACATGGAATTTTTGAGTCTTTACATTCTCCCCACCTTAGGGATTTTTGTTCCCGAAAGCTAAAAAAAACTAGGGAAACAAATGGGGGTACTTAGCATGTATCTGATCCTCCCGTTCCCATGTTCTCTCCTGGAGATTCCCATGCTGCCAACAAACTAGCACCAGAGGAATCGACCACCCATAAAGGAATCGCTCCTGAAAATCCTCTATCACCACCTAGAAATCCACAAATATTGCCCCATCGTCAATGTCCAGCTCACCCCAGTCGATCACGTGCAATGGATCATGCACGTATCTCCTCATCTGCGACACGTGGAAAACATTATGCACCCGATGCATCTGTGGGGGAAGAGCTAGATGGTACACCACCTCACCTACTCTGCTGAGGATCTGGAAAGATCCGATGAACCTCAGAGATTTCTTGTCTCCCCATCCAAACCTCCATAATCCTCTTCGAGGTGAGAACCATAGGAAAACATGGTCTCCCTCCTCAAACTATAAGGGTCTTCGTCTCCTGTCGACATAAGACTTCTACCAGCTCTGTGCAGTCTTCATCCTCTCTTGGATGATCTGTACCTTCTCCGTGGAAGTCTGCACCAACTCTGGACCCATGAGTGCTGACTCTCCTGGGTATGTCCAGCAAAGGGGTGATCTACATGGTCGTTCGTACAAGGCCTCAAACGGAGCCATGCTGATGGTGGATTGATAACTGTTGTTGTATGTGAACCCCACTAGTCGCAGGCGGTCCTTTCAACTACGACCAAAATCGAGGGCACAAGAACGAAGCATGTCCTCGAGTGTCTTTATGGTATGCTCAGTATGGCCATCTATCTGAGGGTGGAAGGTGGTACTCAAGTGCAACTAAGTCCCGAATTCCTCTTGCAATCCCTTTCATAAGAGGGATGTAAAACGAGTGTCATGATATGAGACGATCATCGATGTTACCCCATGAATTCATACAATATCATGTATGTAGAGACTTCCCAAGCTCTCTTCTGATCCCTGCTCTTGGATGGGTAGGAAGTGGGCCGACTTGATGAGTTGATCAATGATCACCCAAATGGAATCTTGGCCCCTAGACATACGTCGTAACCCTGTCACAAAGTCCATGAATATACCATCTCACTTCCACTATGATAACTCAAGTGGCTGAGCTAAGCATACTGGTACCTGATTCTCGGCCTTCAATTGCTGAAAAGTGAGGCATCATGATGCAAACTCTGCCACTGCTTTCTTCATCCATGGCCACTAGTACTAACACCGGAGGTCTTGGTACATATTTTCCACTCTAGTATGTATCGCTAAAGGGGATGTATAGAACTCCCTCAATACCTCCTCTCGTAGAATCACTGGTATAATGGTGTGCCCTCTAAAGAGAATGGTGTGCTCCCCACATTCAAAAAATTCATCAGGAAAGACATCAGCATACTGGTCCACCACTATAGGATATCTCAGACTCCTCACATCAACTGCTCTGAGGGTGAGGCTAGCCAACTAGTGAGTGATTGGATGCACCCTCCTCTAAGAAAGTCCGTCCAATGCTATAAAGGTTTCCTTCTCACTGGTGAAGGAAAAACTAATACCATCCTCACAAACACACCACACTTTGCTCCTAAAACAGTCGATCTGAGCATTGACTGTAGATAGCCAGTCCATACCCAAGATGACGTCTTAAGGCCTCAACACTACTACTAGGAGATCCCAGCTGAAGCTCTCTCCTCCTAGAGTGAGCTCACATTGTCTTCACCAGTGTGTAATCATCGAATCCTCTCCCGTAGGAGTCTCTAATTGTAAGGATCGATCCAATGGATCCATCGGAATCTCCGAGCTCCAAACAAGTTTTGTGGAAATGAAAAAGTGACTGGAACTTATGTCTATAAGTACTATAGCTAGGGTTGAATAGACACAGATAATACCTTTAATCATATCTAGAGCGTTGTGGTCATAGGCCTCTGCCTCCTATAGCTGAGCTCGCCCCTACTGTAACACCCCATGTTTTTCTAAAAATAAATAGAAATGCATGGAACTTTGTTTTAAGCAGATATTTTTAACTAGTCTTTAAAACATAACTTTTCCACTTTTATGTCTTGAATTTCAAGAAACTGTCGTCTACAATTATGTTCAGTATGTTATTTAGAGTCTATTGGAACCAACTTGTTTTATTGGTGAATAGTAACATACCCTTATGAATAGTAATATGAATAGTAATATGACCATAATGAATAGTAAATTTTATTATTATTTTATTTTCTTAAGGCTTTAAGATAATAAAATCTTGGTTAATTTTTCATCGTGATATAGAAGTAGTTATAGAATTAGAATTGTTAATTTTTAAATTAAGTATGATTTTATTTAAAAATTAAATTAATAACATTTAGAAAATTATTTTTAAAAAATGGACTTCATTTTTGAATTCTACACATCAAAAAATGGTTAGGGTAAATTTTTGGGGTTTTTTCTGAAATTCTTGATTTTTCGGCGAATAATGAAATATGATAAAATACCGTATAATCAAATTATCAGTAAAATACACTATTTATGACATCATAAGTGATGAAAGGGAACTTGGTTCGAACTCACATTCCATTATTACTATTTTATGTCACATGAACTAAGACTATTCATAATCTTGGGCAAAAATATTATATTAATGATTAAAATAATGAAAATACCCCCTCTCCTCCACTATAAATACCACCCTCACTCCCCTCTTCTTCCCACACCTCTCAAGCTATGAGACATGCTTGAGTTCTGCCAAATACTCATCCCAAGGCTCTTCCCCACGTCCTAGAGCTGCTGGTCTCACCAAAAGACCAAAACCAAAGCCCTTAAGAAGGATCTCAAGGAGAAGGGATCAAGAGGTAAACATCCTCTTTTATTTTCTTTCTGTTCTTTCATTTTATGTTATTCTATTCCTTTTCCTTTTGAATTATGTTAAGATATTTCATTCCATATCCCCCCATACTGTCCATATTATGTATAAGTGATGATATATTCCCTTTCTCTTATCAAACTATTTTTATGAAATTTTAAGAGACGCCGTTAGGCTTCCGAATTTTCGTGAGAAATTTCTCAAGTTTTCTTTTATTTCATGATTCATTTTTCCTCTTTCTTCAACCCCTCTTATATAAGAGGCATGAAATATCCAAAATCATGTACATTATGGATTTTCTCATGTTCATGGAAAATTCATCATCATTGATCTTCTCCTCTCCCACTTATTCAAGGAATTAAAAACATTGTCCATGATGTGTCGAATTACCGACATCGTGGACGATGTTATTTCATTTTTCTTTAAATCCTTAATTTATGGTAATGAAACCATTTTAATGGTTGAACCAGGTTATAATATATGTATTATGTCTCATCAATGGTTCTGGAATTAGTTTTAACACATGGTTTTAATTTATAAAATGAAATGAGGTCGTTATTATCAAAGAACCACTAAAATGATCTAAACGAACATCATTAATGTTTTAACTTATGAATCATCCTCATGAAAGAATTAAAAATGATAAATGGTATAATATATGTTAATGGATATATGTAAATACTACTTCATTCCAATTCTGGAGTTTCACTTCCAATCAACAAGAACATCCATCATGAACTAAATTTGGAAATCATGTAAAGAACTCACCAAAAACAGTGCAAGAGGCAAAATACTAACAATTAAAGGGTAAAATGATGTTATTAAATGATCATATAAGATGTTATAAACATGAAAATGTTTCTATAAAATATCAACAACACTCTTTTAACCATTATACATGAGTTTTAAACAAGTTGGAAGTAAGACAAACCCGAGGTAAGGGAATTCTTAACCCTATTTCCATTCTTTGGGTTAACCTTCTACTTAATTATTTATGTGCTATTTAAATTGTTTGTGTGATGGGTTATATTTATATTATGTTTTATTATGTTTATTTAAAGTATATATACTTACTCCATTGACTATATTAATTCTCTCTTCAATTGTATGATATTTATAAGGGACTTTTCTTTAAAAATTCTCTTTTTAAATTCAGTTTTATGAAATTACAAAGTAATGTTTTTAAGGAATTATTCATGTTGTATGATTATGTTTTGGTTCTTGGGAATTATTTATGATTAAGGGTGGGACCTATATCTCCCTCCAATGCATTGGGTATGAGTAAGTTGGAGGTCGGCCGTATGGTTACTCCAAGTGTAACTGCGATGGTTACACAAAGTAAGGTAGTCGTGAGGGTGACAAATTATAAGGTAGCCAAAAATGGTTACAAGATTATGTAAGTAATACCCCAAGATATCTTTATGATTATATTTATGGTCTCATGTTTTGTGTGTATGTTTTTTTAAATCTCATGTTTTACAAAGTAAGTATATATGGGTGACAAGCATGTCTTTTGAATGTGATTTCATATGTTACAAGTATTCTTGGACTAATGTATTTTTTTATATCCCTTATTGAGAATTTTGTGCTCATCCCAAGTCTTTAAATTATTTTCATAGGTTATAAGGATGTTTAAGAAAGTGAAGGAAGCCAAGTTAAATGTTTGAATATCTATCAAAGAAATCATGTTTTATTTGGAAAGTTTTATATTTTGGAAGGAATGAGTACTGTTTTTATGGTATCCACTATGTAATAATGTGTAATGTTATGAATGTTTTGTCCTAATTCTATAAATCTATAAAATTGAAAAGATCCTCAATGTAAAAGGAAGTTTTTTATTGACTAAATTCAATATTATGTATGTAATAAGGCTGGGTCCTTATAGTTGGTATCAAAGGATGATTTAGATAACTTTAGGGGTTAGGGTGATGTTAATAGAATACCATAAATGATTTTCATTCTATGTTTAATTTGAAATGTTATAGCATTTAAAGATTTCCATGTTGCTTCATCTAAGACATGTTTGTTCAGAATGGTTGTCCGCAGAAGGAACAAGGATGCTGAAAAAGAGAGGCACCGACAGAATGACATCCTTTCAGAACTACAGTCTAGAATAGTAGGGATTGGAACCGAGCAGTTTGTGGAAATAATGGTTCAGCTAACGCATGCAATTAATGGTGGTGGAATCCATGCAATAGAACCAATAGAGGTATGACAACAGAACATGACAGTAGTGGAACATTTTATAAGACAACATCCTCCTGCATTCAATGGATCTTCTGGCCCAGTAGCAGCTGAAGTATGGATCAAAGCCCTTGAAAATATATTCGATGTTATGGGATATTCAGAAAATCAAAAGTTAAGTCTTGACATTTATCATTTTGAAGGGGAAGCTAATTAGTGGTGGTCAATGGTAAGGAATATCAGGGGTAGAGAGGATTTGTATGCCTTAGAGTGGGATGAATTTAAAAGTCTTTTACTTGAAAAGTATTTTCCTAAGGCAGTGCGACTTTGGATGGAGAAGAAATTCCTTGAATTGAAATAGAAGGAGGGAGATTCAGTGGCTGTGTATGAAGTGAACTTCACTCGACTAGAGAGGTATGATCCAAATCTTATTCTGGATCTTGATAGAAAAATCAACCACTTTTACTCAGGATTGAAGCCAAGGTATCGAAGGGTGTTGACCTCCGGTGAATTCAAAAGTTATGAGAAACTTGTCCAATGTGCTGAGAGGGTAAAGATGGAGTTTTCTAATGATCACATGCATTTTGGAAACAAAGAGAAGAAGAGGCCCAGTTGGCAAGAAATGGGTAAGAATCAACCAAAGAAATCTGATGGTAAGAAAATCCAATTTCCAGTTTGTGAAAAGTGTGGCAAGAAACACCCTGGGGAATGTCTTAGAAAAACTAGGAAGTGTTTTAAATGTGGTAATTGGACATATGGCTCAAGATTTCAATAAAAATTATCCTAAGACTGTAAAGTGTTTTAAATGTGGTGAGATGGGTCATTATGCAAATGTCTGCCCAAAGATAGATCCGAATGATGCAAAAAAGCCAGACTACAAGCAGAAAGGTATAGTGAGATCCTTTGCGACTACGTCAGCAGATGTCAGACCGTCCAATGAAGTGGTATTCGTTAAATTGTTTATTCACTCATATTTTTCTAAAGTTTTGTTTGATACGGGGTCTACACATTCCTTCATCTTTGAGAAATTTTCTAGTAAATTGGAAATATCACCTCAAAAAATGAGACCCGAACATGTCGTTAAAACACCAGGGGGAAATGTTATAGAAAAGAGGAGTTATAAGAATATTTCTATTATGGTATGTGGAAATAATTTACCTGAAAACCTTGTTGTTTACCCTTATTTGAGTTTGATGTTATTCTGGGGATGGACTGGCTTTCTGATTGTCATGCTAAGATTGACTGTAGAGCTAAAGAAGTTGTTTTTCAAAAAGAGTTTCAGTTTTTATACAAGAATGAACCCATGCAATCGATAACATATCATGAAGATGAGAAATTATTGAAAGATGGAAATGAAAGTTATCTTGCTCATTTTTTTGAAAACAAGGGAACTATTCAAATTAAAGATGTGGCAGTGGTAAATGAGTACCTTGATATTTTTTCTAATGAGTTACCTGGTGTCATACCTGATCGAGAATTCAAATTCACAATTGACTTAGTTCCTGATACTAAGCCAATTTTAAAACCCCCATATTGTATGGCTCCAATAGAACTTCTTGAATTGAAAAATTAGTTACAAGATTTGCTTGAAAGAGGCTTCATTCGTCCTAACACTTCACCATGGTGAGCCCCTGTTTTTTTGTTAAAACGAAATATGGTTCCACGAGACTTTGCATTGATTATAGAGATTTAAATAACATCACTGTTAAAAATAAGTATCATTTTCCTCATATCGATGACTTGTTTGATCAGATCTAGGGAGCTCAGTACATTTCCAAGATTGACTTGAGATCCGGATACCATCAGCCAAAGGTGAAGGAGGATGGCATCCCAAAAATAGCTTTTCGTACTAGATATGGGCATTATGATTTTTTTGTTATTCCATTTGGATTAACTAATGCACCTGATGTATTCATGAATCTTATGAATAGAGTATTTCATGATTTCTTGTATAAGTTTGTGGTTGTATTTATTGATGACATTCTGGTATTTTCTAAAAATAAAGAGGAGCATGAAAAACATCTAAGGGTTGTTTTGCAAATATTAAAAGAAAAGAAACTATATGGAAAGTTTAGAAAGTGTGATTTTTGGTTTCAATAGATTTATTTTCTTGAGCACATTGTAAATAAGGATGGAATAATAGTTGGTCCTACCAAAACAAAATTAGTTGATGAATGGCCAAGACTCACAAATGTTACATAGATTCGTATTTTTCTTGGGTTAGCAGGTTATTACAGACAGTTTGTTAAGAACTTTTCACAGTTATCTAGCCTAATAACTAAGTTAACATGTAAAGGGGTTAAAATTGTTTTGATAGAGGAATGTGATGTTTGTTTTTAAGAACTGAATAAGTGATTGGTGAATGCTCCAGTTTTGGCCTTACCTTCTCAAATGGTGATTTTGTCATATATAGTGATGCTTCTTTGAAGGGAATTGGTTGTGCTTTGATGCAGAATGATCAGGTAATTGCCTATGCTTCGAGACAACTTAAAACTCATGAGCTAAATTATCCCACACATGATTTGGAATTGGCAGCTGTGGTTTTTGCTTTGAAAATTTGGAGGCATCATCTTTACGGAACCAAATGCCAAATATATACTGACCATAAAATTCTAAAGTATGCATTCACTCATAAGGAATTAAACATGAGGCAGAGAAGATGTCTAGAACTGATAAAGGATTATGACTGCATAATCAATTACCATCCTGGAAAAGCAAAAAAAGTAGTGGATGCCTTAAGTCGAAAACATCATGCATCATTAACCATGTTACGTTTGGAACACGATCCCTTGATAACGATTTGATGAATTTTGGCTTAGAAGTTGTTGGTGTAGGGAATAACTCTATTTTATTCCAGGTTTCAGTGCAGTCTTCGTTGTCAGACAGAATTAAGCATGTGCAGAAGGAAGACCGTGAGCTATAGAAAAAGGTAGAATTGGTTAAAATGGGTAAGTTTGCAGAATTTAACCTTGAAAAAGATTGTGTTTTAAGATTTGGAAAAAGGTTTTGCGTGCCTAGTGATTCTCAGTTGAAGAAAGATTTGTTGTGTGAAGCTTATAGTTCACCATTTTATGTTTATCCTGGTAGTACTAAGATGTACAGAGACCTTCGGGAGTATTATTGGTGGGATGGAATGAAAAGATATATTTCTTATTTTACCATGAAATGTTTGACGTGTCAACAGGTTAAAGAAGAGTAGCAGTTACCGAAGGGAATGCTTCAGCCTTTTCCAGCGCCATAGTGGTTATGAGAGAATGTATCCATGGACTTTGTGGTGGGACTACCAAAGACTTCTCAAGGTAACAATGCGATTTGGGTTATTGTTGATCGGATAACAAAGTCTACACATTTTCTTTCTGTTCGAGATATAATGACTTTGAATCAGCTTTCTCGATTGTACCTCAAGATGATTATCAGGTTATATGGAGTTCCTCTTTCCATTGTATCTGACCAAGATCCGAGGTTCACTTCTAAATTTTGGAAGGGACTTCAGAAGTCATTGGACACAGAGTTAAATTTTAGTACAACTTTTCATCCTCAATCAGATGGGTAGTCACAACGAACGATTCATACTTTGGAGGATATTCTTCGAGCTTGTTCAATGGACTATTAGGGGAGTTGGGATTAGCATCTTTCTTTAGTTGAGTTTTCTTATAATAACAGTTTTCATTCCAGTATTCAGATGACACCTTTTGAGGCCTTGTATGGGAAGTGGTGTCAGACTCCAGCGTTTTGGGATAAAGTCAGTGAAATAAAGTTGATGGGGCCAAAATTAGTAGAAGAAGTGGCTGAGAAAGTGAGGATGATCCAGCAGCACATGAGGACAACTCAGAGTAGGAAGAAAATTTATGCAGATAACAGAAGGAAAGACTTCTCTTTTGAGGTAGGTGACCATGTTTTCCTTAAAATATCTCATTGGAAAAGTGTGTTGCGTTTCAGTAAGAAAGGGAAGCTAAGTCCATGGTTCATTGGTCCTTTTAAAATCTTGGAGAAAGTTGGGATAGTTCCATACCGCGTAGCTTTGCCTCTGAGTTTGTTTCAGGTACACAATGTTTTTCATGTTTCAATGTTGAGAAAGTATGTGCCAGATTCATCACATGTCTTGAGCCCATAAGTTGTTCAGCTAGAAGAGAACCTTTCTTATGAAGAGAAACTAGTTCAGATTCTTGATCAAAGGGAACATGTATTGTGGAATAAGGTAATCCACTAGGTAAAGTTTTTGTGGAGAAACCACACAGTTGAAGAAGCAACATGGGAGTATGAAAATGCTATGAGGGAAAAGTACCCTCAGTTGTTTAATAAGTAAATAAAATTGAGAGGATGCAATTTTCAGAAGGTGGAGATAATGTAACACCCCATGTTTTTCTAAAAATAAATAGAAATGCATGGAACTTTTTTTAAGTAGATATTTTTAACTATCCTTTAAAACATAACTTTTCCACTTCTATGTTTTGAATTTCAAGAAACTATCATCTATAATTGTGTCCAATATGTTATTTAGAGTCTATTGGAACCAACTTGTTTTTTTTGGTGAATAGTAACATACCCTTATGAATAGTAATATAAATAGTAACATGACCATAATGAATAGTAAATTTTATTATTATTTTATTTTCTTAATGCTTTAAGATAATAACATCTTGGTTAATTTTTCATCGTGATATAGAAGTAGTTATAGAATTAGAATTGTTAATTTTTGAATTAAGTATACTTTTATTTAAAAATTAAATTAATAACATTTAGAAAATTATTTTCAAAAAATGGACTTCATTTTTTAATTCTGCACGTCGAAAAATGGTTAGGTTAAATTTTTGTGTTTTTTCTGAAATTCTTGATTTTTCAGTGAATAGTGAAATACGATAAAATACCATATAATCAAATTATCAGTAAAATACACTATTTATGACATCATAAGTGATGAAAGGCCACTTGGTTCGAACTCACATTCCATTATTACTATTTTATGTCACATGAACTAAGACTATTCATAATCTTGGGCAAAAATATTATATTAATGATTAAAATAATGAAAAATACCCCCTCTCATCCACTATAAATACCACCCTCACTCCCCTCTTCTTCCCACACCTCTCAAGATATGAGCCATGCCTAAGTTATACCCAATAATCCTCCCAAGGCTCTTCCCCACGTCCTAGAGCTGATGGTCTCACCAAAAGACCAAAAACAAAGCCCTTAAGAAGGATCTTAAAGAGAAGGGATCAAGAGGTAAACATCCTCTTTTATTTTCTTTATTTTATTTCATTTTATATTATTCTCTTAAATGGGGTCCGGCTCCAGGCGCACCACTAGACACGGTCTCTGACCTAACTGATCTTCTGATGCGTTGGTACTCCTCCCTCTCACCAGCTAACACATGATCACTTTGCACCCTGGCCTGGATAATTTGGGTCTGACGTAACGATGCTATTTTTCATCATGTTCATAAACCTCCCGATTTCTGGATTGAACGGGCCACCTCATGGATTGAGGGATGGAAGGACCAAAATGGACATTATACGCCAGGTGTTACCCCCTCATACCCATCTCATTGAAATCCTCCAATGGAAGGGACTCTTAAGATCAACGTGGACGCATCTCTCCCCAAGGACGGGCTCGTTGCCCTTGGCCTCCTAACCTGAAACCATATGGGGAAAATCATTGCGGCAAAATACGAACCACACCATGCATTCTGGGAACCTGCAGTGGCTGAGGCCACCACCATACTTGCTGGTATGATGCTCGCTATAGACCATGGGTGGCTTGATATCAACATTGAGTCTGACTGCCTCACCGAAATCAATGTTATTAACCATAATGACGGCGGACTCCAGTCCTTTGGCCTCATCATCAGAAGAATTCTCACACTTCACCAATGCTTCTCATTTTTCACCTTCTCCTTCACCAAAAGGTAAGGAAACAATGCAGCCCATAAACTTGGGGCCTCAGGCCCATTCGATGCTAACCAGCTCTGGCTGGACAATTTTCCTTCATGGATTTTCACTTGTACATCTATTGACCTTCGTCATTAATGATATCTGTCTTTTTCAAAAAAAAAGTTATTCTCTTAATTTCCCTTTTGAATTATGTTGGGATATTTCATTCCATATCCCCCCCATACTGTCCATATTATGTAAGAGTGATGAGATATTTCCTTTATCTCATCAAACTATTTTTATGAAATTTTAAGAGATGTCGTTAGGCTGCTGAATTTTTGTGAGAAATTTCTCAAGTTTTCTTTTATTTCATGATTCCTTTTTCTTCTTTCCTCACCTCCTCTTATCCAATAAGAATGAAATCTCCAAAATCATGTATATTCTAAATGTTCTCATGTTCATGGAATATTCATCATCATTGTTCTTCTCCTCTCCTATTTATTCAAGGAATTAAAAACATTGTCCATGATGTGTCGAATTACCGACATCGTGGACGATGTGATTTCATTTTTCTTTAAATCCTTCAAGTCTGGTCATGAAACCATTTTTATGGTTTAAACAGGTTATAATATATGTATTATGTCTAATCAATTGTTCTGGAATTTGTTTTAACACATGATTTTAATTTATAAAATGAAATGCGGTCATTATTATCAAAGAACCACTAAAATGATCTAAACGAACATCATTAATGTTTTAACTTATGAATCATCCTCATGAAAGAATTCAAAATGATAAATGGTATAATTTATGTTACTGGATATATGTAAATACTACTCCATTCCAATTATGGAGTTTCACTTCCAATCAACAAGAACATCCATCATGAACCAAACTTGGAAATCATGTAAAGAACTCACCCAAAAACAGTGCAAGAGGCAAAATACTAACAATTAAAGGGTAAAATGATGTTATTAAATGATCATATAAGATGTTATAAACATGAAAATGTTTCTATAAAATATTAAGAACACTCTTTTAACCATTATACAGGAGGTTTAAACAAGTTTTAAGTAAGAAAAACCCGAGGTAAGGGAATTCTTAACCCGATTTCCATTCTTTGGGTCAACCTTCTACTTCATTATTTATGTGCTATTTAAATTGTTTGTGTGATGGGTTATATTTATATTATGTTTTATTATGTTTATTTAAAGAATATATACATACTCCATCCACTATATTAAGTCTATCTTCAATTGTATAATATTTATAAGGGGATTTTCTTTAAAAATCCTCTTTTTAAATTCGGTTTTACGAAATTCCAAAGTAATGTTTTTAAGGAATTATTCATGTTGTATGATTATGTTTTGGTTCTTGGGAATTATTTATGATGAAGGGTGGGACCAATATCTACCTTCAATGCATTGGGTATGAGTAATTTGGAGGTCGACCGTATGGTTACACCAAGTGTAACTACGATGATTACACAAAGTAAGGTAGCCGTGAGGGTTACAAATTATAAGACAACCAAGAATGGTTACAAGATTATATAAGTAATGCTCTAAGATACCTTTATGATTATATTTATGTTCTCATTTTTTGTGTGTATGTTTTGTAAATCTCATGTTTTACAAAGTAAGTATATATGGGTGACAAGCATGTCTTTTGAAAGTGATTTCATATGTTACAAGTATTCTTGGACTAATGTGTTTTTTTATATCCCTTACTGAGCATTTTGTGATCATCCCAAGTCTTTAAATGATTTTCACAGGTTATAAAGATGTTTAATAAAGTGAAGGAATCCAAGTTAAATGTTTGAAGATCTATCAAAGAAATCATGTTTTATTTGGAAAGTTTTAAATTTTGGAAGGAATGAGTACTGTTTTTATGGTATCCACTCTGTAATAATGTGTAATGTTATGAATGTATTGTCCTAATTCTCTAAAGCTATAAACTTGAAAATATCCTCAATGTAAAATGAAGTTTTTTCTTGACTAAATTCAAGATTATGTATGTAATAAGGCGAGGTCCTTATAACTACCCACCTGCTCGCTATGATCGGGGTGGACCACCTAGGGGTGGTGGTGGTAGAATCTCAAACTGTTGTCCACCACCTGCTGCACGACCTGCTCCTCTGCCATGTCCACCACCCTGCAGACCTCCTCACTTGAACCTTGTCCACTGCCTTAGTGGTTCCTTGACCGTCTGTTGATCATTGGTACGGCGGGTCGGGTAGTCGCGAGCCATGTGGCACTTCCCGCCGCACGTGAAGCACAATCTTCTTCCCTACTAACACCCTCTGCCTCGTGAGATCCGCACCTTCGACCCTACATCCTGGGGTCGCCCTTTGGAAGGTCTAGTCCACTTGGACCTCTGCGTCATCTGCCTACTGCCTGCTACAGATGACTCAGCTACCTGTTGTCCGGTGGTGCCTCTCACCATCGATGCCTCCTCAGCTAAGAATCTCTCCATCAATAATGCTCGCTCGAGCACTCCATCCTGCATCAGGATATTGAGAGATATCATCGATGCTCTGATCTCCCACTGGAGACCCTGATCAAAGGTCCAGGCCTTCAAGAATGGGTCCTGCACCATGTCAGTGGAGTAGCACGAGAGGTCAGTGAATCTCGCTGAGTACTGAGCCACTGATAAGCTGCCCTACTGTAAGTGAATCAGCTTCTGGATACACACAGAGCATAGTGTTGCTGGAACGAACTCCTCCCTAAAGAGGCTATCAAAGTCTATCCAGGTGAGGGTCACCTCGTCATGTAATTGGAGCGTCAGGAGCCACCATCTTCCTATTGTTCCTAGGAAAAGACTAGTAGCTAGGATCACCATCTACTCCACTAGTGTCCTAACTAGTCGGAAAACTCTAGCCATAGCCTCCAGCCAGTCCTCAGCTGCCTGAGGATCTATCTCACCTCAAAACCTCGAAGGTATCTATCATTGGAACTCGTGCAATGTGCTCAGTCGACATGCACCATCTACTAGTGGGGCTGGTGGAAACTGCTGCCCAACAGGTGATGGTGCTGTCGGTGCACCACTCGAAGGTGATAACACAGTAAAAGGGTTCTGCACCGAAGCCTCGTCACTCGGTGGGCCGTCATCGTGTACTCTCTCGGGAATCCTGGATGGATGTCTACGCGGTGACATCCTGAAAAGAAATAGGTGCACCACAGTCAATAAGTTATACTTGGTGATATGACTCAAAAGAGATCAAAAGTAAAACATTTACAAAACACACACAATCAGTGTTTTTGTGCACCGAGTCATAAATCAGAATTCAGGGTCCTGGTGTATGGATAGGTCGACCGCTGCACCAATATTAGACTCCTCGAACTGAAAACCACAATCAAAACACTTAACACTATTGCTCCATTGGAAAGATCAGAGTCCTAGTTCTTCGGTAGAACCGAATCATCTGATACCACTTTGTCACGACCCGTCCCCCGGGGCCCATGTCGTGACTACCCCATGCCCGCCTTCTATAGGCTAGGGGTTGGCGACTAGCACCAGAAAGGTGTACCCCTAAAATGGGAATGAATTGCCTTTAAACTTGTACAAACACACAGACTAGGTACGCAACAAAGTAAACCACTTAGTAAAACAGTTGAAGTAAAAGTGTGTACTAAAAGTAAAGAGGCCAGAATACAAGCCCAATTGAAAGATACAATACAAAAAAAAATAGGAAACATCTCCTGAGATCGTCCGCTAGGGATCCTACCTAAAGGGGAGGTATAGATCATCTCCACAGATCTCCACGTCAACCATCACCGCCATCCACCGTCAAGTCCTAGCTCCCCGAGTCTCAGTCAAGGTTGCCCATCACTTGCACAAGACACAACAAGGTGCGAGCGAAGCCCCTGTAGGGGTGAGTATAACAATACCCAGTAGGGACCCTGAGACCCCTGAAGGTCTCTCAGATTTCAAAAATGGAAAACCACAAGCATGATCTCAATCACAAAGCACAAAGAAATAGACACAGCTCAAACCAGGTATAACTGAGTACAGTAGTACAGATGATTAGTCGTAAGACTAGATCATCTTACTCTGTCAAAAGGCACTCATACTGACCCACACAGGATCGATAGGTACTAACCCCCGAAAGACCCACATAGGATCGATAAGTGATGATTCACACAACATTGATGGGTGCTGATTCACATAACATCGCTGGGTGCTTATTCACACAGAATCAATCGGTGCTGATTCACACAGAATCACTGGGTGGTGATTCACATAGAATCATTGGGTGCTGATTCACACAGAATCGATGGGTGCTGATTCACACAGAATCGCTGGGTACTGATTCACATAAAATCCCTCCATGTTGATTCACATAGAATCGCTGGTTGGTGATTCACATAGAATCGCTGGGTGCTGATTCACATAGAATCACTCCGTGCTGATTCACACAGAATCACTCTTCATTCTTCACGTCTCAACCAGCCACAAGATTCGCGCTCATAGTACGCTTGTTTTAGGGAGAAAGTGATCCTCATGCCATCGGTCATATTTCAACCGGCATGAAGTCCCACGTAGAAGTTACCCAATGATCCTTCATATCTTAAGGGTTCCAACACAATAGACAACACGTCAATCGGACGCTCGGTCTGTAAGTTATTGACATTTTAGTGCTGAGGGCTCGGTTGGATTCGGGGTCGATCTAACTCGGCCGTACTCCAAATTTCTCCAAAACTCTCGTGGAGTATCTCAAAAGGATCGTCTCGCTCCAAGGATCCTAGCGCCATAGACAGTTCATCAAATGAACGTCTGGTTCGCAAGATATGGCCTTTTGGGCGTAACAGGGCCTGAGAGGGGTCCGAGTCCGGTCTGACCGGGTTTGGGTTGACCCGACCCAGTCTGGGTCCGACCCGGCCCGACCTGGCCCGAACCGTCCTAGTTGGGATCGGCTCAGCCTGGCTGGGCTAGGCCGCGGTGGCTCTGCCCACCGGCTGGCACGCCCCGTGTGGGGGTCGCGCGGTCCACCTCCCGAACGGCTCAAAGATTCTTTCAGCTCTTTAAATGGTGGTGCCAGGTGGCGCTGCCTCATCACTCGTGGCACCTACAGGGAGCAGGTCCCCTTCTTCTTCACGTCTTGGTAGCCGCAGCCTGCTCACCGTGGAGCACGACGGCGCACCGCCTCCCACCTCTGCGGCCGACTGAGAGCCGGCCGCCTGTCTGTTTGCCACGACGCTGAGCGGCGCCACCTTCTTCCATGGCCGGCGAGCGACGACAGGAATTCTACGGGCCACCGGGTGGGATCTGGTGGTCTTTTCTTTCTTACGGACGCACCTACGGGCCTCCCAGGATGTCGCCGTCGCTATGTGCCTCCCGGTTTCCACTTTCTGTCGAGTTGGAAAATTTTCCCCCTGAAGAACGCAACATGAACGAAGCGGCGGAGAATCCATCCTTGTTCGTTTGGCCCATTCACTCCTTGTTAGCATTATAAAAATCATAATATTATTCAATTCATCAAATATAAACTTTAATAAACAAACCCCAGCCTCGAATTTCATTGAAGATGTCGCGGTGGTGGAAGGAGAATCCACACTTGACGAAGCTACGAATATTTGTCATTCCCAATTCAATTCCTCCGACATTGTAGTCCAAGCTTCCGTTCCTCGGTGGAAGTCGCTGCAACACTTCTTTAGAGGTTCCTCACCTTCGTTCCAAAATCCCACACCAGAGATTCTATTAAATAGATGGAGGATCCAAACGTGTTGCATGACATTAATGCGGTTCATTTGTGAACCGCATGTAATGTTACAACGTCGAGGTTACAAAACAGAAGAGTCTAGCCATTAAATGGCTTGACAAGTCATGGGTCCCACCACCTCCACCCAACAGTTACAAAAAAGAAATAAAATAACTTTGTTAAGTTATTTTATTATTTTTTGTAAACTCCAAAATTTATCTTTTTCTCCAACCTACTGCGGTCAAAGTGAAGTTTCCCTTAAGTGAATCCTGATGTTGTAGATTCAATGGTGCTCTCAGATTTCAATTCTGAGCACCGATTCAAAAGTTAGAAAATGCCGCCCGTATGTTTACTGAACGTACCTTAAAAAGGTTCAAAAATTCATTTCGAGCACACCAGGCCTCATAATCACGCTCAATCAATATTCAGAGACTCGTATTAATCCCAAATAATTTAGAAAAATTACATGGAATTTCCGGGTCTTTACAAGGACAATGTAGGCGCTTCTGACCAAATTTTCCACACTGATAACATTGGAACGAAACACGATCTTGATATTGTTTTCCACAGCCCTGACTACTATGCCCACTACTACTTTAGTGGAAACTATCATAATGATGCTTCTTATAACTTGAAGAAGAACTCCCATATTTCCCTGCTCAAACAGCCTGGCCGCTGCTCAGGGCCTTTATCGGACTCCCTTCCGTGATGAGTGCCATATTCATCACATCTTCAAAGATGCTTAAACGAATTTTTTTTACCTACGACCTGATCTCATAATAAAGACCATCTAGGAAACGTTTCTCCGTAGATATATCATCACCTACCAAAGATGGCGCAAAGCACTATAGGTTGGTAAAGCGTCCAACAAAGTCTAGAATTGAAAAACCCTCCTACATGCACCAGATGCATGAACATGTGAACATTTTCATCCCTCAAGGTTTTGGGATGGAAATGGATCGGGAAATTCATCTCAAAGCCCTTCCAAGATAGCTCATACTACTTCCCAGATTCCTCCATAATATCCCACCAATGCTTGGTAGGTCCACAAAGCATATACACAATAAGCTTCACCCTCCTATCCGTAGGTGTCTCGAGATACTTGATGATTGTATGGACTGACTCAATCCAGAACTCAGCTACCTAGAGTCCCCATTCCCCAGTAAACATGAGTGGATACTACTTCTAAAACTCCCTTTTTATCTTAGACATCGATGGAATGGTATGAACAATCTACCTTTCCATGGATCGCATGACCTTGAGGAAGTTGTTGCGAAGCTGAACATCCATATTCTCCTCAGGAACTATAAGAAGCTCTGGTTCAACTGCATTAGGAGCGTGTTGATTTCCACTATCCTAACACTCAAGTCGAAGAAAACGAGGATGCATTTTCTCTCCAAGATAAACACACACCTTAGATAAATGGCTAGCAACAAGGTCAACCCAACAAGTGACTGCAGTAGAGAACCACTAGCTCTTGGTATCTCTAGACATGGCTTACAAGTATTTTATCATGACACACCAACTCATTTTATTTATCCAGTGAAACATATATCTCATATTACAGTTCAAAAAGAAAGTATATATTACATGAAAATAATAAATATGTCCCTATCATGAACAATGCATGCCAATATATCCCTATGTTCCTATTATGATGCATGTATTCTCATATCGCGCCATACCGGGCGACAATTACAAATTTCAAAAAACAGTAGGATCATAAAACAATAACCTCACACAACATGTGAATAATCCAAGGTGAAATAACATCAACTGTAACAAGAACTCAAAAAAAAACAATAGTCCCATCCTAGGGTACTCAGATTTTCCCCTGTACATGGGTTAGATACTCCTATGCACAAGATCATTACCAAGTACCAACACATCCTAGTCTCTTTTCTACCTTTCCCCAAATAGTAAAGTAAAAGAAAAAAAATCTTCTACCTCTGATAACACTTTGTAATGTCCCAAAATCTGGTACTCTCTTATGTGGCCAGAAAGGGTTGGTCATGAGACCTCAAGCACGCCTCCCCGTATACTAGAGGTTTCTGAATAATAGCAGGGGTGTGAAATGTATAGTGAAGAGAAAATACCCCCTCGTATGAAGTATCATAGAAGTAGATAAAAATCAGAATAAAACAGAAATAATCAAAGTAAAGACATAGCAGAAGACAACAATAAAATCCAACTGAATAATCCAATAAATAATATAGAGAAATGTAATGAAATGATGGGATGTAACTAAATGTCATGCTAGGAACAGTACATGAAAAAGACTAGCAGACTCAAACAAAGACTCAAAATTCCCCAGTCCTGAACCCCACGTCGGTCCCAACTCAAAACTCCAGCCCATCCAACAAACAAGCAATAAAAAACAAGGTCCTTTTCCCTTTTCCAAACATGCATCCACAAAATCTACTCGGGTACCAAACAACAACCCAAATAGGGTGTGAGTATAATCAATAGTTCGACACCACCGTATCTAAACAAACTAGTCTAATGAGAAGTGTAAGAAACAAAGTGATAAACATATGTATTAATTAATTAAAAAATTAATAAAATACAATATCAACGTGATTCAGTTTCATTCTGGGATATCTCTGAGCATGTATTACAACCATGCCAACCACAACCACATAACCAAGGTAAAATAACTTGCTTCAGCCCCATGCCAGAATATCTCTGACCTTGTCTTACGACCATGTCAACCACAACCATACAACCAAGGTAAAATAACCTACTTCAGCACCATGCTAGAATATCTCTGAGAATGTATTACGACCAAGCCAACCATAACTATATAACATGGTATAGTCACAACAATCCAGGTCAAAGACCTATAAGAATTATAGCATTACAGGTCAAAGCCTTATAAGCACTACAACATGGTACTGGGCATAGGCCGCTCTCTATAAGCATTATAGCTTGGGATTGGGCTGAGCCCACTCAATATCAACATTACACCATATATGTGTGCAAGTGCTAGGGCCATGCCCGATATATAAGCATTACAACATGGAACACAATTTCTATCATATAGTAGGGATATCACAATATCACATCACAATTCTCAATGGTTTATTATGAGAATTTCCATTCTTCTTTCATATGAAACTTGCAATTCAATTCATAATTGATTAAAAATTATATTAATAATAAATAAGCCACAATTTAGGGATTCTATATCAAGAAATCACCCTAGGTCACATGTCATGCTAAACATACTTTAAGCCATTTTTGAATTCAATTATAATCATGGTTCGCTCACCCAAAGGGAAACCATAAGTTAGTTAAAAATCCATTTGAAACCAAAGGACTTCAAGGAATAATCCCATTCATTTATTTAATTAATTTGGGTGCACACAATGATGGCGCGATCACAATATTGCATAAAATCAGAAATTATAAAACCATAGGGTTAAGATTTAGACCCCCTAACTTTAACCAAAGATCCAACAATGCTTCCAATGGCCAACGTTATAAAGAAGAAGGTGTGAATGATTGCAAAGAGGTTCCTAGATCAAATCTGATCAAGATCAAAACCAACAACGCAATCGGTCAAGGGATTTCACTGCAATGGTTGGAGAAAAAGGAATAGAAGGAAAAAACCTAACCAAAAAGACTTACCGGGGATTGTTCACACAACCGGGACATCCATAAGGGGATTTGACACCCCAAAATCGCATGGAGAATGCCCTAGGGTCGAGAGGAGAAGAGCTGAAACTGAAAAAAATGGGAATTCATCCGCACAAGATATTTAAAACAGTAGGTCGGGCATTTAAATGTCATGTAAATGTTTTTAATGGAATACACCGAAAAACCCATCATCTCAGATTTATTTTATTAAAACCCTTGAACAATTACATGATGTGTAATCCCTTTACATGATGTGTAGATGTTATGTAGTTTATTTTTCATCCCAATTTCCTTTTAAATAATCTGAACATCTTTTAAAGTTTCTTACTCACCAAGAACCCAGGAAACACTTAACCCATGTATACTCTGTACTCCATTGATTCAAACTAGCATACATCCTCGAAATTTAAGTTATTTCCTCCAAAAAAGTTATCCTCACAGATACTCTCTGATCTTTCTCAAGTTTCCTTGCAACCCAAGACGATGTTTATTCAAACGACGAACTCTCATGACGAAAACACAATTGAAATAAAAGATTAATGAAAAACTCAGAGATATACATACCTAAAAAAAGACAAAATCTTACATACATGATTATTCTTCTTAATTCTCTCTAGACAAGGAATGTTTGGAGAAAAATTCTTTAAACCTGTAGGCATCCATTCATGTTCTTTCTCAATACTTCCTTTATGTTTATTTTTCATGATTTTTATCTCTTTACCTTCTTTATTAATAAGTGGTATAACAAGTTGTTCAGAGATTTGAATGGGGCTATCCATATTTCCGGCTTTAGAGATTACATTATTTTTGTTATCATTCTCTTGTATAATTTTAGTTGCAACAAGTTTAGGACTCCTAAGGGATTCTTGGTGAGTCTGAAGACCACCCCTAGTAGTGATAGCCATGGGATTCTCCCAATGATTGACTTCATTAGTACTTGGCAATTTCCCTTTTTTCTTTGATTCATTCTCCTAGAATATTGTCCCATTTGAATGTGAAAATATTTCATCCTAGATTCAAACTAAATTTTATCAGAATCATATTGGGATTTTTTTTATCAAATTGAGTCTTAAACTTTTCAACTTGAGAATCCATCCTATTCAAAATTTGGTCTAGCTTAGAAAAAAGTTGGCCCACAAAGTTCCCTTGAGAACTAAAAGCCTCTACCCTTGGTTGGTTTTGGAAAGTTTTCATATGTTGTTGTTGGGGACCAAGGGGAACAACAGATCTAAAAACCTCAGTCTCTTTCCATGAAAGGTTAGAAGGATTTCTATAACCTTGGATGTAATTATTAGAAAATGGTTTGTCCCTTGGCTTTACCTAGGTCCATAGCCAGTAAAAGTTTCATTTCCAGGTTACTGTGGAGGCATATCAAAGTTAGGGAAGTAAGAGTTGGAATGACCATACATGTCACAGTGGTGGAATTGCTCCCTAAGTGAGTTTTAATCATTCTCATTATGATACCCAACATCATTGACTTTAGCTTTTTGAATAGGGTTATTCTATTTTCTAACTATTTTTCTTCTTCTTGAACACTTTTGTTGAGAGTTATGTGAAAGTGTGTTGAATATTTGTTCCAATTCTTCAGCAGTTTTGTTACTAAAATCCCCTCCTAAAGATTAATTAACAAGGGTCTAGTAGTATGTGGGGGGAGGCTATTGTAAAAGGTGTCCCTAAGGAACTGTGGAGTACACTACTAATTAAGGAATTGTCTAAGAAGTCCACTAAATCTATCCCATGCCTCATAGAAAAAATCACCATCATCTTGCACAAATCGAGTGATTTTATACCTAATCCTACTTTTCATTCTCCTTGGATAAAATTTCATCACAAATGCATTAAACAGTTGATCTCAAGTATAAAAAAGTTTCTCATCCAACTGTTGAAACTGTTTCCTAACATTTCCCTTCAGATGGAAAGGGAAAAATCTATATTTTAACACTTCTTCACTTGTTCCTCTTAAAGGCAGTTGCTTCTCTACACAATAGAAAACCCTAATGAAGTACAAAGTCTTTATTAGGAAGTCCATTGTAAGATGAAATCATAGAAAGATGAGATTGCTAAATCTTATAGTTTCAAGTCCTAGGGGTGTGCATAATACAAGTTGGATAACTAGAGACATTTGGCTCTAGAAACTCCCTAAGGACCACTCTATCCACCAATGAATTCCTAGGAAGCTAAGGATTTTGATTTTGATTTTTTATTATTTTTCATGTTTTTCATATTTTCTTCCATTTTTACCTTATTTTTCTTTTTAATAGTTGTGAAGTGAATGTTAATATCAAAGATAACAGGTTTAAATCTTTCAGACTTTGATAAAGTGTGCATCAACACATAGATTTAAGAAACGTTCATGGAAAGATAAAAAACACATCAAATCTATATTTTTTTTTCAAAAATAGTTTTTTAAGGATGATTTTAAAATAGTTTTAATTTAGATTTTCTTTAATAGTTTTGAATATTTCAGTTTTTTTAGACTTTTCATGGAGTTTTTTTTTTCAAAAAAAATCCCTTGGTGGCTTGTTCCCTCCCTGACAATAGCACCAAAATATGACTTGGTCACCATTGAAACTTATAAAAGTAATTATTCAATCCCCTATTTAAATCTAGTATAGCTATTGCGCAGGGTGTCAAATGCAGAGAGAAGACAATTTGTGTGCGAAATGACCAAGGAAGATTGAAAAATACTTCTAAAAAAAAGTACAAGTAACGACATTAAAAAATATTAGTGATATAGTAAGAATATGCAACATGAGTGATGAAGATAGACAGTAGTTTTAGAATATAAATAGACAGTAGTTTTAGAATATAAATAGAGTTGAAACAAGTGAAAAAGAAGGGAAAAACTTATCACATGCAAGAAGGTTCCACAATTATGATGGTAGAGAACTCAATTCACCGATAGAATAAATGCTCCTTCATTTATGCACAGGAAGAGTTCACTAGTTTTAATACTTACTAAATAGCATGTTTGCAAGTCAACCTGTGAAGAAAAGATTTGTTCATAAAAGAAGTAAATTTTACACCAGTCAATCTTCTTCCCTAACACTGTGTTTGGTTAGATTTTAGTAAAAAAAAAGAAATGATTTGATAGTTTATAAAAGAAAGGAAAAGAAAAGAAATGATTGTGATTTCTCTCCTTGTGTTTGGATCAATAACTTAGTAAAAGAAAAGAAATGATTTGGATTTCTCTTCATCTTGTTTGGTGAACCTTTTAAAAGAAAAGAAAAGAAATTCTTTTGTGATACATGTAGAAAATAGGGATAAAATTGGAATTTTTAATTATTAATAACCCTCCACCACCATTTTCTTTCAAATCATCCCATTTTTGGGATGATTTAAAAACAATAGCGTTTCCCCCCTTATCATTTCTCCCCTCTTAAAATTACCCCACCAAACCTTAGAAATCAATTTCTCTCCTCTGTATCATTTCTTTTCTTTGCATATCACCTGTGCCAAACGAACCCAAATTAGCTTGAAAACAATTTTGGATTCGTAATTTCAAAAGAATTCATTACAATCAATAAGAAATGAAGAAATGTAAGAGGAAATGAATCTTCTATGACAAGGATCTTCTCTCCTGAAACTAATCTCCCTTCACCCACCTCGTTTTTCACTCTAGAAAATCCCCAAAATTTTTCTGATGATCATTATGTAACCAGAAGTCCCCCATCTGATGATCATTATCTTTTTTCTCTGTTAATTGCCTGTGACTTAAGCAGTCCCCTTCTAACAACCACGAGAGATCCATGTGTCATCTGTTTCAAATGTATTTCTGACTAGATTCACCATTCCTAAGTCATCCAGAAATTATCCTGAGTTTTCAACTTATATCGGCGAGCAGACTTGGATCGGCTTGGTAGAAGTGTCTAACAATGCATGCATAGCATTCAACTCATAGAGCATTACCTTAGAGCATCAATGGCACAGATCAGGGCTCGAGGAAATCAGTTGGTCATCTTCTTCCTTGTTCGGTTCTAGTTCTGGCATCATCAGAATCTCATTGGGATTATATATCGATCACCTCTTGCGCGACACCCATCAAGATCGCATCAGCATTGATGGGATCGAATAAATCCCTTGCAGTACGCCATTTGGACCTGCAACAAAATTAAATCTACAATCAGCAACAACAATTACCAGCAGGAAATCAGATCTTGGCCGATTTCACAATTTGATTCATCAATTTCCTAGTTCGCAAGGTGTGAGTCCCATGGATCAACGTCAGTTCTCCATCAGATTCATCTCAGCTTCGTTAAACTCAGTTATTCCAGGTCGGAAGAAGATCTGAGCTCAGACAAAATCCAGAAAACCAATAGTTAATCTTAGATTCAGAAATCCGATCAAAATCATTTCTAGGTCGGAAACCGGTGTATCTCAGGTGGCATCGTCTTCATCCCAAGCTTCTTATTCAACAACAGAGGTTCAGCACAACGTATATCCAATCGGCAACTCAACTCTTCCTAGATAGCGGGAGCTTCAACCTTAGTATCAAGCTTCGTGAATGGCGGTGCCAGATTAGATCTCAGTTCGTCTTCAATAGAAAGGCACGTCACAGATTCGTCTTCATGAGGGGCTCCAGATCCATTTTCATCCTCCACCACATTTGGCAATCAATTCTCCCTCAACCCGTGATATTTTCTCTCATCCTTCATCAATTGGTCTTCGATCCATCTTACACCCAGGCCCTATCAAGCTTCATTCGATTGCAAACCTCAGTTCGAAATCAGCTGGCTTCCCACAAAGGGGACCCAATACATTCTCTCGCGGCCCTCACTTAAATAATACATCACAATGTAGAGGGTCTGGACATAAAAAAACTCTGTCAAAGGTGACCTTCGATAAGAAGTATAGCTAAATATTTGTGGAATAATGAGGATGTGATGGTTCTTACCATATAAACCCCATCCTCTTGGGGATGATCACAAGACTGTCTAGTAAAGGAAAGTCTAAATATAGCCTCTCTTGGGAGGGATACCTCAAGAATCTTCTCCCTTCTCTTTCTTTTTTCATTTTCTTACATTTTAATAAAATTCATATGTTTATTCTATTTTTCTATTGGTTTTCCTTAAATGGACAACACCTAGGAGTATAGCTCAACAGTCCACAACAAGCACTCCGGGGAAGACCTTCGCTCAAACCTGCTACTCAAATAACACCAGGTTGTACCTATCATTTTACACTGTTTATTCACTGTATTTTTTTCATGTTTTATGGAATATAAATGGTTATTGTTGAATAGGTTTTGAGGGAGACTTCAATCCCTTTTAGTAATGTATTTAAATACTTTTGAGGAACTATTCTAGAATTTGTAAATAAAAAACCTTGCTATTTTAGTATGTTTTTAGTAAATCTCTTCCAAGAAAACATTGAAAAAAATAACAAGGAAACTGTTCTGTTTATAAATGTTGTACATCACCACTTTTGTATAGTTTCTATTTTGATTTTCCAAACTTTTCTTAAACTTAAATGCTACCCTGCCTAGTTTAAATTTCATGTCAGGGCTATGAATTGCATTGGTTATGAAACTGTAAGAGTTAGATGATTGCTGAGTTATTTTTGTAGTTCACAGATCAGTGTGAGTCAGTGAGAGGGGGAGGGGGTGAATTAGTGATCCATTTAAACTTTTTACAAATTGATTCTTTTCAATTAAACCTCTATGGCTGGTTAAACCCTCGATCCACTCTTCTTGTGTCTCTCAGCCTTACCTCGGATGATGCTGTAAATGTAAAGGCATTGAACACAAGGATTTACAAGGTTCAGTTCAAAGACACACTCCTTGATGTGTTGGTTATTCTCCCCAACACAGATTCTCCACTATAATATTATTATCAATTACAATGGTTGATACAGAGTCCCACTTTATCTCTCCTGAGTCCCACAGGAGGTACTTTATACTGCTTCCCACCGTGTTACCAGAGTCCATTGGCCTGCTCCATAGTCCCACTGAATCCTTCTTCTCCTCCCTGAATCACACATGGCTCTTCTAGCTCTTGAGTCACACAAGCAACTTCCTTCTTTTAATTCTCTTTGATTCACTGTAGATGATCTGATGCTCTTCCCCCACGGTCTTGCTGAATCACACCTGCTTGTGTATCTCTTCAAGAATCTTCAACAACCTTTGGTAAGGTCTGTTGGCCTTGCTCAATATTTCTGATCACCTTTCCTGATCAGTCCTCAATGTAACAATGCTCGGGCAATTATTTCTTATTCTGATGAAGACCCAACCTAACTTATGTGTGTATAAATGATGCACACAACTTCTTCAAGAATATTGATAAGCAAGAATGATCTTGCAATATGTCAACTATGTCTGTCTTGAATACTCAATCACTCTCAACTCGGTTATAAGATCTTCTTTAACTCTACCCCGACTTTAGTCTCAATTTAACTCCTCTTCATGCATGCATTGCATAGCATCCAAACTTCTTGTTTTGGGTATCTCAAAGACTTTTCGCAAATGCATGTGATTATGCATGATTGCATGCATGCATGATATGTTTCTTGTCAACCAAAACACACACTGTTCTTGTATCAATAATTTAGGTTCAATGAGTGTGTCTCATGCACTGTCTACTTATTTTCTTTACTCAATATGCACACACACAATTTATTCTTCTTTAGTTATTTTCACACACACACACACACTTTTTGTTTAGTTTAGGTTCAATATTTGCGTGTTCCTTCAAACCCGAATGGGTTTAGTCTTTTATGTGTGTTCTTCTTATTTCTTCCTCCTTCTTCACATGAACACACACACTATCTCTTGTTTTATTTTCATGATGACAGTTTTAACTCATGCACATGTAAGCATGTACACCACGCATGAATTATCTTCTATTATTTTTCTTACGCATACAACCTGAATGGGTATATTCTCGGTGTGTGCGTGAGTTATTATTCTTCTTCTTCAACTCCTCATTCTCTTCATGAAACCAAGGGGGATTGTGGTTCTTCTTTTTCACACAGAGGGTACGCGTGGATATTCTCCACTGAACCAAGGATGGTTCGTGGCTTCTCCTCATGCAAGGGTTTTTTCGGTTCTCCTACACACAAAGAGTGCGGACCTCCTTCACACTGGGTGTGCGAACCACCTTCGCGAACCAAGATGGTTCGCGGTTTTCCTCTTCGCAAACTGAGAATGGTATGTGGCACTTCCTCGTGCAAGGGATGCATGAGACCTCTTCTTCACGAGACGCTTTGAGAGTGTGTAGCACTTGTCGAAGGCCTGTGGGTTCTCTGTTCCTTCACATAGAAAAGATGTACATAACCTTTAATCGGTGCTCTATTTCTACAGATAAATGAGATATTTCTCAATGTATTAAACAACAAAGATTGGTCTAGGGAATCCTCCTTTTATAGTCATGGATCAATGCATTGCTTTGCATTCAAATCCCCTGTGATATTCCATGAGGATCATTGCTTTGAATATACAAGATCTTTGGCTTTTAAATATTCAAACGAGGATAGAGATATCCCACATATCTTGATTTGTTTCTCTTCAACGTGGGCACTTCATTTTGTATGAAAACTGTTAGGGTTCATCCCACACATGGGTGTTTCCATATTTGAGATAAGATATGTTTTTGAATTTAAGATATCTTTTATCATATCACACAGATAAGGCTGCATGGTGATTTGGAGATTTAAGATATTATATTTCATATCTTATCTGTATTTTGAAAAAAGAAACAGTGATTTGAAGATATATTTTTTGGAAATTCAAAATTCTTCCACTGTGTATCTGCCAGCATG
The DNA here is from genome assembly GCA_963277665.1 of Viscum album. Classification (NCBI taxonomy): domain Eukaryota; kingdom Viridiplantae; phylum Streptophyta; class Magnoliopsida; order Santalales; family Viscaceae; genus Viscum; species Viscum album. The sequence continues at coordinate 1,213,744,977 of OY728143.1, forward strand.
AGATTCAGGTGATATCTCATGATATCTTTTTTAAGATATTTTTAAATTTCCTTTTCAATCAAGATATGTGGCATATAGGAGCCTATTAAAGGGGAAGCAGCGAATCAAGGAAAAAAATAATTTGGTGGTGCGCGACAACCCAAGGAGAGTAGATACTTGGGTGATTGTTTTCTAGGGCATGGGCACCAGTGAGCAACGACAAATCAGGTTGTGCAACGAGGTGCTGCAACGATGCCGCGAGTTCGATTTTGATCTCCGAAGGGTGACGTATTGTCACAGACTTTTATCAGAGAGGCAACAGAGGCATATCAGGGTGTGGTATTTCACAAAGGTTTTATGTTGTATTTGCGATTCAAGTCTTGAGTTTAACTTGGATTTTTTGTACTCTCTGATTCACAGTTAATTTTCTCAGAGTTGCCCTGTGGTTTTTAATCCTTCGAAAGGAGGGTTTTTCCACGTTAAAATTTGTGTCTTCATTTGTATTTCTGCTATTTGGTTTGGCGCTTCATTTACATTTTTGATTCTTACAAATTGTTATTGTCGCAACTAAGTTTATATTTGAAACCAATCCGTTTCTGACCCAACATCCCCCTTCAACCCATCGAAGAAGGAGATCGCATCCAATAAACCCAGTTGGAAAGAAAACCGGTTGGTATCGTACCAACCACCATCCTCTGCAGAAAATATGACATCCCTCTTTTTCATATCTGACGAAAACCTGAAATCTCCCCCTGTAAAAGAAATCAAAATGATGAAGTCTTCTTCATACTTATGTCTGCACCGCTAATACCATAATCAACAATATATGGCTCCCCCATAATTGTGATCACCACATAATCTGGAGCACCTGCAGGAATTACTTTCTCCCTCTTCTCAACATCCTTTGAGAAGTCAAAAACTCTCAGTGCATCACCTCGATCTTTGATTTTCATTCTTTCTTCAATAGTGGCACTCTCTGAAGAAAAAGAATTAGGTGTAAGATCGGGAACACTTTCCATGACATGATTCGGCTTCCAAACCTTCTTCAACTTAGTCGATGGTCTTCGAATCATGCACGATGATCTCCCGTGCCAAAAATCTGACGAATTCCTCTTCACATCTGGATTCATCACATCACCTCACACCTTTACATCTATCATGTAAAGCGTGTCATCCATTTTTACTCGCACATAAACCATCGATCCTCTGGACAAAGTCCATCTTCCACTGCCAAACGAACTCCTAAATCCATCAGTATCAAGAGAACTAGTAGATAACAAATTATGACGAATACCTGGCACATGTCGCACATTCTTCAATGTCAGTGTACAAACTGCATTCGTAGTGATAAAAATATCACCAAAACCAATGAAATCAGCAGAATATCCATTTCCCATCTTCAATCTACCAAAATAACCTTCTTCATATGAAGAAAATAGTCCCTTATTTGGTGAAATATAGTGTGATGCTGCTAAATCAACCACCCATTTGGTGTAAAAATCTGACTTGTGACAATCAACGCTAACTAAAAGTAAATCACCCTCACCCTGAACAAGACTTACACCAGTATCCTCAGAATCAGTGTCGTGTGCTTTCTTTTCCTCCTTAAGATTTTTCAATTCATATCAGCATCTCTTCACATGACCCTCCTTGTTGCAAAAGAAGCACTTGACCTTTATTCTTGTCTTTGACCGACCTCTCTGACTACCACGTCCATCTGCCACAACCAGAATACCACTATTACCTGAAGATTCACCATCATTTGTCTTTCGTCGAGTCTCGTTCATCAAAAACTACGAAATCACATCATTCAACTTTAGTGTATCCTTCCCAAACAACAGTGTGGTGATGAGATTATCATATGAATTAGGCAACGAACCCAAAAGAAGAAAAGCCTTGTCTTCTTCTTCCATTTCAACAGGCACCACATTACCTTTATCATCAATCTTGACCACCACCGAGGATAGCTCTGTTAGAAGTTTGGTGAACTCGTCCAGATGGTTACCTAAATCTCCATTCTATGGAATTCACAAATTATACAACCGTTTCTTCAAATATAAACGATTTTTGAGGGATTTTTATTTATACCTACTTTCAAGCTTTTCCCAAATCTCATCAAGATCTATCAGATTCATCACTTCCCACAGTGTATTATCACCCAAATACATCTGAATCGTGATTGTCGCCAACTCTCGCATATCCTGCCAATCATCATCACTCATCATCTCCGGCTTCTATGATTTTTTCTTCAACACCTTCTTTGTCTTCTCACAGACCAAAATATTTTTAACTCTTTGCTGCCAATGTGTAAAATAATTTTGCCCGTTGAATAGTTCAATGTGAGAAGAAATCCAACAGTGTGAATCCCCCATATTAATCAGCAAGAAAACACGGATAACCTCCTCTGATACCAGATTTTGGGCTCTTCATTTTGTATGAAAACTTCATGTTCATGCGTTTATGAATGCATGAAAATCACCTCCTCGAACACCCAAGCTACATGATGTGGCCTCTGACAACTTTGTTTGCCTTGATCATTCTTCAATCTTTATTATTTCAATGCATGCATGCAAATGCAATTGCATGTATGAGTTTGTAAAATCCAAACAACCCTCATGTAGTTAGTTTGATCATTATTGGTGGCCAGATATCAATCAAGGTGGTGTGGAAGTGCTCCGGCGTACTGTTTTGCATCAGGTGGTTCAGAGGTTGAAGATGACGACATGGAGGCTCGGTGATCATCAGATCCGAGATGGATGTCTTGGATTAGCTCACGGAAGGCAGGATGAATCGTGTGGCCCCGATCTCACATGAGATCAGATGGACGACCATAATTGTGTCTGTGTTTTTAAAAATCCGCCCCACATCGAAACAGAGACACAACTTTGGTGCGGTTTAAATATCAAGTTGTTTCTACCTCATTTAAATTATCTCTCTTCTCCCTCCACCGGTATGACCTTGTATCGGATTCTGCGGGTGTGCTCTGTGCCCACCCTCTACTCCTGACGGGAGCACTCTACACCCATACTATGCATGGCCTTTGTTCCATTTGCTCCAGTGGCTTACACACGACCCTCATGCGGCTGTGTCTTGACTCAGTTAGCCTCCCTTGGCACGATTGACCCTGTTTCCTGCATGTGCCTTGAGGTTGAGGCTGCTAGTTGGATTTCATGGTTGCCCTATTTTTTTTATAAACCCCATATGAATCCAAATTATGCATATAGAGGAATTCAACATGAAATGCACTATACATAAAATTCCAATCATCTTCCTCCTCCTCTTCTTCTTCTTTTTGGAACACCTCTTAAGCATTTAAGATTAGCTTAACCTTTTGAAACACTTCATCCAATTAGAAACCAGTGGATGGATCTTCAAATTCATCATGTAATCAAGTATTTCACGACCTTCTTCAAATGGTGTAACAAAGTGTCTTTTAGTGACACATGTCTTGGAACTTAAGACCAACTCAATTAATCGTTTGAATTGTATGGAGAATGATCAAGCATGACATCCAAATTCAAATAGTAATTATCTAAGTTCCATTAGTTTTAGAACAACTTCATCATAATCAAATATGGATCTTTACTGAGTCAACAACATTAATTTAAGCATCACCACTTCAATCATCATCAAAACCTCAATCATGACCTTTCCATACACATATTGACACCTTATTGAAAACAAATGAAACACTATACTCAACAATATCACCCTTTATATTTTTTGTCAATATCACCTAATCACACTTTGTATGGGTCAATATGTGTTCCAATCTTTTCTCCCACTTATTGGAAACCAAATTCAAAGGTTTAGTGGGGTCTATTCAAAAACATGTTCTCCTCCCTTTAAAGAATATATTCTTGAACATTTCTGAGATAGGGATGATGTCACATGGTTCAATTATCCAATAGCCTTTAGTTAATTGACTTTAAGTATACTTGGGCTAACATGGTGTATAAAAAAATAGAGATATGACCAAGGTTTTCAATGATGTCCATAAAAAACCATGCATGTGAAATCATGCTCAGAATGTATCAACTCTTATCCAAGGGATTGGAAATAATCAGATTTATCATTGAATTGCTAAATCCTTCATATACTTCACCAACCATATCTAAAAGTTCAAGTGAAAAGATAAATCTTCCCCATTCATCCCATATTATCATCAATCAATCACCCCCTTAATTGACATGATAAATACAATTAAGAACAAGGGATGGAAGTGTGATTGGAATAACTCAAGTTTCAACTTCTTGAGATGACATGAATTTAAATATTTGTCATGAAATACTCCTTGATATCATCTACTTCATATTTTATCCACCTAAAGGGGTGAAATCCATTTGATTTACCCTGGTGGAAAATATCATCAGATGATCTTCAAGATATTCATGTTGATAATCTTCCACTATGGAACACTTCAAGTAATTATAAAATCATGAATAATGAGTCCAACTTGTTGGTATCTACTTTTTTCATCCTATTATAATCTTGATAATGACCTTAAACTTCAATTATCTTCAATTTAATCACACATATACAACAAAAATATAAGGGAATAATATGGAACACATGTGAGTTTCTTAATAGGAGAAACAAGGCTGAGAATTTCCTCTCAACCCATGAACTCCTTTCCTGATAAATCTAATATGTCTGGTACTATTCATGATGGTGTATCATCTCCATTTAACATTATGATCTTTCATTGTTAGCATGGACCCTTTACTTCCATTCACCTTCAACTTGTGTGGATTGTTTGTCCTTACTTCCATCAGTAGTGAAGTAGCTTCCACTGGTGCATGTTTTTCAATTTTGAACATCTCCATTTGACTTGGTAAAACAGTTATACATTTTTTTCATGATGTAAAACCTTCTTGAAACTTACAAACAATAATTTTGAGACACTTGGGTTGTCATTTGTTGAAAAAATCTCATGAAATTAGAATTCTTTTTCATGTGGAGTGATCTGTTTCCCCTTTGCCTTAGCTTTAGCTAGTACTTCATCTTCATCTTTTTAAAGTTCTCTAGCAATTTGAAATTTATTAGACCAGATAACTAAACAATACTTCTTAACATATTATAGTTTAGAGCTTCCACATGGATTCTTCAATGTTTTCAAGTTACCTTTCTTATTAAACCTATCAAAGTTATCTACAGGAATGTTTTCAATCAATCCTGGATTCTCCTAGATTGATCCTATTTTTAATTTGAGCTTAATTCCATTCATTTCCATGGCTTGTTTGCAGTGATTCATGGTATGAACTTTCTTTACATAGTAGAAACATCTTTTCTTTGTTGAAATTAAATTCTTATAATCCAACTTAAATTTATTCTTGGTACTAGTTTGTTTCATAGTTTTCTTGACTTTAGTGTTTTGCATATTCCTGATGGATTATTTTTCAACTATTGTTCCTTTTTTATATATTTTCTGTGGAATTTTATTCTTATCAACATATGAATTATGCATAGTTAAACTAAACCATCATTCATCATAATTGTGACCACTTCTGTTGCAATTACCATAGAATTCTTCAAGATATTCAAATCTGTTCTTGATAAACAAATTCTTCTTCATCTGTGTATTCTGCTTTAGCTTTGTAGTGTGCTTCATTTCTTCACATATACCTTCCCTGAATGTTGCCCTTCCATAATTTTCATATGCTGAAACATTATTCCAGCAACCATTGGCCTGATTCCCAAACTTCCAACAACACCAATAATATCCAATAAATATCCTTCTTTTCCTTGAAGTATTAATATGGCTAGATTTAGTGATTTGTTGTTTATGGAATTTTCTTTATTTATTTAGATCATCCATTTGGGATTTGTTCTTCTTAATCATTCCAGTATCTATCCTTGAAGATTTTATGGATTTATCAACATTTTTATCAATCCACATATTTCCAAATTTTTTCTTTGAACCCATGCTTGTAGATGAAACTACATTAGTAGAAACAGAAATAAATAGGTTATGGGATTCCATATTCTTAGAGGATGTTTTCATTAGATTAGAATATGATCTAATAATCCTTTTGGAATCATATTTCTCAATGAAAACATGAGTGGTATCATCTCTTCTTCTAGTTGTTTGGGAATTTCTAGCCTGGGGTAATTGCTGATTCTTCAATTTCACCTCCAGCTCTAAACACTTCATGTTGAAAGAGTTATTCTCGTCATTAACTGATCTCAGCTTACTTTACCATTTCTCATTCATCCTATTTATTTTTTCTTCATGCACATTTCTTAATTCTTGAAAAGAAATGTCAAGATCCTTTAATTTGTTAGCTTTGTCTTCCAGTTTAGCAGCTTTAACAACCATAGAAACTTTGTGCAACTTTTCAAATGCATGGAAAGATTATACAAATACAATCTCAAAGAATTATTTCTCCTAAATACTTCATTGGAATTATTCATTAATTTAAGAAAATATTTCATTGAAAAGATAAATTGTTTCTTCCTTTTATTTCACAAGTTTTGTGAGAGTGTTAGATATGCCAAACCTTTTAACCAATGCCTCTTCCGTGGAATCAAATTCTTCTTTTAGCTGTAATTTTTCATCTTGAAGAACTTTGATGGTTGTAGAAATATGTCTTGCCACTTATCTAGGGATATTGTTCAGATGTTATTTGAGTCCAGGCTTAAGATCACTATCATCATCATAGCTTGAATAAGATTCATCAGAAGAGAAATATTAAAAATAATTATCACCTGTTGTACCTTCTAGATTACCTTCAGTATAAGGTGTCTCCCCATTAGTAGTAAGATTCTTCTTCAACTTACTTACTAGTTTATTTTTCCAATTCTTCTGAGTCTTTATAAGATATCTCCATTTTGAGGTTTCTCACTCATTTCCTAAAATCATCACTTCATAAAGAATCCATTGGATCTTTTAGAGGTGACCTTCCTTATGATACCAATTGAAGTGCCCAGATCAGTGTGAATCACTGAGAGTGGGAGGGGGTGAATTAGTGATCCCTTTAAATTTTTTTACAAATTTATTCTTTTCAATTAAACCTCCATGGATGGTTAAAGCCTCGATCCACTATTATTGTCTCTCTCAGTCTTACCTTGAATGATGCTGTAAATGTAAAGGTACTGAACACAAGGATTTATAAGGTTCAGTTCAAAGACCCACTACTTGCTGTGTTGGTTATTTCCCCAACACAGATTCTCCACTATAATTTTATTATAAATTACAATGGTCGATATAGAGTCCCACTGTATCTCTCCAGAGTCCCACAAGAGTTTATTTATAATGCTTCCCACAATGTTACCAGAGTCCACTGGCTTTCTCCAAAGTCCCAATGAAGACTTATTCTCCTCCCTGAATCACACAGGGTTCTTCTAGCTCTCAAGTCACATGAGAAGCTTCCTTCTTTGAATTCTAGTTGATTCACTGTAGATGATATGATTCTCTTTCCCCACGGGCATGTTGAATCACACTTGCTCATGTATCTCTTCAAGAATCTTCAACAACCTTTGGTAAGGTTTGTTGGCCTTGATCAATATTTATGGTCACCTTTCCTGATCATTCCTCAGTGTAACAATGCTCGGGCAATTATTTATTCTTTTGATGAAGACCTGACCTCACTTATGTGTGTACAATTGATGCACAAAACTTATTCAATAATATTTATAGGCAATAATGATCTTTCACTATGTCAGCTCTATCTGTCTTGAATACTTGTTGACGCTCCTTTCTTCACAGAATCTAAAGATTGGAAAAGGGGAATATCTGAGCTCAAAGTGATTCAACCTTTGGACAAATATCAAAAATTGACAAAGTAATGAATAAGAAAAACATTTCACAAGGGTCACGTAAGTTCTACAATGGTCGCACAAGTACACTTGCGCGCCGCAATGGTCGCGCAAGTATATTTGCGCACCGAAGTTGGTCGCGCAAGTCACTTGAGCGCCCTAGGTGATAACCGCCCGGGGTCTTCTCCAGCCTATAAATACCCCCGGTGGGCCCCCCATTTCAAGAGGAATTTTTCCAGAATTCAGATACAGAGCTCTGAACGCCCAAGTCTCTTCTTCAGGTCTTCCAAACACTTATAAGGTAATTCTTTACCTAGAATGGAAGGTCTAAACATGAGGAGTAAGGTCTAAGTGTTAGAATTCACTAACACTTGCGTGCCTAAGTGTTTTACCCTTAAGGGAAATGAACACACTTGTGCGTCTCCCTACTTCTTCACTATAACTTGAGCGCCATCTTCTGGAAAGCCTCTAGAGATTATTCTAAAGGCTTTGATCAAGGATCACCCAAATATTACTCTAAGGGCTGAAAATCGCGCAAGTACCCATGTGTTGCGCAGGTATACCTGCACGACCAGGACTTGCGTGCCCACGCATTACCTGCGCGCCTTCTAGGACTTGCACGCCCCTACCTTTTTGGGTTCCTTTCTTGCCCATTTTCACCCCTCTTATGCCATTCCACCTCTCCTATTCAAAATTCAGTCTTCAAGACACTCTTCAAATCCATTTATGGCATGATTTCTTGATTTGGATTACTTATCTGAAAGGAACTCCATGGAACATCTCTCAAAATATAGTGATTTACACATATTTATGTCACTAAATATTGAGATTTCATTCATTCAACCTCATCCTTTAAGATGAAGGAATCCTTAACCTGGGCCTCCTTTTCAGGAGTAATCCCCAGTCTAAATTCTCATTACTGTGGGCATCCTCTTTAGGAGTAATCCCCAAGTCCTCTAATCTGGGCATCCTCCTTAGGAGTAAGCCCCAGTATTAAAATTCCCAAATATAGGCATCCTCCTTAGGAGTATGCCCCAACTATAATTCTCTTAACTTGGGATTCCTTTTCAGTAGTAAGCCCCAATCTCAAATATGGACCTCCTTTTCAGGAGTAAGCCCCAGTCTTAATTTCCTTTTGATATGGGCTTCCTTCTTAGGAGTAAAACCCAATCATAAGTCCCCTCCTAACTTGAGAATCTTCCTTAGGAGTAAGCCCCAAGATTAGAGTATCTAAATATCCATGAAGCACATATAACTTTATGGACCCTGTTTCTGGATTTCCTCCCTGAAGTAAATCTTAATCCTCATTTATTTTGGGAAGTCATACACACATAATCCCCACATCATTGCATCTTTCGTGGCACAAATTGTCTAGTTTCATTGATACCTCTTGTTTCTCACACCGAGAATGACTCACGTGAGATTAGAGTGTAAAAGTAATCATGAAATCCTTCATGAGACATCAATCATGCATAAAAATCATACTCCCTTACTCGAACTACGTGGGTTCTGATTCATTTTCCAAAACAAAGGATACGTAGGTATCCCATCAGCGGGTACGATCCCAACTCTGAAATAATCCATGTCCTTCTGAATGACAATAAACTTCAAGTGCCCCACTGAGTGGCTTTAAAACCAGTATGGTCATCATAATGACCAAGATACTTTTATGTATTTTTAAGGATACCATTAACTAAGAATATCTAACAAATACAGATGATTCTTCATCGTTAAAGAACCTCAAATACATATAAAAGATTCTCTGAATTTCCTATGTACCAATCATTGATTGTCAGACTAAAGGAAAGATCATTTTATACTTGGTAATGTAATAAGGATTCACGAACATAACTTAAATATATAAAGAGAGTCCCAGAGTAGAAAATAATTCCCCTCAAAAAGGTGTGATGAGTTCGACCTCCCATCCTCTCGACCAATGCAAATTCCTAAGCCTCATCAGTCCACAACTAATGAGCACCTACCTTTGGAAAGTAGGTCCAAATGGATATGGAATCATTGGATGTTTCCGGTTCTATGAACAAACTCGTTAGAAACCGATTGGAATGTTTAAACCTTCAATCAACGAGGTCATCCCCAATTCTAGAGGGAACCAAAAAATGGTGAACCCGACGTGAATCCTTAACCAAGTTAAAATGATATTTTACTTATTTGTTAGGCCCCTATTTAAAACTCAATGAGAGGGACAACAAAAACAATCATTGATATATGTGATCATCCAAAAGATGTAGTGGCTGAATTTATCTTGATTACGTATGTTATATCAAACAGGCACTCTTTTCCAAGATTTTCTGCATTCTAAGAAATGGCTGCTCTCAAGTTCACACCCGTGAATACGTCTGCTGTGAAAACCTTTGCTGCGAATGCCACTACTGCTACTCCTGCTGGATCATCGTCTTCTCTGAGGACGACATCACCTACTCAACATCTTCAACGCTGGGTATCAAATGCACTGGTTAAGGAGTACCGTCAAAATGGTACTATTCTAACTCTGGTGGCTGCCCGACAATCCCTCCAAGTGAACAATTCACCCTGTTCGTCTAGACAGCGACGATTAGTGATCAAGAAGCAGGCGGTGCTAACCACTGTCTCCAACCGTTTCAGGTCGTTATCCCCAGAACGCAATCACCATTCGCTCCCTTATTCTGGGGAGGTGAATGAGAAGGTCCCTCAGGGCCTTAATTCAAAGAGACATGAGTCCTTCCAGAGAGCTCCCATCAACAATCGCCACCAGACTCGTGCGGAAGTGCACCCTCAACATGATGAGGGTACCGAATCTAGGCGTTCGGCTCAGGTTCCTCGAACCCGAGCAGGCAAGACGAATCGCCAAAGGTGAAATCTGGTTAACAGTGAGCAGGTTCTCATCTCTTCCATCTCCGGAGAATTCCACCAACCTAACTTGGTGGAAAGCAACGAGAGGGCACACACACCTGCCTATTTTAATTCCGCTATCTAGCAGACTCATCTAGAAGAATCACGCCAATCCTGCCAGGAAATTTCGGCAGAGTACTATAGGCAGGAACATATACCTTTTTATACATTATCATCTAGTCAGCAGGCTCGTCTGACTACATATGATGGAGCTCGTCAACCACGTTCGGCGAAGTGCGTCAGAAGGCACATACACCTGCTAGTACTGATCAAGCCTACCAACAATCTCGCTTGGTAGTATTCAGAGAAGATAGTCAGAAAGCTCCGACAACAAACAGGAGGCAGACTCAACTTTCTGCCCCCACACTTGAGTACTTTCAGGATTCACTGACAGGAAAAAGAGGACAGGAGCAGGCATATACACCTACTCCAATCACGGAATGGACGTATATCCCCATTCCGGCAGCTGAAGTCACCAAGAATATTCTATCAATGGTGAAAGAGCAGAAGCAAATCCCTGATCATATTCTGGATTCCTGCCAGGATATTATAACGGCTTTAACAGCATCATAGGGAAAGAAATGCAAATCTATCCCTACCAGTGGAGTGACACATCAACAGTTCACTCCGGAACAGACACACACATATGTTTCAGTCTAAGAGGGTTGTGGGGCATACTTCCCCATATCGTATGGACAACCAAGTTAGGCACATACACCTGATTTGAGTGGAGATCGTCAGCCTAACCTGGCCATCTCTCCTGATCAGGCACATACACCTGCTCATAGTAGCCACTTTCAGCAACAAGTGGTTTCCAAGGTGAGTAAGAAGGCGTCTAAAAAGAAGACCCACCCAGTACAGTCAAGATATCAAGAGCCAATCTATAACAAGGCCTTGCTCAATGCTGGAGTTATTGAATTCCTCAGACAGTTATCTATTGGAATTCAAGATTCTACTCCCTCATTTCCCAATAGTGGGAACATTAATTCCGAAGGTCTTAAACATACACTTCCTCATGAAGGCTTTCTTCATGACAATTTGTTCGATCTCGAAGTTTAATCTTCAGATGAGAGCTACAATAACCCTCTGTGTGGCCAGAAGACCAAGGAGCAAGATATCTCATCTTTTGCTGTAACCCACCATGGTGGTCCTCCCCATGATGATGAATTTTGCTGTGAAAGTCCTCTCCGCAGTAGTGATGCACATTGCCCGGAAAATGCTCCAGTGGACAATGTATTTCCGAGAAATCCCTCTTATCTTGAGGCACTTGAAAATGAAAAACCAGTCATGTATGATGCTTCATCACTAGTAGGTGAAATACTTTCTCAATCGGAAGATATCCCAGGGTGTAGGTCATTCTATGAACCACCCCTAAGTCATGAATCTTCTAGTTTGATCAGTGGTTTCTCTACCAATATTGTTGAATCCAATGAAGCAACAAGGAAGCTCCAACTCTGGTCAAATCAGGTAGAAGAATCTTCATTGAATGATAAAGAGGAAATGCTGAACATGAGAAAACAACTGGAAAAGGGTGAAGTGACAGTCATGTTTTGGCCTCTGGCTGACTCTCAGTATGACATTCCAGAGATGTTGACGGAAGATGGGATTCATGATATTCGTCTCAAAATATGGAAAACTCTTTGTCAGTTGAAAAAGAAAGTATTATCTTATGATGAATATGAAAATCATGTTAATATAATAGAAGGGTTACAATGTCAAATTGACTTGGCATCTCTATCAGTCTCTCGATATCTGAAGGCTGAAAAGAAACAGAGAGCCCTTCAGCGTTCATGCCTTGGCGCACTAAGAAGATTGCGCCAGTTAATTGCCAATTCCCCATCTGGTATTCATGTCAGAGGATGGGGTGTTCATAGAGAACTACAGTTCACTGTGCTCTCCAGTCAGCAAAGCCCTCCGAAAATGGTCTCATGCAATGTTATTGCCCATGACCGGCCACAGTCAATGAGTTTTATTTGTAATCAAAAGCTTTCCCAAGAGCAGGCCTCAACTAGTTCTTCTCAAAATCAAGAATACAGAGAACAAGTTGTTGAATTAATCTTGCATCAAGCAAAAGATAATATTGAACATGCCTCTCATATGGAGCAAGCACATCATCATGTGACAGAAGTGTTGGAAATCATTGAACGGTCTTTCAAGCCGGGTGATAAAAGTGGATACAGGTTGATGCATCTAGCTAATTTCTGGACCAAGATCCACAAGATCAGGATACCTTTTAAGAAAGTCTCAGACATAGCATGTCAAGAGCCACCCCAGCTTTCCAGACTGGGGACTATTTTAAACTAACCCTCAGAATCAACAAATAGAATTCGAGGAGTTGAGCAGGAACAACAGGAATAGCCCCAGTCCACCGGACTGGGGACTTTTTCAAATCATCAATCCCCTCCTTAGAGAAATTCGGTCTTTTCTTGATTGGGGAAGAAGCCTCAAGAGGAAAAAAGATCCAAATTATCAGGATATTCCCTCCAAATTATGGTTCATCAAGAAGTTCCTGAGGGATTGAATCAACAAAAGGAAATGTCTCATCAAAGACATGGAAGAAGACAATATCACAGAAATGCTGATAGAAGGGATGCGATGCGTTATGCATCAATCAATGTCATCAATTCCGTTGTTGCTGATCCACCAGATGAGGCTCACTCAGGGGACTCAGATGAAGAGGTTCCTGCTCAGGAAGTTTTACGCACAGACACAAATGAAGAAGGTGTGCGTACACGAAATCAAAGATTTACCCAAAATCTGGGTGTTCCTTCAAATAACCAACTTCCCCCTCTCCGAAAGGGATCAAACAAGGGGAAGGGAAAGAATTAGGTTACATATCCTCCCTCTGGATAAGGCCAATCACTCTCACTAGAGAAAAGATTTTCGCAACAAGAGGAAAAAATGAAATAATTGAGGAGGTTGAACACAGAACTACTTCATGGTAGTCTTCCTCCTAAGCATGCTGAAGTCAGCCAGCCAAGGGATTTTGTTGTAGCTACTGAGATGGATCAATAATATCCTCCTTTATCAGTACAACCTCATAGGTCTAATCCTATGGGTCAAGTGCAACAACAATTGGCAGTGCTGCCATCGGTTTCAGTACCAACCACCACATCTGTCCAAGCTCCAGTCAGTGCAACTGTTCAGATTCAAGCTCAACCAGATGTTTCTCAAAAGTTAATAACTACTATTGAGTCATTAAAGGCTCAGTTGTAAGCTATGGAAGGGAAGCGTGCGCAGGTTCAACCAGAAAAGAAAGCTTACCCTGAATGGGTAGATTAAATCTCTCCCCCATCAAATTTTGGGAACCCTTTATTCCCTATTTTCAATGGATCAGGTGACCCTGATCAGAATTTGACGTATTACGTGTCTTGTTGCGATCCTATGATGGGAACTCCGGAGCAGCAAGAAGCAGTGAAACTCAGATGCTTCATGCGAACCTTACAAGGACCAGCTTTTGTCTGGTATACAAGCTTGAAATCCCGGTCAATTACTGGATGGGAAGATCTCCGTCAACGATTTGTTCTTTAATTCAGCTCAACTTTTCCAAAGACAACAGTTTTCGATCTTACAAACTGTAAGCAAAGGGAGAATGAAAGAGTCTCTGATTTCATTGCTCGCTGGAAGGGATTAAAATATTCCCTGAGCTTATCACTCCCTCAAGAGGAACTGTTGCCAATATATGTGGTAAATCTGCATGAAGAATTATGCACACCACTGATCCCTATGAAATACAAAGGAGGGTTTCGAGACCTTACCTCAATCTCTCAACATATTGAAGATTCTCTTATACAGACTAAGGCTAAATCTCGTGTAATTCCATTAACTCCAGGAAGGAGAATGGGTAAAGAAAAAACTGCTACATTTATGCTTAAACAAGTACCTGTACCTGATTCTACCTCAAAACCTTCATCTTTTCGAAGGGCTCCACCTCCTAAGCGCCAACAACAAAGGCTGTTTCTTCAAGATGATCAAAGAGATCAAAGATGAAAACAATTTGAGGATCTGAAGAGAAAAACATACTCTTTCCTAAATGAACAAGTTTCTGGTTACTTCATTTTGGCTCTGGAAAATAATTTAGTTCAGTTTACAAGGCCCAAAAGGCCAAACAAGGAAGGAGATGAAGACTGTCCCAATTATTTCCCCTTTCATCAAATATTGGGGCATCCCATACAGGAGTGTTTTGTCTTCAAAGACCTCCTGCAAAAGATGGACGACTCGGGACAAGTCAAATTAAAAAGTTCTTCAGCTCAGGTATCATGTGTTACTGCTATAGTTACAGAAAAGGAAGGCGAGTGTCAAGAAGTTAAGAACAAAAATACACAAAAATATGATGATTGGATGGTCAAAAAGACGATCAACCGAACTCATGCTATTTTTCAAACGCAATTGAAGAAATCAATTGTACCTTCTGCCATGAATGCCGTAGCAAAACCCTCTTCATTAGAGGGAAAATCCTCAAAGAAATAGCATGATTCAAAGAAAGAAAAAGAATCAGAAGAATATGAGTACGTGTCAAAGCCTAAGTTGTCTTTGACCCTGACAGACTTCATGCCATCTACTTCAAATCAACGGGCACCGTCCCACCAAACGGCACAGCCTAAACAGGCTAATCAGGTAGAGTCTTCATCGGATGAAGAGTTGATTTTCGGTTTTGTTAATATGATTCAATTAACAGATCCATACGCCAGTCGTAGTTTCGATTTTGATGAGCTTGAATTCCCTATATCAAACAGAGGAATTAGAGGAAGTTCCAGAGGCTCAGGATATAGGGGAAGACGTGGATCTTTCAGAAGCCACTATTCCAATTCTACCCCTGCTAGAACTGTGTATGCATCAGAAACTCGTGGTAGAGCCCTTCAGCGAGCTTAGAAAGAACAAGAAAGTTATTCTACCAATAAAAAATTCAGTCCTGGCACAGTTATTTTGGAGGATCAGTTGGGGGTTCCACCCTCACCCTCTCAACAATTAAATAGATCTAATCAGTCTAATCTTCCAAAACCAGGAATATTGCCAACTCCTATCCCAATACAAGATGCATCAGCTTCCAAAGCATCTTCTTCCAAGGCACCTGCTAAACCACATGTTCCTGTTGGGAAACGTAGACCTCTGGATCAAAAGTATGATGTATTGAAACACTTTTCCCAAGTACCAGCCAAGTTATCAATTCTAGATGATTTGAATCTGTCAAAAGATCTTCGGGAAGCACTCATCGAGGCTTTGTCAAGTCCTCAGGAGTTTGAAACTGAAATTGCTGCAGCTGAAGTCTATCACATAGAGAATAATCCTGTAGAATTCCATGAAATAATATCTTTTACTGATGAAGATGAAGATGATGTTGTGCATGGGCATATTAGACCTTTGTACTTATCTGGCAAGGTCAATGGAGTAGACTTTTGAAGAGATTTCATTGACAATGGTTCAGGAGTCGACCTCATTCCCATTCATACACTTCGTCGATTAGGCCTCACAGAATCTGATTTATCTCCTTCTACCATGATGTTACAAGGATATGATAAAAATGAACAAGAATAACTGGGTGAAGTTACACTCAGAACTCAGTTTGGAGATCTTGTATCCAATTCATATTTCATGGTTGTTGATCAAGACTCAGCTTTCAACATCTTTCTTGGAAGACCCTGGCTACATCAACATGCGTCTATCCCTTCATCATACCATCAATGTCTCAAATATTGTTTCGATGGTCAAGTTGGGACATTATATGGTGATAAGGCCCCGTTCAAGACATGTGAGTCTCAATACGTTGAGGTTTAATTCTATCACATGAAAGAAAAGGATAAATCCACAAAAAAGGATATTACCAAAGTTAATGCTCCATATGGTTTGGAGAAGATTCCAATAAATCCATTTGCACATGTGAGTACAGATTATGTGTTTTCTATCAGTCAAATTGACAAGATAGACCCAAATCAAAATACTCTTATGGAAAGATCCATAATGTCAATTACGGCAATCAAGCCAGACAACATGGGAGAAATTGGTGATCCTCCAAGCAGTGATGAAATCCCAAATGGTGATGTCTTCATTTCATCTACTGAAATCCAACAATTCTATACTTCTCCAATCAGTCCAGAAGAAGTTATAGAAACATCGGAGGTGAACAATGATGTTGATTCTCAATCAATCATCTCCTATTTATTTCCCAAGGAAGACCCATCATCATCAATTGGGTCAGAAATGGAAGCTTCTTCTTCAAGATGTTCAAATTTTAACATCTCTTCTGATCATGGAAATTCTACTTTATCATATACTATGCAAGTAGAAATGGAATAAATAACACATATTGAAGAAGAAGAGGAAGATCTTAGAGATGCTCCTCCAGCATTTGAAGAGGGTATCTTTACCACCATGGATGAACTCAGAGAAATAAATATGGGTACAAAAGAAGATCCACACCCCACTTTAATCAGTGCGGCCATGAATCTTGAAGAACAAGAGATGTATATGTCCTTTTTAAATCAAAATCGAGACATATTTTCTTGGAACTATACAGAGATTCTCGGGATTGATCCTGATGTTGCTACTCATCATTTGGGTTTACCAGAAGAACATTGAGTATTTAAGAAAATCATGAGAAGAACACACCCAACTTATGCTTCCAAAATTAAAGCTGAAGTAGATAAGCTTATCAAAGCTAACTTCATCAGAGAAGTTCAATATCCCAAGTGGTTGGCTAATATTGTCCCTGTAAAGAATAAGAACGAACAAATTAGAGTTTGCATCGATTTCAGAGATCTTAATCGGCATTGTCCTAAGGATGATTTCCCAATTCTGATTACAGAACTTTTAATTGATGCAATAGCTGGCTATGAAGCACTTTCCTTCATGGATGGATATTCCGGATATAATAAAATCCAAATGGCCCCAGAAGATGAGGAATCCACAGCCTTCAGAGCCCCTCAGGGTGTTTTTTGCTACCGGGTAATGCCCTTTGGCTTAAAGAATGCAGGTGCAACATATCAGCGTGCCATGCATCGTATCTTCAAACCCTTTATAGGGAAGTTTGTTGAATGCTATGTGGACGATTTGGTGGTCAAATCCAAACAACGTTTTAATCACTTGGCTGATTTGGAATTCATATTCCGCAAGCTTTGACAACATAATTTGAAGATGAACCCCTTAAAATGTGATTTTGGAGTAACCTCAGGAAAATTTCTCGGCTTTGTTGTACGCCATCATGGTATTGAATTCGATCCTGAGAAGACAAAGTCAATCCTTGGTATGTCACCTCCTCGAAATTTTAAATAATTAAGAGTACTTCAAGGACACTTAGCCTATATTCGACGTTTCATCGCCAATTTGGAAGGCAAAAGTTTACTCTTCACCAAATTGATGAAGAAGGGAGTCACTTACCAGTGGACTAAAGAATGTAAATAAGCATTCAATATTCTCAAGAAATACCTCTTGAGTTCGCCAGTACTCATGCCACCTATTGAAGGAAGACCACTTATCCTCTACATGATAGCTTTAGAGCGATCATTGGGTGCCTTTCTTGCTCAGAAGAATGATGCTGGGAATGAAAACAACCTCTACTACCTTAGTCGGACTATGCTTGAAGAAGAAACCCAGTATTCAAGTATTGAGAAGTGCTACCTGACATTAATCTTTGCAGTTCAGAAGTTGAGACACTACCTGCAACATCACAAGGTCCAATTGGTATCTCTCAATAACCCGCTCAAATTAATCCTTAGTCGTCCAATGCTTACAGGACACCTGGCAAGGTGGGCAGTTATTTTGCAGCAATTCGATATTCAGTATGTGTCTCAAAAGGCAATAAAGGGCCAAGCTCTGGCTGATTTCCTAGCTGAACACCCTTCAGTGGAAGACACATCTTCAGATATTAAACTCCCTGATGAGGAAATATTCTCTATTCAAGAAAGTACTCAGGCATGGGAAATGTATTTTGATGGTGCTTCTAGAAGTCCAACAGGGAGGAAAATGGAAAATCCCAAATTCAACAAAGTTGGCTTAAGAATTGTGCTCATTTATCCAGAAAAGGTAGTGTTACCTTATTCCTTCTTATTGTGGGAAGGTGTTACCAATAATGAAGAAGAATACCAAGCTCTCATTGCAGGCTTGGAATTGGCACTCCAAGCACAAGTGAATCACTTAAAGGTGAACAGTGATTCAGACCTGGTAATCAAACAAGTCAATGGGGATTATGCCATCAGAAAAGAAAAACTAATCCCTTTGTATGATTACATCAGAGAGTTAATGGTGTAATTCCCTTCAGAAACGACATTTTCTTATGTCCCGCGATCACAAAATGCTCAAGCTGATGCACTAGCTAATATAGCCACAGCTCTAGCAGATCCAAATCGGGACGAGACAACCATCAGTATTGCCCACCGTCATGCAATTTCACCTTATGTTCAAATCAGAACAGAGGAAATTAATGAAATTAGTCCCATTCTTGAACTGTATAGTCATACTATAGGATGGATGTCACCTATAAAGGAATACCTTCAAAATGAAACACTTCCACCTGATAGAGCCGAGAAAGAACAAATCCGGTGATGTGTGGTCAATTTTACTCTTTATGATAGCCCAGATCACCTAGCGAAAATTCTCTACAAACATGGTTTTAATGGAGTTCTCTTCAAATGCATTAATGGTGAAGAGACAATGGCTGTCATGAAAGAAGTGCATGCAGGAGTCTGTGGTGCCCACCAGTCTGGACATAGACTGTCTGATCAGATTCGAAGGCTTGGATACTTTTGGCCTTCAATGATACAAGATTGTGTTGATTTCACAAAGAAGTGTCATTCATGCCAAGTACATGCCAACTTCATTCATCAACCTCTAGAGTTTCTTCATACATCTAAATACTCGTGGCCATTTTCCACATGGGGAATGGATGTGGTGGGACCTTACCCTTCATCTACGGCCAAACAGTTTAAGTATATTCTTACTGCTACTGATTTATTTTCCAAATGGGCAGAGGAAATACCTCTCAAGGAATTCAGTTCTAAATGAATTGTTAGCTTCATCAAGTCTAACATCATTACCCGATTTGGTGTCCCTCATACCATATTGATGGACAATGGTACCAACTTCTGTTCATCCGAGGTGAAGAAATTGTATCAAGAATACAACATCAAATCCAACAATTCAGCTCAGTATCATGCAGCGGACAATGGCCAGATAGAAGCCTTCAATAAGACTCTTTCAAATATACTGCAAAAGATGGTGGATAAAGATAAGAAATCATGTCCTGATAAACTCTTCCATGCTTTATGGGTTTATCGGACTACCACCCGCACTACAACGCGGTCAACTCCATATTCACTGGTATATGGAACGGAAGCCGTCTTTCCCATTGAAGTTCAATTACCCTCGCTCAGAGTAGCCATTTGTGATCAGTCATCTACAGATGAGAAATCTCAAAAGCGATTGAATGAATTGGAATGGTTAGATGAGAAAAGATTGTGCACTTTGCACCACTTGGAAGTCTATCAGAATCGAATAACATGAGCTTTTAACAAAAAAGTTCGTCTTCGTTCATTCACTCAGGGAGAATTGCTATTAGTTCTCATAACTCCAATGATACTAGGAAAGAAACCTCCCAAGCATGAGCCAAAATGGGAAGGACCTTACTCAATACATAGGGTTTACTCCAATGGAGCTTATTCATTAATTTCGATGGATGGAGAACTCATCACTACTCCAACCAATGCCAGATTTTTGAATAAGTATTTTGTATAAACACAAAATATATCATCATTGGTCCGATATGACCTTAAACTACACCACCATCTAGCAATACGTTAAACTGCATAACCAATGGTCCATGCATATGACCCTAAACTATTTGCATATACATCCAACATGACGTTAAACTATGCCCCCTTCATCGTCCTTGCTATATGACGTTAAACTATACAGAAACGGTCCATACATATGACCTTAAACTATTTGTATTCCTTTCGTCTCACATGACATTAAACTGTGAAGTCCTAACTACATGACGCTAAACTGTACAGACATCCCTTACATCCAGCATGACGTTAAACTGCACCATCCATGGTCCATGCATACGACCTTAAACTATTGGAACTTACATCCAACATGACGCTAAACTGTACCGTCCCTTTTTTGTCCAATATGACGTTAAACTATGAAAAAGTCCCTAATACGTCCAACATAACGTTAAATGGTGTACTCTTTTGTCCTCACTGCATGAAATTAAACTGAACAGTCCCCCTTTCGTCCAACATGACGTTAAACTATATTGTTCCCATAATCCTAACTACATGACACTAAAATGTACAGAAAGTCCTTTATACGTCCTACATGACATTAAACTGTGCATCGTTAAGGTTGTTATTACCTCTTGTTTCTCACACCGAGTATGAATCACGTGAGCTTAGAGCAAACTTCAACCATAACACTCTCTCTGGGATACTAACCATGTGTAAGTCCTAACAACATCATTTTTTTAGGTCGTTGTCCCCAAGAAAAACTTGATCATTAATTCATTCTTTAATTGAACTACGCGGACTTTGATCCTTGTCTTCCAGGATGGGTACATAGGCAACCTCCCAAGGTTCAAGCCCAAAATCAATCTCTTCACATCAGTTCACCTCCATCTCATACAATTTTGATTCATGAAACCACCCCTAGAATCAATATCTTTACATTGGTTCACTTTCATCCTTGCTATACGACGTTAAACTATACAAATTTTTTTTCCAGTATGACAATAAACTATAACATTCTTTGATACCCTCACCTAAGAGGGAATCATTATTTACATTGATTTTAAATCATGTTTCATTCCAAAGAGTACGTGCATACATGGAAATGCCCGAACCTTTTATCTTGGGTTAAACCATCATTTCACTAAAGTCCCTTTTCACCCTTCCATGTACGAACCAAATTTGCACAGAGGGTAGTTCTAGAACTACGTGGGATTGATTCCCATCTTTATGGGATACGTAGGAACATTCGAGTGTCCCTCGAATCCAGCCCCAAGTCTTTGGGCCTAACCCCAAATTCCACTTTCAGTCCTTTGGCTGAAAAGTCCCTGTGAAAACACACACTATGTATTTATTATAATGGTCCAAGCTCTATGAACCTAAACTAAGATCTCCAATCCTTTTGTCCCACATGACTTTAAACTGTAGTTTAATAACTACGTATGGATTGATTCCCATCCTTATGGGATACATAGTGAAGTCCAACATTTCCATTCAGGACCCAGCCACAACATGATTATGGTTAGAATTGATCTGTGTATCTCTGCATACATTGGATAATAACCATCTTTATGTGTCATAATCCTAACCTTAAATATTTTCAGATCTTCATAACCCTTTTCTTAACTTCTAGTCACAAAAAGGTTTGAAATTCTGAGAGTTCTTTTGTCTGACCATGCAGCATGTGCCCTTAGGCGGCCTTGCATAAACAGTCTACATAATGGACCTGTCAGCCAAAAGATGCTATTATTTGACTATACATCCAATGCCCTTAGGTGGACCTGCATAATTCAACCCCCTAATGGGTTTGTTAAATAGTGGTAACTTCATTCTTGGGAGGAAAATCTCTTTTGTCTTTATTTGTCTTAACAATATGTAAGGATCTGCAAAAATAACCATCCTTAACATATTTGTCCCATATCATTTTTCATGATCTGAAAGTATTCAAGTCTATGGTTTATATTCTCCTTCCCTACGTTTGGGTCAGACCTTCGTAAGAGTGATATTCATCCAGTTCTTCGATAATCTTGTTTGGATATATCTTCTCCATATTCAAGTACCTCTTTCCATACAGCAAACTCTATACTTTGGAAAATTTGAATCTCCAAAAACTTTCACTGGCTTTTTAGCACTAGGAAAGTAAATTTTTGAGAGTTCTTTTGCTTGACTATGCAGCACGTGCCCTTAGGTGGCCTTGCATAAGTAGTCTACATAATGGACCGGTCAGCCAAAAGATTCTATTTATTTAACCATGCAACCAATTCCCTTAGGTGGCCCTGCATAATTCAACCCCCCTAACGGGTTTGTTAAATAATGGTAACTTCATTCTTGGGAACTACTTCTTCTAATTCCTTTTAGCTCTTTTTCATATCATTCCTCAGATTCAAATATTCTTAAGTCATAGTTTACATATTTTCCCTCATACTTGAGTATGGTAATATGTTTTCAGATAAATTGTCAAGGAGTTGAGTTAATTTTAATCCATTTAGGTCAAATCTATTTCGACCTTAAACATTAGCCTCTTTATGTCCAATGTGCATGACTTTAAACTGCCCACAAAAGACAAAGGAACTCTGAATAAAAGTCAAGTTCCAGCTCACTAAACATACATTTTGTATGATTTAGGTAATATTGAGCAATTAAAAGATTCAAAGTTTGTAGGGTTATTTACATTAATCCTATTAAAAATTAAACTATGCTTACTAGGCCCATTGGATTAGGTAAAATTTAAAGCAGGTAGCAGGAAAATAAGTGCACAAGTGATTGAAGATAAAAGCATTCTTTCCATTTGATGCACAATAATTAGAGGGACATCCACAGATTGGAGCCTCTTCTCTTTTTCAGGAAATTACAAAAGAATGTCAACATAAGTCTTCAATTGATGAACCGCATCCCGAGCTTCATCAGTAGCTACTTGAAGCTCATGCACTCGACCAACTTCACTCTTTTCAGCCTAATGGAGTGATTTCTTAGCATCTGCAATGGTCTTTATACCATTACTTTGAACTCCCTCTAGAGAATTATTGAGTTGGTCAAGTTCCCCAGTAACATCATCTAACTGTTGCTGAAGGTGCATCTTCTGGATGACTTTTTCTTTGATCTTATGCTTTAGCTCCTTCATCTTAGCAGCATAGTCAGCCTCATCTCGGGATACCGCAGCCTCAAATTCGCCGATGTTGACTGATAGTTTCACCCTGGTAAGATCTTCGCAAATTTTTTTCTCCTACTCCCTCCTGAAGATGACTTGTTTCACCGCAGTATGGATCTCTTGGTATCCAAAACCTCCAAGTCCTAGCATGATAAACTGGGACGACAATCGAGGGATCTTCAATGAAAGATCTTCTAAAGGCACCTCAGATTTGATTTTCCATATGTTGTTCCATGCCTTGCATCGTGAGAAGATGAGCGCCTTAAGCACCTCTGGGTCTGATTCAACATCATCATCACAGGGGGGCATGTAATCTAGGATTAATGAACTTAATGAAGTGCCCTGTTCTGCTTCTTCCCCTGACCCTGGTTGCTTCACCTTCTACTGCTGTTTGGGTGGAAGTTGAGACCTCACCTCCAGTTCTAACCATTGAAGTTGATAGCCCTGTTTGATCAATTAAAAGTATGGTTAGTTTCATGGAATAATGGAAGTTGGCTATCTATCTTGAAAACTCAGTCCAATCATTACCTAACAGTAGATCATCAACTTGAGAAGACTCCTCCCCATCTTTCCCAGTTTCAACAGGATCTTCAAGATGGGTCTCAAGAGGGTTTACTGGATTTAGCTCCACTTGAGATAATGTTTCTGCAATGGTAGGTTTGACATCAATGTCCACACCCTCTTCAGGCATTGGCAGTTCAACAACTTCTATGGATGGAACTGCATATTATTTTCAGTCATGATTAGAAGTGTAAATTATAAAAAAAAATTACTGGGCGAAGGATAACACTCACGCACAAGGTCTTCTAAATCACATGACAACTTTGCATGATCATAAAATTCTTCTAAAGACATGTCACTATTCATCATTTCATCCAATGATATTTCAGAATCCTAGTTAGTCTCACCAGTGGGAGCATTTGATATATCCTCTTGGCGACCCTCATTCTGCGGCCCTTGACCATGGACAACTTCTTCAAGAAGGATGGTAGATTCAGTTGCTGCGGCTGCCAATGATTCTGGTGCAGGTTCTTCTCTACTTATAGCAGCAGTAGGAGCAGTACTGGGAATAGATGTTGGCTCTTTTTCAGAAGTAGCCAAGTCAGCATGAATTTGCATTTGTTCCACAGTACCCTCCGTGGTCCTCAAAAGAGGATCAGTCCTTTCCCTCATAGGGGAAATTGAAGAAGCCCCTACAATCCCAAAGAATATGAGCAATATTTTTCATGGTTTAAGACTCATGATTATTCAAAAGACATACCACTGCTAACGAAGCGTTTGGCTGTGGTCTTATTCCTCCGATGCTTTGGATTCCTTGTATTTTTGGGAGTGTCAGTAGTCTCCATTATAGGTACCTGAATAGGAGAGGGGAAAGCCATGTGCAACTCCTCATCCATGGCCTGCTGGCCCGGAGATATCTCGCCCGGTTCACGAGGAGATTCAGCAGAAGCCCCGATGGCAGTACCACCAGGGCTATACTGTGGCGAAGGAACCTCAGTAGTTTTGTCAAGATGCAAGATGAAGAAAACAATTTCCTTGAATAACAAAGATTCGACTGAAATCAAGTTGCAAAGCAAATAAGGAAAGAAAACTTACATCTTCAGGAGCCACATACTCATGCCACTCCTCATCAGTGGTGTCGTGATCCATCATTTCCTTCACCCGCTTGATGATAGGGATAGAATCATTGGTGGAATATATGTAGGCCTTCAACTCTTTGACATAGGCTCTTACTTCATCAGGGTTATCCTTGAAATGAATATTTGTAGGAGCCTGAAGAGTCCCTATTTCAGGAAGACGTTACCCTTCACATAGCTCCATCCAGATAGTTTCAGTATTGTAGTATACATCCCGCCATGTCTGGATGGCCTCTGGTCATAGATATGCATGTGTACTAGAAGGTTGTGAAGAGGGTCCTACAACCTTGAATTTTAATTTATTTCTAGCTCCTGCAACTATAAAAAGAGAATGAAAACTTGTTACTCCATAAAGTTACTGGCAATTAAATCGCCTCAATAAAGTAACTCACCAGGAGTTGATGGAGTGGCTCTCTTGATTCTGACATGAGGATTATATACGGAACGTGTACATTTCGACACATATTGTATCTCCTGAGAATCTGATGAATCAGCCTCGGTTGAAGAACTCGGTGAACCAGCTTCAGGAGTGGAAGAATCACCTGCCACCTGAATTGTTTCTTTCTCAATGGTTCTCTTCTTCTTCCCAACCCGATAAATAGGTTTATTCAATATGGCCTCAGGATATGACGCTATCCAGTTTTCAGCATACCATATGGTAAAATTTCTTACCGCTTCAGTATTTGGTAAGTCAAAGACTGCCCTAGTCCTTTCCATAGCCGTTAGCAACCATAGTTGCCGAGAAACCATTGGATGCTGCTCTGATCTGACGTGCACTAGAGGAGATACAACAGTTGTCTGCAAACACTTGAATTGCCATGCAAATCGATATGGAGCATAGGACTCACATATAATTTCCCCATCAATTATGGTGGCCAGTACACCATCTCTGCAGGCCATCATATAAGACCTCTGTTCCATGCTAGCTGATCCATCGTCAAAAAATCGCCCTATCGGCGGATTTCTATAGGGAAAGAAGTGGAATTCCTTATTCATACCCAACCTTGTCCTAATATCATAAGAATTGAGGGACAAAGGACAAACTCTAGAGAAGTCCTGAACAGATGGCCTGAATGAACTTCCAGGAATCTTTATTCCATTTTGAACAACATATGTCCGGAAGTGAGTGGCGATCCATCCCCATAAAACTTGGAATGGTCCCACTAATCTCAAAGGAGACTTACCCATATAGACATGGAGTAAGCTCCTATGAATCTTTGCCAAAACTGGGGTAGCCAACCCCACTATCTTCCTCTCAGCCAACTTGGCTACAATAACGAAGCTCCCTGGCCTGACGCCTCCCTTCGAATCTCTAACTGGAAAAAGATAGACACTAATCCATAAGGCTAAAAATCCTGCCAGACGGGTCTTCTCCGGGATTTTATGATTCACTTCATACCCCCATTTCTCAAACTCTCCCGCTTCCAGAGTCGGCCAGAATGTGCCAGGAACACCTCTCTTATCTGCTCTAGGGCAGCTAGTAGGATGAATACAGGTGGTCCCCTTTTCCCTCTTATTCTTTAGAAACACATCCATCCATTCCTCTGGCTGAATATCCCTTCTAGAATGAGTCTTTTAAGTCTTTGAGATTTTGAGCTTATGATAAATCTTCAATAACTCTCGAACCAAATCTGGAGTCTTCTCTGGATCATTCATGGTTGCCTTTGGAGGGACAAATTCGTCATACATATCACCTAGGATTAGAAACCCTAAGATCTTGTAGACATCCCACAAACTAATGCCTACTTCTCCATGGGTCAGATGGAAATAATTAGTTTCCGGGCTCCGGCGACTAAGAAATTACGGTGCAAAATTATCATTTCTATAAACATATGTTTGCCCAGCCCAGACAGATTCATAAATTGCAGCTCCCTTCAGGTCCTCGATAAACTCTTCACAATTTTGTTTCACCTAATAATACCACATCCAAGTTGGATTCACCCCTCCTCCAGAACGGAATTCCCATTTCTCCTTACAGCCTTTGGATTGATCCATCTGAGAGTTTCTAAAGACTGAAGGATAACAATGTGGTTGCAGCTTAGGCTTGTGAAGTTTCAGATCTGAAGCACATGAGCTATGATGCATTATTTAAGCTTTCTTTACTGTTCCAGCATTTGAAAATGTTCCTGCGATTGAGACATTCGCTGAAGAAAAGTTGGTATATGACTGAAACTAGGAAGGTGGGAGATAGTTCTTTGCCTCTGGAATATTGACATCTTGCAAGTGACCATGGCCATACAGAGGTAGATAGATTCTATGTGGGAAATCACGATGATATTTCTTCAGATTCTTTGCCAAGTCCGGAAGAGTACTTTCGTAGATGGAATAGTAATCATGGCCAAAGATGTCCATCATCTCATCAATTCTTTTGCTCGCCAGTTCATCAGTCGTTCCGATTCTCTTTGGATCCATTTGATCTGCACAAGAATTGAATAATTAACTCTTAAGGTATGTTAATTTTTCATAAAATTTGTGAAGGATTTGAAGAAATTGGCTAAATCATTAAGGCACGCAAGTCCCATAGTTGGCGCGCAAGTCTCCTTCGGTTGCTCAAGTATTGGTCGCGCAAGTATCACCGCGCAAGTCCAAATACCTTAACAGAAGCGCGACGCAAGAAACAAGAAGCGCGAAATAGTGGAATCACTTGCTCGGATGAGCAAAATCCAAGAGCCAAGCTGCACACCGAGAGCAATAAATCCGTGAGAGCTGAGTGCTTTGTGTGGAATGAAGCCCCCTATTTATAGACGCGGCCATGACCCTGCGCGCTGTACCCTGCGCGACTAAAGGTCGTACCCCTGCGCGCCAGACCCTGCGCACCCGAAGCTCATTTGCGCGCCCAACCTTACGCGCCCCAATTTCCTTTTGATTCTCGATTTCCTCAGAGTCAAATCCTCATTTCTTTTGGATCTAACTCTGAGGGGGGACTTTTGTTGATGCTCCTTTCATCACAAAATCTATAGATTGGAAAAGGGGAATATCTGAGCTCAAAGTGATTCAACCTTTGGAAAAATATCAAAAATTGACAAAGGAATGAATAAGAAGAACATTGCACAAGGGTCGCGCAAGTTCTACAATGGTTGCACAGGTACACTTGTGCGCCAAAATGGTCGCACAAGTACACTTGCGCGCCGAAGTTGGTCGTGCAAGTCACTTGCGCGCCCTAGGTGATAACCTCCTAGGGTCTTCTCTAGCCTATAAATACCCCCGGTGGGCCCCCCATTTCGAGAGGAATTTTTCCAGAATTCAAATACAGAGCTCTGAATGCCCAAGTCTCTTCTTCAGGTCTTCCGAACACTTCTAAGGTAATTATTTACCTAGAATGGAAGGTCTAAACAGGAGGAGTAAGGTCTAAGTGTTATAATTCACTAACACTTGCGCGCCTAAGTGTTTTACCCTTAAGGGAAATGAACACACTTGCGCACCACCCTACTTCTTCACCATAACTTGCGCGCCATCTTCTGGAAAGCCTCTAGGGATGATTCTAAAGGCTTTGATCAAGGATCGCCCAAATATTACTCTAAGGGCTGAAAATCGCGCAAGTACCCATGTGCCGCGCAGGTATACCTGCGCGACCAGGACTTGCGCGCCCACGCAGTACCTGCACGCCTACTAGGACTTGCACCCCCTACATTTTTGGGTGTCTTTCCTGCCCATTTTCACCCCTATTATTCCATTCCACCTCTCCTATTCAAAATTCAGTCTTCAAGACACTCTTCAAAGCCATTTATGGCATGATTTCTTGATTTGGCTTCCTTATCTGAAAGGAACTTCGTGGAACATCTCTCAAAATCTAGTGAATTACACATCTTTATGTCACTAAAGATTGTGATTTCATTCATTCAACCTCATCCTTTAAGATGAGGGAATCCTTAACCTGGGCCTCCTTTTCAGGAGTCAGCCCCAGTCCAAATTCTCATTACTGTGTGCATCCTCTTTAGGAGTAAGCCCCAAGTCCTCTAATCTGGGCATCCTTCTTACGAGTAAGCCCCAGTCTTAAAATTCCCAAATATGGGCATCCTCCTTAGGAGTAAGCCCCAACCATAATTCTCTTAACCTGTTCTTCCTTTTCAGGAGTAAGCCCCAATCTCAAATATGGGCCTCCTTTTCAGGAGTAAGCCCTAGTCTTAATTTCCTTTTGATCTGGGCTTCCTTCTCAGGAGTAAAACCCAATCATAAGTCCCCTCCTAACTTTGGGATCTTCCTTAGGAGTAAGCCCCAAGATTAGAGTATCCAAATCTCCGTGAAGCACATATACATTTATGGACCCTATTCCTGGATTTCCTCCCTGAAGTAAATCTTAATCCTCATTTATTTTGGGCAGTCATACACACATAAGCCCCACATCATTGCATCTTTCGTGGCACAAATTGTCTGGTTTCACTGATACCTCTTTTTTCTCACACCGAGCATGACTCACGTGAGCTTAGAGTGTAAAAGTAATCATGACATCTTTCATGAGCCATCAATCATGCATAAACATCATACTCCCTTACTCGAACTACGTGGGTTCTGATTCCTTTTCCAAAACAAAGGATACGTAGGTATCCCATCAGCGGGTACGATCCCAACTCTGAAATAATCCATGTCCTCTTGAATAAAAATAAACATCAAGTGCCCCACTGAGTGTCTTTAAAACCAGTATGGTCATCATAATGAACAAGATACTTTTATGTATTTTTAAGGATACCATCAACTAAGAATCTCTAACAAATACAGATGATTCTTCATCGAT
Source organism: Viscum album (assembly GCA_963277665.1). Lineage (NCBI taxonomy): Eukaryota > Viridiplantae > Streptophyta > Magnoliopsida > Santalales > Viscaceae > Viscum > Viscum album. The sequence goes on from OY728143.1 coordinate 1,213,774,839, forward strand.
GAAGAACCTCGAATACATATAAAATATTCTATGAATTTCCTACTGTTGGTCGGAGTGGACACTCAAGAGGGGGGGTGAATTGAGTTCCAATTAAAATTTCTGCTAAAAACAAGTTCTATTAAAATCCCCCAATTTCAAAAACAGATTAAACTGTAGTGAATTTATACAGATTATAAAGGTTCAATTAGTTTCTCAAAGATTGATTAGTTCTCAGTTAACTTAATCTTATGATTAATTTAACTTTTGAAACTAACTTACTGGTTTACAATAAATATAAACACTTGTGAGTTTAACTATCAAAGTAGCCTTGAAAATAAATTATATTTCAAAGTAATAGTAGTGGAATATGAAATAGATATGTATTGTATGGATATAAACTTTAACTAAAAACAGAGAAGAGTTAACCAAGAGGTTCAGTCTCAAGTCGAGACTTAGTCCTCTCAAAAGTTTATATAAGGATGATCCACACCCTGGATCGGGGTTCAATAGTTTACAACTGTCCAGGTCTAAGACATCTGCCACTGTTATCCGTGGGAAACAAAACAACAGCAACCAGCTGTCCAGGTCACACACAACCTCTACCACTATCCACAGTGGGAAAAAGAATGAAAAGATAGTGAGTGAGGATTTTCAAATCCTCCAGTTAAGGTTCAGGAGATAGTGTGTGTGTAAAATACAACAGATAACACACACTGCTTGTAATGTAAAAAGTAAATCACAGAGATAAATATTTAGAGATTAGAAAAGGCTCTAGTGATCTTCGTGTAGCTCTCAACTCCTTTTGTTGATTAGAATTCGTTCTGAGTCTTCTTCTGGTTTTTTTCTGGAAAACAGAGTACCATCTGCTTCCTTGACTTCCAGGTTCAGCTTGCTTAACGGCTCAAAGAATGATGAGTTTTGTGTGGTTCTTCTTTAGAATAGATTGCTCGATGTATGCTCTATGTTCTGGAGGCTGGTAGTAGTAGTATCGTGAGTGCAAGTTCTCCAGTAGTTCTTGGCACGTTTTTAGCTTGATCGTCAGTATGTTCTGTGTGCTTGATCTCCTTTTGGTCTGGTGTCTCTCTCTCTTTTTGATACATACACGATGTCCTTTTTATGCCACTTATTTTTGTTTTTCTGAGGAGGAATGATTATGCTTTTTGGTCGTACTTGGTACGGTTTCCTGAAATGGAAACACAAATCATTTAATAACATTAAATACATTAAAAGTAACAAATGTAACCGTTAGTATAATAAACAAATAGGGTCGAGGATATAGGATTTGACTCCGCAGTTCATTATAGGTAGTCGTTTGTTTGTACACGTGTACGGTTGACTCGGTGTAGGGATCTTCCATCGGTAGCTCTTCAAACTCTTATCGGTGGCTCTTATTGGTAGCTCTTATCGGTAGCTCTCTGTGCATCGGTAGCTCTGTGTGCATCGGTAGCTCTTTGTGCATCGGTAGATCTTTGTGCATCGGTAGCTCTTTGTGCATCGGTAGCTCTTTGTGCATCGGTAGCTCTTTGTGCATCGGTAGCTCTTTGTGCATCGGTAGCTCTTTGTGCATCGGTAGCTCTTTGTGCATCGGTAGCTCTTTGTGCATCGGTAGCTCTTTGGCTATCGGTAGCTCTGACTATCGGTAGCTCTGGCTATCGGTAGCTCTGGCTATCGGTAGCTCTGGCTATCGGTAGCTCTGGCTATCGGTAGCTCTGGCTATCGGTAGCTCTGGCTATCGGTAGCTCTGGCTATCGGTAGCTCTGGCTATCGGTAGCTCTGGCTATCGGTAGCTCTGGCTATAGTGCAAACCACATCTATTTGACTTAGAATTGTTTCAAAGCTTGTATAAACAAGGATAATCGTGATTAACATAAATCAGAGATTATTTAAACATTATTATTAACTTGATCACTGATTTGAAAGAATTAAAATGTAAATCATCAGTAATTGAGAGTAGCATAATATATGAACACATAATTGGGATTATCAAAACAGGTGAGGTCAACAATCTCTCCCTTTTTGATAATCACAACTTATGATGTGACCAAAAAATAGTGAGAATATAGTATAAGAGAATATAATGTTTATATTCGAATTTCTCAAAGAAAGCAATTAGAGGAAATAGAGGAAATAGTGATAGAATGAAATAGATCAAAAATTATCATAGGAAGTATTAAATACAATTGTATTAGAGATAAGCTTTGAAAGAATTGGCACCAAAGAAGGAAAGGTAAGAATAGTAGAAAAGGCTCAAAATTTCTCTCCCCTTTGATATTTCCCCCCTTTTCTTTATATTTTCTCCCCCCCTTTATAATGTTATCCCCCTTTGTGATAATCAAAAAGTGGGAAAGCAGACAGAGAAAACTGAGAAACAGAGATAGTGTAAAGAAAAGAATTTGTATTAGACCAGACAAAACTTACATAAACAGAATAGAAAAGAAGAAAAAAGAATATGCCTATCAAACAGCCTGGCCACTTCAGCAATCCGGATCTTCAACATGAGATTTTCCTTTTGGATCAGAAGAAGAGGCATGTGGTGAGGATGTGAGTGAGGGCTTTGGAATCCCAGAAATGAGCACAGGAGGCTGAGCCACTGATACAGTGCCTGGCCTGAATTGGGAAGTTTGTTGAGTGATCATAGGTGTGAGGCTTCGGATGGCCTGAGCAGTAGTCATCTGGATTGGAGACTCAGTAGAGGCAGAGGCAGGCAAGGCAGGAGGGACAATAACTGGTCGGGCATCAACATGCAAAAAGGGCAGCAACAGATTTCTGAAATCCATAATGATTCCTCCCCCTCTTTCCATAGCAGATATAAAATCATCTTTGTTCTCCATAAATTTTTCTAAGGCAGGAGTCAGCTGTCTTAGCTTGCTCACTTGTTCTCGGAAGGCTTGAGTTACAGGGGGTAACTTCATGTTTTCCAACATCAGCTTGAAATGATGGGTGAGTTGTTGCTTGGTAAAAATCCTTTGGAAATAATAATCCACCTTGTTCTTGATTTCTTCCTAAGAGGCAGAGGCCTCTTTCATATGGTTGTGGATGATTGTCACTATTTCCCTGACTGAATCTCTTGTAGAGAGCACTACTCGGCTTAGATCTGATGAGTCCACAGAGCCACTGGTTGAAATAGAACCAAGCTCCTCCTTCATCATAGCTCGTAATTGATTCAAATCAAATGCAGGTTTTGAAGCTAGAGGACCAACCGAGAAAGATACAGTTTCTTTGAAACTTTTGGTCAACCCACTAATCAGAGTTTGCAGTTGAGAGTCCTGATTTTTAACATGATCCTTTATAGAAGATTTGAAATCTTCAAATACTGAGACCATTTGGCTTACAACACTTTTCACATAGGCTAAATACTTATCATCTTGAGGCTTTGAGCTCATTTAAGAATCTAAAGCAGTAATAGACTTCTTTAAGGCTTCAAGATCTGCTTCTATTCTAGAAGATTGGGTCTGGAACTCTTTGACTGCTTCCATTAGCTCACCCATAAAAGTTGACAGATTGAAACCAAGATAAAGCTCAAGAGATTGTTCTAACAACTTCATTTCTTCACGAAAACAGTGCTTCATCTTAGTAACTGAGGCACTGAAGGATTCTTTCAGCTCATGCTTCAGGGATTCAAGATCAGACTTTGTAACAAAATCAGTAGGAGCAACTGTAGTAGATACTCTTGCAGAAGCTAAGCTGACTACTGAATCATTCATGACTGATTGAATCGAGGAAACTAAAAAAGATTCCATTGTCTTTACTTATTCTACAAAATTGACTTTGAGATTTTATTTCAGCACATCTAAATCATGTACTCGGACCACATCATCAGGTAATAACTCAGAATTGATGTCATAGCTGATCTTTGGTCTATTCAAGGATATTTCATTATCCGAATCAGGATAATCCAAACCACAGACTATAAAACCTAGGTCTTCTACCCAGTCTTCAATCTCAACAGCCACTGTAACATTTCCAAGATTGGAAAGATGCTCCCCCTCAATGGGTGCATTCTTATGTACAACAACTACATTCTCTGCTGGTCTTTCTTCATCAGAATCTTCCACAACAACTTCCATCTCAGCAGCAGTAAGGTGATTTTCTGAAACAGGTACAACTTCTTCTCTTTCTTTTTCTACTTCATCAGTAGGCACAATTGAGTTTTCAATCAATGGACTCAGACTCAATCTAGAATAATCAGACGAATCAGATACATTCTCTTTTTCTCCTTCTTGCTGAGGAACTGGCTGGTCTTCCTCATGAATAGATAACACTTCCTCTACTTTTCCTTTTCTTGAGTATACAAACTCAGTAACAGGACTTGGGGGAAAGTCTGGATCTCCTCCAATATCCATAGGAGTTTCTTCCTCTTCTTCTTCTTCTGACTCATCACTGTACTCGGGTTCCTCTTCATCAGATCCTAAACCTGGATCTCTTTTATCCTTTGGCCTTGAAGGATAATCCACAGGATTAAATTTATCATACACCTTCTGGTCATCACTGACCCATTCTCCTTTCCATGGGTTCCAATTGATTTTCATGTACTTACAAACTGTAGTAGTGATACAGAAGTTATTCTTAACTACAACTGTCTCATCCTAAGACTCAGCTATCCCTTTCACTTCTATCATCACAGAGATTATTTTGGAAAAGAATAAATCATTAGTCTTTGATTTCGGCCTAATCATGTCTTCCATTTGACTCAACAGCAGTCTGCACAGATTAACTTTCACGCCATGTCTTAACAGATGTAGAAGATAAATATCTTGATATCTCAGATTAGAAAAATCTCCTCTCCTCGGTATCAAAACATGTTGAACAAATTTGAAAAGCAGTCTGTTCTCTCCATCCAATTCAGTAGCAACCACTTGCCTTTGACTTCCATTACCCGTTAGTTCTTTTAAAGCGGTCTCATAGTCAAATATGTTACTGGTAGGTGGAATTGCTCTTGAGACATACCCGGATACACCTTCATGTGGGACTTTTAGAGATTCTGCCCACTCTACTGAAGAAAACGACATTTCTTTTCCATTTAAAAAAGAACTTACCCGATCCTCATTTTCAGACTTTTCGAAGCTTACGAATTCGTAGAACTGTTTCACTAACTTCGGGTAGTAGGGACCATTGTTATTTGAAAAACAATCTACCCATCTCTGATCTTCCAGAATTTCAAGCACCAACGACTTGCTTGGTAGCAGCCAATCTACGCATAGCTCCTTTTCAATCACAATATCTCTATTTTCCAAATGAGGGTTTACTGGTCGCTTTCCCGAACTAGTTCTGACATTACTTCCACGAGCTTCTTGCTGCACTTTCTGCTTCTTTGTTTTAGGCTCTACACTGTCATCTCTGCTGGCAGGAATCTTGGTTTTTGCCATCGCAGATTTAGGGTTCTTAGTCGATTAGGGAGCTAGGATTCAAAGGCGAAGGGTTTTGGGTCCGGTGGAGTGAGAAGCAGTTTAGGCTTAGTTTTATCATGTAGGAATCATAAATAAATGAATAAAGTAAAATAACAAAAAAAATAAAACGATTCATATTCTTGGCGGCAGACAGAAGTTTTAAAACATTGCATTGGTGAGAATTGATCATCGGTGATAATTTCAACATCAGTGAGAATTGATCATCGGTGAGAATTTCAACATCGGTGAGAATTGATCATCAGTGAGAATTTCAACATCGGTGAGAATTTCAACATCGGTGAGAATTGATCATCGGTGAGAATTTCAACATCGGTGAGAATTGATCATCGGTGAGAATTTCAACATCGGTGAGAATTGATCATCCCTAGCTCGTGCCTAATGTAACTTAACCTATCAGAACTTAAAGGTTTAGTGAAAATATCGGCCAATTGATGTTCAGTGCCAATAAATTCAAGAGTAATATCACCTTTTTGATAATGATCTCTCAGAAAATGATGTCTTACATCTATGTGTTTGGTTATAGAGTGAGATATAGGGTTCTTAGATATGTTTATTGCACTAGTGCTGTCACAGTTAATTGAAACATGTTTAAACTCAAATCCATAGTCCAGTAAAGTGTGTTTCATCCACAGAATTTGTGCACAGCAACTACCAGCAGCTATATACTCTGCTTCGGCAGTAGACAATGCAACTGAGTTCTGTTACTTACTACACCATGACACTAGGGATTTCCCAAGTAAATGACATGTTCCAGATGTGCTCTTCCTTTCTAACTTACATCCAGCAAAGTCAGCATCTAAATAGCTAGTTATGTCAAATGATTGTCCTTTTGGATAAAACAAACCTAAATGTACAGTATGCTTAAGATATTTAAAAATCCTTTTAACAGCCAGTAAGTGTGATTCTTTAGGATTAGCTTGAAATCTAGCGCACATACATACACTGAACATAATGTCTGGTCGACTAGCAGTAAGATAAAGTAAGCTCCCAATCATACCTCTGTAATTGGTTTGATCCACTGGTTTGCCAGCTTCATCTGTATCCAACTTACAGGTAGTACTCATAGGTGTATCATTTTCCTTAATGCTATCCAATCCAAAACGTTTTAAAAGATCTTTTGTATATTTACTTTGATTTAAAATAATTCCATCTCTAGTTTGAAAAATTTGAAAACCAAGAAAATACTTAAGCTCTCCCATTAAGCTCATTTCAAATTCATTTTTCATACTTTTTGAAAAATCAGTACATAAAGAGTGTTTAGAAGATCCAAATATAATATCATCAACATAGATTTGCACAACTAAAACATCTTTAGAAATTCTTTTAATAAAAAGAGTTGGATCAGCAATACCTTTAGTAAAACCTTTTGAAATAAGAAAATTGCTTAGTCTATCATACCAAGCTCTTGGAGCTTGTTTTAAACCATATAAAGCTTTAGAAAGTTTAAAAACTTGATTTGGAAAATGAGGGTTTGTAAATCCAGGTGGTTGTTCCACAAAAACATCTTCAATTATAAAACCATTTAGAAATGCACTTTTGACATCCATTTGATATAACTTGAAATTCAGATGTGATGCATATGCAAGTAAGATCCTAATAGCTTCCAGTCGAGCTACAGGTGAAAAAGTTTCTCCATAGTCTATACCCTCTTCTTGACTATATCCCTGTGCAACTAGTCTAGCTTTGTTTCTAACTATGTTTCCTGATTCATCAACTTTATTTCTAAAAACCCATTTTGTGCCTATTGTCAAGGTGTACTTGGGTCTGTCAACTAATTCCCAGACTTTGTTTCTTTCAAATTGATTCAACTCTTCTTGCATGGCTATTACCCAGAATTCATCATTGATAACATCATTGATATTTTTGGGTTCTAGTTGTGACAGAAAAGCTTGATGTTCAACCTGGTTCCTTAGAGAAGCTCTAGTTTGTGTCCCTCTATCAAGATTACCAACAACAACATCTAAAGGATGATTCTTTAGAATCTTAGTTGATTTGGTAAAGGTTGGACTAGAAACTTCAGGTTCATCTATAGGTTCGGGTTCAACAGAAGCAGATTCTAGAGAAAGTCCAAAACTGGATGTTTTTATAACAGGTTCTTTAGATTTATCATTAAGGTCCAGAATAGACAAATCTTCTTCAAGATTCTCAAGAGAGGTTTTAGGCTCATGTGGATCAGTTTCATCGAATTTTATGTGAACAGATTCTTCCACACATTTGGTTCTCTTATTGAAAACTCTATAATTTTTACTTGAAATAGAGTAACCCAGAAAAATTCCTTCATCGCTTTTGGGAGTAAACTTATCCAGATTATCTTTAGTATTAAGTATAAAGACTTTGCAACCAAAAACTCTAAAGTAATTAACCTTAGGCTTTCTATTGTTCCACAACTCATAAGGGGTTTTCTTAAGAACAGGTCTGATCAAGACTCTATTGATAACATAACAAGCTGTATTAACAGCTTCAGCCCAAAATTAAATAGGCAGTTCATATTCATTGAGCATGGTTCTAGCTATTTCTTGAAGGGTTCGGTTTCTCCTTTCTACTACACCATTTTGTTGGGGTGTCCTAGGGGCAGAAAAATTGTGACTATAGCCATTGTGTGAGAAATAAGATTCAAACTCATGATTTTCAAACTCACAACCATGATCACTTCTTAGGGTTTTAATCTTAAGTCCACTAAGGTTCTCTACAGACTTGGAATAGTTAATAAAGTAAGGACAAGCTTCACTTTTGTGAGCTAGAAAGTATACCCAAGTATATCTAGAAAAGTCATCTACAAGGACATAGACATAATGCTTCCCATTTAAACTAGAAACTCTTGATGGTCCAAACAAATCCATGTGAACCAACTCAAGTGGTTGAGAAGTTGAGACTTCTTTCTTTGATTTAAAAGAAACTTTGTGTTGTTTTCCCTTTTGACAGGGATTACACACTTTGTCATTTGGGAATTCTAATTTAGGTAAGTCTCTAACTAAGTTTTTCCTAGCCAGTTTTCTAAGTGAGTGAATGTTGCAGTGTCCTAATCTTCTGTTCCATAGCCAAGATTCTTTATGAAAAGCATTCAAACAAGAAATATTTTGTTTGGCTAAAGAATTTAAATCAACAGCATAAACATTTTCATTCCTTAGAGCAGAAAATACTAAAGAGTTTTTGGAGTTAAAAACATCACACGAGTCATTTTCAAACTTGACATTGAAACCATCGTCACATAATTGAGATATACTAAGCAAGTTATATTTAAGTCCATCAATGAATAAAACTTTAGAAATTAATACTGAGTCAGTGTTACCAATCTGGCCTAGGCCGATAATTTTTCCTTTAGAGTTGTCACCAAAGGTGACATGACCTCCATCAACCTTTATTAAGCTCTTGAAGCAAGAATAATCTCCAGTCATGTGTCTTGATCACCCACTGTCTAAATACCATATCTTCTTGTGACAGCTCTTCAAGCAGGTCTCCTCAGAAGTATTTGTCATGAAACACATGTTGGCTCGATTACTTTGAGAGTCCGAAGATTCTGCTTCACTAGTGCTGTCTTCTGAAGCACTCCAGGTAGCCTTCATGGCTTTCTTGTACTTCTTGTCTTTGTAATCATATTTCTTTTTGAATTTTAACTTTGGACAGTATACTTTGATATGTCCTTTTCTCTTGCATTCATAGCAGACAACTTCATCAGTCCTGTTAGCCTTCTTCCAATCCTTTTTCCATTTGCCTTGTTGATCATACTTTCCTTTGTAATTAGTTTTCCTAAAGAATTTATTTTTCCTATAAAACTTCTTGAATCTACTGGCTATTTGAGCCATCTCGGAATCACTGTCAGATTCTGAATTTTCACTCATTGAACTCTCAGTCTCCATATGTAGTTTATCCTCATCTTTACTCTTAAAGGAAGTAGTTTTAAATGCTACAGATTTTCTTTTGGGTTCCTCATATTCTTCTTTATTTACTTTAAGCTCTTCTTCATACATCATCAGCTTACCAATTAACTCCTTGACAGGCAGTGTTCCAATGTCACAGGATTCTCTAATTGAAACGGATTTACCTCTCCATCTATCTGGCAAACATCTCAGTATTCTCATAATTTGTTCTTTTGCAGGAACAATCTTTCCGAGTGAGCTCATTGTGTTTACTATCTCATTGAACCTGAGATACATGTCAGAAATAGGTTCATCAGGCTCCATTTTGAAATTATCATATTTAATAGTATAAGTGTTTAATCTCATTTCTTTAACATTGGTTGTTCCTTCGTGAGAAACAGCCAAGGTATCCCAAATTTCAAAAGCAGTTTTACATGCAGAAATTCTATTAAATTCTTCATCTCCTAGAGCACAGTACAGAGCATTCATAGCTTTACAATTATTATTGTAAGCAGTCTTTGTAGGTTCATCCCAAGTAGATCTATCAGTAGTGGGAACTTTATATTCAGATTCAATAGCAGTCCAAATATCAAAACTCATGCTTTCTAGATGAATTTTCATTTTAAGTTTCCACTGAGCATAGTTATTTCCATTAAAGAAAGGTGGTCGGTTAGTAGCAGCACCCTCAAGTCTATTATCCATTATAAACAAAATTTAAAGAGATAAAAATTTAGAAATAACAGAAATTTTAAGAACTTTAAAATACAACTAAAATCACAGTTGAAAACAGAGTAATTTAGAAGGTATTAATAACCCTTTGATACAAAATGTTGGTCAGAGTGGACACTCAAGAGGGGGGGTGAATTGAGTTCCAATTAAAATTTCTGCTAAAAACAAGTTCTATTAAAATCCCCCAATTTCAAAAACAGATTAAACTGTAGTGAATTTATACAGATTATAAAGGTTCAATTAGTTTCTCAAATATTGATTAGTTCTCAGTTAACTTAATCTTATGATTAATTTAACTTTTGAAACTAACTTACTGGTTTACAATAAATATAAACACTTGCGAGTTTAACTATCAAAGTAGCCTTGAAAATAAATTATATTTCAAAGTAATAGCAGCGGAATATGAAATAGATATGTATTGTATGGATATAAACTTTAACTAAAAACAGAGAAGAGTTAACCAAGAGGTTCAGTCTCAAGTCGAGACTTAGTCCTCTCAAAAGTTTATATAAGGATGATCCACACCCTGGATCGGGGTTCAACAGTTTACAACTGTCCAGGTCCAAGACCTCTACCACTGTTATCCGTGGGAAACAAAACAACAGCAACCAGCTGTCCAGGTCACACACAACCTCTACCACTATCCACAGTGAGAAAAAGAATGAAAAGATAGTGAGTGAGTATTTTTAAATCCTCCAGTTAAGGTTCAGGAGATAGTGTGTGTGTAAAATACAACAGATAACACACACTGCTCATAATGTAAAAAGTAAATCACAGAGATAAATATTTAGAGATTAGAAAAGGCTCTAGTGATCTTCGTGCAGCTCTCGACTCCTTTTGTTGATTAGAATTCGTTCTGAGTCTTCTTCTGGTTTTTGTCTGGAAAACAGAGTACCATCTGCTTCCTTGACTTCCAGGTTCAGCTTGCTTAACGACTCAAAGAATGAGGAGTTTTTTGTGATTCTTCTTTAGCATAGATTGCTCGATGTATTCTCTATGTTCTGGAGGCTGGTAGTAGTAGTATCGTGAGTGCAAGTTCTCTAGTAGTTCTTGGCACGTTTTTAGCTTGATCGTCAGTATGTTCTGTGTGCTTGATCTCCTTTTGGTCTGGTGTCTCTCTCTTTTTTTGATACATACACGATGTCCTTTTTATGCCACTTATTTTTGTTTTTCTGAGGAGGAATGATTATGCTTTTTGGTCGTACTTGGTACGGTTTCCTGAAATGGCAACACAAATCATTTAATAACATTAAATGCATCAAAAGTAACAAATGTAACCATTAGTATAATAAACAAATAGGGTCGAGGATATAGGATTTGACTCCGCAGTTCATTATAGGTATCCGTTTGTTTGTAGACGTGTACGGTTGACTCGGTGTAGGTATCTTCCATCAGTAGCTCTTCAAACTCTTATCGGTGGCTCTTATCGGTAGCTCTTATCGGTAGCTCTCTGTGCGTCGGTAGCTCTTTGTGCATCGGTAGCTCTTTGTGCATCGGTAGCTCTTTGTGCATCGGTAGCTCTTTGTGCATCGGTAGCTATTTGTGCATCGGTAGATCTTTGGCTATCGGTAGCTCTGGCTATCGGTAGCTCTGGCTATCGGTAGCTCTGGCTATCGGTAGCTCTGGATATCGGTAGCTCTGGCTATCGGTAGCTCTGGCTATCGGTAGCTCTGGCTATCGGTAGCTCTGGCTATCGGTAGCTCTGGCTATCGGTAGCTCTGGCTATCGGTAGCTCTAGCTATCGGTAGCTCTGGATATAGTGCAAACCACATCTATTTGACTTAGAATTGTTTCAAAGCTTGTATAAACAAGGATAATCGTGATTAACATAAATCAGAGATTATTTAAACATTATTATTAACTTGATCACTGATTTGAAAGAATTAAAATGTAAATCATCAGTAATTGAGAGTAGCATAATATATGAACACATAATTGGGATTATCAAAACAGGTGAGGTCAACACCTACATACCAATCATTGATTGTCAGACTAAAGTAAAGCTCATTTTATACTTGGTAATGTAATAAGGATTCACGAACATAACTTAAATCTATAAAGAGAGTCCCGAAGTAGACAATAATTCCCCTCAAAAAGGTGTGATGAGTCCGACCTCCCATCCTCTCGACCAATGAAAATTACTAAGCCTCATCAATCCACAACTGATGAGTGCCTACATTTGGAAAGTAGGTCTAATTGGATATGGAATCATTGGATGTTTCCGGTTCTATGAACAAACCCATTAGAAACCGATTGGAATGTTTGAACCTTCAATCAACGAGTTCATCCCCAATTCCAGGGGGAAACAATACTCAATCATTGTCAACTCAGTTATAAGATAATCTTTAACTCTGCCCCAACTTCAGTCTCAATTCAACTCCTCTTCATGCATGGGTTTCATGGAATCCAAACTTCTTGTTTTGGGTATCTCAAATACTTTTAACACATTCATGTGATTATGAATGATTTCATGTATGTATGATATGTTTCTTATCAACCAAAACACACACTGTTTATATATCAATAATTTAGGTTCAATGAGTGCATATTAGGCACCGTCTACTTATTTTTTTCACTCAATATGAACACACACAATTTATTCCTATTTAGTTATTTGCACACACGAACTTGTTGTTTAATTTAGGTTCAATATTTTTGTGTTCCTTCAAACTAGAATGGGTGTATTATTTTATGTGTTTTCTTCTTCTTTCTTAATTCTTCTTCTTCACATGTGCACACACACAGTCTATTGTTTTCTTTACATGAAAATGGTTTCAACTCATGAACATGTAAGCATGTTCACCATGCATGAATTCTCTTCTGTTCATTTTATTGTGCACACAACCCGAATATGTATATGCTCAGTGTGTTTGTGAATTATTATTATTCTTCAAGGGAAGTGTATGTGTACACTATCCTTTATGCAATCTACTTCATCTCTTCATGAAACCAAGGGGGATCATGGTTATTTTTTTCCACATAGAGGTTACACATGGATCTTCTCCACTGAACCGAGGATGGTTCACAGCTTCTCCTCATGCAAGGGTTGCACAATTGTTCTACACATAGAGAGTGTAGACCTCCTTCACACTGGGTGTGCAAACCACCTTCATGAACCAGGATGGTTCATGGTTTTCCTCTTCATGAACCGATAATGGTACGCGACTCTTCCTTGTTCAAGGGATAAATGAGACCTCTTCTTCACAAGACACTTCTAGAGTGCATAGAACTAGTCTAAGGCCTGTAGGTTCTCTATTCCTTCATGTAGAAAAGATGCGTGGAACCTCTAATCGATGCTTTGTTTCTATGGAGAAATGAGATATTTCTCAATGTATTCAACAAAAAAGATCATTTGAGGGACTTCTTCTTTTATAGGCATGCATAAATGTATTTATCCATGTTCAAATCCCTTGTGATATGCCATGAGGATCATTGCTTTGAATATACGATATCTTTTACTTTGAAATATTCAAATGTGGATAGAGATATCCCACATATCTTGGTTTGTTTTTATTCAACGCGGGATCTTCATTTCACATGAAAACCTCATGTGCATGCATTTATGAATGCATGAAAATCACCTCCTCGAACACCTGAGCCCCATGACGTGGCCTTCAGAAACTTCATTTTTCTCGTCTATTCTTGAATATTCATTATTTTGATGAATTCATGAAAATGAAATTTCATGCATGAGGTTTTAAAGTCCAGATGACCCTCATGTAGTTAGTTTGATCATTAATTGTGGCCAGAGATTGATCAAGGTAGTGCAGAAGTTCTACAGCGTACTGCTTTGCGTCGGGTGGTTCAGAGGTTGAAGATAACGACATGGAGGCTTAGTGATCATTGGATCTGATATGAATGACTTGGATCATCTCATGGGATGTGGGTTGAAGCGTGCGGTTGTGATCTCACATGAGACTAGATGGATGTCCATGATTGCATCTATGTTTTTAAAATTCCATCCCACATCGAAATGGAGACGCGACTTTAGTTCAGTTTAAATATCAAGATGCCACTACATCATTCCAATTAAATCTCCTCTCCCTCCACCGGTACCGCCCCATATCAGATTCTACGGGCGTGATCTGCGCCCACCCTCTATTCTCTATGGGAACACTCTGTGACCAGACTATGCATAGGCTTTTCCCCATGTGTTCCAGCGGATTACACATGGCCCTCATGCAGCCGTGTCTTGCGGGCTGACATGGTTGGTGTCCCTTGGGCGCAGTTGACCCTATGTCCCACATGTGCCTTGAGGTTGAGGCAGCTAGTTAGCTTGCATGGTTACACTATTTTTTTGTATAAAACCCATATGAAACCAAAGTATACATATAAAGTAATTCAATATGAAATTCACCATACTTATAATTCCAATCATCTTCCTCTTCTTCTTCTTATTCTTTTTGGAACACCTCTTAAGCATTTAAGATTAGCTCAACATTTTCAAACACTTCATCCAATTAGAAACCAGTGGATGGATCTTCAAATGAATCATGCAATCAAGTATTGCTTGGCCTTCTTCAAATGGTGTAACAAGGTGTCTTTTAGTGACACATGTCTTGGAAAATAAGACTATCTCAATCAATCGTCTGAATTGTATAGATAATGATCAAGAATGATGTCTGATGTCAAATAGTAATTCTACAAGTTCCATTAGTTGTGGAAAAAATTCATCATAATCAAAGTAGGATCTTTAATGAGTCAAAAACATTAATTTAAGCATCACCACTTCAATAATAACTGCAACCTCAATCATGGCCTTTCCATACACATATTGACACCTTATTGAAAAAAAAATGCAACACTATGCTCAAAAATTTTGTTGGATGTTTTCATGGATAATACAGTAACCCAAACATTTCTTAAGTTACTATTACATCATTTTATGATAAACAACATAATATTAATACATTCAATGATGAAAATTTTTAGTATCTTAGGAAAATTAGGAACATAAATCATTTGAACATAATAAAACTTAAAAAATATTTAAATAAAACTTATTTATCCTCTTAAAAGCTCTAATATTATACTAAGTACTTGTGATCACTTGAGGACATAGATCAATGAAAGGGGTGAGATAAAGGCCTAATAAGGGGAGGAATATCATTGGAGGAATAAAGGAAATAAATTAATATTATATGGGTGAGCATAATCAACATAATCATATCATAATCATTGGACCATAATCATAATATTGAGGGAATCATTTGATAAAGGCATGGAATATGACATTTCCATAATAATGAATCATCATAACATAGTGGTCAAATACTACACATAGTTATGAACAAAGTTAGAATCATGTTCACGTATAACATATGTGCATAAATCCTAACAATATAGCTATAAACAATGCTAGCATCATGTTCATGTATAATACACATAATATCATGAGATATATCACATTAACCAATGCATTAGAGGGTTACATAATTTTGGGAACACTTGTCACACCATAAAATGATTATAATAATGAACGCCACATGGAAAGAGAACATATAATAATCATATTCATGAAACAAACCTATGAAAAGGATTAAATTTATTAAGGGTTTCAACAATAATACATTAATAAATAACCTTTGGGGTTACCAAATTAATAAGGGAGATTATATATTGGCATAAAAGATAATTTTTAATTGAATAAGAAACAAATCAATAAAATTCAAAGAGTTGTTTTAAAAAATAAAGTCCTTTCGAAATATCCTGACAATTGGATTAGAAGTCCTTTCGACGAGGTAAAAAATTTGATATCCTCAGAGAGAAAATGTAAATAATTTTGAAAGGAAACTTTAAGGAAAATAGAGGAGTACCCATACTAAGAATAATGTGAAAGATATGATAACCCAAAAATGAAGTTGGGTGCGGGAAATCCCTTACCTTATATCCTCATTTATTTCATCGCTTTTCCTCACCTTGAATAATAAACATAGTTTTATTAAAACATAGAACCAAAAGTGTATTTTTTTTTTCATTTTAACT
The DNA here is from genome assembly GCA_963277665.1 of Viscum album. NCBI lineage: Eukaryota > Viridiplantae > Streptophyta > Magnoliopsida > Santalales > Viscaceae > Viscum > Viscum album. Next base: position 1,213,790,797 of record OY728143.1, read on the forward strand.
CTCTCGATAAATTATAATAACCATATTATATTACATAATTCCCTTTGTTAATGGTGAAACATTTTGATAACATATTTTTCTTAAAATATCTCATCTTTTTTCAATTTTTATATTATTGTTCAATATAATTTACACATAACTAAAATTAATTCTAGGGGAATAAAATATTTTTAATAAAATATTTATATATTATATATAATTCATGATATCCATCCATGAAGGTGGTGATAAATAGAGAGATAGAATTTTCCTCATAGAAGGTCAACCAATAGTTGACATAACATTTTAAAGAGGAGGAAAGAGAAGATTGACATATAAATATATCATAAATATAGTCATTAAAGTAGGATAACATAATTAAAATAATTATATTATACTAATATATTAATATTAGAATATTTTTTTTGAAATTAATATAGAAAAGTAGGAATATAATATGAAAATGAGAAGAAAAGTTGACGAAAAATCACTCTCTTCTTTGTGTTGCTTCTTTTATACAACACTAAAATTCATGAAATATTGGAGTTTGACTACTCCAAAAAATCAATAAGGATTATAAGGTTATTTATAGAGAGGATATGTGCAAATATTTTTCATTGGTATGTTGAAGGTAAGTGGTATTCCAAGGTAGAGATGAGAGGTTATTTATACTCGAGGACAAGGGCAATTTAAGTATAAAATATTGAATAAACTATTATATCCAGGGTAAATATTTCAACAGTGATATCTATGAAATTAGGAAATATATTTTAATTAAATAACTTTATTTTTTGAAATTAAATCACTTTATAATTCAAATTTATTTTTTTAATAAAAATGAAATGAGAAAAAATGATTATTTAAAGGGATACTTCAGACTTTTAGGGTTTGAAAAATTATTTTTATATTTGGAAATTAATTTTATTGTTTTTAAATAACCTATTTATCTTATTAATTTGATTTTGGGATGAAATAATCAATTTAAAATTTATAAAGTCATTATTACATTAAGATTATTTAATAAAAGATGCAGTATTTAAAAATAATATTTTTACTATTCATAGACAAATGGATGTTTCTCAGAAAGTTATCAAAAAATTCACCCTTGGGAAATTTTGAGACGATGATTATAAAAATAAAATTCAATTTCTGAAAATAATTTTCTATCATTGATAATTATAATTAACTTAAAAAATATGATTTTTATGAAATACATTAAAATACAGTTTATTAAAAAGTGTGTATAATGTCTTTGAGTTTTTCAATCTTGTTATTTATTTTATGGTATTATAATATTTACATCTTATTAAATTAATCATTAAAAATATTATTTATATTACATATTATTATTTTTCAGTCAAATTACTATTCCAAATGTCCTTTTATCATTCCTAATGGTCAAATTATTATTCCTAACGACCCAGTTACTATTCCAATAGTCACATTACTATTACAACAATCACATTATCATTACAAAAGTCATATTTCCTCCTATAAATAAGTATTAATTCCTCCATAAATTATTCAATATAATTCCTACCAATTTTATATATTTTCCTTATTTTTAAATGTTGATTTTCTTATTAATATTCTATTTCTTTTCAATAGTTTTGTTTGTGGAGGAAATAATTCAAGCTGATTAGAATGATCCAAGTTTTTACATTCTAATTTTTCTATTTAATATTTTATACCATTCTAATATTTTTCATTTCCATGGGTTTAGTTTCTGACTAATGTAACGATCTACACTAATGAAATAAAGTGTTTTTAGTTTCTATATGTGTTGTATGTTTGTAATTCTATACAATAAAACACACATTTTTTTAGGAAAAAATATCATTTATAAAGTCTGGATTGTTACACTCTTCCCCCCTTTATAAAAATCATCACCAAAATTTCAACTCATATTCTTAGTTTAGAATAGATGAGGGTACTTCTATTGGATTATTTCATCTTGTTTCCACATCACCTTTTCATATTTATGGTTCCAACATAGCACTTTGACAAGGTGAATTGTATTATTTCATAGAAAATTATCTCTATAGTCCAAGTTATTCTTCGACTTCTCCTCATATGAGATTCCACCCTCCATTTATACCACCTTTGGATTTAGTACATGTGAGGGATCATGTATATACCTCCTTAAGAGAGATACATGGAACACATCATGAAATTAAGCCATGTTTAGTGGATGTTATAGAAAATTATACACTGTTCCTATATGATAACGGATCTCAAAGGGGACAAAGTTCCTAGGGATAAACTTCCCATTCTTTCCAAACAACACGACTCTCTTCCATGGTGACATTTGAAGGAAAACCTTGTCTCTAACATCAAACTCCATTTTCATTTGATGGTTGTTAGTATAGATGTTATTCCAACATTGAGAATCTTTTATATATTGTTGTATGGATCAAACCTTCTCTGTATTCTCTTACAGAATATTAGGTCTAAGTAGATTTATTTCACCAAATTCATCCTAATAAGTAGGATTTTTACATCAATTTTCATAAATTTTTTTATATGGATCCATTTGAATACTAGATTGGAAGTTTTTATTACATGGGAACTCAAATAATGGGATATGTTTATCCCATAAACATTTAAATTCCATTGAGTGGGATCCTAACATGTCTTTGAGTGTCTAAATTTTCCTTTCATATTGTCTATCTGTTTGGGGTGATAGTCCATACTAAAATCCAGTTCAGTGTTCAGAGTATGTTGAAGACTTCTCTAGAATTTAAAATTGAACCTCAGATCATGATTTTAGATGATATATAGTTGTACCCCATGTAACCATACCACTTCATTTATATATATATATATATATATCATATCAAGTTGTTGAAGATAGAAATTTTAATTAATTGAGATAAAGTGGGTAGTCTTGGTGAGTCAATTAACCACAACCTACATCACATTTATTCATTTGGATGTCTTTAGGAGACCAGTGATAAAGTACATTATTAGGTCCAAAAGGGGCCTAGATACCCCGAGGGGGGGGGGTGAATCAGGGTATGGATATTCTTTTTAAATTATTCATTCTCTACTAGATCCCGAACTGTTTATTATAAGGGTCACATTGTTTCCACTTAAGTGTAAATAATAATCTTATTCTTTCCTTATTTATCTGATGATGATTCTTTGATTGTAATGAAGAAATTAAATCACAAGGATGCATTGGTTTTTACTTGGTTCACCCTCACTTGGATACATCCAAAGAGTATACAACAACAATGTACCGATTGTACCAAATTCACTAAGGCTCACTACTAATAACGATGATTCATTCTAGATCTCGTCTATACCCAGACTCATTTCCTTTACAAGGTTTAGGGTCTGCTCACTACATTCACAAGGGTCACTCCCAATATCTCTTTCCCTAGCTCACTGCCAATAGAAAGGATCACTGTCTTCCTCTTCCTTCACTCACTGATATTGAAAGGGATTCAACCACAATTTTTAAACTTGTAGGTCCCTTCATTATATCTAATTAATACATCCTTAGTTATAGATATATTATCTTTTGACACCCTAGTTTCATAAAATGATGAATACCACTTTACCAAAAATTTACTAGGCAATGCCTTCTGAACAACTTTCGCGATGCTCACTGCCTTCGCAAAGCTCCTATTTCTTGAATCTCAAATAGTATTTAAGAAGCATCTACCTTTTGCAAAGATCATATAGCCTTCACTAAGAACACCTATTTTTTTAATCTCAACTAGCCTCTATGAAGCCCATTTCTTTCACAGAGCTTACTTACCCTTCACAGATTTTTCACTTTCACAATGCTCAGAACATTCAGTTGGATTTTATAGACTTTTCGAACATTATCTCATTAAACTACTTCATGAACCTCCTTCACAATACCAAATACTTAATATCTTTATCAAGTCTTGCTACATTTATAAAGGGGGTAGATCCCTATTTATAGGCATTTCCACTGATTCTAGAATCTTCTATCCACATCATCACCATTTTGTGATGCTCCCTCCTTTTCACCGTGATGCTCTCATTTTTGTGAAGCTCCATGAAAATTTTCCATTTGCGATGCTCATCGTAATTTCTGAGATCACCATCAAACTTTTCACACCATATTGATGCTCCACTCATGATGCTCTTCACCTTCACCGTTCATGGTGCTCTTTGTACATGCGGAGCTCACTGCCAAAATCTTCACACCTTCACAAAACACCCTTCATGAAGCCCATTATACAAAAAATTAATTCATTTTCTATATTCTAATAAGGCCTTCAAGTAAATACACTTTTCATGATGCTTTCCAAACTCCAAATTTTGGACCCCAAAAAATCAGCAAACACTTGGAAATGACATCACCTCGTGTACGCAATTTTCTACACCACTTCCATGGCATCCATTCAGGTATTTATCAAAATTCCTAGTCAAAAATATCTCTAGATATCCACAATATTCCTTTGAAACCTAGTTTTTCAACAAAAAAAAATCATCCCAAAAATAGTACAATGTTACCTTGAGTGATTTTTCCCAATAATCCCCCTTTGTGTTTTTTTGAAAACTCTTCATATTTTGATACCTCGTTAAAGCTTCTTCCAACTTCAATTATCATTAACTTCTTGTAATTAATATTGAAATCAAAGATTTTTTCAATACATACTCTAATCCCACATGAGTCACACTCAGTGTGATAAAAAAGAGTATTATGAAAAGTTCATCAATTAATCACTTCATTCCAAAACCTCTCAACTGCTTTTATCACACACTCCATACATTGTGATATATATACTTTGATCAACCACCTTTAGCATCATCACATTTAATACCCCCCCTACATCACTGACCCCCCAACAGATTTAATTCCCCTATCTTACTGCTCCACTTATAATCTTCTTCCCTATCTTGACTAAGACATTTTCTTCCTTTCAATAACCAAAATTTCTCCCCCTTTGTCAACGAACCCAAATGTCATTCTATTATGGTCTGTAATAGGGTAAAGAACACATATCAACATATTTAGGAAAAACACAACATACCTTGGGGAGAGAGGGGTGGGGGGGGGGGGTGCCACATTCACACTTTTTCAAGTGCGGGGAGTCGGTTGAACTCTAAGTTCTAATTAATGTCGTTAAAATTCTTCTTTAGGTTAGGCCTTTGTAAGAATGTTTGAAAACTGTTGTTTTTTAGGAAAATAATCCAACTTCACAAGCCCTTGATCCACCTTCTCTTTGATAAAATGATATTTTATTTCATTGTGCTTTGTCCTTGACTGATGCACTATACTTTTGCTCAGATTTATAGAACTTGAATTATCACAATGGATTCTGATCAGAGACTTCAATTCTACTCCCATGTCATCAAGATACTATTTCATCCACAATAACTACATGTATAGTTGAGTAGCCACAATATATTCAGCTTTTGAAGTGCTCAAATAAATGAAATATTATTTCTTTATTATCTATGAAATATATAAACCACCAAGATAGAATGAACTGCCTGATTTTGATTTTATATAATATGTTGAACCGGCCCAATATGCATCTGTATATCCCAATAACTCATGCAGAGATTTTTCATTGTACATCAAACCGAAATACACCATTCCCTTGATATACTAAAGTATTCTTTTTTACTATAAGTATGTGGATTTACTTTGGATTTCTTTGATACTCGCGTTACTTGACATGTGAAAAAAAAATATCCAATCATGTCGTTGTCAAGTAAAACCTGATTCCAACAATCTACCAGTATTTAGTAACATTAATGTAAGATCCCGGATCTTGGAAAGGTATGTTCTCATTTATTTTTTGGATTGAATCCCTTATTTTGGTTAATTAAGTGATTAATCAATTCCAAGAGGAGGCTCGGGGGTGGTCCAAGGGTTCGAGACACAAAAAGTGGAAAAAAGGGGTTTTCTGGGTAGGTCGCATGGTCTGTGCATAGTTAGTGATAACCGTGCAGACAACCCAGGAAACCGTGCAGGATCTGTGTTCTTGGATAGTGGCTTCCACACAGTTTGTGCACGATTTGGAAAATTGTGCGGGTAAACCATGTGAGGGGACCTTTTTAGGACACAAGCATCTGCATGGTTTTCGCACGGTTCGGAAAACCGTGTGAGTAAACCATGCGGCCCAGAAACTTCTAAAAAATTACAATTTTCCACTCCGGGATTTTTTAACCCCAACTCTAGAATTCCTCCCATTTCTCCTCTCTTCAACCTAGGGATGAACCAAATCTCCCAATATCTCCAAGATATCAATCTCCCTCATTTCTAAGGCATTTTTGGTGTCGTTGGTTGCAGATCGATGCTCTGGGTAAGGCTAATCCCATCCTTGATTCTCTTTTGAGTTTAGGGTTTGTATCTTCTTATACTCTCTTTCCGAAGATCTAAAACCCTACTCCTTGGGTGAGATTTAGGTTGAAGGTTCAAAGGTTGGTTGAAGTGGAATCTAAGGGCTTGATTGGGGGTGCATTCACCCGCAGAATTGAGGTAGGTGGTCTACAAGTCATATCCTATGGTTTATTTGAGGATTTGTGCATGTGTGGTTTTGTTCTTGGGTGTCTCTTGGTATGTTTTGATCACCCATGGCATGTTTTGGTAAAATGGATATTAAAAAGGTAAATAGAGACCCTCAAGATACACATGGGATGTGTTGAGGTTAATGACACTAATCTAGGGCTACCCATGGGGTGAGACAACGCTTCTGGACCCAGGGATTTGTGAAGAACAAGTGATATTGTTGTGTAATCATGAAGAGCCCTGGATAAACATGTTTATGTGACTATTTGTGTCGGGTTAGAAACTAGTTGGTGCACCTAGGATTGATAATAACATAAGGGATATTAGTTTAATATGTGGAAATGATTAAAGACCATAATGGAATGGGTTATGAGCATGGTAATGAAGCCTAGTGGATTAGGCATAATGAACCAAGCCTAGTGAGATAGGCACAATGAAAGAATGGTTAGTGAGATAAGCATAATAAAATGGAATTGGGATAAATAGTTAAATGATGTGAAATGTGGTAAATGTGTTAATGTGTTAAGGCATGGTATTAACCATCATGTTATTGTTATTGTTTATGTTTTCCTTGGGCAATGGTTTTGATGTTGTATAAATGGTTAATGGTTACATATATGTACAAAATGTGCACATATCTTGGTAGTGTGGGGTATTGACTAAGGTTCTACACCCACGGGTTGAGTTGGACTGAGGCTCTAAACTCCACCCTTAATTCACAGGGTATGGATAGGACTGATGCTCTGTTTCCCTATCGGTTACATCCACCTAGACTGATGATTCGAGGTGAGGATATGGTTGACATGAGGAAGTTGGTCCTAGTGAGATAGGAAAACTGTGTTTTTTTCCTCATGTATGTGATTGTGTACTTTGAGCCTGTGTAACATTTTGTGTTGATGAACCCATGATAAATGTGTCAGAAATGGAAAGTAATGGAAAATGTGATGAAGTGGTAAGATATGGAAATGGTAATAATTGTTGGTAATTGACCTAAACTAGCTAAGGGAACTTAATATTTCATTGTCATTTATTATTCATTTCCATTTTTCATGCACAATTGTTTATACCAGATATTTTTTAGACATTGTTGGTAGTGGAATATTGAGTTGGACTCACACCATACTTGGGCCGCTGTTGGGTACCCAAGAAGACTTCATGTTTGCAGGTCAAGAGAAGGGAAAAGTCTATTTCTAGGAAGTTAGGTTAGCATGGGTGCATGTGGAGAATGACCTGGACCTGGTGTCATGACCATTTTGGGGATTTCACAGTTTGTCTTTATTTTGGGTCTTGTTTAGCTTTTCACTTTTAGCATGGCATGGCATATTTATTGTTGGACCTGGTTGTACCCTATTTGGGAATGGTTGTTTATGCATTCTCTTATAATATTGATTATTATTACCCTATTTTGTTTATTTTCTGTTGTGAATTACTCTGATAAAAAGGAGCTATAGTCTCCCCAATTGACTATTCGGACCCACGATACTAGTCAACAACCTTTTCCGTATGGGGAGACATGCTTAAGTTCATGTAACCACCCGACTTAGAGCATCAGTTTAGTGGATTTTGGGTCGGGGACGTTACAAAGTGGTATCAGAGGAGGAATTTCTTCTCCTTCTATGAAATCTTGTTATTTGGGATGGTAGACCAGAGTTAGGATGTGTCGGGCCTCGATAATGAGCTCATGGTTGGGAGTAGCTAACCCATCTACGGAGGAAAACCCAAGTCACCCAGGGTGGGAATTTTTGTTCTTGATTGTGTGATGTTACAGTTGATGATATTTCACCATTGGTTGATGCACATGTTGTGTGATGTGATTGTTTTATGATATTTTGCTTGTGGACTCAATGTAACGAGGTTGTGAATTCATGCATCATTGTAGGCACCTAAAGAGGTAGGTGACATGCATCATGGTAGGCACACACGGGTTGGGTGTGTGAGGCATGAAAGGTATAATGCACCTTTCATTTTGATAATTGAAAAGGGAAAATGTGGTAAATGAAACAATGAAAGTGGGTGAATATAAACGAATGATAAGTGATGAAAAATGAAATATGTGTAGTTAAGGGTTGTAATGAATTGAAAATGTTGTTATAACATGTTGTGTGATCTTTGTGGTGGTGTATGGTTGTTTACCCCTTGTGGACCACGGCCTGTGATAGGGATGGTCGGGTGATGTTTTCGGAATAAAAAGGTTTTTTTTGGGATGGTTCATGTATGGTGGGTTGTTTTGGCTGGTGAAGAGCCTTCTTATTGGGAAATTGTGAATGTTCTATGGCATGTGTTCTAAACCTCATGTTTGGAAATGTAGAGAAATGCCACCACGATGTCAAGAACTGGTTGGGCAACAAGAGGATATTGCTAAGAACACCCCTCCAGTATAGGATCAAGAGAACGTGGTGATCTAGGGAAGTGGGGAAGAGAGGTTATAAGAGTACTGGTATCATTTTATGAAGATGATGGATTGGGACCCAGGGGGGGGGGTTGCACCTATTATGTTTGAGTTAACTAGAGAGTTTCAGCTACAGCGCCCTTAGACCTTTACTAGAGAGGGTGGGCTCGAGTTAGTGGAGTTATGGATAGAGTATTTCTAGATGATACTTGATCATCTGGAGACTCTCGATGTGAAGCGGGTCAAGTTGGTAGCTTATATGTTGCGGGGCTAGGAAAATCGTTGGTGGGATATCTTGGCTCAGACTAAGCAGGTTGAGGGGATGTTGTGGAAAGATTTATAGGAAAATTTTTTCAGGAATTTTTATCTAGAGACTTTGAGGCAAGATTAGGATACATAGTTCACAAGCCTAACTCAGGGATTGATGTCGGTGATAGAGTATACTGGCTGCTGCACTAACCTGCGACGCTCTGTTCCAGTGTTGGTGGGGGATGAGGCAGTAGTTGCGAGGAATTTATAGGATGGGATGAGGCACGAGATCATGTATCAGGTGAATATATTTTACTTGAAGAGGTTTAAAAAGGTAGTGGATCATTCATTGATCATAGAAAGGAACCTGAAGAGAGTTTCAGGTAGTGGGATTGTCATGCCAGCTGGGACAGATAAGTGGTGTAACTTCCAAGGGTCAAAGTATTGTTTTGGAAGTTTTCAGTAGGGAATAAGTGTGAAATGTGGTTAGTAGAGAGGGTTCGACTCTCAGGGTGGTGATTGAGTTTTCTTATATCAGTGTGGAAGGCCAAGGCACATGCGTGGCCAGTGTCCTAGACCTCCAGTTGAGTTCTGGTTGTGCAGCAGATTGGGACACATGCAGAGGTTCTGCAGGAACCCTCAGTAGGAGATTAGGAATGTTGGTAACAGGAATATGCCTAATGGAGGTAAGGGATCAGTTTCTCCATATCAGGCAGGTAGTTGGAGCTCCATAGGCCGTACAGGCAGGGGTGATAGACGTGGAACTCCGGGACAATATCGCCCACGTTAGTAGGGCAGTTCAGTTCAGGGCACACAGGTTGGAGCCAGGGTAGAGGGGTTGGTCAGCTTCATGTAGTTCAGTCTGCACCTGGTGATGTTGAGGATGTGCCATCAACTGTTCAAGGTACAATCCTTGTGGCTTCTATGTTTTCTAGTGCATTGTTTGACACTGGTCCCACACACTCTTTTTTTTTCTGCTTAGATTGTGGTAGTTTTGGGTTTTCCTGTGGAGAATGTGTGTGGGGGTTATGTCGATTGACACTCCGTTGGGGGTGTGGAACGAGGACATCAGGAAGTTCAAGGGATGTGCTCTGGAATTCAGTGAGCATCATTTCCTTGGGTACTTGTTCATTCTAGAGATGTTGGGATTTGACCTAATCTTGGGTATGGATTAGTTAGTGTTGCATCAGGCGCACATAAACTATTACCATCACAAGGTATCATTCAGGTCACTTGAGGGTGATTCTTATGTCCATCACATAGAGTGGGATGTTCGAGCTGGTCATGCAGGACTGTTCTGTCAACACTTGGATAGGTTCACGGCTCAAGTATATTGTCTTGTGATTGATGATGAAAGAGGGGAATAGTCTATCTTCCCTCCAGAAGTGAATCGGTTTCATGATATTTTTTTTGAGTATTTATCAAGGTTTCCACCAGAGAGGGATGTTGAGTTCATGATCAAGTTTTTGTTGGGAGCGGATCCAGTTTCTATTCCACCATACTGAATGGAACTCGAAGAACTCCCGGATTTAATGGTTCAACTTGAGGAGTTGTAACGTAATGGGTTCATATGTCCTAGTACATCTCCTTGGGGATCTCCTATGCTTTTTTCAAAGATGGATGATGGGTCATTAAGGTTGTGTGTTGATTATCGATATTTAAATCAGATGACGATGAAAAATCAGTAACCTCTTCCTAGAACCAATGAATTTTTTGAATAGTTTAGGGGTGCATCCATGTTTTCTATGATTTACCTGAGATCAGGTTATCAGTAGTTGAGGGTGAGGCCTTCTGACGTACCGCTGATAACTTTCAGGAGTCAATACAGGTTGTTTGAGTTTGTGGTGATGCCTTTCGGCTTGACCAATTCACCGGTAATGTTGATGGATTTGATGGAAAGAGTATTTAATCCTTATCTGGATTAAGTTTTGGTTGTCTTTGTTGATGAAATCTTGGTGTACTTGAAAACTCATGATGATCATGCCCAACATCTTGACATCATCTTTAGTACACTAAGAGAGCATCAGCTTTATGCTAAGCTATAAAAGTGTCAGTTATATATTGGAGAAGTGAATTTTCTAGGTCACATCATCTCTAAGGAAGTTGTGTTGGTGGATCCAGCAAAAGTGCAGGCTGTTGTGTCTTGGGAGTAGCCCAAGAGTGTTTTAGATGTTTAGAGTTTTCTGGGTTTGGACAAGTATTAACGAAGGTTCATCCATAATTTCTCTCATTTGGTAGCACCACTATCGGGCTTGAACAAGAAATGAATTAGGTTTGAGTGGTCTAATATTTGTGAAAATTCCTTTCAAGAGTTGAAAAAGTGATTGATGACCGCACTGATCTTGATTTTACTTGATCTAGGTAGGAAGTATGTCCTATTTTGTGATGCGTCCGATATCGGGCTTGGGGCAGTGTTGATGCAAGATGAGTGGGTTGTGGATTATGGGTAGAGGAAATTGAGACACATGAGAGGAATTATCCCACTCAAGATCTTGAGTTGGCTGTAGTAGTGTATGCCTTGTAGTGCTAAAGGCACTACTTGTTGGGGGAATAGTTCACGGTGTATACTAACCAAAAGAGTTTAAAGTATATATTTTTGAAATAGGATTTGAGTCTTTGGAAGGGAATATAGGTTGATTATATCCAGTATTTCGACTTTGAGATGGTATATATACTAGGGAAAGGGAAAAATGTTTCTGATGCTTTGAGTATGAAAACTCAAAACCATGTAGTTCAGGAATCCAACACCGAGTGGAAGGTGATGGTCTTGTTCGTAAAGATGCACCTGGAGGTGTGGGGGGAAAATGGTCAGGTGACTCTTTCTTACATGATTGTTGAATCGAAACTTTTAAGCTATGTTAAGGGAAGTCAACTTGATGATCCTGAAGTAAAGAATTAATGGTGGGGATCCACCTTCAGGTTGGTCTGTCGGCGTGGATAGGGTTATTTGTGTTCATGATCATGTGGTTGTGCCAGTGTGCATACAGGAAGAGTTTATGTGTGAGTTCCATGCATCAAAATGGGAAGTGCATCCTGGTTTGACCAAGATGTATCGTTATCTCCATAGGTAGTTTTGGTGGCCAGGAATGAAAAAGGAAGTTTCAGGCTTTGTGGCACTGTGCCTTACCTGTCAGCAGGTGTAGGCCGAGCATCAACACCCAGGTGGAATATTACATCCATTGCCCATTCTGTAATAGAAGTGGGACTATGTGATTATGGATTTTGTGGTGGGTATTCCAAGGATTCCTCGGAAGAATGATGAAATATGGGTGGTTGTGGATCAGCTAACGAAATTTGATCATTTCTTACTGATTCAGGAGACTTATACAATTGATCAGTTGGGTGAGTTGTAAATTCAAGAAATAGTACAGTTTCATGGTGTTCCATGGACTATAGTTTTGGATTGTGATCCTCATTTCACATCGTGTTTCTGGAAAGGGTTGCAGAAGGCGCTGGGTACACAAGTGCTCTTGAGTATGACTTTCCACCTACAGACGAACAGGCAGTCAGAGCATACAATCCAAGTATTGGAAGACATGTTAAGGGATTGTGTGTTGGATTTTAGTGGTTCCTGGTAAAATAACCTATCACTTGTTGAATTTTCCCACAACAATAGTTTTCAAGCTATGGTTCAGATGAAACCATTTGAGGCTCTCTGTGAGAGGCTGTGTTGATCTCTGCTGTGTTGGTTGGAGGCCGGTTAAACCAAGATATTGGGACTGAGTCTCATGTAAGAGACATCAGAGAAGGTTGAGTTAATTTATAAATGGATGGAAATGGCTCAGAGTAGGTAGAATTCATATGTGGATCAGAGGCATAGACCTCTTGAGTTTGAGGTGGGTGATAGTGTGTTCCTTCGGGTGTCGCCAAGGTTGGGTCACCGACAGATTCAGAAGCAGGGAAAGTTGGTACCCAGGAATGTGGGGTTATTTGAGTCTACGGAGAGGATTGGGATGGTGTCATACTGATTGGCTCTTCCACAGCAGTATAGCGGGATGCATTATGTCTTTCATGTGTTGTAGCTTTGATGGTATCAACCTGACCCGACTCACGTGGTGTATATTGAGGATGTTGTGCTTGAGGATGATACATCCTTCGAGGAGCATCCAGTTCGTGTCATGGATCATAGTGATAAAGTCTTGTGAGGAAAGGTTGTGCTATTTGTGTGAGTACTATGGCATCATGGGAATGTTTATGAAGAAACTTGGGAGCATGAATCAGATATGCAGTCTTAGTGGCCCGATCTCTTTTCCTTGGAAGTGAAATGAAACTTGGGAGCTCGGCTCGAGGATGAACCGTTATAAGGTGGGGAGGTTGTATGATCCTGGATCTTGGAATGGTATTTTATCATTTATGTTTTGGCATGAATCCCTTGTTTTGGTTAATTAAGTGCTTACCCAAGTCCTAGAAGAGGCTCAAGGGTGTTCCAAGGGTTCAGGACATGAAAAGTGGAGAAAAAGGGGTTTTCTAGGTAGGCTTCATGGTATGTGCACGGTTAGTGCTAACCGTGTAGACAACCCAGAAAACCGTGAAGGATGTTTGTTTTTGGACAACGGCTTCTGCATGGTTTGGAAAACCATGTGGCCTAGAAATTTCTAAAAAATTACAATTTTCCACTTTAGGATTTTTTAACCCCAACTTGGGAATTCCCCCCATTTCTCCTCTCTTCACCCTAGGGACAAACCAAATCTCCCAATATCTCCAAGAGATCAATCTCCCTTGTTTATAAGTCATTTTTGGTGCCGTTGTTTGTGGATTGAAGCTCTGGGTAAGGCTAATACCTACCTTTCTTTTCTTTTGACTATAGGGTTTGTATATTCTTCTCCTCTCTTTCCGAAGCTCTAAAAACCTACTCCTTGGGTGAGATTTTGGTTGAAACTTAAAAGGTTGGTTAAAGTGGAATCTAAGGGCTTTATTGAGAGTGTGTTCACCCGCATAATCTATGTAGGTGGTCTATAAGTTATATCCCATGGTTTATTTGAGGATTTGTGCATGTGTGGTTTTGTTCTTGGGTGTCTCTTGGTCTGTTTTGATCACCCATGGAATTTTTTGGTAAAATGGTTATTAAAAAAGAAAATGGAGACCCTCATGATCCACATGGGATGCATAGAGGGTAATGAAACTAATCTAGGGCTACCCATGGCGTGGGAGGACTCTTCCAGACCTAGGGATTTGTGAAGAATAAGTGAGATTGTTGTGTAATCACGAAGAGCCCTTGGTAAACATGTTGTTGTGACTATTTGTGTCAGGTTTGAATCTAGGTGGTGCACCTAGTATTGATAATAACCTAAGGGATATTGGGTTAATATGTGGAATTTATTAAAGACCATAATGGAACGGGTTATGAGCATGGTAATGAATCCTAGTGAATTAGGCATAATGAACCAAGCCTAGTGAGGTAGGCACAATGAATGAATGATTAGTGAGATAAGCATAATAAAATGGAATTGGGATAAATGGTTAAATGATGTGAAATGTGTAAAATGTGTTAACGAGCTAAGGCATGGTATTAGCCCTCATGTTATTATTATGGTTTATGTTTTCCTTGGGAATGGCTGTGATGTTGTGTAAATGGTTAATGGTTACATATATGTATAGCATGTGCACATAGCTTGGTAGTGTGGGGTATTAACTTAGGTTATACGCCCATGGGTCAAGTTGGATTGAGGTTCTAAACTCCACCACTAATGCACAAGGTAGGGATAAGACTGATGCTCTGTTTCCCTATTGGTTGCATCTGCCCTGACTGATGCTTTGAGGTGAGAATACAGTTGACATGAGGAAGTTGGTCCTAGTGAGATAGGACAACTATGTGTTTTTCCTCATGTATGTGATTGTAAACTTTAATCCCGTGTAACTTATTATGTTGATGAACCCATGATAAATGTGTTAGAAATGGTAAGTAATGGGAAATGGGATGAAGTGGTAAGATATGGAAATGGTAATAATTATTGGTAATGGAACTAAACTATCCAAGGGAACTTAATATTTCCTTGTCATTTATTATTTATTTCCCTTTTTCATGCATAGTTGTTTATACTGGATATTTTTTAGACACCGTTGGTGGTGTCCTACTGAGTTGTACTCACACCCTACTCGGGCCGCCATTGAGTACCCAAGAAGACTTCATGTTTTCAGGTCTGAAGAAGGGAAAATGCCCTTTCTAGGAAGTTGGGTTGGCATGGGTGTATGTGGAGGAGGACCCAGGCTTGGTGTCTGGACCATTTTGGGGATTTCACAGTTTGTCTTTATTTTGGGTTTTGTTTACCTTTGCACTTGTAGCATGGCATGTCATATTTACTATTGGAACTGGTTTTACCCCATTTAAAAATGGTTATTTATTCATTATCTTGTAATATTGATTATTATTCCACTATTTTTTTTATTTTATGTTGTGGATTACTATAATAAAAAGGGGGTATAGTCTCTCCAATCGACTATTTAGACCCCTGCTGCTAGTCGGCAACCTTTGGCGTACAGGGAGGTGTGCTTAAGGTCATGTAACCACCCAACTCGGAGTACTGGTTTAGTGGCTTCTGGGTCAGGTACGTTACAATTAACCACTTTTCCTTCATCATCCTGGGAAAATTTCATCTGGGTATCCACTGAAGTCATCATCTCCTTGGAATTATCCATTCTAAATATTCTCAAAAACCTCCTTGGCATATTTATATTGAGAAATGAATGTTCCATTATTTCCTTATGTTACTACACTTCATCTGATCCATCGAATATTATGTCATTGACACACATCTGCACCATAATCCTTTGATTACTTTAATTATTGACATAGATATTTTAATCAACTACACCAAGTTGAAAGTAGAGCTTCTTCAAAAACTAATCAATCCTTGAATACCATGATCTTGGTGCTCCCTTCTACCCATATAGTGCCTTATTCAGCCGATACACTCTTTTATCATCTTCAATGTCACATAAATGACTTATTTTAAAGTTAAATTCCATTTAATTTCCATTCATGCTTTGTTTTGAGGGTTTCCCAAGCATTTATAGAGGAATGGATGAGTTTTTATGAATTGATCCAAACCGTGAGCCCAATTCCAGATTTAAAAATAAATATTGATTCATTTATAACTTCTTCATTTTTCAACATTTTTCATCCATTATAATTCCTAATTGTCATCCCCTGACATATTAACACCACAATATTAATTTGGACCATTTAGGAATCCATAATCATGGAGGATATGGGTTTTTATTTAAGATATTGGGCCTGCCCGAAAGCTCATTTCCTGCATTAAAAATAATTTTTAATTTTTTAATATCTCCTTAATTATTTGCGTTTTTTTGGTGATTCCAACTCTCCATCGATCCCACATACCTAAGGCGCGCCCCAAAACTCTCCTCCCACTATTTTGAGCTCGGTTTCATCGCTAAATTGGGAGAAAGGTATCTGGATTTCACAAATCGCCCAGATTTGAGGAGGTAAATGGATCCTTTCATAACTCCTTAAATTTTTATTATTTTCTCCCCATTCCAGTTCCTAAATGACCTCATCATTATTTTTTGAAACTCAATTAAATTTTTATCTATTTTAAAAATCATATTTTGGTCGATTCTGGGTCGTTTTCTTCAGGATTGTTTTGGGTAAGTGATTCCTTCTTGGTTTCTTCCTTTTCCTTTAGGGTTTCCTCCCTCTTTCATTATGTTCAAAAATTTTCAGAAGTTAGGGTTCGATCCTAGGGTTTCATTTGGTGTATTTGTGGCCAAATTTTGTGATCTAGGTCTGAATTTATCTTCCTTGTGGTGCGGCGGTTGTGCGGTTGACGTTTCGAACTAAGTTTTGAGGGATTTGACACTTTCGGTAGGTGATTCCATGTGTAAACATTTCTAGATGAGTTAGTTTGCTTGAATTACTTATTATTCATGTTCCTAATATGCTGTGTGTGGTGCGTGAACTGTTTATGTTGGATTTGGTAAATCATTTGTTTTTATAGTTTCATTTTAGCTTAAAATTCGGTGTTTTCATGTGCAACCATTTGGGTATTGTTTGGGATTGTTTTATAACATATGAATTTTGTTTAATAAATCTTGTTTGGGATAAAAATTATGATTTTGTTGGGTATTGGTGTGACACTAGGTATTAAAGAGGTTTTTTTTAAGGGTTTACGGTGTAAAACTTTATTGTACTTCTTGAAAGTGATTTTGAAAACGTGTGCGTTTCATGTGGATCTTTTGTACTATTGTTTGAGGTGTTTTTATAACACATGAGAGTTGTTTAATAAATGTTTTTAGGGATTAAAATTCTGTTTTGAATTTTTATTGATGTGATTTTGTCCTTGAAATATGGTTTTGAAATGGGTTTTATTTGGAAAGCTTTGGTGCACTATTTAGAATTGTTTTATGAAAGTTTTGAGTGGTTTAATGATTTATGTAAGAGGTGAAACCATATTGGAAAACTATTTTGGATTGTTTATACTTTAAAATGAACCATTTTAAATGTGAATAGTTCTGTTATGTGATGTTTATCATATTTGTAGGGACTTCATAAAATTGTTAAAGGATGTGTTGGATTGTGAAAGTTATGAAAAAAGTGTTATGGGCTATTTTGGTGTGAGTTTGATTTCAAAATGAATTTGAATGAAAAGTTAAATTTGTGACTTGTGTGATGTGCATGGGGATGTTTGGATAATGTGTGATGTGGAAGTGATATTTTCATATGAAAAGTATATTTCTTGGTTTGTTGAACTTGTTTGAGCACAAAGGGAAAACCCGGGTAACTAGGTGGGTGGACGTGTACTAGTATGATACTAAATCCATGGGGTTTGGCATCAGTTTCACTTAGCAAGATTGACTCTTACAACACTAACTACACTATGATGATGATTATTAGGGACCACTAGGTTATGGGTATATTCCCTACTAGTGGCTCATGCACGAGAACAAATATTGTGATGGTTACTCTCACCGAGATACGAGGTACCTGGGACCCAGAATGAGCTAGTGCCTAGGGGTTATTTCCTATTTCTTATGCTCATTGTTTACATTGTACTTACCATCGGCATACGGTATAGTTGGCTGTAAAATTCAGTAGTGTTGAAATTATTTTTAAAAGTTTTGATTCTTAATGATAGCCCAGTTGAAAACTGTTTTTTTGTTTCATCTTTTAGAAATTGTAACTAGCATTTTATGTTTATGAAAACTTGCAAGATTTTTGTCTTTGAATGTTTATCACATGGAATATCTTAGTGGTGGTATCCTACTGGGAATTGTCTCACACCCTACTTACACCCTTGGGTGTAAGTAGATTTGGTTATTTTGTTGTTTCAGGTTTGGATACAGTTTTTAGTTCCAGTGGTTCGGGTTTCTAGCATGTCCTTGGTGGTGAAGTTTTGTAGAGATGGATTGAGGGCGGTGCCCCTTGCCATCAGGGTTCTTGGGATGTTTAATTGTGATTTTGTACCTTTTTTATAGTCTTGTTGAGTTATTTTAAAATATGTAATTCAGTTCTGAATTTTGTAAAAGATGGTTTTAGTTGAAAAATTCAGATTCGTTTTATTGAGTTTGTTTGTTGTTTAATGTTTATAAACTTGGGTAAATCATTCCCAAACATCATTTTATGATACCCAGGCACTTGTTCCAGCCCGTGGTGATCGGGAACGCCCTTCGGGCCTTGGCATGAGCCGGGTTTGGTGCCAGTATGATGGTGACCAGATCCGGTTCGTGACATTCAAGAATGAGAAAACCATCTGGTTTCTCAATGTACACTTATTATTTCATAACCCCATTTTGAAATTATGATTTTATGTCTATATGGAAAACTTTTAACCTTATTTTCACTACTATGTCCAAGAATAATCTAATTGTCTCTAGTCTCGCAATAGGTGAAAATGTATCATCAACATCAATACCATCTATCTAGGAGTACCCTTTGAACACTAGTTGTGCTTTGTTTCAAATCAATGCACCATATTCATTCATATTATTATGAAATACCCATTTAGTCCCAATGACATTCTAATTTATTGTCCTCAAAACAATCTCTCATGTATCATTCTTCTCAATCTGGTCAAGCTTTTTATTCATATCCTAAACACAATTCTCATCTCCAACTACTTTATAAAAAAATTTAGGATTTACCAATTATAGGAAGGATGCCTTCTATAAGGAATTTATTATTTGTGCTTGAACTGGTATTGCCTCCTCTTTTCTGCTATAAGGAAACAATTCACTGTCATGTTAAAGATTCTGTTCATTATCTACTATAGTGACATCATTTATTTCAACTAATTTTCAGCCTCATGTTGAAACATTATTGATATTCTCTCGAATATTATTGGTATCTTAAAAATTGTCAGCTGATACCATATTTTTAGAGAGAAACAGATGATCATGAAATACATGAATGTTGCTGCTTCTTCCCCAACCGGTATTCCTGATGTTAGACAACATAAAAATTCATCCTTTCTATATCATTGAGACCTTTAATGTGATTAGGAGATAGAATGACCCCCCTATGATATCTAACTCTTTTGGTTGTTAGTACTAATGTATAAACCCACAAACATTATTATTCTCCTACATTATTTCTTCACATATAACACTTATTAACAAGCCATCAACAAAACTACTAAGCCTACTAAGTCAAAACTCAGTATAGGAAATAAGAGTTAAAGTTAATAACAACATCACTATCCAATGAACTCAATTAATTCCAGCTATAAAACATTAAATCCTTTCAAGGAATTCTTCTACATCAATTATTCATCTCTTATGACTTATTTGAATTAGTTGGAATTCCAGAGCACATCACATCACCATTTTAAATACTTTGATGCAACTTCCCCTTGGATTTTATCTCCCCAAAACCTGAAACACTTGATTTACTAGTCAATATAATTTATACAAATAGGGAGAGGGGAACCTCTGGAATCCTCAAGAAGAGGATTTTGGTTGATCCCGATGGATGAACCCTTTGATACTTTCTTGAATTGAAGTGTACTATTCATGTGCTTGTTCCAACTGCTTGTCCAACTTCAACTACTCTGGATATATAACTAAGAATTCTTTACCTACATGCTGTGTATTATTCTGATATGTGGGTTCTGTTGGTTTGGACTTTTTCACAATTTGTGGTTTAAGAATACTGGTACCAATTTCCTTCTTTGGTGCTCCACCAGAATGCCATTTTTTGTGACTTTCTCTAAGCAAGAATCTCTCCAATTGTCTTATTCTCTTGATTCTTCTCCCATTAGATGGCTCTTTATCTTTCCTTCACTTTTTTCCTTATACCATGACATGTGACCTTCTAGAGAAATTCTTTATTTAGTTTTATTTTATCAGTTACCCAAGTCAAATTACTCAAATGTGCTAGGAGTGATTCCTTCACTGAATGTATATTATTTTGTCTCAGAACTAGAGTAGCCCATTCCTTTTTCTTTTAGGTTTGTTCACATTCATTCAAATAAAGTTATTGTGAATGGAACATAGGAGTTGATTGATACACATTTTGCTGAGTTTCTTGTGTATCCCATAAGACTTTAAACCTATTTTTGACTTATCATTTTTACTTCCAATGTAGGATTTCTTATTATACACCATGGGAGTTAGGGATCTCCTTTTGAGTTCCTTTTTCTTCCCTAATTTCTTCCTACTGTAATATATCTATGAATTCCCTTGATTAGAACATATAAAACATATCCTATTAAAAACATACATTGTGTTATAATTTATTAGTTGAGATGTTGATAAATCTTGACTTTTTATTTTGACATTGAGCTCCTGGGCTTCTTGAAACTTACTCATGGTGTTTCCCATTCTTCCACAATAATATCTTTTCATGGATACTTTCTTCTGAGATATTCTTCTTTCATATTTCTCAAGATTCTTCTTATTATTCTAAAATTTAGAAATATTTATATATTTACAACATGAAATATAATCCAAATTCTCTGAACACAAACTTGATATATGACTATAAATCACATAAAAATAGCACATGCTATCATTACATCCTGTAAAAACATTTTTAGGTATATTTTCACTATCTATATAATTTTTCCTATATCTGAAAATATTCAAAACTATAATATTTTCATGCATGGGAGAGGGTTCAACATATCCAATACTGGTTTTTCCCAAACACTATAACCTTTGAGATGAGAAAATATGTTCTTGTTTCTCCTAAAAAATAGCATATTTTCTTTTCATTTCATCATAACCTTCCAAAGGACAGTCAAATAGTAAATGCAAATCATCCTTTAATTTTGGATTACCTATGGAATTAGATATCTCCACTTCTTTATTAACTAATTATAGCTATTCTCATAGTTTTTTATTCTTCATATCCATTGATTCAAGTGGATCATTAAGTTCTCTCTTGAGATTATTCCCACTACTCATCTCATCTTCTAATACTTGGGTGATCTTATCCACAATGTCACTTTTCACCTATATTTTATATTTTACCTAAGTAATATAATCAGCACAACATGAATTCTCTTATTTTAGCCTTTGGTTATCCTAAACTAGTTCAGATAGCGGTGTAGAAATATCATCATTACTAGATTTGAGATTATGAATTTCTTCTGAGTTTATATTCTTCCCCTTATCACCAGCTTTGAGTTTTTCTATCTTTGAAGACATATTTTTTATTTCTTAAACTTGGGAATCATTCTTCTCCCTCTGATCAATTAACACTTCTAGAATTCTTCTATTTAATCCTTTCAACTTGTTCACTTCAATTTCCTACACTTGGATATGGATATCTTTAGATTTATTTTATTCATCAATTTTTTGATCCAATTTCTTTGTTTTGTAGAGAAATTACACTTTTAGTCTTCTTTCAATTTCTTCATCACTAGTAGTACCAAAATCACTTGGAATATCAGGTTCTTCACTCTTTCCTTCATCATTATTGAACAAGTGAATATTTTCATTATCTGATTCATCTAGGTATTTCTTTAGTAAGTTATTGATTTTTTAAACTAAATCACACTCTTTCCACACTAAGGAATTACACCAAACTTATTTTTCTTTGACGTTATTCCCTTTTCCATGGAACACCAAGATAAGATTAGATTGATTCTTAAACATCAATAATAAACTGAACCAAGTCAGAGAAAAAAAATCTAATAAAATAAAAACTCCCTTTGATAAGAATTGTTAGGTCCAAAAGGGGCCTAGATACCATGGGGGGGGGTGAATTGGAGTATGAAAATTCTTTTTAAATTATTCATTCCCCATTAGATATTGACCTCTTTATTTTAAGAGTCATGTTTTTTTCACTTAAGTGTTAATGATAATATTATTTTTTCTTTCTTTATCTGACAATGATTCTTTGATTGTAATGAAAGAAAGAAAGCTCAAGGACACAACAATTTTTACTTGGTTCACCCTCACTGGGATACATCCAAGGAGTATACAATGGTGATGTGCCGATTGTACCAAATTCACTAAGGATCACTTACAATAGTGATGGTTAGATCTAGATCTCATATATGCTCAGGCTCACCGCCTTTACAAGGTTTGAGGTCTACTCACCACATTACCAAGGGTCACTCCATATGTCTCTTTCTTTAGATCACTTCCAGTGGAAAGGATCATTATCTTCCTATTCCTTCACACAATGCTATTAGAAGGGATTCACCCATAGTTTATGGACTTTTAGGTCCCTTCATTATCTCTAATGAACATATTATTAGTTATAAATAGATTCTCTATTGAAAACCCACTTTCATCCACTGATGAATTCCATTTTACCATAGATTTATGGGGCAATGCCTTCGGAACAACTTTCACGATGTTCACTGCCTTTGCAAAGCTCATCTTTTTCAAAGCTCAAATATACCTCATAAAGAACCTACCTTTTTCAAAGCTCACATATCCTTCTTGAATCACACCTATATCATGAAGCTCAACTAGTATTCATGAAGCTCTTTCCTTTCGCTAATATTAATTATCCTTCATTAAGCACACCTCTTCCATGAAGCTCAACTATCCTCTGTGAAGCTCATTACTTTCATGAATCTTACTTAGCCTTCATGAATTTCCTTACTTTAACAATGATAATAAGATTCAGTTGGATTTTATAGCCTTCACAAACTTCTTCACATGAAACTCCTTCATGAACCACCTTCATGATTTCAGAGTCTTAAGATCTTTGTTAAGTCTCACAACTTTTCTGAAGGGGGTAGAGACCTATTTATAGGTGTTTCCACTGATTCCAAAACCTTCCAGCCACATCATCACCATTTTTTGACGCTCCCTCATTTCTTATGTGATGATACCCTTTTCGAAAAGCTCCATGAAAAATTTACATTTTTGATTCTTATAGTAATCACTGAGATCACCATAAAACTCTTCCCACTGCCGCAATGCTCCACTCATGATGATCTTCACCTTCACCATTTGCGATGCTCATCATACTCGCAGAGTTCACCATCAGAATATTTATGCCTTTGAGAAAAACCCTTTGTGAATCCCATTCTTCATGAAATTCATTCCCATTCCATATTTTAATAATTAATTCAAGTAAATACACTTTTCACGATGATATCCAAACTCTAAATTTTGGACCCCAAAAATTTGGCAAACCCTGGGAAACGACATCACCTTGTGTACAAAATTTTCTACACCACTTCCATGACATATATTCCCCTATCTTGGATCTTTGTCATCAGTCCTAGTAAAAAATATCTCTAGATCTAAAAAACATACCTTGGAAACTTGTTTTTCCAACAAACACAGTCAACCCAAAAATACTACAATGTTACTTTGAAGGATTTTTGCCCAATAATCTCCCCCTTTGGGTTTGTTGAAAACTATTCATATTTTGATGCCTCATTAAATATTATTCTAACATAAATTAGAATTTTCTTCTTGAGATTAATATAGTGATCAAATATTTCCTCAACACATACTCTATGACCACATGAGCCATGTTCGGCATGAGAAATAAGAGTATTATGAAAAGTTCATCAATTAATCACTTCATTCCAAAACCTCTCAGCCACTTTCATCATAAAATCAATCTATCATTATATATATACTTTGATCAACCACATTTTTCATCATAATATTTAAAACTCCCCCTACATCACTTCTCCCCCTAACAGATTCAACTCTTCTATCTTACTACTCTACCTAGCAGCTTCTCCCCTATCTTGACTAATACATTTTCTCCCTTTTAATAGCCACAATTTCTCCCCCTTTGTCAATGAACCCAAAGGTGATTCCATTGTGGTCTGTAATAGGGTAAATAATATATATTAACATATTTTTTTAAAAAACACCATACCTCGGGGGGGTGGGGGGGGGGTGGGGGTGGAGGTGGGGGTCCCACATCCACACTTTTTCAAGTGTGGGAAGTTGAATAAAATATAAGTTCTAGTAGATGTCATTAAAACACTTATTTGGTTAAGGCCTTTGTCAGAATTTCTGCAACCTATTATTCTGTAGGAACATCCTCCAACTTCACAAGCCCTTGATCCACCTTCTCCTAGTTAAAATGATTCTTTATTTCAATGTGATTTTTCCTTGAGTGATGGACTATATTTTTTCTCATATTTGTAGCACTTGAATTATTGTAATGGATTCCAATCAGAGACTTCACTTATACTCCCATATCATAAAACTATTTATTTATCCAAAATAACTGCATGCATGCTTGATTATATAAAATATATTCATTGTATATAGTTATAAAATAAATGAAATATTTTTTTATTTCTTAGCCATGAAATACATAAACTGCCTAGATATAATGCACTAACTGATGTTGATTTTCTATCATCAGCTAAACGGCCCTAATCTGCATATGTATTTTGTAATAACTCTTACTGAGATTTTTCATTTTACATCAAATAGAAATCCACCATTCCATTTAAATAACAATGTATTATTTTTACTAATATTATGTAGCTTTACTTGGGATTTTTTTTGATTCCACACTGCTTAACATGTGGCAAAAACAATTTTCAGTCATGTCACTGTCAAGTAAAACATGATTCCAATGATCGCCTGTATTCAGTGAAATTAACTAATTTTCCTTAATTATCCCATGATAGTTTCATCTGGGTAGCCACCGAAGTCATCATCTCCTAGGAATTATCTATTCTAAATATTCTCAAAACCTCCTTAACATATTTATATTGATAAATGAATGTGCCCTTCTTTCCTTATGTTACTGCACTTCATCTGATCCACCAAAGATTATTTCATTGAAATACACCAGTACCATCATCCTTTGATTAATGTCATTGTTGACATATAGATTTTAATCAACCCACCACACCGAAAGATGAGATTCTTCAAAAAATAATCAAGCATTCAATACCACGCTCTTGGTTCTTGCTTCAACCCATATAGTGACTTCTTCAGCCGATACACTCTATTCTCATATTCATGAATGAGAAAACCATATGGTTTCTCAATGTACACTTATTCTTCGAGAAACCCATTTAGAAATGCTGATTTTATGTCCATATGAAAACTTTGAACCTTATTTTCACTACTATGACCAATAATAATCTAATTGTTTCTAGCCTCGCAATAGGTGAAAATATCACATAAACATCAATACCCTCTATATGGGAGTACCCTTTTCACACTAGTCATGCTTTATTTCAAATCACTACACTATCTTCATTCATATTATTTAGAAATACCCATTTAGTCCTAATGACATTCTTATTTGTTGGGATCAAAACAATATCCCATGTCTCATTCTTCTCAATCTGGTCAAGATCTTCATTCATAGCCCAAACACAGTTCTCATCTCCTGCTACTTCATTAAAACATTTACGCTCTACCAGTGATAGGAAGGATGCCAACTATAATGAATTCATTCTTTATTCTTGAACTAGCACTGCATACTCGTTGCTTCTATAAGAAAATGGTTCATTATCATATTAAATATTATATTAATTCTCTATTATAGTGACATCATTTCTTTCAACTACTTTTTCATCCTCATGTTGAATTTTTTTGAATGGATCAATTATTTGTTTTTCAATGTTTTACTCATTTTCAGAATTAACTGGGAACCCATGAATACAATCATTTTATTTTTAAATTAAATTGTTTAAAGGATTTTGATGATAATTTTTCAACTATTAATTGATTTTTTAATTAATCTAACAATTTATGCAATTGAAATTGTGATTTTTAGGATTAAAAATATATTTCGAACCTAAATACGGAACAAATTTTAAAATGGGTTAAATTTTAAAATTTTGTTTTTTTATTCATTATATGAAATCAATACATTGATTTTGAATATTAAAATAGAAATTTATTTTGAATTTAAATTGTGAATTTTAAATTTGGAATTAAATTCCTTAAATGGATTCATTTGTTAAGTTTTAATTATTTTAACCATTTTTGAATTTAATTAATACCCATAAACTTAAATTGTTTTAATAAATAATTATGAGTTTCAAGTTGTGAAATGTTTCTATGGATTTTTGAGCATATTATAAAATGATTCATTGGAAATTAATTTTGATTTGGAAGAAAACAATTTTAATTGGTTGATTTATTTTGAAATGAACTTGGAATCAAATTATGTAATAACGTTACAATTTTTTATTTTAAATACTTTATTTATTTCTATAATTAAATTAGTATATATCCCACACTAAAAAAATTAGTTTCACTATACAGGACATGATTTATAAATTTAAGGTAAATGAAAGTGACATCCCTTCTTGTGGTCGATCTAGTGAATTAAAAAATTGGAAAAGGGAAGAATCAACCATGTCACCTTGCCATTAATCATACACTGCATGAAAACTTTTCAAAGGCATATATTGATCATATATCCCTATTTTTCTGGTCAATTTTATCGGTAGAGTTTCTCCACGGTTGGTGCACCCCCAATTTGTCAAAGGGGGCTGGCATGGAAGGTGTTAAGTTGGTGGCCATCTCCACCAAACATCCAATAGAGAGGAATAATAATGGAAGAGGCTTGCCTATAAAGGTAGTAGATTCCCCTAGGATTGCTCATAAGATTCACTGAGCTTTTCATCACTGAAAATTCTCCATTTGTGAGAGGTATTTAGTGAGGCAATTTCCCCACTTTTTCAAGAGAGACATTTATGAAGGTTTTATCCTTGTAATAGCGAGGGAGTGTGTACCCACTTTTACCCATAATGATCCTTATATTTGCTCATGGGTTTTTACCCCTTTCATTTTGGGGATTTTTCCACGTTACATCTGATGTCCATTTATTTCTACATTTTTCACTTTATTTTATCTCATTATTATCACTACATTGGTGGGCCAATCATTTAAAGTCCCAAAAAGTGGTATCAGAGGGTTGGTTTTGGCTCGGTTATGTTCACTTTTTTCAGTTATTAATAATTATTGTAAATTTGAGTAAGATCTGTGATTGCGAATCTAATTGATCTTTCACACTAGAATTTTTTTAAATACATTATTAAATACACCATTGTGAAATGGAGGAGGTTTTGGACATATGCCATGTCTATATTTTGTAGAAATTCGAGATTGAAAAATTCAATGGAAATAATTTTTCGTTGTGGAAAATAAAGATCTGAAGAAGGATGATTGTCAATTAGAAATTGGAGAAATACCAACAGATGTGAAGATGGATCCTAGTTCTAGTGGGAGCTAAAATCATGACATGATCAAAAATGTGGTGAGTACTTCTGAAAGTAGAGATATAATAGTCAGCAAAGCAACAACGATTGCTGGAAGAAGGAAACATGTCAACTATGCATGGATAATCAAATTAGGAGAAACATGGAACATTAAGTCTTGATAGGAATGGTTTGACCAGTATGAAACTACCCTAGAAGGAATTGTGTACATGGGTAATGATCACAACTTGAATATCATTGTAGTTGGTACCATGAATATGGGGATGCATGATGGTATTGTTCAAACCATCCAAGGAGTACGCCATGTGAAGGGCCTGAAGAAGGACATATTGTCTTTAGGATAATTTGATGACATCAGATTCAAGTATCACACCGAGAATGGAGTGATGAGAATTTTTAAGGGTGTTCTTGTGGTGATGAAGGTAGAAAATATCTCATAAATTTTGTACGTTCTTATGGGTGAAACACACAAGGAGGAGGTGATAATTGTTGCATAAACTACCTCGATCGAAGCATTGAAAACGTTATGGAATCAGAATCTTGACCATATGTTAGAATGAGACATGAATATTCTTTCAGATCAGAAGTTGTTTCCTTGGCTTATAAAGGTATCCATACCATTTTTTGAGCATTGGGTTTTGATCAAGTAACATAGGTTAAAGTTTTCAATGTAAACAACAAGAAGTCAAGAGATCTTAGAGTTAATTCATTTCGATGTTTTTCAAGAACCAGTTATATCCCTAGGAGGAGCAAGGTAATTTTTATCATTCATTGATGATTTTTCTAGGAAATTTTGGGTGCACCCCATCAATAGGAAGGTATATGTTTTGTAAGACTTCAAAACATTCAAAGTGTGAAAGTAGCTTGAATATGGAAAGAAGATCATGTGTCTGTGGACTGACAATGGTGAAGAATATACAAGCAAGGAGTTTGATATTTTTTTTTCAACATGAAGGATTCAAGAGATAGTTCACAGTGGCATACACTCCTCAATATAATGGAGTGGTAGAGTGGATGAACATAACCCTATTGGATAGAATAAGGGTAATGTTGAAGACTGTAGGAATTTCCAAAACATTTTGGGCAGAAGTAGTGAATACTGAATATTATATGATCAACCGATATCCTTCAATGGTGATTGATCTAAAGACACCAATAGAGATGTGGACTATTAAACCCACCAACTATTATCAGTTACATAATTTTGGAAGTCCTGTATATACAATGTTTAATGACCAAGAAAGATCGAAGCTAGATTCAAGATCCAAAAAATTTATCTTCTTGGGGTATGGTGATGGTGTGAAGGGGTATCGTTTGTGGGACCCCACTGCCTGCAAACTTATCATCAGTAGAGATTTCATTTTTTTATAAGACAAGGTGAAAATGAAAACTAATCAAGACACGGAGAAGGAGAATACTGAAACTAAAATAGTTGAGGTGGAGGAAAAATCCAAAGAAGAATGTGTTTCCTCTGAGGCATTACCAGAGCACGAAGATCAAGTACCAGTTGAGTCTAGACCATGATAATAAACTTGGGAGAAAAGATCACTAATATGGAACTAAGACTATGTGATTGAGAGCAATATTTCATACTTCTTATTTAAGGAGTATGGATATCCATCTTCTTTTGTATAGGTGACCCAAAGTCTATATGTATCCTCATGGATAACGATGATGTTGGAGGAACTTGAAGCCCTGTACAAGAACAAGACTTGGGATATTGTTCCATTACCTCATAGAAAAAAAGGATATCAATAAAAAATGGATATTTAATATCAAATAAGATGAAAAGGACCAGTTGGAAAGATATTGTGCATGACTAGTGATCAGAGGATATGATTAGAAGAAAGGTATTGATTTTAATGAAATATTTTCTCATGTTGTTAGACTGATGACTGTTCGGTTAGTTTTGGTGATGTGTGCTATATATAGTTTACATCTAGAGCATATGGATGTGAAGAATGTATTTCTACTTAGTGATCTTGATAAATAAATATATATTCTATAACCAGAAGGTTTTGCAGAAGAAGGCTAAGAGAACATGGTTTGCAGTTTGAAAAAATCTCTGTACAGTCTCAAACAGGCACTGAGGTGTTGGTACAAGATATTTGATTCCTATATCATGATCCTACAATACAATATACTTCATTCAGATCCTTTTTCATATTTTAGATGTTTGGATAGTAATGATTTCATCATTATTATATTATATGTTTATAACATGTTGGTTTCAGGCCCCAAAAATGATCAGATCTAGGAGATGAAGACACAGTTGGATAGGGAATTTGATATAAAGAACTTGGGACCAAAAAAAAGATTATTAGGATGCTAATTTACAGAGACATAGATAATGGAAATTTTTTTCTATCATAGAAAAATTACTTATAGAGAGTCTAGAAATGTTTCAAAATGAAAGACTGTAACAAAATATATACCCCTATTCCTATTAATTTCAAGTTATCATAAATTATGAGTCCTAGTAGTGAAGTATAGAGGATGGAGATGTCTCAAGTACCGTATCCATCATGCAATGGGAAGTCTAATGTTCACTATAGTTTGTACTAGACCAAACATTATACATGTAGTGGGAGAAATTAGTTGGTACATAGAGAACCCAAGACTGGAGCATTGGAGCACAGTGAAGAAGATCCTAAGATATATCAAGACACCCTCAAATTTTGCATTATGTTATGGAAGATCAGATTTTACTATTAGAGGCTATATTGATATAGATTTTTTAGGTAATTTTGATTGTATGAAATCCACTACTGATTATGTGTTTACTCTTATCGGAGGAGCTATGATATAGATTTCAAAGTTACAGTCAGTTATGGATTTATCCACAATATAGGCGGAGTACATGATAGTTACACAAGTTTGTAAAGAGGAGATTTAGATGATAAGGTTTTTGTAGGATCTCAAGTATAGAAAGAAGTAGATTCCATTGTTTTGTGATAGTCAGAGTGCCTTTCACATTTCAAGTAATCCATATTTTCATTCTAAGAAGAATCACATTGGGGTATAATATCACTTTTTTTTCGAGATGTGGTAGAGGAAGTAAGTGTGGAATGAAAAAAATTCACATGAAAGAAAATTTGGAATATTTATTGATGAAGGCAGTTGAATCTAACAAGTTCAGATGGTGCAGATCCTCGACCAACCTTGCAGATACATGAGAAACATGGTTTGTAATATAGAAAGGATGTGTGGACATGTGTCAGTAGAGTTTCTCCATGGCTGGTTCTGCCCCCCCAATTTTTCAAAGGGGGAAGGTATGGTTGGTGTTAGGTTGGTGGCCAGCTACATCAAACCTCCAGTGGAGAGGAGCAACAATAGGGGAGGATTTACTATAAAAGTTAGTGGATTACCCTAGGATAGATCATCATCTTCACTGATCTTCTCATCACCGACAGTTCTCCATTTGTGAGTGGTATTTAGTGAGGTGATTTTCCCACTTATTCAAGAGAGACATTTACAAGGTTTTATTTTTATAATAGTGAGGAAGTGTATACCCACTTTTATCCATAGCGATCCTTCTATTTTCCTATGGTTTTTACCCCTTTAATTTTGGGGGTTTTCCATGTTACATATGGTGTCTATTTATTTCAACATTTTTCAATTTATTTTATCTTGTGATTATTGCTGCACGGGTGGGCCAATAATTTATAGTCCCAAAAAATTCAAGAGACCACACCACTAAAAATACCACAATGTCCTGATGTGACTATTCCCTACATTATCCACGGTTGACCACATTAACTAAATCCACTAAATTTAATCTATCAAAATTCGTAATTTGGAAACATGTGTTTTTGAAGACTAAAATCAAGTTTCCCAATCCTTGATGAAGAAGAAAGAGCCGAAAATCTTGAGATAAAGAATGCCAAGAAGAGATGGAGGTTAGAGAAAAGACTGAAAAAATTGAAGCCCCATCACTTGAAGATTTCACCTGAAACACCCTACACCAAGCATGAAGATCGACTCTTACTGATAGAAACCTATAGGAAACAAAACTTATCTTGAAATAAATAGATGAAGACATCCCAATCGGTGATCCAGATGAAATTCATCTCTGATGATGGTGGGTTGACTGAATTTGAAGAATATGATGCGATCCATCAAAGTGATCTGTGCCTAGTTATTTTAACAAGACAATATAACCAAGATTGAACCCTATCAAAACTGACCCAAGACCTCAGAATGATTTGGGATTAATGAGACATGCCTTCTTCTGAGTATGATGAAACTTTTCATGTAAACTCACTTGAACCCATATTTCATGATAAAATCTAAAATATATTATAGTCGGTACTGATCCTAGAGAATATGAGAAGCCTATTGTGTAAGAACCCGGTTCTTATTTTTGAGGTACGAGCTTCTTCTTTTTCCTTTTACATAAGTGTTTTTGAGAAAATATGGAAAATGGTAAAAATCCTAAATTTTGGAACTACACGCCGTGTACTTTATCCACACGCCGTGTACTTTTGGCCGTGTTGGGATGAGTACACGGGGTGTGTAGCCATGCCGGAGACGAAGGGTGTAGGAACCGACTACACGCCGTGTAGTGGTACTTACACGCTGTGTAGTCAGTCGGCAGGCTTAAATAGTAAGGTGGTGGAGTCGCCGCCAGCTGGGTGACAGTACACGCCATGTACTTGGGAGTACATGCCGTGTACTCAGGTCGACGAATGAACAGTGTGGCGGTGCCGCCAAATGAACAGTTAAATGAAAGAAGTACACGCCGTGTACTCAGAAGTATAGGCCGTGAACTTTTTTTTTTTGGCTTACAACAGGCAGTAGCCTCCTCATTTGGCAGAGGAGGCGTTTGAGCCATTTTGGAGCCAAAGGATGAGGTCGTATCTTTGAAGATCCGCCGGGAGTTTGTCTGGAATCTGATTCGGCTTCGGACGATCTCGTTGGAACTGCACGGGTAATCCCTCTCCTCTCCTGGTACCGTTCTTACCAATTATTCTCCTAATGTAAGTTATTTACGTTTGAATGAGTTTTGTTCTTCATCAGATCTACTCCATTCTTGGGCGTTTCGGGAACCGACGTTCATGTATAACGCTCGTTGGCATATAAGGTAGGTGGCTTTGTGTTTATTTTCCAACTGTCGTGCGTTTTTGTGCGTTTTTCCGCCACGAACCCATGTTGGGGTGTCGTGTGGCTGAGGCTGTTGCTATATTTAATGCCTAGAATTGATTAGGTAGTTAATTGTGATAATAAAATACTGGTTGGGATCGTTTCTTGGATCCGAAACCACCCCAGGGGTGTGTTTCACTGTTTATCCATTTGGCCAGGATACCTGAGGGTATGCCTTAAAGGTAGTAATTATAGAATTGCATTGAGAGGAATTTCTTGTTTACTGCATTTTGATATGTTGGGCATAACCTGGTTACCTGTTTAGCTGAGGGCGTTGTTGTGATTAGCCTGTGGGCACTGCACTGTTTAGCCTGTGGGATGTAGATATTTTCGGCCTGAGGGAAACTTCTTTCATGCCTGAGGGCGATAGAATCTGTGCCTGAGGGCGACACTACCTACACCTAAGGGAAAAATTCTGTTATGCCTGAGGGCGGATTCTTGTGTTGGATACTCCTTACCTGAGGGTAGGGGTTACTTGTCTGAGGACGTGGATTGTTTACTTAGAAATGCACTGTGGTGATTTCTAATATTTAAATGGATTATATGGATAATAAAATGGAAATATAACTGATAATTAGTTACTTTTGAGTACTGCTTACTTTATTGTATTTTACTACTGCACACTGTTGTTGCATGATTATACACAGTTGGGCACGGGCCTTTGGTGGGTGCCTACTGAGATATATTTCTCACACCCTATTTGGGTCACGCTTTTCAGCCCAAACAGATTATGTTGCTGTAGGTGTAGATAGGGGCAAGAGTCCCTATACAGGTACTTGACTGTTGCTGAGGAGTAGGAGGGCATGGGACCGAGCCTAGGCTCGCGATGCCGCTTCCAGCTGTTTGCTTTGCTTTGCTGTACTCTGCTTTCTGCTGTACTATATTGATGTATAACATGTTCTGGCTGTTTTCTTAGAACTTGAAACATGTAACATCATTTTTTATATACTGTTGGTTATATCCATTGCAGTTGTTTATTTCATTATTTGTATGGTTTACTGCTTCCGCTGTCATTGTATGTTTATTTTGGTATTCCACTGCGCTACACTTTGACAAATGAGGGCATAGTTTCGCCACTATTAGACCTGGGCCCTCACTGCTAGTCGGCAGCCTTTGGCGTTTGGGGAAATGCACTTGAGGTCACGTGGAGAACCGGGCTCAGGGCACCCGTTGCGTGGCACCTAGGTTCGGGACATTACAAAGTGGTATCAGAGCCAGGTTTAGAACCTGGGACCTATGGGTTATGGGCCCACACGGGTCGGAATTTGACACTTAGGTGTTGTTTTACGGTATTTTCTGGGTTCTGAAGAAGTTTATGAGGCATACTGTCTGGAAAACCAGTATACACGCCGTGTAGTATTTTTATACACGCCGTGTATGCTCTTCTGTTCGGGAAGAAAATGAACTTTTTGGGTACACGCCGTGTACCCTACGTACACGCCGTGTAGTCTCTTCTTGTGTCACAAACCGTGTGGGCGGCGACACGAGGTAGGGAAAGGCTTGGGTAAAACATGCCGTGTAGTTTTGTGCACGCCGTGTAGTGTTGACCTGGAGTCCGGCCGTGTAACTAACAACACTGGTCAGTGATCTCCTGTATAGAACATGCTGTGTCAATTATGGACATGCCATGTAGTGTGACCTGGGGACTCGGCCGTGTAACTAACAACACGGGCCGGTGTCACCTCTCCCTGAACACGCCGTGTACCTGTGGGAGACGCCGTGTAATCTTGTCCGAGGACAGACCGTGTGGAGTTAGCCGTGTGGCTGGGAAACAGGGTGGTGTACACACCGTGTGCGGGTGTAACACGCCGTGTAGTGTCAAGCCAAGTAGTCGGCCATGTCACAGACGACACGGGCAGTTGGAAAATAACACCGTACACGCCGTGTAGATATTATACACGCCGTGTAGTTTTGTTTGACAAAATCCATGTGTAAGAACCCGGGCAGGGGAATAGAAGTCAAGTACACAACGTGTAGTCAGTGTACACGCCGTGTAGTATTGTTTTGAAAATTTTAAAATACCTTCTTCCTCTTGTTACCTTTTTGGTTCCTTCACTTTCAGTCTTAATAATCTTAAATCTGAGGTGTGCTTTTGACCTTGTAGTGTCATGCCGCCTAGACGACCGCGAGTTGTTCGCCAGGAGAGCGGCGACGAGTATACTCCAGAGATGGTGGGCCATGGGCTACCAGTTGATCCTCTAACAGAGCCAGATGCGGCGCTAGCTGCTATACTGAACACAGGAGCGGAGGCGTAGTTCTGTGAAGGATTTATGTGGTTCATGCAGACCTTTCAGGGAGCACCGCAGGCTGCCACATCTATGGCCGAGCTAACACGTATCTTTCAGTAGCAGCATCCACCTACGTTTTTAGGGGATGATAGACCACAGGCTGCGGAGTCTTGGATAGGATCGATGCAGACTATTTTCGAGCATATTGAGATGCCTCCAGGGTGGAGGGTCAAGCTCGCGACTTACATCCCGCATTATTCCGCCAAGAGGTGGTGGGATGTTACCACCTAGTCAGAGCATCACAGAGACATGGCGTGGGAAGATTTTTAGGCAGTCTTCTACGACTTCTTCTTTCCCGAGACGCTGAGGGCAGATAGAGCTTGAGAGTTCATGAATCTACAGTAGGGCGCTATGTCGGTGATGGACTATTCTTCTCGTTTTACGAAGCTTCAACGTTTTGCACCCGTGATGGTGGGTGATGAGACGTTGAGTGCCAGATGTTTTGAGGATGGTCTTCAGTATGACATCTGAGCACTGGTGAATGTTTTTAGGTTGCCTAATGTACACGCGATTGTGAATCAGACGCTGATTACAGAGAGGAACCTGCGAGAATCTAGTGGTGTGGGCCAAGGTGGTTCAGCACCAGTTACTGGTGTTATTTCTACTGGAAAGAGGAAGAGACAGATGAAATTCTCTCAGGGAAGTAGTACCAGTCAGAAGAATGCTTCAGGTGGCTAGGTTATGTGCTACCAATGTGGTAGAGAGGGGCACAAGAGACCGCAGTGTCCACGCGATCCAGTAGAGTGCCGAGCTTGCGGCAAGATGAATCATCTACAGCGTTTTTGCAGGGCGTTTCTACCAGTGTCTAGTGAGAGGGGTTCTGTGCAGACTCCGCATGCGGGAGCAGGACCAGTAGATTCTTACCAGTCGGGGAACTGGAATACGTCAGGGCGTGCATGCAGAGATGGTGGTTGTGGTCATTGTAGCCAGACACCAGGATCATAGAGGCAGTAGGGCGGTACAGCTCAGGGTATCCAGACTATGTCGTAGGGCCGTGGCACTGGGCAGGCATATGCAGTGCAACAGACCCAGCAAGAGCAGGATCCTGGACCCTCTACAGTTAGAGGTACTATTCTAGTAGCTTCTGTCTTGTCTTCAGTACTTTTTGATACGGGTGCTATGCATAGTTTCATCTCAGTACCCGTTGTGGAGAGCCTTGGGCTCGGTGTTTCTTCTTCTTCTTCCAATATCATGACACTAGACACTCCATTGGGGACTAGGACGACTGGTGTGCATCAGTTTAAGGAGTGCCCCCTTGAGGTTGGAGGGTGTCACTTCCTTTAGGACCTCTATGTTTTAGATATGACAATCTATGACGTCATTCTCAGGATGGACTAATTGGTTCCCTTCCGAGCCTTTGTAGACTGCTATCATCGCAGGGTGCGTTTCACATCACCAGAGGGCAGAGAGTTTCTATACAAGGGAGAATGGGATGTTCAAGTGAGTCGAGCTGGACTAGAGCATCATGGGCGAGGTGGAGTCACAGCCCAGATTGCGAGCTTATATTTGGATGATCAGGGGACTTGTCAGACGGATTTCCATCCAGTTGTTGATCGTTTTAGGTATGTCTTTTCGGATGACTTTTCAAGTCTACCTTCAGTGCGTGAGGTGGATTTCTCTATCGAGCTTGTTCCAGGAGCAACAATGGTGTCCTTTACTCCTTATAATATGGCCACGCCTAAGTTACAGGTGCTCAAGAGGCAGTTAGAAGAGCTACAAGCGAAGGGTTTTATCCTACCCAGTACTTCTCCTTGGGGTTCTCCGGTCCTTTTTGCGAAAAAGGTGGATGGTACCCTTAGACTTTGTGTGGATTATCGGAAGCTGAACCAGTTGACGGTTAAGAACCGATATCCCTTACCGAGGATATATTATCTGTTTGATTAGCTTCATGGATCACGTGTGTTCTCGAATATTGACTTGAGATCCGGATATCATCAGCTGCACGTTAGACCATCTGATATACCTCTCACAGCTTTCAGGAGTAGGTATGGTCTATATGAGTATGTGGTTATGCTGTTCGGACTGACGAATGCACCAGCAGTTTTCATGGCTCTAATGAATTGTGTGTTCCATCCATATCTTGATTCATTTGTGGTAGTATTCGTGGACGACATCTTGGTGTACTCTCACACTCGACACGACCATGCCACCCATCTTGAGATCGTATTGAGTACACTAATGGAGCATCGACTATATGCTAAGCTCTCGAAGTGCCACTTTTGGATGGACCAGATTCACTTCCTGGGTCATATCATCTCAGAGGAAGGAGTTGCAGTAGACCCAGAGAAGGTGAGAGCAGTAGTTTCCTGGGAGCAGCCTAAGAACGTGTTTGAGATACAGAGTTTCTTAGGGCTGGCTGGTTACTACAGACGCTTCATATAGGACTCCTCCTGCTTAGCAGCACCGTTGACGGGTCTGACTAAGATGGGTGTGAAGTTCATTTGGTCAGAAGCTTGCGAGACAACTTTTCAGGACTTGAAGGGAAGGTTGACATCAGCACCGATCCTGATACTCCCAGAATAGAGGACGATCTATACAGTTTACTGTGATGCATCAGGGAATGGGCTGGGAGCCGTTTTGATGCAGGGCGATCGAGTTGTTGTGTACGGGTCCCGACAGTTGAGGCCACATGAGAGGAATTACCCGACGCATGATCTCGAGTTGGCTGTAGTTGTTCATGCGTTGCACTGTTGGAGACACTATCTGCTGGGAGAGCATTTTGTGGTTTTCACCGACCACAAAAGCCTCAAGTATATCTTTACACAGCGTGACCTAAATCTGAGGCAGAGGAGGTGGGTTGAGTACCTACAGTCCTTCGATTTTGAGCTTGTCTATACACTTGGTAAATGTAATGTAGTAGCTGATGCACTGAGCAGGAAGACTCAGATACAGGTAGTGCAGGAGGCCAGTGGTGAGTGGAAGCTTATGGATTTGTTCTCTGAGATGCATCTGGAGGTGCACGACAGTCAAGGGAATACTTATCTTTCCTCATTATCTTTTACTTCTACCCTCCTGGACAGAGTGAGGATGAGGCAACTATCAATTTCAGAAGGCCTAGTTCTACGAGAGTCAGTGGAAAGTGAGGACCCTCCTCCCGGTTGTAAGATAGGCGATGATGAGGTCCTGCGTTTCCATGGACGAGTATGGGTTCCATGGGATATACGCGAGGAGCTGATGCGGGAGTTTCATGATTCATCTTGGAAAGTTCATCCTGGGGTTACCAAGATGTACCAAGACTTGAGACATCAGTACTGGTGGCCGGGTATGAAGATATAGATATCTGGTTTTGTTACAAGGTGTTCCACCTGTCAGTAGGTGAAGGCAGAGCACCAGAGGCCAGCTGGGCTATTACAACAGTTGCCCATTCCATAGTGGAAATGGGATGATGTCACGATGGATTTCGTGAAGGGTTTGTCGAGGTCACATCGAGACAATGATGCCGTGTGGGTTGTCGTGGATAGACTCACGAAGGTAGCTCACTTATTTACAATCAAGGAGACCTTCGGTGTGGACGAGCACAAAAGGCTGTATGTCTGAGAGATTGTACGTCTTCATGGGGTCCCTCGTTCTATCATTTCAGATAGGGACGCCCGCTTTACGTTTTGTTTCTGGAAGAGTTTTCAGAGGGCGCTGGGTACATAGGTGCTTCTGAGCATAGCATACCACCCTCAGACAGATGGTCAGTCAGAGCAGATGATATAGGTGCTAGAGGACATGCTGCGCGCATGCGTCCTAGACTTTGGGGGCTCATGGGAGAAGCATATACCCTTAGTCAAGTTTTCCTATAATAATAGTTTTCAGGAAACTATTGAGATGACACCATATGAGGATTTATATGGTAGGCCATGTAGATCACCCTTGTGCTGGTTAGAGGCAGGTGAGGCAGTTTTGCTGGGGCCACAACTCGTGCAGGAGACATCTGAGCAAGTCCAGTTGATTCAGAAGCGAATGGCTACCGCGCAGTCTCATCAGAAGTCTTACACTGATCTCCACAGATGACCTTTAGAGTTCGTGGTCGGGGATCAAGTTTTTCTACGTGTTTCGCCGAGGCTGGGACACAAACGGATCAGGAGACAAGGTAAACTTTCACCGAGGTATGTGGGGCCATTCGAGATTATGGAGAGAGTTGGGCTGGTTGCCTATCGGTTGCAGTTACCGCAGTGGTACCGAGCCATGCATGACGTCTTCCACGTGTCTCAGTTGCGTTGCTATCATTTAGACCTGTCTCACACCTTTCAGCCAGAGGAGGTTGAGCTTTAGCATGATGCGTCCTTTGAGGAGCATCCGATCCGTATTGTTGACAGGAGAACGAAGGTTCTCTGAGGCCGGTCAGTTTCTCTCATACGGGTGCTATGGAAGCATGGCCGAGTGCAGGACGAGACCTGGGAGCGGGAGGCCAACATACGTGCTCAATGGTCGGAGCTGTTCTGAGCTTTATCTTCGTCACCCTTGGAAGGTCAATTCAGGGATGAATTGCTATAAGGGGGGAAGTTTGTAAGAACCCGGTTATTATTTTTGAGGTACGATCTTCTTCTTTTTCCTTTTCCTTAAGTATTTTTGAGAAAATATGTAAAATGGGAAAAATCCTAAATTTTGGAACTACACGCCGTGTACTTTATCCACACGCTGTGTACTTTTGGCCGTGTTGGGATGAGTACATGGTGCGTGGAGCCATGCTGGTGACGAAGGGTGTAGGAACTGACTACACACCGTGTAGTGGTACTTACATGCCGTGTAGTCAGTCAGCAGGCTTAAATAGTAAGGCGGTGGAGTCGCCGCCAGCTGGGCAATAGTACACGCCGTGTACTTGGGAGTATATGCCATGTAATCAGGTCGAAAAATGAACAGTGTGGCGGTGCCACCAAATGAACAGTTAAATGAAAGAAGTACACACCGTGTACTCAGAAGTACACGCCATGTACTTATTTTTTTCGGCTTAAAATAGGCATTAGCCTCCTCATTTGGCAGAGGAGGAATTTGAACCATTTTGGAACCAAAGGAGGAGGCCAGATCTTCGAAGATCTACCGGGAGTTCGTCTAGAATATGATTCGGCTTCAGACGATCTCGTTGGAACCGCACGGGTAAGCCCTCTCCTCTCCTGGTACTGTTCTTATCAATTCTTCTCCTAACGTAAGTTATTTACGTTTGAATGAGTTTTGTTCTTCGTCAGATCTACGCCATTCTTGGGTGTTTTGGGAACCGACGTTCGTGTATAACACTCGTTGGCGTATAAGGTAGGTGGCTTTGTGTTTATTTTCCATCTATCGTGCATTTATGTGCGTTTTTGTGCCACGAACCCATGTTGGGGTGTCGTGTGGCTGAGGCCGTTGCTATATTTAATGCATAGAATTGATTAGGTAGTTAATTGTGATAATAAAATGCTGTTTTGGATCGTTGCTTGGATCCGAAACCACCCCAGGGGTGTGTTTCACTGTTTAGCCGTTTGGCCAGGATACCCGAGGGTATGCCTTAAAGGTAGTAATTGTAGAATTTCCTTGAGAGGAAATTCTTGTTTACTTCATTTTGATATGTTGGGCATGGCCCGGTTACCTGTTTAGCCTGTGGGCGTTGTTGTGATTAGCCTGTGGGCACTGCACTGTTTAGCCTGTGGGCTGTAGATATTTTTGGCCTAAGGGAAACTTCTTTTGTACCTGAGGGAGATAGACTCTGTGCCTGAGGGCGACACTACCTACGCCTAAGGACAAAATTCTGTTATGCCTAAGGGCAGATTCTTGTGTTGGATACTCCTTACCTGAGGGCAGGGGTTACTTGTCTGAGGACGTGGATTGTTTACTTAGAAATACACTGTGGTGATTTCTAATATTT
This sequence comes from Viscum album, assembly GCA_963277665.1. NCBI lineage: Eukaryota > Viridiplantae > Streptophyta > Magnoliopsida > Santalales > Viscaceae > Viscum > Viscum album. The sequence goes on from OY728143.1 coordinate 1,213,831,757, forward strand.
AAATGGATTATATGGATAATAAAATGGCAATATAACTGGTAATTAGTTACTTTTCAGTACTACTTACTTTATTGTATTTTACTACTGTACACTGTTGTTGCATGCTTACACGTAGTTGGGCACAAGCCTTTGGTGGGTGCCTACTGAGATATATTTCTCACACCTTGTTTGGGTCATGCTTTTCGGCCCAAACAGATTATGTTGCTACAGGTGTAGATAAGGTAAAGAGTCTCTATACAGGCACTTGACTGTTGCTGAGGAGTAGGAGGGCATGGGACCGAGCCTAGGCTCGCGATGCCGTTGCCAGCTGTTTGCTTTGCTTTGCTGTACTCTGCTTTCTGTTGTACTGTATTGATGTATAACATGTTCTGAATGTTTTCTTAGAACTTGAAACATGTAGCATCATTTTTTGTATACTGTTGGTTATATCCATTGCAGTTTTTTATTTCATTAGTTGTATGGTTTACTGCTTCCGTTGTCGTTGTATGTTTATTTTGGTATTCCATTGCGCTACACTTTGACAAATGAGGGCATAGTTTCCCCACTATTAGACCTGGGCCCTCACTGCTAGTCGGCAGCCTCTGGCATTTGGGGAAATGCGCTTGAGGTCACGTGGAAAACCGGGCTCGGGGCACCCGTTACGTGGCACCCGGGTCCGGGACGTTACATATTGATTCTTATAACTGAAGACACTTCATGAACCAAATCCACCTCTAATCCATGGAATATTTTTTTAACCGAGCTCCACTATTGATGGTTTGAACCCCCAATCCACTATTGAAGCTCAACAGAGAGGGAACCTGAGTTCATCACTAAATAGTTTAGATATCACATGCCTATGATCAACCTAAAGATTTTTAATATCTTAAATCCAAACTCATAGATTCTTATCTTTCATCTTCTAACCAGGGGAAAAAATTGAACTCATGAGTTTTTAACACCATCAAGGTTAGATATTAGGTGAACCCAAGATAGAAGATGAAACTGAAGTTTCATTTTCACATTTGATTGCATTTGACCAAAGTTGATCTTGAGTTTGGGTAAATTCAAAAGGAGTTCAAATATCAAATTTTAGAAGAAGGAGGATGTGCCTGAGTTAAACTTTAAATTAAACCATTATCAATCCATATGAGCTCAACCGATGAATAACTGAGATTGATGATTTATGATACCTTAGCGATGTTGAATTTTTTTTTCCTATTAATCTTTTGAATTCACTCTTAAGAAAGTATACAAGACCAATTAAAGTTGAGGTTCTATCATGATTTACTAGATACTATCCTAAAATCATCTACACAAAAAGTTCTTTTAGAATTTCCACACCGAGCATCTTCCTTGTCTATGTAGAACTAATGAGGGCCTATACTAGATCTTCCCAACCATTTGTTAAGCCCAACATTTAGAATCCCATATGAAAACATCAATACCAAATCCTACTTCTAAGAACTCAACATCAATGATCCAATATGTTCAATTCCTTATGTGAACATACAAAGTATGAGTTTCTGCTGGTACTTCAAAATACATAAACAATTATTCTAAAATTATTCTCAAAGAAGTAAAAATTCTATCATGAGTGGAATTTACAAGACATAAGATAATTATTAATAAATCAATCATGACCATAGGTCATGAAATGTGTAGGCAATATGAGAAAAGTACAGTATATTGGATCTTAATGCAGTAATTTTTCTAGAGATGAAGAATTTTTTATTCTTATAAATAATTATCCTCCCCCATTTTTTTTGATATTTAGATTCTTCAAATTGTGAATAGGTTATTGTAATTTTTACTTCTTAATTAAATGGACCCTTCTATTTTTTTCAATTGTGTTGTGTTTTTATTCCCCATAATTTCTTCATGTTTTTACAGATTTATGTGTCATAATTGTGATGTATTTAACTCCATAAATATATTGAGATAACTAAAGGGATATGTCCCTAGGGTAGATTACATGTTAATTCATAATACGTATTTTCAATTATTTATTTAATATAGTTCCAACCATAATGTGTTAATTAATGGGAGGGAGTTTGATAGATGATCGTCATATTATCTTCTCATTTTCTACCACATGATCCAATATATCAAATCAATTCTCCATACCTTATCTCAGTTTAGGATTCATACTATTAGAGTACTATATAATAGGGGATCAATAGAATATAATGAAATTGGTTGTGGATATAGTGAATTACTTGATTAAGTGTGTACATTTACCTTTCACTATGGAGGCGGTGAAACTAGATATGCACTGATAATTCTTCTTATGTCTGTTTAGAACTGAAAATTAGATATAACCAGGAAATTGATATTGATTAATTTTTTATGATAAAAATGGTGGATAATAGAAACTTGTTCAATTAAATCTAGATATTACCCCTTTCACCCCTGACTTTATGTTTTTTATACTTATTTTGTTTTAAATTCATAAAATGAAAACACCAAAATCCATCTCTATTTTTCTTCCAAAATTAAGAGAAAAAAACAAAATTTCATAAGTTCTTGGATAATTGAAAATCCCATTACCTACACCATGATAGATGACCTTGGTCAACCACTAGGATATATTAGGAATAATAAAAAAATTATGTTTTCCCACGACCCGTGACAACCATGATACCACCCAGGTCATGTGCACTCAAGTCTCTCAATTCAACAATGTCACATAAAATACTTATTCACTCAAAGTAACTTACCCATGTTTTACAACATTACATAGTAACTGCGCTAACGTTCTCATGTGCGAGTGCACGGGTGCACCTCTCTCTATCTCAAAGCTTTCTTATATGCCTGTAACTAAGGCACAAAATATTTTCAAAAAAACCACATGTTCACAGCCATCACATTCCCTTATCCCTAGATTTACTTATAAATAAACCCCATGGGTATCCCTTTTTTACATAAATGGGTTGACTTGATGAGGGAAACCCATGATAAAATAACTCTCAAACTTCCAACACCCAATTCCTCTAACACAGTTTGACCAAGTCCTGTAACTATTTATATGTGACCTATTAAATGGTGTAAACCTATGTAAATAACCTAAAGTTGGAGAAATTAAGTTAATAAAGGTTTTAATACATCGAAACCATTGTGGGTAACCGCCAATTCCATTGTTCTCTAAGACTAGGGTGAATCACCCCATACTGAATGAAACACTAGGGTGTCACTCATCTAAATTTTACCCTGAGGATTCTATAATAGGGATAAGCCTTTCCTAGGCTTCCTTAATATGATTATCACTTCATATAAACCTCATTAGGGTGTAATATTCTTCTAGTAATACTCAATAGGGAGATTAATTCTCCCTACCCTCATTAGGGGGCCATATTCACCCAACCACATATCACTAGGGAGAACCATAATATCATCCTACTACTAGTGTGCCATATTCTCCCTACCATGTGACTTGGTAAAATTTTTTCTTTTCCCCATACTAGGGATATGAATTCACCATAACTTTATCAGGGTGTTATATTCCCTATACCTCATATCATTAGAGATAAAACTCACCCCTAACTACTACTAGGGAACCATATTCACCATACATTATGACTAGGATAACGCTTTTGACTAACACAAACCAGGGTTACCACTTTACCCTACCCTAATCTGGGAAAAATATTTACCCTACCCTATGTCACTAGGATGAACCCTCACCCAGGCCTACCTCTAGGGTGACCACTTCACCCTACCCTTAATATGGTGCCATATTCTCCCAATCCCATATTAGGAAAAATATCAACCCATGACCTTAAATAGATAATACCTTTATAACTATCCCTATACTAAGGAAAAAATCTCTATCTAGCCCCTTTTTTGAGTGCACTCTTCCTTTTTTCATATACTTGAGTGCCACCTTCACCCAAATTTCCCACCTATGTGCCTATCTATTGAGGCCTCCTATACAACCTCTTGAAATATGTAATTGGGTTATGAACCCCATAAAACACCCCATCAATAATGTATTCACTTGGTAAAAGGAATATCTATTTTTTTCATCCTAACTTATAGGGACCCCAAAGGGTTTACAATCATATATCACTTTGTTAATGAGTTCCCTTATCATTGGTATATCATTGATATGTCCTATGGATCATGATACTTATCTTATCTACCATGTAGTGAGATAGATATGGTTTATTCAATGGTCTAATGAGAGATTAATGGACCCCTACATAGTGTAGACCCCAAAATTCCTCCTTCACCTAAGTCACCTTCTGATCAGTTACTACAAGGAAGTATATACATAAGTCCCATACATAATCTACTTACATTATAGTAGAACCAGGGAATATAACTATGTGTAATCCAAAAATCACTTTCTCATGAGGCCATATCCCCCTTGGGTCTAGTGTTCCTTATTTATTCAACCATTAATCGAAGGAAAGTTTACTTATATGTGGGACTCATCCTTAGGTGTAATCCTTGATCATTACCCCCTAATTACCTCATCTCAATGATCAATTCGTGAGCCACACCAACATAGAAATCCCATATATAAACCTCTACTCTTTATCATAAATCCATATCCCCCCTCAAATCACCCTTTAAAGGGCCATTTTCATTATGAGACAATCATCCTCAGTGGGCTATATTACTGTTTAAACCATCCACATTCAGTATATTCCCTATGATAAAATCATCCTCAATATTAAAAAATCCACTAGAGTAGTTATTATTTCTATTGTTTCATTAACAAAAATAAATATTAATGAGAAAGGTCTATCTATTTGAAATTCCCACACCTAATATTGTTATGAACCTCACCTAAAAGTCATATTTTCACAACATTAAACTACATAGAATGTGTTCTTACCATATGATGTTAATATGTATGGTGTGGTATTATAATTCGACCTTAAACTCAGAAACTTGATCTATGTGGTCTTCGATTCTGGGATATATAGGATGACCCCTTGAGGTTCAATCATAACATATCATTGGTCATGATTTATTAGACATAAAATTCACCTCATTAGTCCTTATCATGTGACCATAAATGAGGCAATGTGCCCAGTTAAGTGGAACTGAACTACATGGTTTCCAATTCCCTTCAAAGTGATATGAAGGAATCCCCATTAATAGGCCCAATACCGACACCATAAAACTAAACATATTTCTACAATAAGATAAGTTCCATGTTTCTCAATAGTGTGGATTTAAACTATTGTTTAATCACAATCCAACAAGTGGAATATCCAGGACCATTTATATATATATATTTGTTCACATCGACACATGATCTTGATCGATAAATTTAACGGTGGTTATTAGTATCACACTTGGATTTGGGAAGGATAAAAAAACATATCATAAATATAAAATAGTATTTTAGAGTCAGAAATAATTCCCACATAAATGGTGTTATGATCATTATCTATCACCCTATTAGATGAGGGGTTTCTAAAGTGTCACTGGTAATACTCTATCGACCACCCACATTTGGAAAGTAGGTCTTCATTTTCTCAAAATGAGCATGGTAAGATTGCATAATTTTTTTACTGAATTGAGTATTTTAATGATCCTGAAAAACCATATTCTTTGATAATGTGAAACCCAAAACATCATAGGTGAATTCTTATTCATTTTCTACCATTGGAAAGAAGGTAAAAAAACTAAAAAAAAACAAAGGCACATGGTGCATCAAAAATAGATTCATTATTTTCAGAGTATATGAAACCATAATGTTGATTCCCCACAAAGTAATGGTTGAACAATAATTTATTATGGGAAGCAATTCTTGATATTTATGGATGATTTTTGTGTGTACTGAGAATCTGTCAAACCTCACGGTGAATCTCATTCACTCTTATATCATGGTAAAAAAACCACCAATTTTGATATGAAATTTTCATCCCTATTTGATGATCTAACATTACCTAGAATGAATATATTTCATAACCTAATAAATCTATTTTCTATTGATGCACTGAAGAAGGATTCCATGAATGATTCTTTTGTAGAATTTTTTTTCTAAATTGGAGTAATCATAGTGGATAAAATTTGTTTCTCACATATGAGCCTTCTCTATCTCAACTCAAATCAATAATAATATTCCATTGTGGATAAAATGTACCATAATAATATTATAATAATACAATCTAACTATAGTGCATGAATTTTAGGTCATTATCTATGAATAATTGGTATTGAGTTCAATTACCTCTTTCTCTTTCCTATTGAGGAAAACATAGGAAATTCCCTTTATATGTACCACATAAATTACCATGTTATCCTAGTTTTTTATTTAAAGAACTAAACTAATATTTTTCAGAGTATTTTCTTTAGTTTAATTATACTAAATAACATAAAAAACTTTTGGTTTGATAGGGAATTTCTCTATAAAATCATTGATGAATTCGAGCAAGGGGATTGGTTCCCCTTTTATAATAGCATACCCACCATTTATTTGTTTGATGAATAAATTCAAATAATATTTTACATGAATCTAGGAAACTAGGAATTATAGATATAACTAATGTTTTTAATGATGTATTGATAACTTACTCATTATTATTGTGTCCTTATGAATGGTGGAATAAATATTTCATGGTCACCTTTGAAGGAGAAATGAGGAAAAATCAACTATCAGACCTATGGTGTTTAGAATTATGAATTATATTCTTGATTATATATAAATATTCCCCAAATAAATGCATAAAACAGTATAATAACACTCATAAATTTAAATAACTTCCTCATCTAGTAATTAATTGTTTATATGTATTTCTTATAGCATCATGTTTGCAGAAAAGAAATCTATAAATTCTTATCCTCAGATATCCTTATAAGGGATGAAACTGATGTCAAAATAATGTAGGACCACTTATAACTATGAAAATATTATATTAAACATTATATTACTAAGGATATAATTTAGTGGGTCATCATGGTAGATTAGTGAAACCTTATGGTGTTGTAGATAATTATATAACTTCTAGATTTCAAATACAAAGGAAAGTAAATTCTTCTCAATAAGATAACACCTAACCTTGATATCTATCATCATCGAAGTACCATCATATATACTATTCTATTTACCCTCATTATTCCTGATGGCCAAGAGGGCACTAAGAGACCACTGCAAATCCACCACATAAAGAATTATGTATTTTCCATGCAAATGTGTCATAATGACTGGGGGTGAATTAAATATTTCTTGTTGTTTAAAAATATAGTTTTTTATTCTTCATCCAACTGGTAAGTGGTTCTTTTCATCATAATCCTTATTAAGGCCTTACACTTACCATATAATTTGGTAAAAAAAACATATTTCATCCAAACATCCTTGAAATACCCTCAAATAATAAAAATTTTATGGAGGGGGAATTTGAATAACAACCTTAAAAATTTATTGGTCAATATTATTTCCATTAAATTGGATAATTATTCCATGAAACTTCATAGATGTGGCAAAAAATTACAATTCAAGGGGTTCATATTCAAGTTATGGGTGCACAACATAGTAACCCCATTCTCAAAATCTCTTAGATGATTATGAAATCAACAGGATTTAGCCACCTAGTTATCCATATTGAATTCAACCATATTTTCGAAAATGGGATTAAAAATATGATTCATAACCCATTTGAAAGTATCTCTTGTGTTTTTTTAAACGAAAAATCACTACCTATTAGAAACATGTTTCTTAGTGTGCACTTAATGTGGAAGTTTTTTCAACTTCTCGGTCTATCTATATTTTATTATATTAATAATATCAATCCATGAAGAAGGGGTATTGAAATATTATAATTAAAATGATTAGAAACTATATGAAAGTAATTGGAAATTCATCCTTTGGGTAGTGATTATTGTGGTCTTATAATTTGATCGAAATGATGATATATCCAATATTATTTCTGACAGGGACAATTTTTTCCAAAAAACAGGGGTATTAGACCTCTTTTAAAATGTCTTATTTTAGTAAATTGTAAATTTTATCCTCAATAATGTAAATTTTTGAGGGGTGTATCCTTCAAGGTTTATAAATATGTCCAAAAAATTTAAGAGGAAGTCCTAGGTGATGAGAAGATACCTAAGGATATATCCCTAATAATTTCTTGTAATTTCTAGAAAATAAACCATGGTATTTCATTATGAACATGATGTGTGTATCCAACTAATTGGGATACCTTACTACATTAAGCAATATTGGTCTCCAATTTTTCAATATATGGAGGTTCACCAATCTAAAATAATTTATGGTGGTAGAAAAATTTATATGTGTGCTTAAAATTATACTCATAAGATGTATATGATTTAAGGATACATTGTTTACAAAGTACCCTTAATCCCAAGCCTAGAACTATGTTAGTGGTAATGTAATATGGTATGAATGTTATGTCACTTAATAATACATCAAACCAAACATATTATGTTCTATTGGATGGTATCCACCATGTCATTCCTTAATGGTCTTTATCAATTATAATATATCATGAATTGATTAAACATGACTTATATGATCATTTAATTGGTTCAACAGATTCTTCAATGTGAATTAAAAAATTAGATGACACTTCATATATTGCATATGAACAATGCAATTTCATTAAATAGAGATCATAAATAATGGTGTATAAAATGGAATGAGTTCCCTAAATAGTGGTGGTAGAAATCATTAGTTTCATGAAAATATTTATGAAGATATATTCCTTTATATATCTTCATTCATTTCATACACTAAGGAAATAGAACCCCTCTCTATTCATAAAAATACTAACTATAAAATCACGTATCATTAAACCATTGTAATACCCATGAAATAAGAATCTATGTTTGTTACTACTATGATTATATTTTAGAAAAATCTATTATGATGGAGTCTACTTATTCAGATATATATGTATTATGTTCTTTATTTTTCATGCATGTTTATTTTTTCAAGGATAGATTAGTCATCATATATGCACTAGATTCCACCACTATTGATAATATATTGATCCCTAAAACCAATTAGTTGTATCAAATAATTTTTCTTTGATCGGTCATCATGTTAAATTCACTTATTTATAAAAGAATTGTCTTATAAAACATAAAATTATTTTTCATGGCTCGACATTATGTTCTATGATAACATAATGTCGAGAATGATTAGAAGATATTTTTTTGATAACATAGTATGTGTTGGAAAATCAATATTATATTAAGTTGTTAATATAATATGGAGAGTGATGTGAACCATTCATTATAGAAATAATATATCCTATTTCCTTTTCTTGAAAATCAAAGCAACGATTTCCCATTTCTTACAATTGTTTTGAGTGTCAACATAATATTTGGAATTGATTTGGCATTAAATTGTGAGACAATGTAATATCAAGAATGACATGTAGTCTATGTAGTTAAATATTGAATAGTTCCATATTTTGAGCTACTCCCATGCCATACTTTACCGATGGAGGGAACTTGTTCATATCCCTATACTCTCAAATGGGTGTCATTGAATTCCCATGCAACTGACCCACTACATGGACATTATCATCGCATATCCCTGAATAGTAGTTCTCCTTCTCGAGAATCCCCCTCTCTTCCTTTAAGTTGCAATATACACTAGCCTGTTGTAGTAGACCTAAAAATATGTTGAGGTTAAATATTATCAAGATTTAGTTTAAAAAAAATTAATTTAATATTTATATTTAATTAATTTTACTTATAATGTATAATTATTTATAAATGATAACTGTTAGGCTTAATAAAATATGATTTTTAAAATAATTTTTTTAAAAAATCATATCTGTATCTCATAATTCAAAAATAAATAAAATGAATATATATTTTATAAATTCCATTAATATTCATATTTAGTAATTTTTTTATGATATGTAATTATTGTAGATACCTATATTTTTTATGTGATATATTGCATTTATAATGTAGATTCCTATATTTAATTCTAGACGAGACTCTATAAGATTTAGTTTTTTATGTTACTTATCCTCAATTTTTATTTTACTTTTGAGCTCAAGAATAGTCATTGAATAAATTTTTTCATAATAAATTTTATTGATATCATGATGTTGATTATCTCTTGAGTAAAGTCTCCCTAGAGAGAGGGACTTAGAGTTAGACTACACAACATCCGAGAGGCTTATGAATTATACTCAAAAGGTGAGGAGTTGGCTATCTGTCGCTCTAAGCTTACTCTTATAGATATTATAAATATCATATAACTAGATTACTTTAAATTAAATTTCCATGTACCAATGAATTAGAATAATTTAGATATGTATGAATACACTTGGATTTTTTTTGGTATGTAACACAAACTTGTGAGCTGTTTATACAGTTAAACAATAATTTGGTGTGAATATATTAATATATTGCATCCAATAGAGATTCCTAAACTAAATCATTAGAATAATTCATACACAAAGGAATAAAATATGATTAGATAAATAATTCCCGATATGTAATATTTATGATCATAATATATATATATATATATATATATATATATGAGGAATATTAAGTTGGAGAGATAATGAATGTAAACCCATAAAATAATAAGTATGGTATTCCTTCCAAATTGGTAAATTTTAGAATCTTGATCATCCAATTAGGTTGTTTCATGTAAATGTTGGGAGTCTTTGGATTTTATTGTATGGAAGGAAAATAAGGAGGTTAACCTACAAGTTAAGGCTATGTTCTTAGTGTTTTTTTGGGTTATACTTAGACAGGAAACCAGAATGGTTAGGATACGAAAGGAAATATGTTGAGTAAATCTACATGATAGATATGGATAATATGTTATCCACTAAACTATCCAAGAATCATAACTATTATGATTGGTATGATTATATACATAAATAACTAAGTGATGAGATGAAAACCCATAGGGATTCATTTTAGAGTGAAATATGCATCTTAGATCACTAAATAGATATAATGTTTATGATCATCATTTTTAGTGGGAGTACATTCAGTAAAAGTATTGGTTAAAACATATAATATATGATACTCACCCAAATATATGTATCTACTATATATTATTGATTAATTCATGATAATCATATTAATATCCTTGAAAGATATGACCTATAAAATAGTTATGGATTGGAATCTATAGTTGAGAAGCCTAATCTAGGAGAAGAATTTAGAGCATTTGAATGTGAATGTTATAGAAATAAATTCCACTAACTATTACTATTGCATGTTAGATACTGGGTGTGCATCAAACTTTTGTGTAGATAAACATAGACTCAGATATATGAGGGAAATGTTGGAGGTAAATGTATATATTCATATTGGAAATTGAGTAAGTGACACTTTATTATATGTTGAAACCTATGATCTATTTCTACCTAGTGGATTTTTTTTAAAATTAAATAACTCTTATTATGTTCATTATATAAATATATATTTTATTTATATATATTTCTTGAAAAACATGACATTATCATTCAATATTATTAATAATAGTTATTTTATATATCCTAATGAGATGTTTTATGGAATTGTAAATATGATAAACAGTTTATAAATTCTATATATGGATAATCCTATTTATAAATTTTATAATAAGATGGTATGTGTTGATTATAATCCCATAAACCTTTATAATTATCTCCTTGAACATATAAATGATAAATTCATCCAATGAATCTACAAAGATATATTATTAGAACCATTGAATTATGAATTGTTTAATGGATGTGAATTTTGTTTATTAGACATGATGAAAAAATCACCTTTTAGTGGAAAAGGTGAATGATAAAATGGACAATTGGATCTCAAACATAATGATGTATATAGACCAATTACCACACAAGAAAGTGGTTATTTTAGTTACTTTTATTACCTTTATTTATGACTTTGGATGGAATGTATATCTATTTCTAATGAGAAACAAGTATGATACTTTTCAATATTTCAATGTGTTTCATAACAATTTATTTTATCAAATTGATAATAGTATTATGATTCTATGATTAGATAAATGTGGTGAATACATGATATAGTAATTCAATTATGATATAATATATTGTAGAATTATATTAAAACTCACTCCTATGGAAACACCACGATGGAATAGTGTTTATGTGAGGATAAACTATACCATGTTTGATATGGGTTGATCGATGATGAGTCATTATAAACTCTATATTATATATTTTTGGTTATAATCTGGACACTAATTACTTCTTACTAAACAACATTCCATATAAAGTAGTCATAAAGACATCATATGAGACATGGAATAGAAAAAATTCCAATCTATATTTTATGATGATTCAAGGTTGTGAGGAACTTGTACAATGATTGAATTATGATAAAAATATCCCCAAATCATAAAAATTATTATTTTTATAGTTGTCCTAAAGAGACAAAGGAATAGTTTCTCTATAACCCCAATGAATGAAATTATTTCTAGCTCATTATTTTTTTTTTTGAAAACAAAAACATAATTTTATATTTTAGTGTGAGGAATGTTGATAACATATAAGTTCACAAACAAAAACATGAAGTTATCCTATGGCAGTGGTTGATCTGATCCCATAATGAGTTATAGAATAATAATTGAATCATGGTAAATTATAACCTCAAAGGTCTAATATTTTTCCCAAGAGCTCATGTGATATTTTTCTTTCATAACCAATGAAGATTAATTAATTTTCGTGGGTGTTGAACATACTATATACCAGGAGTCCATTGATAATTTTGAATCTAAGACATGGTTAAAACATATTTACTAGTTTTTTATGAAACTAATCATATGAGGATTAGGTATCCTTATAAATAGTTAGAAAGGATGGATAGATTAATTATTTTTATATCATATTATTTATTATGTATGATATGTTTTTTATTCTAATTAAGGTTTTGAATAGTCTTAGCATTACTTGAATACATCAATATAATTTTAGGGAGTGGTACTTGATTAATATAAATAAAATATTTTACTTGATAAGACAAAATGATATATTCTCAATCTTTATATAAGAGGACGATCTCTATGTATAAGGTTAAATATATTCTAGTTTCTAATCTAATAGATATGGTATGAAATCTAATTCTAGTTTTTTATTTTTCCTAAATGGTAGATCTATCAGTTGGATGATTTTTGAACAAGACACTATATAGGGCTAAAAAATAAAGGTAGTGTACTTAATTGCATCAGATACTGCAAAGGAATCTATTTCGATTAAGAAGTTTATATATAAGCTAGTGGTGGTTCCTAGCATCTAGGGAGAAATCAATCATTACTATGACAACAATGGAGATATTTTTAAAGATAAATAACCCTAGTATCACTAATATACCAAAAATGTTCTTTGAAAATATCATCTTATACAAGAAATAATTGAGAGGGGTGATGTAAATATTAGTTTGGTGGATATATATAATAATTTAGAGGATCAATTGATGAAATTATTATCATAACACAAGAATAAGGGTAATGTAGAGTCTCTTAGTATAAAAAACATAAGATATTGATTTAATGTTTTCACAATGTATCATGTTATTATAGTAAAGGTTGTATTTATTTATTATTTATTAATTGTGAAAGTATTTATATTACATGAATTTTAAAATGATAATATCCCATGAGAGTGTTATTTTTAGTTGTCCCTAATCAATGATCATTATGGAGTATTATGGGTCATGGTGAAATGTTAATATTAAAATGAATAGAATCTTATAAATGTTGAAAAGGATTATATACAGGGTACAAAAATGGATTCATAAGGTAATAAGTAGGGACTCATTACTTGTATTTATTGACAAAATTATATACCATGGAAGGCCATACAATAATTGATACACTTAGGTGTATTCTTATAATTAATCCCAATTTCCTAAGGTTTTTGACATACCTTGCATGAGAACCTTCATAGTTTGATATCATTCCTACACAAGTCAAAAAATATGTAGCTAGGGGTAGTTGAGTATATTATTGATCATTTTATTAGTTCAATAAAAAATATATATGGTATTTTCCCACTTGTGTGATGAGATAATACATCTAGGATATTGATTTAATTTGAGTAAAAAAATTCATGGACATTCATATTTAAGTAACAAATGATGTTCTTAGTTACATGGAAATGGGGCATGTGATGTGCTCATTTATTAGATGAATTTATTATGATGTATTCATCGACCTAATCTATAATTTTTAGATAATCAAGAAAATATGAGGTGAACTATACTCAATTGAACGTGTTCAATGCCTAGTGGTCACTCAATGTCATTGGAAAAAGGGATCATATAGGTATACATATGAAATATATCGTGAGGGTATTTTCACATAAATATATGAGAATGTTTGATATAAATCAAACTATACCCCTTAGTAGATTGAGTATAATTGATGATTTTCTAGAGTAATATCTTTACTCACATCTATGAAATAAGTATTTCATATATATTGTTAATGAAAATATGACCTGTAGGGTTAAACAGTTAATAATTTGGATAAGGATTATTTTCTTGGTAAAGTTTTTGTTAAAAAATGAATATAGTTTGATGAAAACATAACAAAGGTGTTTTTTATGAATTCAAAATGATATTTTATTGTTTTTATGAATTCCATAAGGATTTTAGTGCAAGTTTAAGGTTTTTGGATATACACTAAAAATTATAAGAAAATGATTCAAATAACCACTGGATACATTATTACTAAGGTATAATTAATTATGATCCTGAAATTATATTCATGTCAATATAATTAGGTGTGTAGGTCATGCCACCTAAGACTATGATTCACCAAATATATTTTTTCCTCTTAGTTGGAACATCCACCATGTCATCCTTACATGAACTTTATCACTTATAATTCTTTTTAAAGGGATTAAACATGTATTTCATGATCATGGAATGGATTAAATATATTCTTTAATGTGAATAAATGATGGGGATGAAAAAATGATACATTATATATGGACAATGAATTTACATAAAATTAAGTTTAATAGGAATGGACAATAAAAGGAAATAAGTTTCCTCATTTTTAGTAATGGTTTTCAATAGTTTCATGAAAATATTTCTGAAAATATCTTCATTATCATAGCTTCATTCTTCACATACATTGAAGGAGAATTCACCCCTCTCAATTTACTATAATCCCCATGATATGATCATTGATCCCTCGATTGGTGTAATCAATCAATATTGAGAAGTGTATATTTTTTCTTTTGTGATCTTTCTCAAGAAATATCCATTATGATATCATCCACTTATTAGAATATATAGGTACATTGTTCTTCATTTTTTGTCATGCATTCTAATTCTATCAAGTATAGACTGGACATCATATATGGGTTATCTTTCAATACTAATGATCATAGGATGATCCCTAAAACCCATTATAAAATCCTTATTCAAATGAAAGAGGGGTACAAAAATATATTCATCCTTGGAGAGGTGTAAACTAGTGGCATAACTCTTCCCATCAGATGAAGAAAATTGTAGTGGAATCACATTTATTAACATGGTAAACAATCCCCAGAGATGACTACCTGACCATATAGATCTATAGAAACCATTTTAGTGGATGTCATCATCCCTATTCACTACACATATTGTCTATTTCATCCACCTAGTATGTCAAAATATCATGGATCAAAAGACATCCAATTAGTCTAATATACCTTCTGGTAAACACGAGATAAATACTTATTAAAGGGTATAAATTGAATCCCATAACAATCATTGGGAGATTATTTCTAGTTCTAATAACTCCCTAACCCCTCATGAAATAAGTAGGTAATTTGGGAGAACTTATTTGTCTATAGAACAATAAATTGGCTTTATATATATAGTGTAGTTTCTTTGAACAAATATAATGGCAGAGGGGAAATCCACATTAAATCATTACAAGTATTTTCTATGGAATTTTTCAAGTAATTAAGACTATTTAAAGTTTTTATTTATCTAGGATAGGGATTATTTCCACTCCTTTGGTAAAACCCAAAAAAAATGTAACAGACATCACATGGATTAAAGGGAGAAGCATTTTCTTATAGCACCCATACTCAAACATTAAAAGAGTAATTTTGGAACTAATGATTTTATGATAGAATATACACATTAAAGTTTATAAACATTCATACTTGAAATATGTTCAAGGTGATACCTTCAGAGACTACCATATACTTAGTGTTGGATACCATGTCTCCAAACTATGTCAGCAACTGGACCTTCCCTAGTATCTTCTGTTAAGTCTTTTCAAAACCATCAATTGTAAGATTAGATTAGGCTAGGATAACCTTTTTATAACCAAGATGGTGGATTTTTTGGGTTGGATTTACATGTAATGTCCTAGAATTTCTGTATATATATATATATATATATTTAAAATTGTATGGAATTATTTCGAGACCACACACTTTTCCGACACCTGATTCAGAGGCCCGGTGAACCTGAAATGGAATTTTGTGATTTTTTTAAGTTTATTTAAGTAAACATGAAAGAATGTTTTTTTAACTTTTATATCAGTGCTCAGATAAAAAATCCATTTTCACTGTTGAACTCAGAATTCTAGAATTCGCCTAAAATGACTTAACTTCGACCGATAAGGGATGGAAAGAAAAGTTAATTTTCAGACTTTTTGGAAAATAATAAAACAACTTAAGAAGTTATTTTAATTATTTTCTCATCGTTGAGAAGTGGATGATGGTGTTGATGTGCAACGACGAGGTACATTAAAGAAAGATCCTAATGGCTCATTTTTTGTACAGTGTAATAGATATGCTGTTTCATTAATGAAACTGTGTAACGATGCAACTTTGCAGCATAACAGAAATGTTGCAACATGTTTTATTTTAATTATATAATGCGTTGGGGAAATCAATTGGTGTAATTTCCTTTAACTAACCTATAGATAATTCCTCTACTATGATGAACGCTAACATGATCGCTAGTAACATCAACGCTTTACGAAGAATGGGACTGGGAAGCGACGAATGCCAATAGAGCTTGAATCCTCAAGGACAGAGCACTTCAATGACGAATGTCGATTGAGGTAGAGGTTTATTTGTTTTAAATTTTCTCCATTACTAATTCTAAATGACAAACGAATATTAACCCACGAACAGGTTGACCTGCAAATTTTCCATTCTTGTGGGAGGGTGATGTTTCTTGTGATTTATATTAGGGATTAAATTATTGTTGGAAGAACATCATCCCCAAGCCTCCCATATTTTAAAAATCTAACGTGGAGGGAGAGGACCGACATGAACAAGTCCCAATCCCCTCTTATTATGTGTTCTTCATGGCTGAGCATTTTGAAAGGGGTGACAAGGTAGATTCAAGGCCATCGCAGTGAAGGAGATACCCCACAGAGGCCAGAGGCGCAATCACTGCGAAGAACAGACCACCAGTGCAGACTCGATGGTCCGCGGAAGAGCCCACCGACATGCCACAATGGCACAACTATAGGAGAAACCTACTAGAGGCAGGTATGCGGCCCCTCAACCATATTGGTGGAGCGGCCCATAGCCGCTGGCTGTGGATCTCAGAGGTACACGGTCTCTGACCACGTGCGGGACATTCGTCGAACTGCATGGTAGAAGGCCACAGTCAACTAACCACGGTGGGAAGCGTCAGCCTCGTAGACAAGCCACGGGGTGAGGGAAGCCAGACACAGCTTCCAACCACATCCTATCTAGGCGGATCGGTCTTCTTATGACAGAACAGGTAGAGCGCGAGCTACCCCAGCGGGAAAGACCTACCCCAGTGGGCCTGGATGGACCCGAAAACCAATGAACCAGACCCAATATAGGTTGGGTTCGAGTCTGGTCAGTGAACCAGGATCAGGTTGGTGGACCCCAAGCTAGGCCAAGTTGGTTCAGTCCAACTAGGTTGGACCAGACCCAGACCCAGCCAACCTCTTTTTGGAAAAATTCAAATATCTTTCAAATCAGGTGTCCGATTGATGAGCTGTTTGTATTGTTGAAACCATAGAGATGAGGAAGATCTTTTGACATAATATATATAGGATTTAATGGAGGTTTAAATTTGACGAATGTCTTTGGGAGAAGTTCTCCCGAGATCAAGCATGTTACGTGCGGAAACCCTACGGTTGGATAAGACCTAAAGACTGCTGACGAGCGACCCTGTGTGGATCAGATACTATGGACTTGTGGGAAGAATCTTATGTGTGACCTAGCAGGCCCATGACGAGGATCATCTTCTGTGTGACCCGGTATACCCATGTTACTCGATAGTAGGAGTACCTCAGTATGACCATAGGTGGGAAGCGAATTCTGTGTGACCCAACATGCCCATGGTGGGGAGTAGATTCTATGTGACCCAGCATAACCACAACACTAATTAGGGATGAGTACCATAGCAGTACTAAGGTTAGTGGGAAGCATCTTCTGTGTGACCCGGCATGCCCAGTGTACTCATTTAGTAGGAGTTCTCCAGTATCCCATGGTGTTTGATGATGTGACAAATGATATTACTTTCCTACTCTAGAATATAACTGGTGTGAGCAATCTTGCTTCATAATCATGCTTGGTGATCATTCTTGTGGTTCATTTGTGGATTTATTTTTGGTATTTCCTTTGTGTTTTGGGGTCCCTACTGAGAATATTGTTACTTAACCCTGCATGGGATTCACTCGCACATGTTGTTTTTGGTGTAGAAGACCGACACCTTGATGGAGGACTTGGTGTCTCAGGATTCAGTGGTGCCTAGTGAGACCAGGTGTTTGGGGCATACTTCTAGGAATTCTAGTAGATACTCTGTACTTACCCCTTAGGTGGGGTTTTCAGAATATGTCTATACAATTTTTTTGTACTTTCCTATTTTCTAGTTAGTCTTTTGTTGGGTTTTTATTTTGGACCATTTGACTTTTAGTTGTACTTGTACTCAGTGGTTATTTAGTGGGATTCTTGTTTACTTTTCCATATTTGGGATGTGGTTGTGTGTGTGTGTGCATACAATTACTCAAGAAAATGCCTCCCACTTATCAGTTAATGCCTTCGGCACTAGTCACCAACCTCTGGCCTTCGGGAGGTGGGATTAGGGTATGTCATGACATGGGCCCCGAGGGATGGGTAGTGACAAAGTGGTATCAGAGGTGGTCGGTTCTACCTCAAAGACCGAGAGTCCATTGTTTTGTTTTGGAGAAATAGTGTTGAATTTTTCAAGTTCGAATTTTAGATTCAGGGAGCCCAGTGTAGGTGTGGCGGTCGACGTATCCATATATCAGGACCCTGAATTCTGCTTTTCTTCTCTATACATGAAAACAGTTGTTGCATAAGTGTCTCCTTATGATCTTCTTGAATAATAGTAAGCTCACCAGGTATAATCTTCTGACTGTGGTACATCTTTATCTATTTCAGGATGCCTCCACATAGATATCAAGCTAGGTTTTCGATGTGTGATCGTGAGGACAACCCTCCTAGCAATGATGAGTCGATTCAGGGACCAGTTCTAGAGATGGTCCCGCCGAGTCGTGCACTGGTGTTTCCACCACTCGTTGATCATTAGTTACTACCAGTGTTGCTGGTAGAGGATGCACATAGGCTCAGATCCTTTCATGAGTTCTAGAGATAGAGACCTCCTAGGTTCAAGGGAGAGATAGATCCTCAGGTCACTAAGGACTGACTAGAGGCAGTGACGTGGGTCTTACGCTTAGTGGGGACACCACTTGACCAGATGGAGATCTTTTCCGTGAGCCTTCTTTAGGGATCAATAGGGAGATGGTAGAGCTTGACCATCCATACACATAATGAGGAAAAAATCACCTGGGTAGACTTTGAGTAGATTTTCTAGGAGGATTTCCCCCCACGACGTTGTGCTCAATGCACATACAAGAGATGCTTCACCTGTAGCATGACAGCCTGTCGGTGGCTGAGTACTATGCGATACTTACAGACCACTCTCTATACTCCACAAAATTGGTACGAGACCCTTTATTTAGGGCTTTTACCTTTGATAAGGGACTTAGATGGGAGATTAGGGCATCCATGGTGTCTCCTAGAATCCCCACTCAAGGAGTGCTGGAGAGAGACCTTCTTGTGGAGGGCTTCCTAGCTTAGAAGGAACCAATAATTGGAACCACTGGAAGGCCTCAGGAGGAAGAGTCTTTAGTGGTGAGAAGTAGAAAACAAACATGGGGGGGGGGCAAGCGGGGCTCCCAGACTTGGGGTCAGCAGTACAAGGCTCCCAGTGCAGAGGGAATCAGTAGGGAACTGGGCTGTGCTTCACGCGTGTCAGGCAGGGACACATGGCTCGTGACTATCCGACCCACTGCATAAACAATCAATAGATAGATGAGAGAACACCAAGGTAGAGGCAGAGGTTCGAGCAAGGAAATTCGTAGGGCCGCCGTTGTGGCAGGGGAGAAGGCTGAGTAGTAGGAAGTGGGCGACGGTAGTCCACCACCCCAGGTGGTCCACCACGAGTTCAGGGAGCTGGAATATAGGGGTGAGGCTAGCTTTAGGTGATGGAGACCTATGACCATGACGCTCTAGAGATTATTAGAGGTATGATCTATGTCTTATCCACCTTATCTATAGTTCTTATATACATAGGTTCCATTCACTTTTTCCTTGTCACAAACCTCGTTCGAGGATCATAGATTCCGGTGGAGCAGTTGGATCGATCCTTATGATTAGAGACTCATACTAGTGGGGATTTGACAATTACACACTGGTTCCGGTAGTGTGATATTACTATAGGAGGAAAGATCTTCAGTTGGGATCTCCTATTAGTGGTGTCGAGGCCTTACGACATCATCTTGGGTATGGACTAGTTATATGTAGTCCATGCTGAGATCGTCTGTTTTAGGAGAAAATTGCGATTTTTCCACGAGGATGGGATAAGGTTTTCCTTCACTGGTGAGAGGGGAACCTTTGCAGCATAGGATGGAATTTCTTAGAGGAGGGTGCAGCTGATCACTCACCAGTTGGCTGGCCTCACCCTTGGTGCGATGGAAGATAGGAGTCTGAGCTTTCCTTTAGTGGTGGGCAAGTATAAGGATGCCTTTCCTGAGGATGTTCTGGGATTAACTCCTCATAGAGAGGTAGAATTATATATTGAACTATACCCCGAGACGACACTGATATCCACACCGGCATATCGAATGGATTTTTCGGAGCTATGTGAATTGAGGGTACAATTGGAGGACTTGCAAGAGAAGGGGTTTGTGAGGATTAGTGTTTCACCATGGGTAGCCTCAGTGTTGTTTGAGAACAAGGAAGACGAGAGCTTGAGGCTATGCGTGGACTTCCGGAACCTGAACTAGGTTACTATGAAGAACAAATATGCACTAAAAAGGGTCGATGACCTTTTAGATTAGATGAAAGGAGAAATATGGTTCTTGAATATAGACCTTAGATCCGACTATAATCATCTTTGGGTACGGGATGAGGATGTACCAAAGATATCCTTCAGATGTTGGTATAGCCACTAAGAGTTCTTGGTGATTCCCTTCGGCGTGACCAATGCCCCCAACAGTGTTCATGGGACTCATGAACATGATCTTCCAGCCTTACCTCGATCGTTTCTTCATAGTATTCATTGATGACATCTTGGTGTACTTGGTGTCAGAGGATGAGCATGCTACAATCCTGTGGATAGTTTTGGATACACTACGAGAGCACCAAATTTATGGGAATCTCTCGAAGTTCCAGTTCTGGATTTGGGAGGTCCACTTTCTGGTACAGATTATCTTTGAGGCTGGAGTTGCAGTGGATCCAGAGAAGATAGAGGTAGTGCTTTCGTGGGAGCCACCCAAGAGCGTGACTAAGGTGCAGAGCTTCTTGGGGTTGGATGGATACTACCAGAGGTTCGTTCCTGACTTTTCTAGAGTAAAAACACCATTATCAACCTTGAAATAGAAGGGAAAACTCTTCGTGTATACGGAGAAGTTCCAGAAAAGTTTCCATGAGCTGAGGTAAAGACTAACGAGTGCCCCCATATTAAGACTACCATAATAGGGCATTGGGTATGTACTCTTTTTCTTTGCATCAGGGACCAGACTGAGTTTTTTCCTAATGCAGGAGTAAGAATCAATCACCTATAGGTCATGGTAGTTGATGCAACATGAGCAGAACTACATGACCCATGACTTAGAGTTAGCAATAATGGTTTTTACCTTAAATATGTGGTGACACTACTTGATTGGTGAATGATTTACCATCTAATCTGACCACAAAAGTCTCAAGAATATCTTCACACAAAAGGAACTGAATTTGAGATAGTGGTGATGGCTACAATTCCTCCAAGACTATGACTTTGAGGTAGTCTATACCCATGGGAAGGGAAATGTGGTGGAGGACACGCTCAACAGGAGGTCTAGTTTACAACTACTGTGTGAGGAGACAGATAAGCTAGCCATGATGCATATATCTTTCATGGATGGTGAAGGAGCTGATTACCTTCAGTTGATGATTTTCACTCCTACACTACTAAAATGAGTTAGGGAGGCACATCTTGTAGATGTTGACTGTGAGGCCCGATGTGCTCATTTATCCTCAGGACAATCTCCTGATGAATTTTTGATAGGTGGGGAGCACACAATCCTTTTTAGAGGAAGCACTATAGTACCGGTGATATTACATGAGGATATGTTTATGGAGTTCCATACATCCCCTTTGGTGATACATCCTTATGTGGTTAAGATGTACCAAGACCTCCGAAGTCAGTACTTGTGGCTAGTGATAAAGAAAGTGGTGATAGAGTTCATTTCAAAATGTCTCACTTGTCAGTAAGTGAAGGCCGAGCATCAGGTCCTTACAAGATTAGCACAACCACTTGAGGTAACAGAGTGGAAGTGAAATGGTATCTCCATGGACTTCGTGATGGGGTTACCACACACTTCCAGGGGTAATGATTCTATCTGGGTGATCGTTGACTAACTCACCAAGTCATCTCACTTCCTACCCATCTAAGAGCAGGGATCAGTAGAGGGATTGGGGTGCCACTATGTCTAGAAGATAGTGTGTATAAACAAGGTTCCTTTGACAATCATCTCATACCATGATGCATGATTTATATCCTGGTTGTATAAGGAGTTGTAGGAGGTGTTCAGGACTTAGCTACGCTTGAGCACAACTTTTCATCCCCAAAGGGATAGTCAGACGGAGTAGACTATACAGACCCTGGAAGACATGCTTCATGCTTGGACCTTGATTTTGTTCATATTTTGGAGGACCAACTACCACTGGTGTAGTTTTTATTCAATAATATCTATCACTCCACCATTAGCATGACACCGTTTGAGGCCTTGTATGAGTGGCCATGCAGATCAACTCTATGCTGGATAGACCCAGGGGAGTCAGCACTTATGAGTATAGAGTTGGTATGGGATACCACTGAGAAGATGTAGATCATCTAGGATTGGGTGAGAGATGCATAAAGTAGGAAAAAATCGTATGCTGACAGGAGATGAAGACCCTTGGAGTTCGAGGAGGGAGACCATGTTTTCCTTCAGGTATCACCCCGACAGGGATTGTGGATATTTGGATAAGGTAGAAATATATCTATGAGGTTCATCAGACCTTTAAATATTATAAAAAGAGTTGGAGAGGTGGTGTACCACTTAGATCTTCCCCCATATATGCACCAGCTGCACAATGTTTTTCACATGTCACAGTTGAGGAGGTACGTGCTTGATCCATCGCATGTCATTGATTGGGGAGAGCTGGACATTGATGATGGGGAGATATTTGCAGAGTTCTTGGTGGAGATAGAGGATCGATAGGAGCAGGTTCTTTGTGGAAAGTTGATTCCTATGATGTTCATTCAGTGAAAACACAAAAATATCTAGGATAACACATGGGATCGGGAGGCTCAGATTCATGCTTAATACATCCATTTGTTAGATAATCCCTTGTTTTGGCTTTCAGGGAAGTTAATCCCTAAAGTGGGGAGAATTTAATATCCCCTAATTTATATATATATATATATATATATATATATATTTTAAAATTTTATAAAATTATTTCGAGACCACATGCTTTGACGACACGTGATTCCGAGGCCTGGTGAACCCATAACATAATTTTGAACTTTTTTTAGTTTGTTTAAGTAAAAATGTAAGATACTTTTTCTAAATTTTAAACCAGTGCTTGGATAAAAAATACAAGGGAACCATTGAACTCAGAATGCTGAGATTCTCCTAGAAAGAACTTAACTTTGACCGACAAGGGTCAGATGGAAAAGTTAATTTTCGGACTTTTTGGAAAATAATAAAATAACTTAAAATGTTATTTTATTTATTTTCTCACCATTGAGTGGCATACGACAGTGCTGTTGTGCAGCGACAAGGCACATTAAAGGAATCTACTTAATAGATTGTTTTTGTGCAGTGTAAGAGATACGATATTTCATAAATGAAATAGTGTAATGACGTGACATCACAACGTAATAGAAACATGACAATGTGTTTTATTTTAATGAGATAACACGTTGGGGGAAATAAATTGGTGGAATTTCCTCTGGAGAACCTATGGAGAATGCCTCTCCTAAGATGAACGCTGACCGTATCACTAGAAACATTGATGCTTTATGATAAATAGGACTGGGAAGCGATGAACACAAACAATGCTTGAATCCTCGAGGGATGAGTGCTTCAACGACAAACGTCGATCGAGGTAGGGGTTTATTCGTTTTACTTCTTCCCCGTTCTTCATTCTAAATGATGAACGTAGATTAACCCACAAATAGGTTGATATATAGATCATCTATTATTTTAAGAAGGTGATGTTTCTTGAGATTTATATTTAGGATTAAATTATTGTTGGTAGAACATCATCCCCAAACCTCCCCTTATTTTAAAACTCTATCACAGAGTGCGCAGGGAAACATGAAAAATTCCCGATTCCCTGTACTTGTGCATTCTTCATGACCGAGCATTTTGAAAGGCACAGTAAGGTAGATTCAAGGGATTTATAGGGAAGGATATACCCCACGGAGGTCGGAGGCGCAATCAATGCAAAGAAAGGACCACCAGTGCAGACCCAATGGTCTGTAGAAGAGCCTGCCGGTGTGCCACGACGGCACGCTAGGAGGAGCCACCGGCTGGGCCGGCGGCAGGGATGCGGCCCCTTAGCCACATAGATAGAGAAACCTGTAGCATCTGTCCATAGATATCAGAGGTACACGTTCTCCAACCGCATGCCGGACATCCAGCTGGCCATGTGGCGGTAGGCCGCGGTCAACTGACTGTGGTGGGAGGCATTGGCCCCACGGATGACCCGCAGGGTGAGGGATGATGGACGAGGCTTCTAGACACATCCTGGCCTGAGATACCGGTCTACCTATGGAAGAATGGGTAGGCTGTGGGCCGCCCCAATGGTCTGAACGCATACCAGTGGGCTGGACCCACCCCATCCACATGGAATCGCGGCCCAATAGACCAGACCCAACCATCCTCTTTTTGAAATAAAGCCAATATCTTTCAAATAGGGCATCCAATTGATGAGCCATTTAAGGATTTGGAACCCTAATGAAGAGGATAATATTTTGTAATTCTATATGGAGGATTTCATGGAATTTGAAATTCAATGAATGGCTTGGAGATAGGTTCTCCTAAGATCAAGCGTGCTACGTGCAGAAACCCTGCAGTTGGATGAGACCTAAAGACTGCTGACGAGAAACCATGTGTGGATAGGATACTATGGCCTAGTGGGAAGTGGATTCTGTATGAACCAGCAGGCGTACTATGAGGAGTGACTTATGTGTGACCCAATAGACCCACATTACTCAACAAGAGGATTACCTTAGTATGAACATATGTGGGAAGTGACTTATGTGTGAATCGACATGCCCACGATGGGGAGAAGCTTCTATGTGACCTAACCTACCCATGGTAATCATAAGGTATGAGTAACATAGCAGTTATAAGGTTATTGGGAAGCAGTTTATGTGTGACTTGGAAGGCCCACTGTACTCATTGATGAGGATTTCTCTATCAACCCATGGTGTTCGATGACGTGACTAATGATCTTACTTTCCTACTCTAGAATATACCTTGTGTGAGCTATCTTACTTCATGATCTTACTTAGTGATCATGGTTGTGGTTTTTTATGTATTTATTTATGGTATTTATTTTGGTTTTTGGGGTCTATATTGAGTATATTGTTACTCACCCATGCATGGGCTTTGCCCGCACATGTTGTGTCCAGTGCAGACGACCAACGCCTTGACGGAGGACTTGGTCGCTTAGGATTCAATGGTTCCCAATGAGACCAGGCAAGCGGGGAATAATTCTATAGCTTCTTGTAGCTACTCTATACTTACCCATCAGGTGAGATTTTTATTGGATAGATATCCAGAGTTTCTTTTGTAATTTCCTATTTTACATTTAGTCTTTTCTTAGGTTTTTATTCTGGCCCATTTTACTTTCTGTTGTACTTTTACTTAGTGGTTGTTTAGTGGAATGATCATTTAATTTTCTATATTTGGGATATGTTTGTGTGTGGGTTCATACATGTACTCAGGAAAATACCTCCCACTTACAGGTTGATGCCTTCGGTTCTAGTCACCAACCCCTGATCTTCGGGAGGAGATCTTGGGGTATGTCACATCACATGCCCTGGGGGATGAGTCGTGATATTAAATTGATCCCCAAAACATTTTCCTCTAAGAACTACTATATTTATATTACATTTAGATTTATTATGACAGTAAGGGTCTGTATATGGCCTTTTATGACATCCCCCACATCTTTACCTAAGAAAGAGGTAATGGATGTACATTATTCTTATGAACCTACTTCAGAATGATATTCTTTAGTAGTATCTTCTTCAATTGTAAAATATAGAGGGTAATTCATGTAATCAAAAAGAGATTCATGGAGTTATCTAGTAAAGATATGTGCATAAAGGATTTAGAGTTAATATGGGATACCAATGATGTTGATGAGAATATATTACATTTTTGTTAGGGTAACACTTCTCATCCCAAGTGTTTTTCCCTAACTAGAAGTGTAAAGGGTCTTGGTGGATGAGTCTTAGGTGTATAGATTTTTTTTCAGGATCATAGTAGTAGTTTTATGGTTGTGTTTTAACCTAGTGATCAACTTAAAACATCATAGGTGGTGTAGAACCTAACATACCTTGATATAATTTTTTTCATATTGATCTAAGAGTAATGAAACCCATCTTGTCTTAGAAGTATTTATAAAGTGTTAAGGTATGTTTCCCTAAGTACAATGTATTCCCAAAGTATAGATTCCCTTATATTGAGAATATCATCAATGGAATCTAGTTGGGGTTGATAGACTTTCCATATTTATATACTCAGTGCAGCGGTTTACCAACATAATAATATCGAAAAAGAAAAATTATTGTTCCTCATTAGAGTATTTTTTTCAAACATCTAACGAGGCCTAGAATATCCTCCTAATGAGGGGGGGGGGGTATAAAATCTATGAGAACACAATATGGCCTTTTTATTTTCTTGGACACTTTATTACTCTAGATATGTCAGTATAGACTCCCTCAACCTCCATCAGACTATGTCACTAATGGAACCACAATAAGAGTGGTCTTGGTTATGGATATTTATAGATGATTCAGTTGTGATATAATTATACCATGGGATTGATTAATCAAATTTTAGGCTTTCTAATCATCAATTTTTTTTGTTCCTTATAGATGAATCATATTTTCATTTCCCTTTATCCTCAATATCATTCGGGGTAGAAAAAAACATGTGGAATATTCTTATGGATTAAAAAATTCTAATTAACCCTCATATATCATTTAATATAGCCTATCAATAAATATAAATCACTCATGGATCATGTGTCCAAGGAATATATGTTTGGGGAAATAGTTTAGATGATTCCTCATTTCATCCACTTTGGGATTCTTAATTTATATAATATTGATCATGTTGTTTTCTATATCACATATGATGTATATGAGAACTTTCTAATTCATAATGAAATATAATATATTCTTCCCCTCTTTGAAAGATCATACCTTTTGTCCCTAGAGAGATCCTTGAGATTTAGACTCAAAAACATTCACACACCTAATGAGGATTCATTGGCGGTTCCTCATAAAAATGGATTAATTTAGGGGTTGGATATTGTATCATAGTTTTTATATCTACCTTCATTTATATTTTCATTGGTGGGTGAGTAAGTATATTAAATTTCTTCTTGGTCCAATACATGGAGTCATCTAGGTGTTTATATAACTTATAAAACACTTAGATTCCACCTAGATACATTAGGGGGATAAGGGTTAGAGATAATTTATATTGAACATTTTCCATATATATCCCTATATGTTGATCCTATGGATGTTTCCCATTGAGGGAATATGCAAGGACATTCCATTAAGTGATGTTTTTGATGGAATTATCATTCACTACCTACAATTGGAGAGGTCAGTAAATATATTCCTTTAAACTACAGAGAATAACTAATAGAGTGACATTTAATAGAGATCCTCCCATTTATTGATATACCTTGCTATCCAATTGGTGTAAGAAACAACGAAATTCCCCTTAAATATCTAAATATACCAACATATATTTCATCCCTATTATTTCTTATGGGTCACCAACAATTAGATAGACCATGAAGAAATGTATGTGAGGTATTTTTATTTGTTTATCGATGAATTAAAGTATGAAGAACTCATACTTTTGAAATTTTGTAGTGGATGAACATGATCCACCTATTCTAGATAGTTACTTTCCCCATGAAGTACTAGGACACATAATATCCTGAGGGATTATAATAGAGATGTAAGAGAATAAATATATACATTATAAGAAACCTCATCAAACATATATTCACTCATGGGTAAGCTTACCCAGTATTTGGGGTGAAAATGATCTAAGGTATATGAATCTTGCTAATTTATTGGAGGATATGCCACATGAACAAAAGAATATATTCAAACTTGGGTTTATGGAGTAACCAAATTTGACCCCACATGTCCTACCAATAATTGAAGGTTAAATTTACTCCATTAAAGGAATGGGAAAAAATACCTTGAGTGTCATCTTAGTTAGACTAGTAACCTCTGAGGAGCTCATAATTAAGCTACCGGTAACCTCTTTCTTCTTGATACATGTTGGGGATTTATTCATCCAAAAAAATTATTTCAACGACTTCAGGAATAATTTATGAGGAAATAATTCCTTTTAATTTTTCAAATATCCAATGATTATAGTATTTTTCTTTGATAGGTAGATCCCCAATACCCATGGGCTACCTTTAGTTCCATGTGTAAACACCACCCACATAATTTAATTATAATAGTTGATCCTCTGAGTGAATGTTTTCCCATCCATTTTTATCACATGTGCCAAGCTCTTGGTCATTAAGGGGATTTACCATAACAAACTTTAATGCAGTGTAGGTAAATTTTACATACTCAATAACACCATTAAAGGGGATAAGAGGTTCATCGTTCCTCTATAATACACTATATATACCCCCTAAGTTTTATGCTGTATCTCTTAGATAGGAATCCAGGTAGTCTTCTTAGGCCATCAATTTATTTCCCTTTAATTAATGGATAGTTATGGGACATGGATTTTAATTACACATAACTATTATTTATTCACTAAGATCCATCATTGATGATGTTTTAATGGGGCGCATTGACAAACAATTTTTGATGGAACTGCTCCCAATCAAGAATACAAATTTTTTATCAATAATTGTAAAGTATTTTTGGTGTTTACTAGAGGCCATAGGATAGGGGATAAGTGTCATTTATCATTTTAAATTCCTCCAAACTAGTATACTAGGTCTAGGGAATGGGGAAATTTTTCTTTTGAAAAGAGGTACAATTAGTGAATGACTATGAAAACTCTAAGTTCATATCTAAAAAATTACTTATTAAGGTCATGTGAATGCATAAAACCTATATAAAACACATATCCTATGTGAATTATTAAATAGTATAGTATCTTACATAACTCAATCATGATAACCGCAATCCTAGGGAATACAATAATTTAGCTATAATTTTACCACATGTTTTTACAGGAACTTATTTTGAGGTAAGAGATGATAATGACATATTTGAGCTATCTTTTTATTGCACAAGAGGGGAAAAATAAAAATAAATACACTATCCCCATATAGTAATGTTCATATATTTTTAGTCTTACTCAATTATCTAATGAAATACATCAACACATTCAGTATGTGGTCACTATTGTTTTGGAAATATTTACCCGATTTTGGATGCGATGTGACCCAGACCATTGTAAGGTATACATTCGAGCATTGCTGATCTAGGGTCTTTAGGTGTTCACAATACCTAGGGTATACGACATTCTAGTTGATGAGGAAATTTAATTTTGAACACAAGTTGTATAATAGATATTTTTTATATCTTTCATCCAACTTCTTGAGAAAAAAATATTGTTAGGCTTCATATGGAAAAAATACTGGGATTTTATCCAAGGAAATAATCACCCACATGATCTCACCATAATCCAATTATTTTACATAAGGAATAAAATATTACAATGTTATAGGATCATCCCCAACTAAATTTATAGTATTGAAGTGGGCATCCATGGGTGAGAGTGATAAATTCTTCCACTGTGACACATTTTTGAGTAGATGAGTTAAATATCAGGATGTATCTTATCAATATATATAGTTTAATTTACAACATGGATCAAGATTATGTAGTTAATATGTGTAAGTGAATAATATTATAACCCCTTAATGGGGTAACATGGTGGGTACGTGCACCCCATATCCTTTTTTTATCATTTGTTATTTTCAAACCAAACCCTAATGGCTACCATACCTCTAGTGTATAAATAGAGGGGAAACATATTGATGGATTTATGGAAAAAACATATATATACATTTAATGGATAAAAAAACACCCACACATAGATACCTAAAAAGGGTATTTTGGATTATATCTACCATTGGTTATGGAATATACATATTTATCTTCTTCTTGTTCAAATTCAATGGAGGTGGAAGTGATGTTACTATCATCTTGTCTTTATCCTCATTGGGTAAGGATTATAAATGATTTAGAGTAATGCACCGTTGATGTAGAATGTTGGAATTATATCCATAGTGTAGATTATACCTAAGAATAATATTCTATATATCATAGTGAGGATCTCTATGACCATTTATTTAACACCTCAATATTTTAGAATATATTTATCTTTAAATAAATTGTATGGTTCTGATTACTTGTTTGACGTGCAACACCAAGATTGAAAATAAAACATGATATATTATAACATAGTACTTAAATTAATAGGTATGAATAATATAAAAAACATTAAGAAATATATATTTAAATTATTCACATTATTTAAATTTATTTATTAATCTACGGTATATAAGTGCTCAATAATTAGTAAATTCATTCTAGGTTTAAAAAGTAGGTTTTCTTCAAAAAATGTTTTTACTAAACTATGTGGATTAAAATTTTAATTTATATATACCAAATTTAAAATTTTATTTTAAAAAATTATATTGTATTTTGATTCATCATATCAAATTTATCTTATTGTACATTTTTATTAATTTTCTAAAATAATTTATTTTTGGGTGAATAATGAAAAATACTGATTTTTATAAAACTAACATTAGTTTTAATTAAATCAAGTAAAAAAAAGTAAAATTATGTTCCTGATATGATTTAAATTAACATAGGTATCCTTTGGTTATATATAATATAATTAATTATATATTAATAATAATTATACATAATTTTGTTATAAGTTCATTTTTGGGCATGAAAATTCATTCGCCTAAAATCAATTTTTTTGTGTGCAATGTATGTTTCTCTAAATTAATAAAATAAATGACTATTTAATAATTAATTTAATGAAATTTATTTATTATATATTCAATAAAATAATTGTTTATTCATTTTATAGTTTTCACTAGGCATGGAATAAGAATAAATCCATTTTTATACTTAAAAATTCATTTATCTAAAAATAGTTTTCATTGCATTTTGTGTGCTTATTTAAAAATGAATTTATTAAAAATATATAAATTGAATATTTTAAATTTATTCCATATTTATATTTAGTATAATTAATACAATTTAATATAATTGAATTAATTTTTCCTCATTGTGAATATTTACCATGATAAAGAATTTTTACTTTGGTAAAAGTGATAAAAATGCATTAAAACTACATGGTAAGGATAAAATGCCTCTCTAAAAATTCTCTTTACCATATTGTATAATTTTTTTTACATAATACACGTTTAATAAGATAAAAATTTATTTTAAAACATTATTTTGAATTTTGGAACCCAAGGTTGACTTTTGTGAGGAAAATTTATATTTTATTCAAAATAAAAACTATTTTTGGGTATATGCATTTAATGAAATATTTGGAAAATTAAATTTGTATTTTTATCATTACAAAGTCCAAAAACTTACTTTTTGTATTATCCAAGCAAAAAAATTCATGTAAATCGACTTATTACTTGATTTCATGGTTAAATAATTTTTACTCATAAATAATAATTTTTACTAAAAACAATTTTTCATTTATTTTGTGTTATTTTATTAAAATAAATTTATTCCACCTATAGAAAATTAATATTATAAAATGGATTTCAAAATTGGGATTAGAATGTAAATATTTTTTTTAGAACTCCTGTTTTAATTTTGGCAATATAATTATGTTATCATGGTAAAAATTTAAGTTATCACAGTGAAGGTTAAAATGGGTTTGAAGTGGTTTAATTAAGAGATAATGCTTAAAATTAATCCAAAACTTGTCTAAATGTTATTGGATGAGTTTATTTTAACTCTATCACATCTTATATTATAATTTTTTATGGCTTTGTTCCTCTTAACATAATTATGATATATATATATTATATAATTTTTTGTAATTTTACGTGTTCCCTTCCACTCACTTATAAAATGAAACCTCCTACCATTTATTATTCACAAGTTTTGATCCTATATGTACCACCATAGGATTTTAAAAGAGGAAAATCAAATTCAATTGTGTATATGACACGCAACACCAATCTTAGAAGAGAATATAACACCTCAATATTTTAAGGTATATTTATTTTCAAATAAATTTAATCTATTTGATCTTTTTAGGTGAATGAAACATTTAAATTTTAAAATAACACTATGTTCGATATCGTATACAAAATGAAATACCTAGATTCAACAAACTGTGAAATAGTATTTAAATATGACTGTTATAATGTAGTCGTTAAATTGGTGGGTATGAATAATATTCAACAAATTAG
The DNA here is from genome assembly GCA_963277665.1 of Viscum album. NCBI lineage: Eukaryota > Viridiplantae > Streptophyta > Magnoliopsida > Santalales > Viscaceae > Viscum > Viscum album. The sequence goes on from OY728143.1 coordinate 1,213,864,918, forward strand.
GATATATATATATATGGGACCTAATCAGTAAAAATGAATTTATTAATTTTTATTAATTAAGTACTCGGTTTTTAGTAGAGTTATTTTATACTTCTGAAATACATTTTCTTAAAAAATGAATTTTTATTGAGAAAATAATATAATTTTATTATGTAATGTATATAAATTTAATATTATAATAATAATATCATTTTTTAAATCATAATATCAAAATTATATTATGGTAAAATTTCCAGATTTTTTAGAAAAGATTTCTTTTCAGTGAATAGTGAAAAATACCATTTTTATTAAAAATTGTATGTCTGTTTGAACCGTTTGAAAAGTACCATTTTTTTTAAAATTGTTTAAAAGTAAAATTATTTATATTATATTAATAATAATTCCATTAAGTTAATTTTAATCAATTTCACAGTATATTTTGTTATAAAAATATTTTTTTACTTAAAATGAGCATTTTTCTAAAAAACAGTTTTCCCTTGCATTTTACTGGTTTAATTTTAAATTAAATTCTCACACATATTAGTTTTTTAATTTTAAAAATATATCCCATATTTTGATTCATTGGTTAAAAATTTATCAATTATTTTCCTTTTATTTTTTGTTAATATGAATTGTAACCTTAATAATTTTTGTTACCACGGTTATTGGTAAACCAGGTAATTAATGTTAAAAATTAAATAACAAGGACTGAAAAATGACCCTAAAACTTGAATTAGTTTTATTATACGATTCAATTTCATTAATAATCATCTAATATTTTTTATATTGAATTTTATTTCCATTTGGATGAAATTATGACCATTATAGTATTTTATTTCAAGAAAAGTAAAATACATCACACTCTTGTTTTTAATAACTATAATATTTTTAATATGGGCCTATACAAAGAATATGTCTAAATTTAAATAATTTATTAAAATATAAAATATTTATAATAATTATGGTAGTTTAATTTTAATTTTTTGTGAATAAATAATTACATTAAATGCCTACACAACATTAACTCTATAATTATTCAATTAATGTAAAAAATCAAATAAATGATATTTAAAATTTCAAAAGTGATATAATTTGAGATAAATAATGTGATCCATGAATTTTATAGATTAACATGAAATTTCAGTGATGTAATAATTTTTTTTTTAATTCTATGTTTTTTCTTGATATTATTAAAGTCAATGTAATGAATAGTTATAGAAATTTTCATTATTGATATTTTATAATAAATAATATTTTATTTAATGGTATAAAATTACTAAAAATAATAAATTTGGAGAAATTAATGGATATGGTTAATTAGATATACCATGGTCTATTTATGGGTCTTTTTACATTCTATAGTAACATTATTTTCCCTTAGAGAGTAGAAAAATTTAATAGTAAGGTAATTGTCAAAAGGGTTAATAGGGTGTTAAAACTAAAAGATATGGGTGAAAAATTATCCAAAACTTGAAAAAATTTTATTATATGAAATTATTTAGACTTATAGAAACTTTATATTTTAATTAAATCAATTTATATCCAATTGGTCATGAAAAATAATATATATTAATTTAATATTTTAAGAAATTCCATGAATTCCCCTCCCCTTAATTATAAAAGGGAACAGATTCCATCACTTATGTACACCATGTTTATCCTTGTATATCGACCAATACCTTAAAAGTAATCTTATAAAAAACCATATACAAGTTATTGAGGTTATTTCTCTTCCAAAAATATCAATCCTAGGTCTCTTAAGAAGTGATCTAAAGGGATTCCACTGAAGAAGAGGTAATCATCTTTACCAAATATTTCAAGTTTATTTGTTATTATAATTCATCTTAATGTTTTGTAACCATAATAAAATAATAAATAATGTATAATAAAGATAAATATATATTATTAATATTATGGTAAAACCATATTCCTTTTTTTCCATCATACTAAAAGTAGAATCATTGCTCGTGCATACGTACAACTTACCATCTCCACAGAGTAGTGTAATTCATTTTTCATCACCACTTTACGTGGATGGTTATAAATATGGAATTAATAAATATATATTATATATATTACATAATAATAATTATTTAAATTATAATTATTATTTAATTTTTTTTGTTACATTCATCAAAAAATAAAAATAGTGTTCATGTGTACGTACGACCTACCGTCTCTATGGACGATGTAATTCATTTCCCTCTCTATCATTATGGATAAATATATAAATATATTTATATATTTAATATATATGATATATATTTAATATATATGATATATATTTAATATATATGATATTAAAACTATAAATAAAATTTTGAATATTATTTAACTATGATTAAAGTATAAGGACTAGAACTATAGAATAAAAACATATATAAAAAACAAAATAGTTACCACCCGAAATATTGATTTTAATAATGAATTAATAATAAATGGGTAATGATATTATTATTAAATAATATATGATTTGATATATATGATTATGGTTTTTTAATATATTTATAATAATTCTACATCCATTATAAAGTATGTTCAAACATGAAAAAAGGAAATTGAATATGAGATAAGGGTTTCTCATTTCACATTTACTTCTGTGAGACATATGCTATATTCACCACTTATTTCTTTTGTGTGGTGTATATATTTCCCCACTGATATTTTATATATTGAATCTATTTGTCTTTATAATATTTAATGTTTCATTTTAATTTATTTATTTCATGTGGATTATGATTCAAAATAAATTATAGTGGTAAGGGTTTATTTCTCAATCTCATCATTATTCCAGATTGTTTATTTTTAAGTCTTAGCTGAGGAATATTTTTCTTCATTGTCCTTAATTTATAAAAAATGTTTTAAAAAATGTTTTAATATTCTATAATTATTTTCTAAATTAATTTTTACCTTTTTATATATTTTATGAAATGTTTTAAAAGGAATATTCATGTTGTTTTCCAAACAACATACTTTTCGATTTTTATTAAAAAAGTTTGAAAGAAATGTTTTTTAACTTGTAAATCATGAGATTAATTTCCCACCTTCATGAAACCTAAATTATTTTAAGATTACTATAAAATTATAAAAAAAAATTTTCCAAATTTTTTTTCTTAATTATGTGTATAGATTTTAGATTTTTAATATTATTTTCAAAGTAAAAAAGGGTATTTTCCTAAAGAAATATTTTGGTAATATCGTTAAATTATTTTCATATATGTCAACAATATTTTCTGAATATTATGTTTAGGATGTAATCTAATTATACCATTCGTAATATTTATTGGTAAGGTTTATGATCATTTTGAATGGGGAAAGTATAGATTTTCTATATGACTAGTTCTTCCAATATAAACAATTTTTAATTTTGTTAAGGCATGTTGATTCAGTTGTATTATTTCTTAATATTAGGAATGAATTGGGATTAATAAATTATGTATGAGACCTTATATATCCCATATATTCATTAGTAGGTCTCATGAGAAAAACTAGATCGAGTTTTGGTTGAGCCCTAACCCATTCATATAGATTTCTATGTCAGGGCCTTTATAGTATGTTTAATATGTCAAACATTATGCATTCCATCATTATGACATTTAGTTATTTATGTCAATGTGATCATTATATTAGTTAGAGTGTCCATGAATATTTTTCTACCTTATGTGATTATTTATAGGTAATTATGTGATCATCATTTATTCATACTATATTATTCTTCATATTTAAGTAATTGATTAAATGACATGTGTTTTAAATTATTTAACTTTCCATATTGATTATGCCTTATTTTTTCAAAATATATTCCACTATATGTATACCCTTATGGAGTATTAGAGCTCAACCATTTATTATATTTCCCTTCTATAGGATTCCAGAATGTTTATTATGATTTATATATAGGGATATGATGAAGGGAATAATTATGAACTCAAATAAAGTACTATGTTTTATTTTATGATTTCAATTGTAATGTGAAATTCAAATATGTATATAGTTTACCAAGATTAATAAACTATTATATCATTAAGGATGTGATTATTTATATCTAGTTATAATGTAATAAAGTATCCACTGACTCTATGATACTAGAGTTGGGGTCTTTAGAGTTGGTATCAGAGAAAGTTTAGTAGAAACATTGGGAACTAGATTTAAGAAAACACAGATTAAGAAACATAACCCTATGATGGACATTGGGGATAGATATAGAAGAAAATCCTAATGTTTTTGGTAATATAGAGATTGTGTAGTTTTTTCCTCACAATATATCCCTATCTAGATACTACAAGTGGATGTGGTTCTAGCACCGATGTACCTAGGGGTAATAACTTAAAACAAGGTGTTATTATTGGACTCACGCATTACTTGGTACATGAAAACGAGCCATAATAGTCACCTCTTTATACACTCTCAGGGGATATTCTTTGGTTAATTCACATTTTCTTTACAAAACATCATGAAATATTTGAATAGATAGTGTCCATGAATAAACTAGGTTAAACTTAATGTGATATATATTAAAAATAAGCTGTCATGATTAAGAAATCCTATATATGATTATTACTAACTATGTGATTTACAACTATGATTAGCATTAATCACACTGTACTTTTTGGTTTTTTTAAAGGAATGAAACTAGAAGGAACTGAATTAAAATTAAATGTGATAGATAATGTGTCGATGTGAAAAAATGGGATGATGAATGGGTTGAATAATTTTATGATTATTCCAAATCAGTTACCATGATACATTATTAACAAATTCCACCTTAACTAAATCTCAGAGTCACCAAATAAGAGAAGTATGAATTCTTCTAAGAGCTTGAATAGTGGTGACCATAGAGGAAAGAAGGATATATTTCCTTCATTTTATAAATGAGGAAAGATAAACCTAGGAGAGTGTCTCATAGGAACATGAAAATATTTTATCTTTGGAATAAATGACACAAAGAAAGAAATTATTGTGGAAAAATGAAAATTTTGGTTAATGTAATTAATGATAATAATGTTCTCCTTAAGGTATTATTAATGGTTGAATTTTTTTAATGTGGAAAGTATGGTCATTATAAAAATTTATTTCTCAATGGAAATATCATGAAGCAAATAAGTAAGGTTTTATGAGTAATGGTTATACTGATGATGAGAAATATACTTAAAATGATATATGAATTAAAGGGGGTATTAAATAATAAAATGAAAAATAATTATTAATGGTTTAAGAATAAAGTCGAATGATTAATGTGTTTTATTAGATTCAATAATTATGTAATATGAGTATTTTATCAATGATATTATGGTTATAAGAAATATAAAATGTATAATGATTGTACTGCAATACTATTTCTGTAAGGATATGAGAGAATATTTTGAATGGTACTGATGACTAGGAAAATTTATTCAGTGGCAAGCTGATTTTTTTGAAAACACATGATTGAGGGAATAAAAACCTTAATATATACTTGATGTTTAGATAATATTGATATATAGATGTTTATGGGATATCATCAGTGACCATTAAATTGGTTAGTGATTTGATGGTTTATGTTCTCTTTGATATATTTTACTCCATGTTTGAATTTAAGGAATATATTCTTAAAATTAAGATTTTATTTTTGAAAGCATTCATGTTTTCATTATATTTTGTAGGTGATCAAGGTATTAATATATTCAGTATGTGACATAAAGAGATACATTATTTAGTTTGGGTAATCTAACGTTAAGTTAATTTTTGAAATTTTGTGGCCTTCATTCTAATTTTTTGGAATTTGAATTTGGATAATAGTATTTTGGATGAGTCTTATGGTTAAATATTTATGGAATATATTTAGTTTAAATTTGGGTATTATTGTGTTGGTTGGAGTTATTATCTCAAGAGGGAGGTGAATTGATATCCCAATAAGAATTTCTGTTAAAAACTAGTTTAATTAAAAACCCCAATTCAAAATAAAAATGACCAGTTATTCAAAATAAAAAATTAGTATAAGACCTAATATTTTAAAAGATTCATCAAATCATTATTAGTGATAAGTTAAAATAATATGAAAACTATTATAACTTTTGAAATCAGTTTACTTAATCAAATACGTATATAAGCACAAGTTAATATTAAATATCAAAGTAGTGGAATTTTTTATAGTTTAAAAAAATATAAGTTTGAAGCTTAAAAATGAAACAAAATAAAAAAACATAGAAAAATTAATACAAAGGGTTCCATATCGATTTGATACCTAATCCCATCCACTTGGAAATCACCAAATTCCAAGTAGATTATATAAATAATCTAGATCCACAACCTAGATCAGGTAAAGATAATATCTAAAATCTATCCAAGACACACAAGGACCTCTTCCACAATAACTATGGGAATAAAATTAACACAGTCCACAAAATGAACTCTTCTACAACACCATTGGTCAACAAAGGTAAAGAGAGAGAAGAAGATATCTTGTATCTTCCAGTTTAAGTGCAGGAGACCGTGCATGTTGGTAAATAGACCGAATAACACACTACTCTAAATTAAATGAAATAAATCGAAAGAGTATAAAGATGATGAAAAGATATATTTTCTCAATCTTATATGCTTAAAAAGCATTAGTATTCTTATATGTAGCTTGGAGAGGATCTTGAGTTGTTTCTCTAAAAAATCATTAAAACAAATCATCTTAATCTCTTTTTGTCCTGACTATTTGAAGGGAATCATATGTTTGATATGATTCAATATTCCATAGTATATTGTAGGTAAGAATTCTTTGTGTAATGTTGTTTAATAACTTACACACTTGATCATGTGTTTTCACTTAGATAACATGTATGTATTCATCTGTATATTGCACATGAGGGTGAATTTATTAAATATATAGCAATTTAGGATGGCTATACTTTTTAAGAAACAACCATTCAGGTAAACAACATCCTTTTACGTAGCTATGATTAATCTTTAATGTTACCTGTAATAGTTTAAGAATAATCATTAAAATAATACTCAACATTAAATTTGGTAATATAGCCATTAGAAGTGTTTAATTGAAATATAACAGAATACCGATGGTGGATCATTCTGATTGTGACTCATATCTGGTGGTGAGTCAGGCCAACAATGAGTAAGGATTATGGTAGGTCATCTAATGGTAGGTCAGGTCTGGTGGTGAATTATGTTCAGTGGTGACTCATCTCAATAGTGACTCTTATCAAGAGAGACTCATCTCAATGGTGACTTGTCTCAATGGTGACTCATCTCAATAGTGACTTGTATCAACATTGTCTTATATCAATGGTGACTCCTCTGAATGGTGACTCATCTGGTGGTAGGTCATCTACAATGGTGACTTCTTTATTGTGGTAGGTAGCGTTTGGTAGTGACTCAATATTAACAGTTACTCTTTTCCAGTGGTGATACATACTTGACAGCGACTCATCCCCAACGATGACTCTTTTCTAATGGTGAAACATCTTCAACGGTGTGTCAAATTCAACAAAGACTCATGTTTGGCAGTGGGTCTTTTCAATACATAGCCCAAATTTCCCAGATTTAATTATATTATAAAATTCTATCATAAAACATTAAAACCTTTAAACACATAATAAACATGATTTTTTTGATAATTAAAACAAGTTTTCCATCAATCTCCCATTTTTTTGATCACAAATCATGGAATTTTATGAACTATGTACAGAATAAACCTTGGTTTAAAATAAAAAAAATTAACACTTTAAAAAAATTTTATTGTGAGATTTTGATAATAAAAATTAAAACCATAAAACAAAAGATAAAATAATTAAAAATATATCAAGGAAATTAAATAAAAAAATGATATCAAATATCTGAAGTAACAAACAATTGAAAATAATATCAAATGATAAAATCATTATAAAAAATAACATCACTGTAAAAATAGTAAATACATTCCATATCCATTATCCCCTTTTTGAGATTATCAAAAAGATAAAATAAAAACAATAAATTTAATGAGGAAAAAGATAAATGAGAAGATAAATTATTATAAGGGAAAAAGTATTGAAATTAAATTAAAAAATATATACAACAAAAGTTACAAGGAAGAACCTATCAAATACTAAAGTCTAATCTCAATGCTTCTTAGCTTGGGTGCTAGGAATAAGAGGTGATTTTCTCTTGTCACAAGCAGAGGGAACATTGGTATAGGCTGATGTAACCGTGGTGGAGGATATAGGGACAATAGGTAAAGAAGGAGTCTTACAGATGACAACTGGCTGAATAAGTTGGATAGATTCCATGAGAGTCACACTAAAGGCCTGGAACCGAGTATGTACAGGTGGATATTGACCATAACTAACATCAACTTTGAAAAACTCTGGGTTAGTGGCTGGAGGTGATAAATGTGCTATCATTGCAATAGCCTCATGCGCTACAACTATTATTCTAGAAACATGGAGAAAAGGATTCATCAGATTGATGAAGTATGTAATGATATTTTCTCCCCTTTCCATGACACTAAAAAAATACCTTTTTATCCTCCATAAAAAATTAAGAATAATGTTCTCCACTTTTAACTAATTAACATGTTCCTTAAAATCTTGTGTAACTAGAGGAATACCAAGGTTTTTAGCAAGGAACTTGAAGTGAGAGTTGATCTTATGCTTGGTGTTGATCAACAAAACGTAATACTTTATAGCCTTGGTAATAGTTTCTCTATCATCTATTACTTCATTGAGGCATTACTTAACCATCTTATTAACATGGTCACTGTTATGCCTAAACAGCATCAAACTCTCCTGAGGGATATCATGAAATATTTTGTAAATAGATCATAAATCCTTCATAACCACTGATCTGATTAGATCAACATACAAGGAGGTAGTGGGAGGTGGATCACTATAATTATAATCCATGGAAGATATATTCTCCAACCTCTCCATCAAGGAATCCATACTAGATGAAAAATAATTCTTCATCTCCTCCATCACTAATCTCAAAGATTCCAGCTCACCGGAAAGTCTTCTATTATCTATCACCACTTATTGAATATGATGAATCATTTTAGACTTTATGTGATGAATCATAATCTCAAACAAATACCTCAAATATTTTTCTCTAAGCTTTGTGACCAAAGGAAGTTTATTATTTATAATACTATCAAAATCAGATACGATCCATTCCCTAAAAGTCCCTATGTTATCTCAGATAAAAACATCAAAAGGCACAAGTTCAACGATATGAAAAGGTGAATACAAATTCTCAACATCAACCTCTGCTATCTTAGATCTAGCAAGTACATCTGAAGAAAACTTCTTAAGATCCTATGTGGAATCTATATGTTCCACCATTAATACTTTAAGATCCACTCCTACTCATACTGGAATAATAGCTCCACCATGTTTTGGTGTACTAATATCATTATTTGAATCAGGGAAGTCTATTTATAGACTCACATACCCTAGATATCTTTACCATTCTTAAAGATCTATGTGACCTAACCTGATAAAAGACACAATAATAGGCTCAACAAATACAGGCTCAACAACCAACTTCTCATCAACTAAATTCTCACTAAATGTAGGATCAACAGATTCACGACCAGCTTTCCCAATAAGATCTCCATTAGTATGGTAAAAATGGTGTCAAGGCTTGGGAATTACTCCCACTCAATAGATGCTCCCAAATCATCTCTAGTAGCTCTATCAACATCTCAAACTAAGATTGATCTCTCCTCAGATTTAGAAGAAACTGACAAGCCTAGAGAGGAAACAAGTGTATGAGGCATCTCAATATCCTCAACACCAACATGGCCATCAAGACTATCATGATTTGAACCATCATCACGGCCATATCCATCACCATATTACTCAACTTTTCTATATCCATATTCCTTATTTGTTCATTATTATTTATTAATATATCCTTATTTTATATTATATTATTCTTTTTCAAAATTTTCATTATCACTGTCACTTCCATTTTCATATCCATTTTCTCTAGAAGATTTATAAGAACTTTTATATTACTCTTCTTCTAATTCTTCAGTTTAATCTTCTTCACTCCCTTCTCTTAAAAGAGTCTTTCTAATATAGAGAGATCAAGGAGGACCAGCTATACTGAAAGTGATAGTAGTAGGGATCTTGGGAATGTCCAGATCATAACCCTCATTGACTGAGAACTCCTACTCATCAATAATAGAGGCAAAAACCTCGTATTCTTCCCCATATGAGTACATAACCACCTCATTTGGATCCAATAAAGGATCCACAAGATTCTTGGGCCTTGTAGGGTGATCAACAAGATTGAAATCATTATAAAGACTGTCAATATCATCAACTTATTTCCTCTTCCAAGGGTTCTAATTTATTTTAGTTCTCTTAAAAATAACCTTGGTCAAACAAAAACCACCACTATTCACTTCTGATTATTCACCCCCAAAAACTAAACCTTTAGCCTCTAGCATGGCTATAATGAACATAGGGTAAATTAGGGAGTTTTAACTAGAATACGTCTTTCACATATCCATAATATGAAAAATCAAATGCCTTAAAAAATTCACCTTATCTCCTCCTTTCATAATTTACAACAAGTATATATCTTGATATCACTTTATAGTCAAACCACATTTTCTTGGGCACAACATATACTGAATAAACTTAAACAGTAAATGACACTCACCATCAAGCCCAGTTGCAATTGGTCTTCTGATAGTTCCATCAGATTTTAGCTCATCCATGGAATTCTCATATTTAAAATAATCATAATTACATGGAATCGATCCATGAAAATAATTTTAAAAAACATCATGAGGTATTCAAGATATCTAGACCATCGATTTGAAGAAACAAAACCTTATTCCCATTTATCTGACTTCGAACTCAGTCTTTATCTTCCCCATAGATAAATTTGACATTCTAATAGAACTTATGAACTAAAATAGTATTAAATGATCTATCATTATTCTAGAACCACTCTACCCATCCCTAGTCTTTGATTAATTTCATCACCAATGATCTTCTCAGCATCTACCATTCAAAATTTACTTCCTTATTAGGAACTATTGTATATTTTTCATGCTATGGGTTCCACGGCTCTATAGATAGTAAACTAGATTATCCTCTATTATTATTTTAAGGATGAGACTCCTCAGGAGTCGACTCAACTGAACGCCTCATTCAAAACATTTCAACGAAGCTGAAGGATTCAGTCAAGGTTGAGGGATGGATAATGGTTGGGAGAAGAGAGGTCACAGTGAAGTTAAAAGGTATGGAGAAAGGGAGAGAGTGTCAAAATTAGGATAAGTTTCTAATTTATATCACTTAGAGACTAAAAAAATTTGAAATAAGAACTAACATATAAATCATAAAGAAACTATATATTTAACCTAAAAATAAAAATTAGAAATGGTGACTTAAATTCCAATGGTGGGACATTACCAATGGTGGGTTATTCTAATGGTGGGTTATTACAATAGTGGGTTAACACCAGTGCTAGGTTAAAACCAAAAATGGGTCCCAAAAAATCAAGTTTAACCAAAATTAATCATTCCTAATTCAAGTTTTATATAGTTCATTATCTCATAATTCAATGTCTTAGTAAAAATATTAATAAGATGATATTTAGTACCAATGTATTCAAGAGTTATATAACCCTTTTGAAAATGGTCTTGACAAAAGTGATGTCTTACATTGATATGTTTTGTTTCAGAGTGGGAAATAGGGTTCATAGAAATGTTTATATCACTTATATTATCACAATTTATAAGGACATAAAAATAGATATCCATAGTCTCAGAAAGTTTTTTTCGTCCACAAAATTTGAGCACAAAACCATCTTTATCGATGTATTTAGCTTCAATAGTATACTGTAAAAAAAAATTTTGTTTATTACTACACCAAGATACTATATACTTTCCCAAAAGGTGACATGTTCTAGAGGTACTTTTTCAATCTAAATTACAACCACAAAATTTTTTATCTGAATAACTCAATAAGTCAAATGCTTGTCCTCTAGGATAGAATAGTCCTAATTTTTTTTACTTGAGGTATTTAAAAATACATTTAATAGTAGGTAAGTGTGAATCTTTTTTTTATGAAAATGATCACACATACACACACTAAATACAATGATAGGTCATCTAGTAGTTAAGTAGATAAGAATTCCAATAATACATCTATAATTGGTTTGATCTAATGATTCCCCATCTTCATTAATATCCAATTTATAGTTGAGACTCATAAGAGTGTCACTAATTTTATTTATACCTAAGAAAAAAATTTTAAAAGGTATTTAATATAATTAATTTGATTTAAAAAAATTCCTTCTTTATTTTGAGAAATATAAAATCCAAGAAAGAATTTCTGTTCACCCATTAAACTCATTTAAAACTATTTTTGAATTATTTTTTAAAAATTAATACATAAATAATTTTTAAAAGATCCAAAGATAATATCATCCACATGGAATTGAAAAAATAAAATATCGTTGGAAAATATTTTTATAAAAAGGGTAAGATCATCTATAATTTTTTTAAAAACCTTTAGAAATAAGAAAATAACAGATCCTATCATACCCAGATCCAAGATATTACTTTAAACCATAAAAATAGTTTTTTAGTTTGAAAACATCATTTTTTAAATGAGCATTTTGAAATCTAAGGGGTTGTTAAATAAAAACATCATCAATTATATAACCATTCAGGAATGCACATTTGACATCCATTTGATATAGTTTTAAATATGTATTTTTTCATAAGAAAGAAGTATTATGGTGGATTAAAGTCTGGATACAGGTGAAAAAGTTGCCTCATATTCTATACCCTCTTCTTGACTATACCATTGTGTAATTAGTATCTTCTTATTCCTTACTATGGTGCTAGATTCCTCAACCTTGTTTCTAAAAAACCATTTAGTTCCTATAGTTAAAGGGTCTATAGGTTTATCAAAAGGTTCCCAAATTTATTTCATTCAAATTTCTTAAGTTATTCTTGTATATCCATTACCCATATTTTATCATTTGTTACATCAGTGATGTTCTTATGTTCAAGATGTGATAAGAATTCTTGATTTTCAACCCGTTTTCTTATAGAATCTATAGTATGTGTTATCTATATATAAGTCTCCAACTACAATATATATAAGGTGGAATCTAATATTACTAATAGTTTATAAAAAAAGGGATGGTCTCCTCATGGTATTCTATAGGTTTTGGTTCAGGTTCTCAAATTTCCTCAAAACTGGATGATTTTTCTGCATGCCTTATTGTAGTATATATATGTTTTTTATTTTTTTTCGAAGTAGATAAATTATATTCATGGTTATATAAAGTGGATTTAGGATCACATGGATCTATATCATCAAACTTGATATTAATAAACCCTTCCACAGTCTTGGTTCTTTTGTTAAACACTTTATAGTATTTACTAGAGTTTGAGTAACCAAGGAAAATTCATTCATCGCACTTGGATACCAAATTTTAAAGATTATAATTAGTGTTAAGAATAAATACTTTGCAACCAAAAACCATAAATTAATTAATATTATGATTTATATTATTCCAAATTTCACAAGGGGTTTTCTTTAAAATAGATCTAATTGATAATATATTAATTATATAGTAGGATATATTCATATCCTATGCTCAAAAGTAGATGGGTAAGTCACATTCATTAGTAATTTTCTAGACTATCTCTTTAAGTGTTATATTCCTTATTTCTATAACTAAATTATGATGGGGTTACTAGGAGTTGAAAAGTTATGACTATAGCCATTCTTATCAAAAGGATTCAAAGTCTTGATTTTAAAACTCACATATATGGTCACTTATTAAGGTCTTAATCCTAAGTCCACTTAGGTTTTCTTATAGTTTTTTATACTTTCTAAATTGAGAGAAGGATTCACTTTTGTGAGATAAAAAGAATACCAAAGTATACCTAGAAAAGTAATATATAAGGATATATCCATAATTATTCCCATTTAAACTAGAAACTCTAGATGGTCCAAACAAATCCATGTGAACCAATATTAGGAGTTGAAAAGTTGAAACATATATCTTTGGTTTGATAGATACTTTGTTCCATTTCCCTTTTTGATAGGGGTTACAAATATTATTATTTGGGAATTAAAGTTTGGTTAGGTCCCTAACTAACCCTTTCATAGTAATATTTTCAAGTGAGTGAATATTACAGTGTCCTAGTATCCTATACCAAATCTAATATTCCTAATGAATGAACTTATGAAAGTATTTTTTTATAAAATTATAGAATCAAGATTAAAATAATACAAACTTTCATTTCTCAATGCATTAAATACTAAAACATTTTTATAATTACAAACATTACAAGAATTGTTTTCAAATTTTACATGAAAACCATTTTCAAATAGCTATGAGATGCTAAAAAGGTTGTATTTTAAACAATCAACAAAAATTACTTTAGAAATTAAAACTAAGTTAGAGTTACCTATTTGGCCAAGGATAATTATTTTTTATCTAGCATTGTCACCAAAGGTGACATGCACACCATAAAAATTTATCAAATTCTTGAATCTTGAGTAATATTGTATCATATGTATAGAATAGATATTGTCCAGGTAACATATATTTATATAGGAGATCTTCAAGAAGGTTCTCTACAAAATAATTTTATACCAAAAATGATTTTGGTAGCCAAATCTTCTTGGGTCCAGAAATGTTAGTGATTAATGACTTAGGAACCCATATTTTCTTAATGGGTTTTCTATTGGTTGATTTCAAACTTTTGGAAATAAAATAATTATTTGGTTCTATTGAATAATAACCAGCATCAACACTAGAACTAGGTATAAATTTATTCTTAATAATTCTTCTCTGTTAAGGTTTATATCCAATATTATTGTTATATTTCTCTGTATTTTGTTTTCCTAAGATTTGAGTGAGGGTTTATCTACCATTAATAAAACTATCTAAGTATTTATTTAATTTATGAATTTATAATTTCAATTTATCATTATCCTTCAAAAATTGATCATTATTTTATTTTTCTACATAAATATTATATTTTATATTAGTAGATAAAGAATGTTGTTTCTTCATAGTTTTATATTTATATTTCATATCATTAAAGGTATCTCAAATCATATTACAATATTTAAACATTTCTTCTTGAGACATATTTTCATCATTATGTTCATCTCCATAATGATTTGAATTATATATAAGAGAAATAGTATGTACCTAAAATATGTTTGTTATGAAGAACATATTTTCTATGTCATTATTTTATTTATGATTTGAGTTTGATTCAATAGATTTATCCTCATTGGTACTATACTCATTGGTAATCTTGGTGGATTTAATTGCTTTATTATACTTCATATCTGTATCATCATACTTACATTTATACTTCATCTTGGGACAATCAGTATTATCATTTCTTTTTCTTCTGAAATCATAATAGGTAACATTATTTGAATTATCATCTCTTTTCTAGTATTTATTCTAATTTATTTTATTATCATACTTTCCTTTGTAGAGTAGTTTACTAAAGAATTTATTCTTCTTATAGAATTTTTTAAACCTTATGGCTATATGGTCTATTTACTCATCACTTTCAGTTGGTGATTACTCATTAATAGAGATTTCAACTTAAACCTTTTCCTTTTGTTTTGATGTAGTGGCATTGAAGGGAACCGACATCCTCTTAGGATCATCATCCTTTTCTCAGTTAACTTTAATCTCTTCCCCATACATCATCCCCTTCTCAATAAATTCATTGAAATTTAGTTTTCTAATATCACGAGATTCTCTTATTAAAACTGATGTTCCCCTTCATCTCTCTGGAATACATCTCAGTAATCACATGATTTTATCTTTGTTTGAAACTAGATTTCCCAAGGATCACATTTTATTAACTATCTCATTAAACTGAAGATACATATCAAAAATCATCTCATATGGTTTCATCTTGAATGTATCATATTTAATTGTATAAGTATTTGATATCATTTATTTCACATTAGTTGTTTGTTTACGAGAAATAGCTAATGTGTTCCAAATGTGATGTTCAGTTTTATAAGAATATGTCCTATTGAAATCTTAATCACCCAAAGAAAAAAATAGAATTCATGTATTTACAGTTATTTTTATAATAATTTTTCATTGCATTATCCCATGTATTCCTAACAGTCTTAGATAATTGATATTTGTCTTCAATAACATACCATATTTAAAAACTCATGCTTTAAATATGCATTTATATCTTTATTTTTCATTGAGAATAGTTTACTTACATTAATTAAATGAGGTTTGTTGGTAGAATAAACTTCTTCTCTACTATCCATTTAAGGAACTAAATTTAGAACTAATAAAAATTTAATATAATTAAAACACAACTAAAATAACAGTTAAAAATATTTTTGAACATCCTATAATTCTAAATGTTGGTCAGAGTTAGTATCTCAATAGGTGGTGAATTGATATCCCAATATAAATTTCTATTAAAAAAATACTTCAATTAAAACCCCCAATTAAAAATAAACGTGAACAATTAATTAAAACATCATATCGATATAATATTGAATCTTTTAAATGATTACTCAAAGCTTGATTAGTGGCCAAATAAAATAATATAAAAATTATTATAAATTTTGAAATTAATTTACTTAATAAAATACTTATATAAGAACTAGTTAATATTAACTATCAAAGTATTGGTTTTTTTATAGTTTAAAAAAAATTTGGTTTGAAGCTTAGAAATAAAACAAAACAAAAAAACACACTGGAATTAAAACAAAGGGTTCAATATAAAACCTATAACTAACCCCCTCCACATGGAAATCACCTGCTGCCAAGAAGATTATATAAATAATCTTGATCTACTACCTATATTGGGTAAAGTAAATAGTTATAAGCTGCCTAGGCCATGTAGGGAGTTCTTCCATAATAAATGTGGGAATAAAATAAACACAACCATACCAATACATCTTCTCCAAAACTATGGGTAAAAAAAAGTAAAAAGAGAGAAGAAGATATCTTGTATCTTCCAGTTAATGAACACGAGATGGTGAATATTTATAAAAAATCCAAACAACACACTACTATAAATTAAATACAATAAAAAAAGTGCCTATATAAAGATTTTGAAAAGATAGAGTTGCTTGGTCTGATGTTCTCAAAAATATTCAATCACCTTGTATGTATCTTAGAGAGGAGATTGATTTATTTCTCTGAAAACATAGTAATACAGAGAATCATAATCTCTATTTTTCTTAAATATTTGTAGTTAATCATATGTTAGATATGATTCTATATTTCATAGTTAGTTATAGGTAAGAATGATTCATGAAAGGATATTTAGTAAGCATAACACTTGATCATGTGTTCTCACTCAGCCAAAATGAATGCATTCGTCTATATATCATGCATGAGAGTGACTTATTTTAATATATAGATCTATAGGATTGAGTGAATATTTTAGGAACAATAATATGGATATCACATATCCTCATACTTAGATCTAACATACTCTATAATTTTCCCAAAAATAGATTAAAATAATCCTCAAAATTAAATTAGATAATATATCTGTTAGAAGTATTTAATTAAAATATCACAGAATAGAGATGGTGGATCATTCTTTTGGTGGATAAAATCTGAATGTGATTTAGGAAAATTATGAGTTAGGATGCTGGTAAGTTATATGATAATAGTTCAGGTCTGTTAGTGACTCATGTTCAGTGGTGACTCTTCTCAATGGTTACTCAGCTCAACAGTGACTCATCTTAATGGTGACTCTTCTCAATGGTGAATCATCTCAACATTAACTCATCTCAATGGTGACTTGTCTCAACAGTGTCTCATCTGATGGTAGGTTATACTCAGCAGTGACTTCATTCTGGCAGTAGGTAGAGTCTGTCAGTGACTCAATCTTAATGGTGACTCTTTTCCAGCGGTATGATATTCCTGATAGTGACTCATCCTCAATGGTGAGTCTTTTCTAGCAGTGAACCATCTTTAAATATGAGTCAAATTAAATGGTTACTCATGTATGGTGGGGGTTCTTTTCATTACTTATCCAAAATTTCCTAATCCGCCTTATATTATAAAATAGTAAAACCATTAAAAACATAAAAAACATGATTTTTTGATCATTAAAATAGGGGTTCTAACATGTTGGATAACTTATATTAACCATTTTGGTCTTAGAAAATATCTAGAGATAGGAGGAATGAATTTTTATTCTATTATTGAGATAATGATCTATTAAATATTAATTTCAGTGTTTTATGCATAAAACTTCCTATTGGATATTCATTTATTGAAGTAATATTGGAAGTAAAAAATTAATCTAAGCATATATAAAGTATGAAATTATGAATATTAAATAAAAATATATTGAGTCACTCTATTTCCTTATTTTCATAGTATAAATGGTAAATGAATTCCTTGAGTATAGGAAAAGGATCTTAAAATAAAAAATTTATCCTATTAACTTTATATATGATGAATCAATGTTCTTTTGGACCATCATAGATTTATTATTTTGTGGTTGTTGACTTTTTATTAATCATTAACCTTGTTGTGACCAATGAAATCTATCACCCTCCATAATAATTTTAGAGTTATGCTTTTTCCATGTCCACATATTCACTTCCCACCTATGTTCTCTTACATGGAAACCAAGTTATGTGATTATTTCGGATGACCTTCATACTTCCCTTTCTCTCTTCTCAAGAAAATGTTTTATTAATCCTTCCCATGATGTGGAATTTTAGGAAGGTTATTTTCAAATGTCAAACCATTGATAATTGAGATCAAGATTTAATTGTGAAGACACAATTTATTTAAGGTGGGTAGAATGTAACAACATAAAATTTTAAAAGAGGAACATCATATTCAATAGTGTATATGAAATGCAACAAAAATATTTGAATATAATGAAAGATAAATATTTTATGGTATGTTTATTTTTAAATAAATTTAATCTCATAGTTTATGGTGCATGAAACCCTAATATTTCAAAATAACACTATGTTCGATAGACTATACAATACATAACACTGAGATTCAATGAACTATGGAATATTATTTAAATATTACTATTATAACCTAGCTATTAAATTGGTAGGTATGAATAATATTAATCAAGATATGAAATATATATATAAATATCTTACTCAACACAAATTCATTGATTAATCCATATGAAATATGTACTCAATTTTTAGTAAAGTTATCTTATTCTTTAGAAATACATTTTCATTAAAAATTATTTTTATTGAGAAAATATTATAATTATATTTTAGTAATTTATATAAATTTTATTTTATAAAAATAATATCATTTTTTAAATCATAATATCAAAATTATATTAGGGTATATTTTTTGGATTTTTTTTGAAAAGATTTATTTTACAGTGAATAGTGAATACTAACCATTTTTATTGAAAATCATATTTTTGTTTTAACCATTTGAAAATTTCCATTTTTTAAAATGGTTTAAAAGTAAAATTAGTAATATTATATTTTGAATAAATTAATTAAGTTTGTTGGAATCGACTTCATGGTTGGATTTGGTATAAAAACATTTTTATACTTAAAAATGGAATTTTTCTGAAAATCTATTTTTATTTTTATTTTTATGGTTTAATTTTAAAGTAAATTATTCCAATTCTGTATTTCTAATATATGAATAATAAATTTAGCAATTTTCAGTACCATGGTAAAGGGTAAATCAGGTGAATAAATTTAAAAATAAAACGATTAGGACTAGAAAATGACCCCAACACTTGCCTTAATCTTATTGTATGAGTCCATTTTATCCATACCAATCCAATATTCAGTTCTATGTAATATTATGTTTATTTAGATTATATTAAGACTTTTATAGTATTTTATTTCAATAAAAGTGAAATATGTCACACTCTTGTTTTAAATAACTATAATATTTTTAATATTGGGCTATAAAGAGGATATGGTTGGCTATAAATAATATTTTGAAAGATAAAATATTTATATTAGTCATGTTAATTTATTTTTAATTTTTAATTTATATATAATTACATTAAATTTATACACAATGCTGATTCAATAATTATTCAATTAATGGGAAAATCAAATAAATGATATTTAAAATATTAAAAGTAATATAATTTGAGATACATAATGTAACAGAATAATTTTATAGATGGCCATGAATTTTTAGGGATATAATAAAATATTTTTTTGAATTACATGTGATTTATTGATATTATTAATGTCAAATAAATGAATAGTTCCAAAAATTTACATTATTGATATTTTATAATAAATAATATTTTATTAAATGATATAAAATTACTAAAATATTATATTTTGAAAAATTAATTTTATATGGTTAAGTAAATATACCATGGTCCATTTATGGGTCCTTTGGAAATTTATTATATCATTATTGGCCCTTAGAGAGTAGAAAACTTTAATAGTATGGTAATTGTCAAAAGTGTTAACGAGGGTTAAAACTAAAATATAAGGGTGAGAAAATATACAAAACTTGTCTAAATTTTATTGGATGAAATTATTTAGACTTATATTTACCTTATATTAGAAATAAATCAATTTAGATCCATTTTTACATGATAAATAATTTATATTAATTTAATATTTTAAGAAATTTCAAGAATACCCCTCCCCTCAATTATAAAAGGGACCCTTTACATATTTACACTAATTTGAGCCATATATATCAAGAAAAACCTACCCATTAATCTTCTAAAAATCTTCATCCATGTTATTTATGTTATGGACCTTTAAAAACATAAATCCTAGGCCCCTTAAGAATATATGTAAAGGGAGTGAACCAAAGAAGTGGTAATCATCTTTATCGAACATTTCAAGTTTATTTATTCTTTTACCTTTTTTTCATGTGTTGAACACATCCTAAAATAATGAATCTAGTCCCATAAATACACTGATATGTTATTATTATTATGGGAAAAAATATTTCATCTCATTTCCAACCTACAAGATGTGAAAACATTACTCATTTTTACGTACGACTTACCATCTCCACATAGCGGCGTAATTTATTTTTCATCAAAAATTTACTTAGATGGTTAAAAATATGAAAATAAAAAAATATATGATATATACGACATAATAATGTTTTCTAAAGGTTAATTATTCTTTACCTATATTTTTTTTAATCAGCCAAAAATGAAAATAGCGTTAATGCGTACGTACAACCTACATGAATTGTGTAATTCAATTTTATATATCTATCTTCTTAGATGACTATATATATATATATATTTAAAATATTTAATATTTAAAAAATAAATAATATTCAATATATGATAAAAATATGATAAAATTATAAGTACTAGAACTACTGAATCAAATCATACATGAAAACAAAGTAGTTACCACCCAAAATAGTGATTTTGACAATGAATTGATAAAAAAAGAGTGATAAAATAATAAGTAAATAATATATGGTATGATATATATGATTATGGTTCTAAAATATATTTATAGTAAATATATATTCATTATAAATGATGTTAAAATATGTACAATGGAAATCAAACCTGACTTAAGGGTTTCTCATCTCACTTTTACTTTTGTGAGAAATATGGTATATTCATGGCATATTTATTTTGTGTGGTGTATATACTACCCATTTGATATATTATATTATTAATATATTTATATTCATAGTATTTAATGTTTTATTTAAATTTATTTCTTTCACAGGTCTTATGATTCAAAAGAAACTAAAGTGGTCAGGGTTTATTTCACAATCTCATCATTATTCAGGATTATTTATTTTTAAGTTTTAGATAAGGAATATTTCCCTTCCATGTTCATGTTTTATATAAAAATATTTTCAGAAATTATTTTACTATTCTCAAATGATTTTTGAAAGTCATTTTCACCTTTTTTACTTTTTAAAAAATTTTCTTAAAGGAATATTCCTATCGTTTTCCGAACAACGTACTTTTTTATTGTTCTTAAACAAAATTAAAAGAATTTTTTTAACTTATAAACCATTAATTGAATTTAACACCATCATGAAACCTCAATTATTTTAATATTTAAAAGTTTAAATTTTTATTTTACAATAAAATTATTTCTTTATCGTGGGTACATCTTTTATATTAAAAAAATTATTTTCAAAGAAAAATGGGCATTTTTCTCAAGAAATATTCCACTAATATCATTAAAGTGTTTTTTTATCAATGTGGGTAAACTTTTTGGAATCCTATGTTTAGAATATAATATAATGGTACCATTAATCATATTTATTTGGATGGTTTATGATCATTTATAATGGGGAATGTATTGATATTCCTTATGACTAATTCTTCTATTATAGAATGTTATTGATTTTGATAAGGCATATTTATTATTATTTATATAAGTAATTAATTGGAATTAGTATGTTATTTTAGGGGATTTATATATCCCTTGATGCATCTATAAGTATCATTAGAAAATATTTCTTCAGTTTTGGATGAGGCCTTACCCATTTATGTAGATGTCCTTGTTGAGGCCATGAAAATATGTTTTAGATGTTTGTAATTATGAATTCCATATTTATGAAATTTATTTGTTTATTTACATGTGATTTTTAAATTAGTTATAAGATCCATGGATAAGTTTCAAGGTCATGTGATTATTTATATGGCATTATTTTATCATAATTTATTCCTAACATATTATTCTTCATGTTCAAATTATTGAATAAATGACATGTTTTTTTTAATTATTTACCTTTAAATATTTATTATAACTTATTTATTCATGATAGATTCCACTGTACGCATACCCTTAATGATCATTAGAGATCACCCCTTTCTTATGTTTCCTTTCTCTATGATTACTGGATGTGTATTATGATTGAAATACATGGATATGCTAAATGAAATAATTGTGTACTCAAAGAAAATGGTATTTTTTTTATTTTTTTTAATTGTAATGCTAAATTAATCTATGTATCTAGTCTACCATGACTACTAAACTATTCGATCCTTTAGTGAAATCCCTTATATCTAGTTCTAATGTAATCAACTAACCAAAAAATTTGAGCTACTAGAGTAGGGATATTTACACTTTATCTCAACCAATACCTTCCCTAAAACATTCCTAGACTCATTACACTAATCATAGATCTTATAGTATTTCCAAATGAATATCATTTTGAGGCTTAAGGTGTAATGAAAAAGTTATTTCTCAATAAAGTGGTATAACTCTTAATAAAGTAATTTTAATTTTATTTCTCACTCCACCTCCTATAAATATATGCTATACTCTATAAAACAATTGATTAATTATATTAAATACTCTTAATTTTTATTATTATGATTTAATAACCATTATCCATCTCTTTTATATCCTATGGTAAACGAAAACATCGACCGTGTGAATGTTTGGGCTACTACCTCCACCAAGCTATTTGTTTTGTTTTTCATCACCACATCACATTGATGGTTATAGTGATGTATTTACTGAATACACAAAATATTTATGATATTATTATAGTGTTAGAAATTTTAATTATTATTTAATTTTCTTATCTTTCATCCATAAAAAATTCGAAACATCACTCATGCGTACATATAGACTACCATCTCTATGAACTGATGTAATTCAATTTTCTTCACCTCTATATAATAATAGAATTAAAATTTAATATAGTGATTAAATATGACACTAATGAAATTATTAATATTATATAGATTATAGAACCATGATCAATTTACATGTAAATGGACTTTCAAATAGAAACATGCATGAAAAATGAATCAGATATCACTTAGAATAATGATTTTAATAAATAATTGTTAATAAAAGGGTGATAATATATTATAAGTAAATCATATATTATATGATATATTTTATTATGTTCACAGAATATATTTATTTTAAATATATCAATTTCATATGAGGTTAAAACATGTACAAATAAATATGATACTTGAGGTAAAGGTTCCCCATCTCTGTTTTACTTCTATGAGATATTCACCATATTCAGCACTTGTTTATTTTTTGTGGTGTATATACTTCCCATGAATAAAATTTATGATTATTTCAATGATTTTTTGGGATTTATAGATCCTTATAAGGTTCTTTCTTTTATGAGGTTTTTATTTCTAGATTACTAATTAAATAAGTTGTTTATGTTTCAATATCATTTCTTATTGGGATTATCTTGGCTAAATTTCCATTTAAGGAAATTATATGGATACTATCTATCAAAACCCATATATTTTATACTCTTATGTTTATTCCTAGAATTTTTTTATATCAATACCATTTTCCTATCTTTGGTGCTTAAAATTTCTGAGAATGTTTTTTAAATAAAAGTTTTCCTTGTTTCCTTTTTTTTAAAAACTATTTCTTCCATGTCCATGGTATTATAAATTGTTTTTTATAAGTTTTTACCTATACCTGATTTTTTTAAAATTTAATTTTAATTATATTTTAATTTATTTAAATTTTTTAATATTAATTTTTTAATGAATCATTTTTCCAAACTTGTTTTTAACATTTTATAAAGGTGAGAAAGGAATTATTTCTTTTAATATATATGACATCAAAAGATTCTACCACCATCATGACTATTCTATATTTTTAATATTCCTTTAAAATATTCTAAGTTTATTTACAAATAAAATAAATTTATCAATATTATGGAAAATTATATATATATTTTTATCAAAGGATATGGATATTTTCTCATGTTTTTAAGGAAATATTCGAATGGTATATTAAGGAAATTTCTATTCTATGTAAACATACTTTAATAATTTTTATGCTTCAATGAGGATAAGATTTTATAATACTATCCATTTTAGTTATATTTATATATTATGATGATGATGATTTAAGGATTATTCTAAAAATACCATTTCTTATCCTAGGTTAAATTATTTAAGGATGAAACCTTTATGCAACCTGTTTCTTTTTCATAGGTTATTCTATAATGAAATAATGGAATCAACACATTTTCATTTCCAAGGGTAATTATATGATGAATTGATGAATGTATGATGATATTGAGGCACACATATGTATTATTTTCATTATGTGATGTGTGGGTCTATTTTATTCCTCTAATGCATAAGAAAATTCCTTATATTTCATGAGATAATTATGGGAAATGAGTTAATGTGATCTATCCACTATGGAAAATAGGTAAGAATTATTTTATCCACTATGATATGGTAATAAGGTGGTGATTCATGATGTTCTATGACATGGGAGATATGTGGTGATACCTGATTAACATTGATATGTGAAATATGTTTTGATACCCGATCCTATATTATATGATGGTATTAGTAGTAAAACTTGAAATATGATATAAATTATATTATTATGATAATTTCATAATATTATTAAAATTTTAATGATTACGATTTGAACTTATGGTTCATGATTGATTTATGATGATTCATCCCTCTTATGATTCATGTATCTTGAAATGATAAATTTTTATTCCATGAATCATGTTTATGATCTATAAAGGATTGGGAATGAACTTTGTATGTTATAAATATAATATCATACCTTTATAAATACCTTATTATTTCATATGATCATCAATTGATATCTCTATTTTTTACCCTTATTTAGATTCTAATCTCACACATTCTTATGTTTACTTTTCCCAGGTTATAAATTAAGGTTTTAAGTTGGGTATGTCAAAGAAGGGTATAATTTTAGAAGAAAACTATGGGGAATGTTAAATATCTATCACCAAATAAGGTTTTTATATATCTATTATCCATATATGATAACAATTTATGGTTCTAGCGTGGATCATAATGATATATAATGAATATTCATGTGAAAAGATATAATATTTATGTTTGAAATGTTTGGGTCACTTCAGTTGGTATAAGTGAAAGGTTTAGTTATTTTTATAGATTAGTACTAGAGAACCATATTGAAAACATTGGTTATAATCCTAAGTATAAAATAACATCATAATTATTTTTTTTCTAATGAAGATACTATCTATTTTTCATATTAATAATTTGATATTTGGATACTAAAATAAGATGTTATTTTAGCACAGATGCATCTAAATGTAATAACCCCAAAAATATTTGGTCAAATATATCCCAACCATCATTTTGGTTCAAATTTAATGTGCCCCTATATACGCTATATTTTAAAATAATGGGGGATATTCTTGGGTTAATTCATATTTTCTATATAAACCATTTTGAATGATTTGAATAGACTATGTCCATGTATTACCTAGTATAAACCAAAGGATTCATAGTTTGAAAAGTAGGTGTCATGATTTATACATCCTATAAATGTTTTTTCACGATTCTATGGTTTCTCACTATGATTATGGTTGCTCATATTATTTTTTTTATTTATGTCAGTGTATGGAAATAGGAGGATTCATGTTATTGATGGAGATGATATATTATATAGTGATTGTACCCATGAGAAACCAAATGAAATGGGATTCAAACTGTGAATAATTGGGACTATGATTTACTAGATATCTCAAGATATGATTAAAAAAATAAACATAAATGATTTTACAAATGAACCAATTAAGTTATAAATGGATTTCAATTAAGAACATAGAGGAAATAAGATTCAACCTCCTACATGTTGAGAATGTAAGGAGAAGCACTCATGGAAATGTCTCAAAGGAATAAGAATTTGTTTTCTATGTGAAAACCAAGTTTATAAATAAATTAATTTTTGAGGATAAATGAAGATATTAAGGGAGGGAGATGATGTTCATCATAACCTACCATTTATAGTTTAATTTATTATGTGTGGGAAATTTTAGAATAATTCAAGATGATTCCATAATCCAAGAGATAATTCCTAGACCAATAAAGGGACTACACTATTCCAATCATTAAAGTGAAATGATTTATGTGTTTATGTTTTTGGATTCAATAATTATGTTATAGGAGTTTTGAATTAGTGATATTTCAGTTATAATAATCATGAAACATCTAAGTATTGTTATGAAGTAGTTTTACTAAAGTATTTGCAAGAATATATTTAATGGTACATATAAACTAGAAAAATTATTTAGCAGTAGGGTGAAATTTTTAGAAAATACATTTTGTAGGGATATATAATCCTTAATATGTGTCTCATGTTAAGATAATGATGTTTAGTTAGGATAAAGTTTTGATTGATACTGATAAAGTAAATTTAATAGTTTATGTAGAGTTAATTGTTTGAATAATTTATGTTTTCATTTAAGTTTTATGGTGATTCTAGTTATTTTACGAAATGGTTTTCATGTATTAGGAGAAAATAGAATGATTATATTCACATGTTTGGTATGTGAAAATACAATATAATTCATGTTTTCTGGGGAAAAATATTAATGTTTATCTTGAAAAAATATTTGATTATATCATTTGGATTTTTAGGATTTGATTTTGGTTAAGAATATTTTAGAGGAGGATTAAGGTAAAATATTTATAGAATGGATTAATTTGAACTTTGTGTGTTATTTTGAGGTTTTAGATATAAATTTATTATATTTATCCATATTGGATAACTTGTGCTAAGAATTTGGTTTTGGTAAATCTCTAGAAATTGAATGAATTAATTTTCACTCTTTAAAAGTTAATTTTTTTTCTTCAGGAATGAAAATTTCATTTGAATATACATTTATAATAGTAAGATATAAAGATGAAATTGATCAAATAAAAACCAAAGGATGAAATTGTTCTTATGAAATTGAAATAAATTTTTATTTATAGTTTCTTGTGTTATCTATCTTGAAAATAGAATATTCCTTGAACTTTAGGAAAAGGACAATGAAATATAATTTTTATTCTTTTACCTTCATTTCTAATGAATTGATTCTAAATTTACCGCTCATTGATTTAGGATTTTTTGTCCATTAACGTTTTCATTACCATGTTATCTCCCATAATCTATTACTCCTTGGATGTTATTTTTCTTATCAATGTCTATATTTTAAGTTCCATACAATGTTCTCTTTATCTGGTAATTAGATTATGTGTTATTTCAGGTCATCTTTATGTTTTTCTCTTTATTTTTAAGAAAGTTTTACTATATATTTATACAATTTGGGTTTTCAAAAAAGTTAATTTAAAATATTTATCTACTGATTTAAAATTAAATAAATGTGAGGGTTCTATTTATTTAATGGGGTAGGATGTAATGACCTGAGATTTTAGAATATATTTCTATTAAAATAAATTATAATTTTTCAATTGATTTTATGACACACAACACCGAGATTAAAATGAATAATAATACATTACAATATAGACCTTAAATTTGTGGGTATGAATAAGATTTACCAAATTATAGAATATATATAGAAATTTTTACTATATTTACTAATGTATAATATATTTGTACTCATTTTTTTATAAATTCATTTTATGTTTCAAAAATATTTTTCCTCAAAAAATGTTTTTATTTCATTTTGTGTGTGAATATTATAATTAATTTCTATCACTATTACAAATTTCATTTGAAAAAATGGATATCAAATTTTGATTTAGTATATAAAATTTATCTTAGAGTGTCTTTTTGGAGTTTTCCTAAAATAGTTTATTTTTGGGTGAATAATTAAAAATATAGTTTTTTTGTAAAACATTAATTTTGTTTCATTAGATACTGTTATATAAAAGCATCATTATGTTTTAAATTTGATCTTAATGTAACATATGTCACCTTTAATTAGATATAATAAAATAAAATAAATAAATAAATAATGAATAATGTTTTTAATTAAATTTATTGATTATATTTTCAATAAAATTATTTTACATTCATTGGATGGTTTTTACTTCTAATGGAGTAAGAATAAATATATTTTTATGCTTAAATATTTTCCAACTTGGAAAAATAGGTAAAAATTGGTTAAAAATATGTGGTAAATCATTAAAATCTCTATAAAATATACCTTTTCTAATTTAATGAGTGTTTTTTGACCAAATATGTGTTTAAGTAGTTAAAAAATTTATTTTAAAATATTATTTTTAATTTGTGTACACAAGATTGATTTTTTAAAGATAAGTTATATTATTTTCAAAATAAAAACTATTTTTGGTTCATTACATTTAATAGAATGGTTGGAATATTTTTTTCACCTTTTTATTACTTGAAAATTTTAAAAACATTTATTTTTTTTTATTTAACCACACAAATTCATGGAAAACAACTTATTACTTGATTTCAAGTTGAAATGTTTTTTGCTCTTAAATCATGTATTTTAATAAAAGCTTTTTTACATGAACTTTTTGTTCTTATATTAAAAGAAGTTTCTTACACTATAGAAATTTAATCTGATAAAATTGATTAAAAATTTAAAATCTGTATATAAATTTTTTAGAATTCATATTTTAATTATTTTCATATAAATTTTTTATTATGGTAAAAAATTTAAGTTACCACAATTATGGTAAAAATGGGATTAAAGTGAATTAATTATGAGATATGGATTAAAATGAATTGAAAATATATCCAAATGTGACTGGTTTAGTTTATTTTTACCCTATCACATATTATATTCTAATTTTGGGTCTCTTGGTGACACTTTACATGATTATGATATATATATTATTTAATATTTTAAGTAATTCTAAGCGTGTACTTTCCCTCACATGTAAAAGGGAACCTCATATCCTTCATTATTCAAAAAGTATAAAAATTGTATATTATCCATTCTATACCCTAATAACTTCCTATTTTATATCCATTTATCCCAGATATTCTTTTATAAATAAAATATATCACTTTCATTCCTTATGGTGTATGCAAAAATAGGTTTCTCAACTAAGAGGTATAACTCTTAACCAAACAATTTCAAATTTATTTATCCTTCTACCTCCTATATGTAACAACCAGAACTTTTAAATAATATTTGTTTCTTGAATTTTTGTGTTATTTTTTTTATACTCAACTAAACTATATCCTTTAATTAATGAAGTGAGTATAATTAAAATGAGACCATTGAGTTTTGACTGTTATATGACCGTTCGTCAATATGACCATTAGTCAATATGACCGTTGAAAACTATACTCTTAAAATTATGATTATTATTTATAAATACAAGTGATCATGGTTAATTAATATAAAAATAAGAGTCAATGACCTCATCTAGTAGACTCGGACCATATGAAGCCCATCTGTCAGAGCTTGGGAAAGAGGTAACATCATTGGGCTTTGCTCTAGACCAAGCACAAGCCGAACTCTAACACATTAATCTTGAACAGAATCACTTAAGGGATAAGTTCAAGCTAATATAAATTACCACTCAAGAATTGTTGTCTGAGCCGCCCCAAGATTTTATCACCATAACACACCTTACTATTAGGTCATATGTAGGTGTTATAAGTGGATATATTACAAGGCCTTAGTTACTTTGGGTAATACCTTTGTATAAATAAAATTTTTATTTCTTATTATTGTAAAATTTTTGAATTTAAAATTCCAAGATAAATATAGGAGGAATTTATAGAAGTTCCATTTTATTGGTAAAATTTGGAAAAATGGTATTTTAAAATATTTTTATATACTTTAAATAATTAATAATGTGAAATTATTTTCAAAAAATGGTCTTATATAGTTGTGATCAGTAAGAAATTTAGAGTATAATAAGATCAACTTAATTTTTAGTGAATAGTAAAGTAGGAATAGTAATATTACCCTTATGAATAGTAATGTGACCAATGTAATAGTAACCTCACATAAGATAGTATAAATATAATTTAGGCATCTTGAATGGTAATGTGATATAATAGCATAAGTAAATAACTGTTTCAGAAATTATTAGTTAAGTATTAGTATTTTTTTGACTAAATAGTATTTTTACTTAAAAATTAAATATCTCATAATTAGAAAATTATTTTAATAAAATAGATTTACTTTTTGAATTCAGAGAATCAATATTAGGTTAGGGTAAATTTATGATATTTTTATAAAATGTTTTTTTCAGTGAATAGTAAAAATACAGATTTGAGTTTTGGTGTGTTTAATGACATCATTAATGATGTAAAAATGATGTAATAATTATAGCTGACTTTTGAATATTAATATATGTTATTATGTGTCCCAAGTATCTAATACCATGGGAAAATACCATGGTAAAGCCCATGGTTTTGCAAATACCACCGATGAGGTGTCACTTGGAAATTAATAAAATATTCCCTCACTTTTTCTATAAATACCAACCCATTCCTTCATTCCTTTCATTCCAAAATACTCCTCAACTAAGATATAGTATTTTTACCTTACAATAATTCCTTCCAAGGTTCCCTCAATCTCCCCAAGGTTCAAACCTTCAAGCTTCTGAAGTTACTCTTCAAGGTAAGTGAACCTTTCACCCCCCACTTTTAGTCATGGATTCATTTATGTTATATCTTATAGTTTCCATTTTATTATGTGGGGGTATGTTATTCTATATCCTTATTACTATCCATTTTATGTAAAATTGATGATATACCCTTTCCTATCTCATCAACTGATTTTATGAATTTTTAAGTGACGCCGTTAGGCTCTCGAATTTTCGTAAAAGAAACCACATCTTCTCTTTTCTTTCAAGTTTCATTTTCATGTGGTATATCATTCAAAAATCCATAATATACTGTTATTTAAATTTTATTCTGTCCCTATACTATTTTATGAGTTATTTATGAGTTTTTAACCAATTTCTCTCTCTTTTTAATTTTTTCTAAAACCATGTTGTATTGCATTTATGTTGTAGAATTTTCTTCTCAAAATCTCTCTCTCTTTATCAAGAAACACTCTAATTTTTTATATGAATACCCAAAACTGTTTCATTTGTAGAGGTATCCATCAAGAAATAAAATAAGGATATATTTTATTTTGTAATTTACATACATAAAACCCTTATTCCCTTTCCATGGGTTAGAAATGACATAATGATCTTGTTTTTAAGAACTTTTTAAATCATCATGATTTTGAAGTGAAACCCATTTATTTTACTTTTTATGGTTTATTTATGAAATATATGATTATTATATATGTGGATATAATTAAAATAAATACATATTAAGGGTGTGACCTGATAGAGCTCCAATTCATTGGATAAATAATTTAATCTCTAGAGATGAAAAGTTTCACGATACCTTGGTGAATAACCTTGGTAATTTTTATGAAACCTTGGGAATGAACCTTGGTGATATGTTCATGAATGTATAAATTAAATGTTGTGTCCAAATATTCAAGTTATTATTCATGTTCTTTTTATTATGATATTCCTCTTATTCCATTACTCATGTCTTTATGTTTTTCATCAAGTTCTTATTGATATAAAAAGTAAACTGATTCTCTTGCTTTCCTTATAGGGCCTTCGGATCACCCTTTACTTTGATATATGTCTCCAGGTTATGAGATGCACTAATTGTATTTAGGATGAACCTACGATGAATCCTTACAAGTGTATTAGATTTTTTTTTATGTTTTCATATATATTGTTCCTGATTTCAAAGACACGAGACTTCAAAGATCCTCTGTTTGTAAAATGTAATAAAAAGTTATGTAATAAAAAGAAGGGATGCCATATTTTGTATAAAAGGACAGTTTAGTTATTTATGGAAATTAGGCTATGAAAAATTTAGGAAGAACCCTATAGAAAAGTGTGAATATATTAAAACTTCCTTGTATTTTGGTGAAATATTAAGTAAGTGGTTTTCGAAAAAATAAATCCTTGTTTGGATATGAACAAGTGGATGTGGATCTAGAACAGATGTACCTAGGAGTGAAAACTCTGACAAGGAGATTCAGGCTTGACCTGGGGTATCTTGGTATAAGATAATGAGCCTTGATGCACTCCTAGTTTGACACTCTCGGGGGATAAGTTTAACTAATCACAATATTTTTATGAATTATTGTGAAGGATTTATAAATAAATGTAATTGTTGTTAAAGAATACTATGTTTAAGCATGAAGTTTTAAGATATAAAAATCCTTTATAGTTAAAAGATTCACAAATAAAATAAGATTTTAACTAAGGTTTTATTATTCTATAAAATGGCGGGTAATAGGAGGAACCATGCAAATGGTGACCACAATGGACCTTGTGATGATGGCCCTTAGATGGAATCCGAAATGGAAACTTTAATGAGAATGATGAACTGACTGACTCAAGTTATGGGAAATAACTTGAATCAAGCTTAGAAACCGATCTCCCATGCGAAGGGAACAACATTATGTTGAGTCCTTTATGCATTAACGACCACCAACCTTCAATGGATCTACCGACCCATTGATTACTGAATAATGGATCAACTCTATTGAGAAGATCTTTTCTGTGCTCTGCTATTTGGAATAAGAGAAGGTCACCCTGGCTATTTACTATCTAGAGGGAGAAGTTGATCAGTGGTGGGAACTGATTAAAAAAATAGGTGCAAGAGTAGGGGTTGAAGATATGGAGTGGGAATAGTTTAGAGAGATATTCTTTAATAAGTATTTCCCTCGTTTTATGAGAACAAAAATAGAGAAGGAATTTCTTGTGTTGAATCAAAAGGAGAATGAATCTATTGGAAGCTAAGAGATGAACATCACATGACTTTCTTGTTACACCTTATTATTTGTCATATATCTTAGTGGGAATATTTATTGATTCTTTTATGGACTAATAACTCATCTACGAAATAATCTATCCAACCAAGACTATGATAGCTATGCGGAGATCGTGCAGAGTGCTATGAAAGTCGAACTGGAGTTTGGTGAGACGTAGTGGTATCATAAATCCAATGACAAGAAGAGATCAATGGAGCCCAGCTTGGGGAGGACTTTAATCAGGGAAGAAGAGGTAAGCAAGTGCAATGTCCCATGTTTAATAAATGTGGGAATAAGTATTCACGGAACTACCTGCTTGGGAGTGGGAAGTGCTACAAGTGCAGAACAGACGACCATATTGCACAGAATTGTCATAGTGAAGTGAATCCTCAACTTCCCAACACTAAAGACAAGGGGAAGATGGTGAAGGCCCTACCTGATGTCCAATGCTATAAGTATAGAAAACTTGGGAACTTTTCCAATCACTGTCTAAATCCAAGGGCAGTGGTGGGTAACCACCATCAGCCTTATAAAAGTACAAGGAATAAAGGTTGTTATTTTTCTATCATGAAGGATGAAGTTGAAGCACCAAATGATGTGGTGGAAGGTAATCTTGTTGTTCTCTCAAATATAGTAAGTACATTGTTTGATACTGATTCTAAGAATTCCTTTATTTCCTCTAAGTTTTTAAAGAATTTAGAATCATCCCCTAAAATGATAAAAGTAGAGTTATCAGTCAAGACTACTGGTGGGATTATCCAAGCATCGTTAGTGTTTATAAACTCTAGTTTTTTACTTTAGTCCGCACAATCTTATCACAAAACTAGTAGTTATTCCCATTCAACAATTAAACATTATACTAGGGATGGACTGACTCTAAAAGTATAATAATAAGATCAAATATAGAAGAAAGGAAATCTTAGTAGTCTTGAATAGAAAACCTATGGTTATCTTCCAAGGAGAGATATCTCAACCTGATCTATGTCTAGAAGAACCTCCTATATCCTTCTTTATGGAGTTGATTGGTGAAGAAGAAGAAGGAAATGAGAGGTTAAGGATAGAAAATGTCCCCATCTTCCATGAATACATTGATGTATTTCCTGAGAAGTTACCCGAACCTCCCCTAGAAAGAGAGGTAGAGTTATTCATTAAACTCATACCTGGATCTCATCCGATACCAAAGACCCCATATAGGATGGAAAATGTGGAGCTATAGGAATTAAAGAAACAACTCCAAGATATTTTGGAGAAGGGGTTTATCTGAATGAGTGTGTCCCCTTGGGGAGCACCTATTCTCTTTGTAT
Source organism: Viscum album (assembly GCA_963277665.1). Taxonomy (NCBI): domain Eukaryota; kingdom Viridiplantae; phylum Streptophyta; class Magnoliopsida; order Santalales; family Viscaceae; genus Viscum; species Viscum album. Next base: position 1,213,899,672 of record OY728143.1, read on the forward strand.
ATAAGAAGGATGGATCAATACAGCTATGCATTGATTATAGAGAACTGAACGAGATCACAGTGAAGAAAAAAAAACCATATTCCAAGAATTGATGACTTATTTGACCAACTTAATGGGGCTCCATTCTTCTCTAAGATTTATCTTCTTTTTGGTTATCATCAATTGAGTTTGAAGAAAGAAGATATTCCAAAAACTGTCTTTCAATAAAGATATGGGAATTATGAGTTTGTTTTTATGACCTTCAGACTGACTAATGCACCTTAAATTTTTATGGATCTGATGAATAGATTATTTAAGAACTACATTGATAAATTTGTGGTAGTTTTTATTGATTATATTCTGATATATTTCAAAAGTCACAAGGAGAATGAGGATTATCTAAGGTTTCTTTTGAAAACTCTACGGAAGGAGAGTATTTTTGGAAATTTTAGAAAATGTGAATTTTGTTTATAACTAGTTGATTTCTTGGGTAACATTGTAACCAATGAAGGAATCACAATTAACCCTGCAAAGAAAAAGTTTGTAGAGGAGTGGCCTCCGTGTACAATAATACTGAGATTCATAGGTTCCTTAGATTAACAGGATATTATAAGAGGTTTTGTGAAAAAAATTTCATGAATTTCTAATCCAATAACCAAGTTAACTCGGAAATTGGTCAAGTTTATCTGGAAAAAAGAGTGTGAGGAAAGTTTCCAAGAGATGAAGAAGAGATTGTTTACTGCACCCATGTTAACTCTTCCCTCAAGTAGAGATGGATTTGTTATTTTTAGCGATGCATATTTGCAAGGCTTATGTGAATCCTCATGAAAAATGACAAAGTCATTTCTTATGCATCTTGACAGTTGAAGACTCATGAGAAGAACTATCCTACGCATGATCTTGAGTTAGATGCGGTCATTTTTTCTCTGAATATATGGAGGAATAATCTTTATGGGGAGAAATGTGATATATACACAGACCATCAAAGTTTGAAGTATATTTTCACACAAAAGGAATTGAATATGAGATAGAGGAGAAGGTTGGAACTTCTTAAAGACTATGATTTTTTAAATCATTATCATCCTAGAAGATCAAACAAATCCATTGATGCATTAAGTAGGAAATACCCAACTGTTCTATCCATGATGGGGATTAAAAGAGATCCTTTGATCGATGACCTAGTAAAGATGGACATGGAATTTATAAGGGAAGGGTCATCATCAACTCTAACCCAAATTATTTCTCAACCATCATTACTAGAGAAGATCAAGAAAGCTCAGAAAGAAGATCCTTTGTTACAGAAGAAGTTTGAGGGTGTGAAGGATGGGAAGTTTCAAAAGTTCAATATTGATCAAGAAGGTGTACTAAAATTTTGTACAAGACCATGTGTTCCATATATTCTGGAAATAAAGAAGGAGATGATGGATTAAGCCCATAGATCTACTTTCTCTATACATCCTGGAAGCACAAAAATGTATAGGGACCTTTATGATCATTATTGGTGGGATAATATGAAATGGGAGATTGCTGAATACACTACAAGGTGTTTGGTATATTAGCAAGTGAAGGAAAAGTGAACACTTCTTAAATGGGTATTAAAACCATTACCCATACCAACATGGAAGTGGGACAATATCACTATGGAATTTTTCACTGGTCTCCTGAGAACTTCCAAAAGAAACAATGTGATATGGGTTATTATGGACTGTCTCACCAAGACTGCCCATTTTATCTCTATTCAGGAAGATTTCTCTTTTGATAAAATTTCCATGATTTATGTGAAGTAAGTGGAAAGGATTCATTTAGTTCCACTTTCTATCGTATCTGGTCATGATCCAAGGTTCACATCAAAATTATGGAGAAGTCTTCAACATGATCTGAATTCCAAATTGAATTTTAGTATGGCCTATCACTCCCAAAATGATGTCCAATCTGAAAGGAATATTCAAACACTTAAGGACATGATGAGAACAAGCTTAATGAAATTTAAAGGTGGATGGGATCAACATCTCCCATTAGTTGAGTTATCTTATAAAAATAGCTTCCACTCGAGTATTAAAATGGAACCATATTAGACATATATGGAAAGAGATATAGAACTCCTATTTTTTGGGATAAAGCTACTGAGATAAATCTTCTTAGGCCTGATCTTGTGAAAGAGATAAAAGAAAAATTCCATGCCATCCAACAAAACATTAAGGCTACTCAGAGTTGGGAAAAGAGCTATACCGACAACCATCGAAGGGACTTGGAGTTTGATGTGGGTGAAAAATTCTTTCTTCTAATCTCACCTTGGAAGAGATTCATGAGGTTTGGGAAGAAAGGGAAGCTCAACCATAGATACATTGGCCTCTATGAAATCCTTGACCACATAGGAGCAGTGGCCTATTGGCTTGAACTTCCTCCAAATATAGCACAAGTTGATGATGTCCTCTACATATCCTTATTAAGGAAGTACATAATTGACCCTTAACATGTACTAAATCTAGAGGTGGTACAACTGGAACATGACCTCTCTTCTGAGGAGCATCCGGTGGAGATCTTGGATCATAGAGACAAGGTTCTATGAAACAAGACTACCCTCCTTGTTAAGGTGTTGTGGAGAAACAAAAAATGTGAAGAATCCATGTGGGAACTAGAGGAGTCTATGAGGAAGAAGTACCCACACCATTTCTCTTCTAAGGGTATGAGTCGAAATTTTGGGGATGAAATTTCTTAAGGGGAGAAGAATGCAACGACCTGAAATTTTGAATAATATTTTTTTCTAGAATTTGTGTGCTATTTTTTTATACTCAACCAAACTACATCCTTTAATTAATGAAGTGAGTATAATTAAAAAGAGACCATTGGGTTTTTACTGTTATATATCCATTGTTCAATATGACCGTTGAAAAATATACTCTTAACGTTATGATTATTGTTTATAAATACAAGTGATCATGGTTAAATAATATAGAAAGAAGAGTCGATGGCTTCATCCAGTAGACTCGGACCGTACGAAGAACATATGTCAGAGCTTGGGAAGGAGGTAGCATCATTGGGCTTTGCTATGGACCAATCCCAAGATGAAATCCAACACGTTAAGCTTGAATGGAATCAATTAAGGGAGAAGTTCAAGCCAATAGAAATCACCACTCAGGAAATGCTGTCTGAGCCACCCCAAGATTCTATAACCATAGAATTCCTTACTCTTAGGTCTTATATAGGTGTTATAAGGGGATATGTAACAAGGCCTTAGTTACTTTGTGTAATCCTTTTATATAAATAAAATTGTTATTTCTTATTATGGTAAAATTTTTAAATTTCCAATAACAAGATAAATATAGGAGGAATTTATAGAAGTTATTCTTTATTAGTAAATTTTAGAAAAAAAGGATATTTTAATTTTTTTTGTATACTTTAAATAATTAATAATGTGAAATTATTTTTAAAAAATGGTCTTCTATAGTTGTGATTAGTAATAAACTTAGAGTCTAATAAGATCATCTTAATTTTTAGTGAATAGTAAAGTATAAATAGTAATATTAACCTTATGAATAGTAATGTTACCAATGGAATAGTAACCTCACTTAAGAGAGATATAAATATAATTTAGGCATCTTGAATGGTAATGTGATATAATAGCATAAGTAAATAACTGTTTCAAAAATTATTAGTTAAATATTAGTATTTTTTCAAGTAAATAGTGTTTTTACTTTAAAATTAAATATCTCATAATAAGAAAATTATTTTCATAAAATGGAGTTAATTTTTGAATTTATAGCATCTATATTAGGTTAGGGTGAATTTATGATACTTTTATAAATTCTATTGTTTTTCAGTGTATAGTGAAAATACAGTTTTGAGTTTCATCATGTTTAATGAAATCATTAATGATGTGAAAATGATGTAATAATTATGGTCAACTTTTGAATATTAAGATATGTTATGAGGTGTCCCAAGTGGAAAATACCATGGGTAAATACCATGGGTAAGCCCATTGTTTTTCAAATACCACTGATGAGGTGTCCCTTGGAAATTAATAAAATATTCCCTCACTTTTTCTATAAATACAAACCCATTTCTTTATTAATTTCATTCTTAAATCCTACTCAATGATTATATGGTCTTTCTAACTCACAAGGAATCCTTAAAAGGTTCCCTCAATCCCCCCCAAGGTTCTAAACTTTGAGGTTTTGAAGTTACTCTTCAATGTAAGGGAACCTTTCACCCTCCTCTTTTAGTCATGACTTCCTTTATGTTATGTCTGCTCATTTCCATTTTATTATGTAGGGGTATGATCTTATATATCCTTATTACTATCCATTTCATATCCAATTTATGATAGACCATTTTTTATCTCTTCAACTAATTTTTTGAATTTTTAAGTGGCGCCGTTAGGCTGCCGATTTTTCGTAAAAGAAATTGCATCTTCTCTTTGTATTAAAGTTTCCTCTTCATGTGGTATGTCATTTAAACATCCATACTATGATTTTATTTAAATTTTATTCTGTACCTATACTATATTATGAGTTATTTATGAGTGGTTAACCCTTGTCCCCTCTATTTTTATTTTTTTCTAAAACCATGTTGTATAGCCGTTATGCTGCATAATTTTCATCTCAAAATATCTCTATATTTCTCAATAAATTCTCTAATTTTATTTAGATGAATACGCAAAACTATTTAATTTCTATGGGTATACATCAAGAAATAAAAAAAGAAAATATTTTATTCTATAATTGACATACATAAAACCATTATTCCCTTTATATGGGTTATAAATGACATAATTATCTTGTTTTTAAGAACTTTTTAAATCGTCATGATTTTGAAGTGAAACCCATTTATTTTAATATCTATCGGTTATTTATGAAATTTATGATTATTATATATGTGGATAATATAAAAATAAATACATATTAAGGGGTTTACTTAATAGTTCTCCAATGTATTGGTGGTTGGTCGTTTTACCGATGGTATGTTATCGGTGTCCCAAATTGATATTACCCACTCTTAAACTTAGTATAGTGCAAGTGCGGGGTCGATCCACATGAAACTTGGTAAGTGCATGAATTCAATTGAGTTTAGAATTAATTCAGTGAGTTATGCTGAATTTAGAGTGGATTTTCTTGGTTGGAATTTTTGAAGCTTTTTCTGTTTACTTGAAATAATATTTAACAATTTAATAGAAAAAACAAGTGAATTTTTGATGTATTTAGCAGGAAAAGAGTGTGTTGAGGCTATGGTGATTATGGATATTTAATTCAAATTTCTTATATGGTTGTGTTGTTCATGATAATTCAGCATTCTAGATCTTATTAATGACAAGATTCCTTTGGTCTGGTTGATTTTGTCTTGGAATCAAAGAAATTTGACTCCTTGGTCTGATAGTCAGTGTTTCACAATTCTCACTTTTATTTTAGTCCATTTTTGAATCGATGAATCCTTTCAATGGTCATGAAAGAATTCACCATCATTCTTCTTTTAGATCTCCGAGAATTCTATCCTTGGTCCGGATCAGAATTCTCAGTGGTATTCAACAAAGGTTAAAGAAGAATGATAAGAATTTAAAAGAACAAACACAACCATATAAATCAATCTGACATACAAAAACTCTTCATCATCCACAAACCCAACACAAGGGGTTTTTAGTTATACATATAATACATAATGGAAATAACACCTTTGATACCTGATGTGATCATCGAATAAGCTACTAGGAGAGGTGTCCGAAGGTGGAATGACGGAGCAGTGATTCCACGGTGGCTTGGGAATATGGCAGAATAAGTTCCCCTCTCTTCAAGTGTTCTCGATCTCCCTAGTCCGGAGGCCAAGGCCTCTATTTATAGAAAACTTAAGTACACGACATGTATAAAAGTACACTCTGTGTAGTCTTGTCAACTTGATTTTGCTGCAGTTTTTCTTAGGTAGGTGGCCATCCACGCCATCTCTGACTCACACGACGTTGGCTTCCAGTTGGTGGCACATACATGGCGTGTAGCGCCGCCACACACGGTGTGTATTCACTATCAAGAGCCACCAAATGCATATAGAAGCTAGTACACGGTGTGTAGTCTCTAGATGGTGACTTGGGCGTGCACTCCCCATTTTGATTCGTGTCTTCGTCTGAATGTACAGGTTGTGTATAAAAGTACACGCCTTGTAGTTGCAAAATTTTCACAAGCTTCTCTCAATTTGTGTGTTTTGGCCAGAAATCTCCTGAAAATAACCAGAATCACCAAAATAAAAGAATATGTTCATGAAACAACATATATTTTTGTGAAAAAATGTTTTTATTTTAAATATTATATATGAAAATGTCTACACAAATCGGGAGCATCAAACTCCCCCACACTTACTAATTTGCTTTCCCTTAAGAAAAATCTCAACATCTAATTAAAAGATTATATAGTTTTAAAAGGAAGGTATTCAATTAATCAAAAGTATAAATTATAAAGTTACCGAGGAAAATTCTAAAAGGCACAAACAAATTCAATTCATAGGATATTTGAATCATTCCTCATATATAATTCAATTAACTACTTACATCCTATTTTAACACATGTTTCAACCTTACAAATATAAACAAGCCACTTGATGATTTACCTCACCGAAAATATGCTCAACACTCAAGATGTTTTTAAACAAGTTTATGCTCAATCAATGATATATACACTCTATCCATAGGTTTTCAAGAATTCTAGTTCTCCACTTTATAAAATTTGTTTTACAAAAATCATGAGGACTTTTCAAATAGGATCAGATGTTTCTGTGGCCAACGGTTGGTAGGTAAAGATGTGAAAAATAACTCTAAGGCTTGAAAAAGGAGGCTAAATTCTTCAATAACAATGCATGATACTCAAAGTTAAACTCAATGTAAGAATGTCCTCAACAAGCTTTATCAAAAGATCTTATCACCGCCATCTCCTTTAGCAGAGTAAGAGTCACAAACCAACAAATGTGTATAAGGCCCCTTTGTTTGTACAATTTTTTTAGAGCACAAAGGGAACCTTTCTGAATTTCCCAAATAGAGGTTTGGAACTCCTTTTCTCCCCAAATGATCAAGAGGAACTCCCCCATACTTCATTTCTTGACAATTCACTAATTTATACCATGTGTTGCCAATCCCTTCTTGTGATCTCAAATGAATATTCATGCTAAAATCATAAAAGAATTAGGGTAGGAAGGGAAATAGGATTGTAATATGGCTTCCTATAAAGGCTATCCATGGTCTCTATGGGCTTAATGAAGATAATATGTAGGTTAGGCTCATGATAAAGGGGTTAACAATCTTATGCCTTAATCATTTTAATGTAATTCAAAAATTCATCATGTTTCGAAAAGAAAAATTGAAAATTATGGTAGTTATGTATATTCTAATAATCTCTCAAGAAATAGGGTATTAGAAATAATATGACAAATGGGTTTAGAATACCTCTCAGGAGTGGGAAAAATAAATAAAGGGACAATCAGGTTATGTATTGAAAAATAATTGATTAGTCTAATCGATGTAATTATCCAAGGATTACAAGTTTGTAATTTAAATTATATCAGCAATCATTTAAAAACACTTAAGAATCAAAATAAGCATGAAACCCTCAAAAAGTTCCTATTGATAACTTTATCATTTATAAATATGATTAACCAAAACTTCTACACATTTGAAAATATATAATATAATAATGATGTCTCCTAGATTAGTTTAAGGGAAAAGACTAAGGTGAAATTGAGAGAGGCTCCCCCAAACTTAATACCACACACGGTCCACCAAGTGAAATACCAAAGGAAAGGGTTGGAAAGGGGGGGGGGGATGGGAAAAAGATGAGGGAAAGAAGCAGAAGAAGTAAACTCAAAGAGATTGACAATAGAAAAAGAAAAAATACCCCTTGTGAAAAATGATGTCCTAGTCGCTCCATGATACCTGTGACTGTCGATGAAAAATAAAACTACAAGCATGCACAATATCATAGCACAGAAAAAGGAAAAAATAGATATATATGACAAATAGAAAGGTCACTATCATGGATTTGCCTCAGGGGATAACACATCCGATACAGGTGGGTCTGCAACAGCGATCGTAGTAGTGGAAGAGCTAGGGGCCTCGACCTGTGGAAGGTTCACTGCCGTAAGAACATCTGGAACTGTGATCTCAGCAAGAGGTGATGTACCAAAACTTATAGTGAAAATGATAATGGAGTCCGTGGCAAGGCTGCGTCAGCAGGCGGGACGGGAGAAGCTGTAGGCGCGGAGGAGGAAGCATCCGACATAGGAACGAGAAGCTGAAGATGCAGTAGGATCAGCTCCATCATCTGCTCAAGATGGACCTGGTGTTGAAGGATAGTAGCCTGCTACTGCTCCATGTAAGTCAAGCGAAGGGAGATATCAACTAGGCGGAGGGTGAGGGGTGGGTCAGCCGAGGGTCCGGAGGGGGAAGGAACATGGGAAGGGCCAGGAGGGGGAATGGTAGAGGAATAAGAAACATGGGAGGTGGTAGGAAGGGGTGGGGAAGGAGGTGCAGGGGCATCTGTAGGGGTTGGAGGGTCGACAGCAGGTGGGGGCTGGGCATGGGAAATGACGTAGGTTCCCCCTGCTTCCGAACTAATCCCATGCGAATAAGCATGAGAAAGTCCACCCACTAAGGGGTACCCAGGTGATCATGTGGAAGAGAAGGCTCAAATACACCAAGGTGGGTGGAAAGGTGAGTGGCATAAAAACCGCCATTCAGGTTTCCCAGATGGCCTGTGAACATGGCATGGAAATACAAGGATGCAAGGTAATGAAGGTCCGGGTAGGCCTGCGTGAGAACACAAGTAAGGAGCTCTATGTCACGGATAGTCATGACCCCCATATCCTCATGATGGGGAAAAAGAATGGTGCTAAAGCATCGATGAGTAAAGAGGATGAGAGGGTTGAGGATGAGGGTGATATTCTGGGAGGTGGGGGCATAAGGGTGGTCAGGCAGGGCAATATCTCACCATGCAGCCATGAGGGATAGGCGCTCAGGGCAGAGCAGGGTGGAGACTCTGGGTGGGGTGACTGGATGGGGGTAGAACCCACACCCTCGGCCAAAGTCAGGTAGTGAAAGGGAAAAATGGCGGCCGCCTAGCCGAAATCTAACTTTTGGGACATTATCACTCGGTGTCTCCCAGTACTCAGGTCTATCGAACTTGAATGATGTAGCAAACTCCAAAAATAAATATCTATTGATAAGAGTGATGACCTGAAAGATATCTAGAAACGATGTGTGTCCAAGGATCTCCCTCAACTCCTCCCATATTCCCAGCTGCTGAGGCACGACAGGGTCTAGATAGCGACTGATCAAGGGGATTGAGTGACGAGAGAAACTCCGGACTCTATCATGCACCAAGTCGGTAGCTGGGAATACCATACATGGAAAGGGGATACCCGTAGGAGCCGGTCTAGGTGGTACTGCAGTAGGGGTTATCTCTAGGGGTGGATCAGATCCAGTAGGTTAAGGCTTGGTTGAGGAAGTGATCGATGTGGGGCCAGCTGCTGATGAAGATGGCACAGGGAGAATGGCTACTGGTGTAGCAGAAATGGTGGTGCTCGGAAGCTCTGTGCTGGAAGGTGGAGGTACAGCTGGGCTAGGCCCGACCTCTACTAGGGTAGTGGGTGGTGGAATAATGGCCAATGGAGGGAGCTTGTAGACTGGAGCATCTGGGTCTAGCTGTGTCGGAGGTCGGAGTCGAATCCACCAAAAAATGGGCCTCTCACCCTCAGTGGCGGAGGCCGGATGCTTCCCTCGGGAAGGATCGTGATCTTCCATAACCTGACAAAGAAATAAAAAAAACAAAATAAAACAGAAGCAAAAGAAAAGAAAAAGAAAAATAAAAAGTGATAAAAATAAGAAAAATACAAGTACACGACGTGTAATTCCCGAGTACATGGCGCGTAGTGATAGCGGGAAGCAACCTGTGTATTCGGAAAAGACACACCGAGTGGGTGAGTCACTGGCCAGTTTGGGTACACGACATGTATGTAGATTACACGCCATGTATAAGAATATGAGGCCTTGACCGTGTGGGAAATACATATGGGTTGGGCCATATAATATACTACACGGCATGTACCGAACATACATGTCGTGTAGGGGAACATGGGATGTGTTTCCATGTAAAAAGGAGGACCCAGGAACGACTTTGGATAATACACATTGTGTACCAAACATACACACCGTGTAGTTTCAAATTTCTAATTTTATTTGGTGTGTGGCCATGTACAAGAGTACACGGCGTGTGTTCTTCATGCCTGCCCGTGTACTGGCGGAAGCCGAACGGTCGACTGATATGAAAATCACCCTAAACGATTCTAAAAACTTGAAATAGAGGTTGTAAAAGGGCATACCTGGACTGAGAATCACAATGAAAGAAGAATCAGAACTTGAAATGAAACAAATCGACGGATCTGAGAATGGTGGTTCGGGTGGCGTTCAGGAGAAGAAAACGGGAAGAAGAAGTGGAGAGGGGGAAGCTGCGCGACACGGTGTGAAGCCGGGTGGCCCGCGGCTTATATAGCCGATGTACACAGCATGTATGTCTGGACTAAACGCCGTGTATCTCGTATATTATATATATATATATATATATATTATTTTATTATTTTTTAATTTACAAAAAACAACATATATATATATAATTATTATAGAAAACTTTATAATAATTATTATTAATAATTAAGAAAAAAGATATATATATATATATATTTTATTACAAATAAAAATATACATGATGTGTATTGGGAAATACACGCCGTGTGTTTTAAAATTGTAAAAAGAGAAGTACAACCTTTGGTCCGGTGCTTCGGGAAAGGTTCGAACCGGCGATCGGCCGTTGCAAATGGAATCCCTCATCCATTGGAGCGAAGGTTGTACTGCTGTCCATATTTATTATTTATATACAATTTAATCTATACAACCTATACACATGGAAAGATAAAAATTCACAGCATGTGGGTTTTAATAATAAAAGTAGGGGATGAAGTAGAGAGATTAGCTAAGTTCGAACCCAGGTCTTTTGGATCCAGGGCTGAGACTTTACCAATTGGCCAACTTCATCCGCATGAATTTATTTTATAAGAAAATGTTTTTAAATTAGTAATAAAAATTATGTCACACACGATTTATATCGAAAGACACGCCGTGTGGTTTTATTAAAAGGGAAAATGATGGAAATGGGGTGGTTTCCAGGTTTCGAACCCGGGTCTTTTGGAACCGGGTTACGATCGTGGCCAACCGATCCATCCCCACCATGTGTTTTCTTATAAGGAATATATATATATATATATATATATATATATATATATATATATATATATATATATAAATTAATACACATGCCATGTAAGAAAAGGAGGAACCCCATGCTGAAGGTAGGTCGGGAGGACTCGAACCGGGGACGACTCAGATAAACTCCAGTGACTTTACCATCGTCACCGACATCATCCCTGGTTATTTATTAGTTATTCTATAGATTTATACTATTAAGATTATAAATTAAAAAGATAAGTACACACCGTGTATATAAGTGGGACACGGCCTGTAACCTCTGGGTTGGCTCCCAGGAAGCGCCTTTGTTTTAGGCCATTGGCTTGACCTTCCCACATTTTCTTACCTGAGAGGGGTGGTGGAGATTGTTCTAAGAGTAGCCACCCTGGCCTTTTAGGAATTGCAAGTTCTCTGGATCTTCTTTAATGGGACTGTCTGGAATGATAAAGTTTTTAGAAATAAAGGAACATACCAGTTCATCCACCAAGCGATCATCCACGGTAGTTAGCGCAAAACAGTCCTCATAATCGGGTGATGAAACCTGCTTGATAGTCTTGAAGACATTGTATGAGACTTTTTCATCCCCTACCCAGAAAATCAACTCTCCCTAGTGCACATCGATCAAGACTTTCCCTATAGCCAGGAAAGGTATCCCCAATATAATAGGTGCCTCCTGATCCTCCTCCATGTCTAGGATAATAAAATATGCTAGGAGGATCAATCGTACCACCTTCACGAGCACATCCTCTATTATCCCTTTTAGATATTTAATGGATCTGTCAGCAAGTTGAAGGGCGACTTGGGTAGGCTTCAGATCGTGGAGTTCAAGATTTTGGAAAAATATGAGTGGCATGAGGTTGACACTAGCTCCTAATCCATATAGAGCTTTTCCAAATTCATAGGGTCCAATTGTACAAAGGATAGTAAAGCTACCTAGATCATGGAGTTTCAGAGGAATGGAATGTTGTACGACTGCGGAGCACTCCTTTGTCAATGATATGGTGCCCAAATACTCCATCTTTCTTTTATTTGAGCGGATTTCATTCATGATTTTTTCATATGTGGGAATTTGAGTCAGAGCCTCTATAAATGGGATATTTATGTGTAGCTTTCTGAATACTTCCATGGATTTTCCAAATTGGTGATCCAGCTTCCTTTGCTTCATCCTCTATGGAAAAGGTAATTCAGGCTCGAATGGTTTGATGACCTCCTTTACTTTTACTGATTGAGCCTCTGGTGATGGATTTTTGGATGAAGAGGGATCTGAAACCATACCTTTGTTGTCAACAGGGAGTATAGGTGCAGTTGACTATGCAGTTTCCTTCTGGTGTAGATTCTTTCCACTTCTCAGTGTTATGGCATGGGCCTCCTCCATTAGGTTCTTCTCGGTGTTTTCTAGTAGTGTACTAGGCTTCCTCCCTAAGAGATGGTTTTCTAATTGGCCGATTTGGTTCCCGAGGCCTCGAATAGAAGCCTCTTGGTTCTGAAATCTGGTCTCAGCAGTTGATATAAATTTCATCAGAAGATCCTCTAACCTTGAGGTATTCTCTTTCTGAGGTGGTTGTGCAGCTGGGGGAGGTGGTTTCTACCTTGGCTGCTGCGGGTGAGGGTTTTGATACCCATGCTGATGGTAGAAACCCTGCTGGTTCTATTGTTGCCTTGGGTTTGGGTTCTGATATTGTGTCTGACTGTAGCTGGGCGGTCGCTGGGGTGGGGGATTCTGCTACTGTTGGCCCCAGCCTGTGTTTTGATTATCCCTCCATGCCGGGTTTTGGTATTGTTGAAACTAGTTCGACCCTCTATTTTGAGAAACATAGCTCACCTCGCTTGTCTAAGGGTTGACTGAAGGTCCCGAGCATTCTCCCAGGATGTGGTTGTTACCACAGTCACCGCATGCTGGATGGTTCGCCGCATGGACTTGAGATGCACCCTTGAGATTCAGTGCGTCAATATTTTTGGATAATGCATCCAACTGGGCAACAAGCATGGTATTAACATTAATATTATGCATACCTCATTTTTGGGTCCCCCGCTCGGAATGCCACTGGAAGTTGTTGGAAGACATATCTTCTAGCAGTTTGAAAATTTATTCAGGGAATTTTCGCATTACCGTACCTCCAGAAGCTACATCCACCATGAACTTTGTATTCATTGTTAGTCCTCTGTAGAAGTTTTGGACTTGCATCCAGAGTGGAATTCCGTGGTGTGGGAATTTACGTAACATCTCCTTGAAACATTCCCATGATTCGTACGACTCTGAGTCATGCTGCTGAAAGTTGTGGATCTCATTCCGTAGGGTTACCGTCTTCGAAGGTGGAAAATACCTGGACTGAAATGACTGGGCTAGCTCCTCCTAGGTGAGGATGGATCTTTGTGGCAACCCTTGGATCCAGTCTTTTGCCTTTTCCTTTAGAGAGAAAGGGAATAGACGAAAATAGATGGCGTCCTCAGACATGCCATGGTAATGGAATGTATCACATATCTCCAAAAAATTTGAGAGATGGGAATTCAGGTCTTCACTGAGTAGGCCACTATATTGAATAGTGTTCTGGATCAGCTACATGAAAGCAGGCTTGATCTCGAAGTGCTGGTCCTGTACCAGAGGACGAATGATGACCATATCAGCTCCTTGGATCGAAGGCAGAACATACTCCATGAGAGTACGACATGGAGGTGGCTGTTGTGAAGGGAGAATCGGCAGGTACTGTTGGTCCTAAGGGGTTTAGTATAGCCTCTGAACTTGGTTGAAATATGGCATCGACTCTGGTTGGAATTGTTGGAGCTGTTGCGGGCCATATGGGGGAGCAAGAGGGGCTTGCTGGTTCCGGTTGTCATCCGGACCTAACTGATGTCCAGCTCCTTGGACAGCAGCTGGATTTCCTTCCTCGTTCTGGGCCATGTGGTTGTTTTGATTTTGTTCATCCATGAGTGTTTGTTGGCGCCTCAAAAATGTTCGTTCAATCTCCGAGTCAGTTGGGAAAAACCCTGATGACTCACTGATCTTGGAACGTGTGAGGTGGCCGCTCATACACCTACAGACCTACACAAAACAAAACAAGATACCAAGCGTAATCTAGGAAAATAAAAGATAAATAGAAATTGTATTAGGAAAGAAATTTTTGGGAATTTTTAATTTTTATTTTCACTTAATTAATTACTATCGCAACTAAATTTTAGCAATTAAACTGTCAGTTCCCCGGCAACGACGCCAAAATTTGGTCGGTCATTTTACTGAAGGTATGTTATCAGTGTCCCAAATTGATATTACCCACTCTTAAACTTAGTATAGTGCAAGTGTGGGGTCGATCCGTAGGGAAATTGGTAAGTTCATGAATTCAATTGAGTTTATAATTAATTCAGTGAGTTATGCTAAATTTAGAGTGGATTTTCTTGGTTGGAATTTTTGAAGCTGTTTTTGTTTACTTGAAATAATATTTAACAATTTAAGAGAAAACAACAAGTGAATTTTTGATGTATTTAGCAGGAAAAGAGCGCGTTGGGTCTATGGTGATTATGGAGTTTTAATACAGATTTCTTATATAGTTGTGTTGTTCATGATAATTCAACATTCTGGATCTTATTAATGACAAGATTCCCTTGGTCCGGTTGATTTTGTCTTGGAATAAAATAAATTTGACTCCTTGGTCCAGTAGTCAGTGTTTCACAATTATCATTTTTAGTTTAGTCCATTTTTGAATCGATTAATCCTTTGAATGGTCATGAAATAATTCCCCGTCATTCTTATTTTAGATCCCTGAGAATTCTTTCCTTAGTTCGAATCAGAATTCTCAGTGGTATTCAACAAAGGATAAATAATAATGAGAATAATTTAAAAGAACAAAAAAAACCATATATATGAATATGACATACAAAAACTATTCATCATCCACAACCCCAACAAAAGGGGTGTTTAGTTACACATATAGGACATAATGGAAATATCACCTTTGATACCTGATGTGATCATCGAATAAGCTACGAGGAGAGGTGTCGGAAGGTGGAATGATGGAGTAGTGATACCACGGTGGCTCAGGAATATGGCAGCATAAGTTCCCCTCTCTTCAAGTGTTCTTGATCCCCCGGGTCCAGAGGCCAATGCCTCTATTTATAGAAAACTTAAGTACACAACGTGTATAAAAGTACACATCGTGTAGTCTTGTAAACTTTTTTTGCCATAGTTTTTCTTCAGTAGGTGGCCAGCCATGCCGTCTTTGGGTCACACAACATTGGCTGCCGGTTGGTGGCACAAACATAGCGTGTAGCGCTGCCACACATGGCGTGTATTCCCTAGCAAGCGCCACCAACCACATCTAGAAGCCGGTACACGCCGTGTATTAGTAATCCACACAGTGTGTAGTCTATGGCTGGTGACTTGGGCATGCACTCCCCCTTTTGATCTGTGTCCCGGTCTTAATGTAAACGATGTGTATAAAAGTACACGCCGTGTAGTTGCATAATTTTCACAAGATTCTCTCAATTTGTGTGTTTTGGCCAGAAATCTTCTGAAAATAAACATAATCACCAAAATCAATGAATATGTTCATGAAACAATAGATATTTGGTGAAAACATGTTTTTTATTTTCAATAATATATATGAAAATGTATACACAAATCGGGTGCATCAATTGGGTAAATAATTTAATCTCTAGAGATAAAAAGTTTCACAATACCTTGGTGAATAAATTTGGTAATTTTTATGACACCTTAGGGATGAAACTTGGTGTTATGTTCATGAATGTATAAAAAAAATGTTTTAGCCACATATTCAACTTATGATTCATGTTATTTTTATTATGGTATTCCTCTTCTTCCATTTCTTATGTCTTTATGTTTTTCATCAAGTTCTCATTGATACCACAGGTAAAATGATTCCCTTGCTTTCCTTACTAGGATTTATACTCACCCTTTCCATTGATGTATGTATCTAGGTTATTAGATACAGTAATTGTATTTAGTATGAACCTATGATGAATCCTTACAAGTGTAGAATAATATTTTATGTTTTCATGTAAAATGTTCTTAATTTCCAAGACACTAGAATTTAAAGATCCTCTGTTTGTAAAATGTAGTGAAAAGTTATGTAATAAAAAGGCGAGATGACATACTATAAATATATGTTATAAATTATAAATTAATGACTTTAGTATCTTAAATATACTTAATTGTTATTATGATTATTTAGTAACTATTATCAACCTCATTTCCTTTCTATATGAAAAGAAAACATCGCTTGTGCATACGTGTGGACTACCACCTCTAAGAAGCGATGAATATATTTTTTCATCACCACTTTACATTGATGGTTATAATGATGTATTTAATGAATATATATGAAATTTAATAAATTATTATATTTTTTCTCTATTGAATTATTTTTTCATTTTCTTTCGTTCCATCCATCAAAAATTGAAAGCATCAATTATGCATAATTACAAACTACCATCTCGATGAATTGATTTAATTTATTTTTCATCTCCACTTTATATGAATAGTTATGAATGTGTATATAGTGATTAAATTTGATAATCATGGAATTATTAAAATTTTAGAGATTAGGGAAACATGATCAATTTATAATGATAAGTACTTTCAAACCAAAACACGCATGAAAAATAAAGCAGTTATCACCAAACATAATGATTTTAATAAATAATTGATAATAAATAGGTGATATGATATTATAAGTAAATCATATATGTTATTATATATATAAGTATGGTTATTTAATATATGTATAATAAATCTATATTTATTATATATGATATTCAAATATGTATAATAACAGAAGAGGCTTGAGGTAATTATTTCTCATATCACTTTTATTTCGATGAGACATAATCATTATTCACCAATTATTTATTTTGTGTGGTGTATATAATTCCCATGAATTTGTTTTAGGATAATTATCATTAAAATTATTTTGATTTAAAAACCATTATAAGGTTCTCACATTCATGAGGTTTTGATTCAGATATTACCAAAGCGGTAAGAGGTTTATATTATAATCTCATTTCTTTTCGGGATTGTATATGAGAAATTTTAATTGAAGAAAATTATATTGATTTTATACTTTAAAATACATATATTTTATTATAATTTATTTATTCCTCTAATATTATTTATTAGTACTTTTTTCCTTTCTTTGGTACTTCAAATGATCCAAAAAATGCTTTTAAATAAATGACAACCATATTTCCTTTTTGGTAAAACAACATTTTATTCCATGTACATGATATTCTAAATTGATTTATAAATGTTTTAAAATGTAATAGAAATGATTTAAAAAATTTTATTTGTATTTATTTTTACATTATTTACAATGGTTTAAAAATAATATTTTTAAAAAATATTTTAAAAAAAAGTCATTTTTTACTTTTTACAATGATATGATAGTAATTTTTTCTTTTAACATATATAGAATGAATGAATTTTATCATCATCATAAATATTAATTATTTTAAGATTAATTTATAAATTTATATGGTTATTTTTTATCAAAATTATTTTCTCAATAGTTTTGGAATTTTTACTTTAAATTTTATCAAAAGAAAAAGATATTTTCAAACATTTTCAAAACAATTGATTGAATGAGATTTTAAGTGAATTTTTATTCTATGAAAACATAATTTATATGATCTTATAATACCATAAAACTTCATTATATGGGTGTATTATGATTATGAGGATTTAAGTTTTATCCTATGAAACCTATTTATCTTCCATGGGTTAAATTAAGTTATGATGAAATATTTACGAAACCCATTTATTTTCCACAGGTTATGCTTTGATGAAATGATAGAATCAAACATGTTTCCTTTCAATGGGTTATGATACAATGAATTCATGTAAGTTTTATGATATTATGGAACACATATTTATGGTTTTAATTATGTTATTGGTGGGTCTTTTATAGACATATAATGCATTGGTTAAATCCTTATATTCCATGAGATAATTATGGGAAACCCATTGATGTGATCGATCCATGATGGAAAATAGGTAGGGATGCTTGATCCAATATGATATGGGAAACAAGTTTTGATTCCCAATCCACTATTATATGATGGTATCTATAGATAACCTTGACATATGATATGGTTTCTTTTCTTATGATAGTCCCACCCTCATATGACATGTTTTTATGATAATTATTTGAACTTATGGTTCATGAAAGATTTATGATAATTCCTCACTATTATGATAAATGTCTTATGAAATTATATTATTATATTCTATGACTAAAGTTTATGATTCATAATAGATTGGGTATTAACTATATAAGTTATAATCATGATTACATACCCTTATTCTTATCTTATGCCTTCATATTATCATCAATTGATATCTCCATTGTTTACCCTTATTGAGAATTTGAGGTCAACCTTTTTTATATTTTCTTTCACCATGTTACAAAGATATGTTTTAAGTAGGATATGTCAAATAAGGGTATAATTTGAGATGAAATTTATAAGATATTTTGAATATTAATCATGAAATAGGTTGTTTATGTATATAGTATCTAAGTAGATGAAACCATTATGGCTCTTGCATGGATTATAATGATATGTAATTAATATTTAGCTAATATTATGTAATATTTATTTGTGATTTTTTTGGGTCTCTTTAATATTTTTTTATTTCATAAAGAGGGTATCCAAAACTGAGATTTTGAAATTCACCCGATGGAGGATCTCCATTTATATAAACTTTTGTTCTTGAGGAGGAACTTTTTGATTTATGGTGGTAGCATAATTAGTAGGGAGAGTAAACTCAGTATGCTTAACAACTTCCTTGGGATTTAACCCCACTGTTATGGTAACCATCCTCTACATAGTGATTGGTATAGTGGGGGATGTGATGGATATTTAGTGGCCATCCACCCATGGATAAGGGATAGAATATTTCCCTCGACATAGGATTGTAACACCCCATGATTTTAATTTTCATTTTCCTTGGAAATAAATTTAATTTTTTGGATAGCTTGTGATGAAGAAACCATAAAATTGATGAAAATAATTCTTTATTTTAATACAAAATTATTTTTTATAAGAAAATTAAATAAAAAATTAATTATTAAAATCAATTGAGTACTACTTTAATTATTCATGTCTAAAAAATGTTTTGTTTAAAACCATAGTTTTTTGTATACTATATTTATATTATTTCAAATAATTTTTTTTAATTTTTATTTTTAATTTTGAAAAAAAACATTATTTTTGAATTCAACCTATCAAAATTTTCTTAGGATTTTTTTGTGTTTTTTTGAAATGGTTCATCTTTTTGATGAATAATGAATATTATAATTTTTACAAATACTATTACTTCTATGAAATCATCATTATATAATAATGAATTAAAAATTTATAAATCATTTTTTATAGACTATATATATTTTTATGTATTTAATTATAAAATTTTAAAATATGTTGTTGAATTTAGGAAATTATGTTTGATGTTGTAAAACCAAACTAATATTTTTTTTCTAATAAAAGAACTATTTTGATCCTTTTCTTTAATTAATAATTTTCAAGATTAATTTTGATTTTGGATTAGTTTTAAAGTCACATAAATCTAATATTTATTTATAAATAAATTAATTTTATTTATATCATTTCTATACATGATTATGGAGTAAATTCAATTTTTATGCTCAAAAAGGATTCTTTTTGAAATCTATTTTACATTGCATTGCACATAGTAATATTAAAATTAAATTTTTCCACATTTATAAATTGAATGTTTTTAGATTTAGTATATATTTGGAATCATCATATTAAAATTATGTAATGAGGTAAATTTTATTTTAGCTATAAAAATAATTTTTTTAATAAAATTTTTTCACCACCATAAGTGTTAAATAGTGAAAAGGATAAAATTATGTGTTAAGGTCCAAAATGCCACAAAAAAACTGGTCTAATTTTATTGGATTAGTTTATTTATCAATATCATATAATGAATTTTAACTTGGTCTCCATGGTTTAACTTGACCTTGAGAAATATATTTATAACATTTTAATGTTAATATTATTTATAAACATGCCACTCCTCTCACATATAAAAGGATCCCTTTACCACCTCAATTAGCCAACAACATTAAGAACATTATATTGAAAAATATTTACCAATATTATTTCCCAACACCCTTATCCACAAATTCAGAGTTCTTTTCCCACCAAGAGACCAACCTAAAAAGTCTTAAAGAGATATCCAAAGGAGGATACCCATGGAAGAGGTAATCATCTTAACCGAGTTTATTCAATATTTTTTCTTCTTCAAACTCTTAATAAATATTTCATATATTATAATTTATTAAAATAAGTATTATTATTATACTTAAATATTATTATTATTATGTAAAAACCATTTTCTTCCTTTCTTTCATGCATTAAAAAAATGAAAAATCCATGAATATGTGAGTACAAAATACCCTCTTTATGAACACTATATTTTATTTTTCATCACCTCATCACAAGGATGGTTATAAATATGGATTTAATGATTAAATATTATATAAATTACATAATTATTATTCTATAAATATAAATCATTATCTAACTTCTTTTATTTACATCAACTGAAACATGAAAACGTCATCTGTTTGAATGTGCAGACTACCGGCTTCAAGAATGAAGTATTTAATTATTTATAATTCCTTATATGGATTGATAAAAAATTAACTTGATGAATAAATATGATACTTATAAAATGATTATGGTTTTTTAAAATTTATATTATCAATTTAGAATAATATTATTTCTGAGGCTTTCTGCATCCGAGATGCACATTGTGGGTGGAAACATGCCATTTTCTTAACCCAAATTCATGCTTTCCAAAGTTAGGAATCCTCCATTAATAGGGATGGTGATTTTGGATCATTTATTGAAAAATAATGAATGGATATCAGTATATATTTCCATAGATTACTCCTTGGATATTGTTTTCTTGTCTTGTACCCCTTTATAGATTTCAGTCATGTTCGTGAAATTTATTCCCATTGCCATATCAATGTGGATTATATTTAATTTTTCTTATTTTATATAAATAGGAAATCAACATGTTGTTGGATTAGAATATAACATGGGGAATATATGAGAATATTGGAACATCATGTGTGTTGGGAATTTGTAAATTCTTCCCCTTTTGATGTTAAAAGAATCTCTCATATGATAAATCATAGGCATGAAACCCAAGTTATCTCATGTTGGAATCAATGTAGTTAAAATTAGGAGTGTAATAATTATAAGGATATTTACCCTAGGCATCCCATGTGTATTGTATAAGGTAGAGATTCTAGATC
This sequence comes from Viscum album, assembly GCA_963277665.1. Classification (NCBI taxonomy): domain Eukaryota; kingdom Viridiplantae; phylum Streptophyta; class Magnoliopsida; order Santalales; family Viscaceae; genus Viscum; species Viscum album. The sequence goes on from OY728143.1 coordinate 1,213,921,215, forward strand.
ACGTCATAAGTTTAATTTCTTGTAAAGACAAGTGGGTAATGGGTTTAATGTCTTATAGAGATAGGTGGTGCATGTGTTTAACATATTGTGGGGATGGGTGTGTCATAGGTTTAATTTATTTTTAGGATTGGTATGTCATGGGTTTAATGTCTTGTGGTTACTAGTGGGTCATAGGTTCAATATCCTATGGGGAAAGGTAGTCACAGGTTTAAAATCATATGGTGAAAGGTATGTCACATGTTTGAAATCTTATGGGGACTGATAGGTCATAGGTTTAACATATTGTGTGGAATTATAGGTTAGGTTAAGTGTGTTCCCATCGATAATATGGTCACTTTTTTAGGGTTGATTCCTTCCAAGGGAAACCATGCATTTTTTATAGGAATGTTGGGTATTAGTATTGAACCTCAGATAACTATCCCATGTGTCTCAGGATGTCAGTATTAAACCTTAGGAAGGTTTCTTAAATTTGTCAAAATGTTGGGATTTAACCTCGAAAAGTTGTCATGTGTACCCTATTATGACATAGGGATCAAAACCTACATGGTTTGTTGCCACAATTTATGATCATGTAATGGGACCATTCTATGAAATTTAACATTTAATGGAAATGATGCTTATTTCATAGAATGATAGACCACAATATATTGTGTGAATCTTATGCATATAGGATTCCTAGATTGGGAGTCACATAATATGGTTTGGGGGAGGGTTTCAACCCATGTGTTCCATTCATGGGGCATCTTATGTTTATTATATAGGGTAACATAATATTTTATTGTCAGTTCCTGAGGACATTATTGTGTAGGTTAACATAATACGACTATGATGTTGGGATATACATTTTTACATCATGAAAATTCGATTTAGAATGGGTTTAGACATAGGGAGACTATTTATAGGTAGGATAGAAGGATATAACAAAATGTATGTATATTAGTAAAGGTGGGCAGTTTCCCTTGATGATGTCACCTTTGGGACTTATGTTTCTACTGTACAGATTCCTCTAGGTGGTGAGTTGAATAAACACTGCTATGATGAAGTGGAAAATGGGGATCCCAATATTTGGGTACCTATGCTTATAAGAATGAGGAAATATAATTGTAAAGTCAATAAATTAAGTAAATAGTATGAATATTAGGGTTTATGATACCAGTTTCATGAAAGGTCATCACACAGATGAACTGGGTCAAGGTAGATACATGGAAACTAAGTACACAAATTGCACGCAACTGAAACTAGCAGAATGAGGAATTGGGTAGGGGACCCAAATTTTATTATGTGAAAATCTATAGTTTCACATGAAAGGGGGTTTTCATGATTTATATGTTCTAGCATAAGTCCACTGCATGAACCATGGAGGCATATGTTTATGAAAATTTTGGAGTCTTGTGAAACATTGGGTTATATAAATGAAACTTCTCTTACATGCACCTACCTTTCCTGTAGGGGATGCTTCATGAGGAAATATAAAATACAAACTAAAGGTTTTTTGGGATTATGTGAGGTCAGTCACTCAAATAATCTACCTTTCTAAATCCATGGAATCTCGGATTTTCACGATGTCATGAAAGATCAGGTTATGCGACCGAGATATGACACTTCAATTTCAAAAGACCCCCTAAATGGTAGGGGTGATTATCTATTTATAGAGAAAATGGAAATATTATGGTACAAAAACCTCCATGTATCATGAAAAGATATTTCACACTCTCCATAAATTTTCCATTAGTACAAGATCACATAAGGAAGTCATTCAGCGGTTCCTTTCTCATGATTTTTTTGCACGCCAGCATTCTGAGTTTCACACATGGGTCAGATTTTTCATACCCCTAACCTTTTAGAGTTATAGATATTTTATTATTAACATGAAAATTTATCTCTTTGATTTTTCATTTAGCACAAAATTCACTCATGCATCTAAATAGAGAGTTGTGTACGATGCTAAGATGTTGTGCGCCCTTTCTCCCTTATCTTTGAAATTGTACTGTGGGATGGGTTGCATAATTAATTTAGATAAATACCTAATTAGAGGGATAATATGTGTTTTTAGTTCCTAAAAATCCCCCCAAATTTATAATTTTAGTAGATGTGGGTCTGGAGCATCGAGTTCAGTGGAATACGCTGAAGTTCATGGTAATTTTCCACTATAACACACAACAGTCAACCCAGTTCATGCAATATTTTTGAATATGCACACAATGCAGGGGAACCAAGCATATAAATAATAGAAAAGGGGTATTTTATGATCAATTTAATTATGTACCTGATAATCCATCTCTAATTTGTGGAACTCAAACCATTTTCATGAACACCTATGGTTTAATCTGTAACATCCACAAAATTTCTCTCTACATGAGAGATTTGTGTGCAGTTACTGCACTTTATCCAAAAGTATAAAAAGTTTCTTGGTAAATAAGTTTGAATGAAAAATATTCTAGTTATATGATTACCCCTTATGAAATCTTAAGAAACTCAGAAATGTCCAGTCCATCTAATCAAGTTACTACTACCTCCGCCGCTGCTTCAAGGAGGGAATAAGTAGCCATAAATCCTGAAATTCCATAGGCTAGTAGAGTTATTTCTGAGAATGTGAATCTATTGAGTCAGCTGACATTGTCTTAGAGAGATCATTTACTGAAATATAGACTATTGTTGTATAACTTTGAGCTATTGGATGATGTGGCTATCCAATCCATGTAAGTGAACATGCCAGGGTTTTTGATTTCTAACCATAACAAGATCATCTAGTAGAATATAACTATTGAAGGTCATCTAGTAAGTGGGAATGAAGATGATATTATCTGCACCATGAGTGGAAGGTCAAGGATAGTGATGGTGGAGTGGGTAGTGGATAAATAATTCCCCACACATTATATGACCATTATTCAGACTAGTATTTAGAACCAAAATGTGGCCTAGTATAAGGAATATAATCTATGAGCTGGGGGAACTTCACTAAATAGCGGGCATAGGCATAATATGAATGCTTCACCTTCTAGGAGTATGGGTCCAAGATATGGAATATTGGATTGTATGAAGCATTATAGATATAATAATTACATATCTATCATCAAGAGGATTTTTTGCCCGAGATCATTAGAAGATGGTCTCCAGAAACAAACACCTTCCACCTCTATCATAGGGTTAGGGGTGGGGATCAAACTATGGGATATTCATCACATTAGTATAATCCCAATTATAAGGTTTCAATATGATAAATTTATCCCTATAACCAATTATTTGGAGAATACGAAGAATACACCCATCGTAGTGTATATCATTCTAGATCAGTAGACCCATGTATTAATCATCACCCTCACTTTCATAAGAAAATTGTGATCAAGATGTGGTTATGATTTTTCTTGAACTTATTAGTTATGAATATACCAAAGTAGCTAAATTAGTGCTGATTGACATGGTATCAGAAAATGAAAAGGTCCTACTGGATGATTCTAGTGGAAGGTCACTACCAAGAATGGGGATATAGTGTGAATTATTGGAAACCAATGATTTGATATATTTTGTTTCTGGAAAACTCTTCCAAAGTGGTTAGTTAATTCTAACCCGGGATGCCCACATGTTCTTATGTCTTCAGATGATAATTATGATAGAGATATTATAATAAAGAAACTGGTTGAACATAAGATTCCCAGTTATGAACCATATCTAAATCTAACTATGGAATGTTGTAAGAGGAAGCATTCCCCAGAATGCTTGCAGTCAATTCCAAATCCATCATGGATATATCATAGAACATATTAGGGGGTTTTAGTTCCCAAACTCTATTACTCCCCTGAATGCTGGGTTGTGGCCTTCACTTATCAAATTTTCCAGGGTTCAACTAGCAATGATCAATGAGGTTGGAGTGATATAATAAATCATTAAATTTTAGGGATTAAACATTCATACATTCTTTTCAACTTTTATAGAGATGGTAGATAAATCATAGGGGAAATTGGATTAATGATAGTACCTTCCAACCTTATGAGGTGGAGTAATGGTCACCAGAATTGATGAAAACTCATATTGTAAACTATACACTCTATATCTATTAACCTAACAATTCAAATTCGTCTAGAAGTGGGTGATGTGAGTATACATTGGGGTGAAAGGGGAAAGAAATCCATATATCCTTTGTCATATGTGTTTGATGTTCATGGCTGATGTTATAGGGGATAACATCATGCTAATACCCAAAACATTTTACATCAGCCACTCCCATAATTAAACCGGTCACTAGGTGGAAACATACTCACTGGTGATATTGTTCTATTGGATAAGGAATTTTACATAAATGAAAAATTCACAAGAGTATAAAATGTGTATGATGTCCACTCTTTGAAGTGAACACATCACAACATGGAAAAAAGATGATGTCCTGGTAGTGGATTAGGGGTTCACCCATGCTCCAACCATTTGTGGGGTGGGGTTTTGTAAAAAATGACAAAGAGAGTGGGTAGAGAGTTCCCATTATAGGGAGAGTTGGACAGAGGAATCCTTGGGAAAAATTTCCACTATTTGGTGTAGGTGACCAATGATACCTACTTACCTAAACTTTAAAATACATTGGAGATGTTGTGGATATACAAATCGATGGAGAAGCTATAGTGGGGATCACCCAAGAGGGGATTGAGTTTTTGAAGGTTGGTATCATGAGAATAAAGAATTGAGTCAGATTCAAGGAGCAGTTCGAGTTCATGGATGAAATTAACTGCTTCACATACTGGAAGAGGGAGGGTGAACCAACTACCACTGATTAAAAATAATATTTAGTGTGCGGAATGAGGAGAAAATATATATCGAGTCTCCAAACCAACATATTCCATTACTAGTGATTCTGCACATGGATCCAATGACAAGGATTCCTAAGGATCCAACAATGAATAAGAGTGTTCCAAGGAGATTGTAGAGGTCACTCCTGATGAAGATAACATGGCTGAGATCCTATTGGGAAAGGTAATTTTTTATAACTATGATATTAAAAATTATTTTTATTTAGCACATATAGCCTATAATATTGAATCATGTAGTGACCATATGGGGAGAGTTTGGTTACCTATAATGAGGGTGAATATAGCACCTTGAAAGGAACTTAGGATTCCATCTCGGGGTCTCCTCCCGATACCCCAATGGAAGAGGCATTCATAGAGGATTCTGAAGGGGAAATTCCCAACACTTTGTCCCTCCAAATCATCTATGGGGGAACTCTCCATCATATCCCGGTATCATCTTCCCATGTTAGTGGGAGAGGCCTCTTGGGACTGTTGACCAGTGATATCATTGTGCATTAACAGGGCGACGCTTTGAATTCTATCTACTCTAGCTATCCTAGATCTTTGATAAATGATCAAAACTACTTAACTTACCTTTTACCCCATACAAATTTTAAATATATGAATGTGAGGGATCAAAGGTAATTTTTTGAGGTATTGACCATCCCCGAAGGGTATTTGGTAGTGGAATTCACATTTTCATCCCCAGACATAGATATTCCTCATGACCTTGCCTCATGAAAATATTCATTTTTTCACAAGTTATTTTCACTTTTTTGTTTCTACAGGTTGAACTAATTATGATTCTTTTGTCTGACATATTTCTCAAGGTAATGCATCCTTAAAAATTGGGTGTGGCTAAGGGAGTTGGGGAACCTAATCCAACAACCAAGCCGAATCTCAAGGAGCCCTCCATTTAGGGTTAGTCGACTCTAACCTAGAAGAGCATCCTCTTGTAGATATGGATATGACTTTGAGATAGAAGGGGATCAAGGTTGGTGAATAATTAGACCGGGATGAACATCCTCTCAATGTGGAACCATACCATTAGAGAGGATACTTGAGGAGGACCCTACTTTCTCCATCCTCACAGCTTTCCTTGAGTATGACACTATGACACCTGGCGATATGGATGACTCTGGGTCCAACATAACTTAATAGAGTAATTTTATCTAATTTAGGGCATGGTAAAGTTTGAATATATTCATTATCTTCACCATAGAGGTAGATCTAGTGATCTATATGGGGAACCTCTACCACTAGTTGTTGAACCAGGGGATAAGTGGTGGATGAACATGCTCTATATGTGTTATCTTGTGGATATATTGCTAAGTGGGTTCAATTAGAGCATCAAGAGTTTAGTTTTTCATAAAACAAGAAGAAATATTATGGTACTGAGGAATTGTCAGTAGCCAAATAGGATCTTACCTAGATGAAATAGAAATTACAAGATCATGCATATGTTTTCAATGATCAAGTGAATATCATCATCTAATTAAGGACCCCATTGTCTGTGGTTGAGGATAAGAAAATAGGGGTGGAATATCTAGTGGATGAGTGACAAGATGAGCAGGAATGAGTGAAACTTTTAGCCGATTTGGTATGTTCTATGAATGAGGATTAAGTGGATGAGATTTCTAGGAGGAAATAGGTCATGGTGGACACTCACCAGAGGTTGGTTATGTTAGATCCCTCAGTTTCCAAGGAAAAACCTTAGAAATCACTTCCTTCATTATTTTGTTGTTAAAATTAGGAGAGGTTATAGTATGTGGATGACCATCCTTACCATTACCTATTTTATTTTAGGAATTAAGAAAACATTACTTCTTATACTTTCATGAATCTATATCATTTTAAAAAAGGAAATTTAATGTAATTCTATAAGCCCATGTGAGTCATGATTTGTGTGGGAACGAGAGGTGAATAGAATACTGTTTTTTATATGAGTTTTAGTTGGTTAATGAAGGTTAGGGGTCAGAATTATTCATTAACCATGTGGAATTCCCTGACTAGAAATTCCTTGGTTGGATAGTGAAACTCTATATAGACAAATTTCATTCCCCTTTAGAATATGTGGACAAGTGAGGTAACACCAATGGCATTGGATTATACCCCCAAAAAGGATAAGGATGAGGGACTTGAATAAAAATTACCAAGATCTAGAACATAAGGGTGGTGGAGATCTATAAAGGATGAATCATGACCAAATTTTAAATGTAGACTCAAACATCATATCACTGAGGATGAGGAAAAACAAATGTGGGTTAGTCATTTACAATTCTCAAAACACTATAATTTATAAATTTCATTGAAATACCTTCAGAGTGTGTGTTTAGGATAGTAGGATAGATAGTATATCCATGTACCATTTTCATTAGGGGTCCTATTTAGACATGTAGGATAGTGGGAGAGAAAGAAAAGAAGCCATGAATCATGGGGTGAATTTAGGGAATGATCAAATGGTGTTCAAAACTCACGGGATCATTCCACCATGGATATGAACACATAGGGTGGCCGTATCGGTCTGAAAAGAGGCCCGACTAATCTTCTTAGGTGTGAACCATATTGGATTCCAAGAAATAGTCAAAAAAATTGAATGGTGTGGAAGGTGACCAACACCAATGCGGGGAAAGGTATTCTCAGAAAAGGTCCTAAGATGATTTTCAGTTTTACATCATTCCATGCGGACAGAGGGCGTGTAGTTTAATGTCTTATGTGAAGGATTTTGAATGTGCAGTTTAGTGTCTTAAAGTGTGAAAAATGGGTCATATATTTTAAAATAATGTGACTAGGATGTTTATATCATAGTTTAGTGTCTTATGACTAGGATGTGTGAACCAATTTGAATAAATCCTACCTAGATAGGGTACTAGGATGAAGGAAAGGGAAATATAATGGTAGATAACTCTTAGAGGAGATCTTGATGTAAAGGGATATAAGGTTTAGTTCTAACATTTTCATGAACCTATGGGTTCTATAAAGCATAAAATATTTTTTTATGGATCAGTAATGAGTCTCATAGTAATTAAACCACATTATTTATAGCCCACTTTTCTCAAAAATAGAAATGGAGACCAGCCATGAAAAAGGTTGAATATTATTTAGATTTACCCTATGGGTTTTTAATTTGTAATATGTTTGTGTCTATTTCCTTGGGAAGTTTAAGGTCATGTGATTCGGACCATGAAGTTTCAATTAGTTTAAGATCATAATATTTGTACTAGGTTGGGATACTTAATAGAGGTTTGGATGGTGTGAGGGGGTTAAAACCCATCATAAATGTAGGGATAAGAAGGCCCTACACCATACCAAGTAATCCCAAGGTTAGTGATCAACATTGGAAGAAGGAGTCTAACTATTAACAAATATAGAATCAACTGATGGGGTAATTGTTGTCACGCTTAAAGAAAGAATGTATAGGCATCAATACATATCCCATGGGTTGGGAATCAAGCCATAAGTTGTTCTAGAACAAAATATGATGGGAGAGAACACTAAAAAAAATAAAATCATATATAGTGAGGAAAATTTTAGAGGAGGGAGAGTTATATTGTCTAAGCACCAGTGCCGAGAAAAATAAAATGTGAATTGGAGTCCACTGGTGGCCAGTTTCACATAGTTTAAGGAAATAATGCTTTGACAAAGGGTTTCTACCATTTAAGGTCACGTAACTTTGGTCAAGTGGGGAAAGAGGTTTCCTAGGTATTTTTATGATACACATAAGGAAATTAAACCCAATGTGAAGTGAGGCCAGGGGGCTAAGTCACACAAAAAATATCTCAGATAAATTTCACGTAGTTTAAGTTCACGATTATTAGGACAAAGTGGGGTGAATGTGGTATAAAAGACAGGTAACCCACGATGAAATGAGGTCTAATGAGGCCTCGTGCCACATAAAACATCCTTGGGGAAACTTTCACATAGTTTAATGTCCTTAATCTTAGACTTGAGATCCTAATATAAGATTGTATATTTTGGACCAAAATATATGACAATCCATTTAAGGGATGCTCGTGCATCTCAAAATTTCTTAGGGAATTTTATCCCTGACTCCTAACACCATGTAAGACATGCTCACTATGAGAAAAAAGGAGTGTAATAAAGTTACTATATCACAAGTGTAAGCACAATAAGGGGAAAAGGAACCCAACTTAAGGAATTCCCAATGATGATGACTTAGTTAATCATCATATTAGAGTGTATAAGAGGATGAAACACAAGGTGTTAAGATTCATACTAAACAAAATGAATTTTGAAAGGGAGTTAAACCATGAATTCCAAGATATATACCAATATAGTGAAATAGGATTATCATACATATTTATTAAATTACTTTGATGAATATTAAACACTGTAGAAAAAAACACACCTAAGAACCATAAAGGTATTATGCCTTTGGAAACATGGAAACATAAAAAACTGGTTCATTAGTAAAATTCATCATATCCCAACATGTTATTAATAACTATCAACCTTCTAAGAAATATAATACATAATACATTTATTTATAACATTGGAAAAGGAAACATAAGAAATATTTAACTCAAATGCTCAGTAAGGGTAACCAAGGGATATACGTAAGCATAACATGAACATAAGAGTATGAGAACATGGAAATAACAATTGAAAACTATACCCTGAATATATAATATCATAATCTAGAGTCATGGTGTAAATATTTTATAAGACATGAATCCTAAGATAATCAAATAACATGATCCATGAGTGCATAAAATTGGAACACGATATATATTTTTGGCATACAAATAATCATATAAAATATTATGTCAAGGATACCCACTATGACATTCATAACATGTTCGGATTGGGATAACCAACCTTGAACCTACATTAGGCTTGGGATGGCCTCCCATGTACCCTATTTTAGGCTTTGGATAACCACCCATGTACCCTTTGAGCTCATATAACATTAATCATTACCCAATGCATTAGAGGGTGATATAGGTCCCACCCATCACATAATGAAAATCATACATATGGGTTCCACAAGATAATAAAATATTTATCTCATCATAACCCATGAAACAGAAATGGGTTTCATAAATATTTCATCATATCTTAAACTATGGAAAATATATAGGTTTTACAACCATTTTATCATTTCATTATAGTATAACATGTGAAAAGAAACAAGATTCATAATAATTTCATCATGGCATAAACCATAGAAGAGAAATTGGTTTCATAAATATCTTCCAATCATAAAAATAAACCATATAAATAAATAATAAAAATTGTATCCTAGGATCATAACTCCAGTAAATAATAAATAACATAAAAGGATATCATATGAGATAGAAAATGTTTTAAATGATAACTTGGAACATTTGTTTGAGGAAAAATAACTTGTTGACTTTAATTTTTTTTAAAACATATATATTTTTTAAAATAATTATATTTTAATATAACATTGAATTTTTTTAAATTAATCTTAAAATAAAATAACTTTCATGATGTATAGAAATTATGTCAATGTTTTACCAGTCAAAAAAAATATTTATTTCACATTTTTAGTAAAATCCAAATGGGAATTTTTTGGAAAAAATGAAAAATAATTTAAAATATTTTGGTAAAAATTAAAACATGGGTAAAAATTTATTTAATAAATAATTTGTATTATGTAATGTTTTTATAAAACAAGGTTTTGGAAGAAAAAGGGTTTTCATCTAAAAACCTGTTTTTTGTTAAAAACATTCCATTTGAAATCATTAGTATATAAAGAGAATAAAATTAATAGAAAACATGTATTCTAAAGAAATAAATATAGGAGAATAAAATTCATGAGTTCATTGATATATATACATCATAGTATTTCATTATTTGATGTATAATGATAATCAATCCTGATAAATGATGAGATTTTAACATAAAACACATACCAAATTGATACCTTTGAATAATAAGACCCATGAAATAATAACATTACAAAAACATAAAATATAATAAGAAAAAATAAATTCATGATATTTTATGTCAATTTTTCTATATATATACCTCATAAAAGAAGATAGGTTCATAACATAACATATGTATCAAACATATAAAATTGAGAAAAACATCCCTTACCATTTTTATAACATTTGAACTATGAACCCCATAAAATATAGATCCTAAAATGGATATTAGAATACCAATAATTTTAATGATAATAAATATAAAAACATTCATGGAAAAAATATACACCGCATATGAGAAACAATTAGGAAATATGTCATGTATCTCAAAGATATAAAAGTGAGATGAAAAATCCCTTACTACTTTAGTAATCTTTTGAATCGTAAGACACAATAAACAATACCATCAAATGAAACATTAAATTTAATTAAAATAATGAGATTCATTATATAATATGTCAAATAATAAATATATACACCACAAAAAATAATTGAGTGGTGAATTTGCGCATGTCTCCTAAAAAAAGAGACTAAAAATCCCTTACCATATGTCTTGACTTTTTTTGTTCATGTTAAAAAGTCCTATATAATAAAAATAAGTATATTATAAATATATTATAGAACCATAATTATATTTTTCATACATATATTATATACTTATAACCATTTATTACCCATTTTTAACCAATTCCATGGTAAAATCATATTTCAGGTAATAACCGCTTTGTTTTTCATAAATGTTTTGATTTTTATTTTCAATACTATTAATTTGATCAATGTTACATCATATAAAAAATTAATAAAATATTTATCATATTTATAAATCAATTATACTTATAATACCAATCATTAAATATTATTTTGAGAAATTAAGTATGTTACGATCATAGAGAAGGTATGTCATACGTACGCAAGAGTAACATTTCCATTTTTCAAAGATCATTTTGGATAAGAGGTAAAGTAATATTATATATTTACAAAAATATTATAATATAATAAATAATATATTATTTATTTATACATATAATCAATGTGTTATGGTGATGAAAATATCTTCACATCACTACGTGAAAGTGGTAGTCCACACATACATGAATGACATTATCATCTTTTAGTGAGTGAAAAGGTAATAAATAAAATGATATAATATCTTTTAAGAATGATAAATATTTCATTAATATCATAATTAATTCATGTATATCACATATATTAATTAAATTTATTCTTATTATCTTCCATGTAATTATTAGTGAAAAAATAATCACATTGCTTCGTGAGACGACAATCCACTGTACACATAGGAGACGTTAACATATCCCCTATGAAATGGAATGTAAAAATGTATATATGATATAATTACCAAAAATGAATAATTATGTTTTAAATATTATATATATACTTTATATTCATCATCATACCAAACCGTGAGAGGTGTTAATTGAAAAACGATTGACATCGGTTCTCAAGGTGGTAGTCTTCTGTACACACAGATGATGATTTTGAAAACTATTTGATAAAAGTGGAGATGGTTGTAGGTAGTGAAATTAAAATAAAAAAATATTAGTATATTTAATATACTGAGGTTATTATATCATCATTTTTAATAAATATTGATGTTGGTGGTGGAAGAAATAAATAAAAATGCTCGTTGAAGAATGTTACCTCTTCTTCGGGTAACATCCTTACGTTTCACCAAAAGCCTTCTTAGGTTGGTTTTATGCTCAAAATAAGGATTACAGGATTATATTATAGAGTTTTTAAAGTTATTTATGAAGTTATTAGACAAATAAAATGGTTTTAAAGTTTTTACAAGAAAGGAGAGGGGGTGGCCTTTTATAAGTGAGGTGAGAACTTGTAATTTTTTAGAGCAAAAAGTTGTACCCACATTTTCACATGAGAAAGGTAAAAAATGGAGTATTATTTAGACTTAGATGTGATAGTAACGTAATATCTATATAAAATATATTTTATACAAGTTTTAAGGTCATTTTAAGCCTTATATTTTTAGTTTAACACCGCAATAAACCCATTTTTACCTTAACAATGATAATTAATTTTTAATGTTTTCACAATTATTTTTTGAAAGAAAAAAATTCTAAATTATTATATTATATAAATTATTATGATTACAAATATTAAATCCATTATTAAATGTTTAATTCACATAAGTGGACCAATTTAATATAAAATCAATCCCAGAGACATGATAATAAAGCAAGTTTTTAAAGAGAAAATGTTTAAATGTTTATAATGTTTATAATGTTTTAAATCAAAATTAAATATGAAAATAATTACAATGAAATAAATTGGATTAATATATATATAAAAATGAACATCATTTAATTTAAATTAAATTTAAAATATAAATAACATTTTTAAATAATTTAAAAAAAGGTAGTTTTCAATTGAAATTAATTATTTTTAACTATTCATATTTTTTTTTGTATTTTCTGAAAAGTACCAAAAATTAACCAAAATATATTTTGGAAAGAATGATTTAAAAAATTTACTTTATTTTTTCATATTAATTTTCTAAAAGTTTCAAAAATTATTTTTAATGTAAGTAAGCAAAAAAGTGACGATACAACTTTTTAGAAAAATACATTTTGTAAGTGTAAAATTGGGGTTTTCTTTTCTATTGTATAGAAAAATATTAAGATGAATGTTAAAAAATTTATTCAAAATATTATTTATAAATTTCCTTAAAATCATTCACCCAAATTGATTTTTTTAATTTATTGTGGTAAAATGCATTTTTGTGCATAAAAATAGTTTTTTAGAAAAAGAATTCCTTTATTTTAAAATAATTTTTATTTTCATTTATAATTAATTGGTCAAAAAAGAATTAATTTTATATACATGTATAAAACATATATTATAAAATTCTAGTTAATCCTATTAATACCCTCCATTCCAAGGGTTAGTTAATAACTATCATATTAAATAATAATATTCTAATAGAATGTTTTGTTTCATTCAAACTCAGTGTAGTGTGTATCATAAGTTACACTTATCGTTGTATGTAACACCAGATAAAATCAGTGTTGCGTGTAACACAAGTTAAAATCAGTATTGCATGTAATTAAATATAAACATACTATTTCATGTAACAAAAAATATCAAAAATATTACATTTATTTGAAAAACATATTTCCAAAAAACTAAGGGTGTTACATTCTACCCCCATAAAATGAATTCCACCCTTGAAATTAATCGATTTGGTACCAAAAATTGAGGATAATTCTTTCTAATTACATCCTCATATTACCACGTAGCTTCTATAAGCTATTGGTTTCACTAAAAAACATTAACCAGGTGAGTGGTCTTATTTTGTAGAATTTTCTCTATAAGATCCAAAATCTCAATCGATTATTCCTTATAAGAAAGGTCATGCTCTAGTGGAATGACCTATGAGTTTAGTATATGAGATAAATCATGAATTTAATTCCTCAGGAGAGATACATGGAACACATTGTGAACCTGAGATAAGTTTGGTGAAATAATCACGAAATAAGCTACGGTCTCAATGCAATTAAGAATTTCAAAGGTATTGTTAATATTCAGGACTAATTTTCCATTTTTTATTCTATAGAGACCTTATAACCAACATCAAATTCTATATTGTATAGAAAATTATCAGGATAGTATTTCTATCAACTTTGATCTACATTTATGCATTACTGAATATATTTAACCTTTATTATCATCTAACCCACTTGATCTAGTCTTAATATATTTCTCTCTACAACTCCAACCAAGTACATTGGATTTCTAAAATTATTTCCATAGAAGGATTCATAAGGATACATCTGAATGTTTTAGTGAAATCTATTGTTATAAAAAATTCAACTTGAGGAAGGTGTTGATCCCAACCTCCTTTTATATATAATAATCAATATCATAGAATATCCTCTAGGGTTTGAATTATTTTCTATGACTGACCATCTCTATGAGTATAATACACAATGATGAAACTCAACTCTACATTAAGGTATTACTAAATACTTCACCAAATCATCAAAGTAAACTTCAAATCCCAATAAGATACAATATAATTTTTTACTCTATGAAATCCTCAACTCCTAATTAATTTATATCCTATAAAGCTTATCAAAAAATAAATATTCAGTGATAGAGATTAAATGTGATGACTTGGTAAGTAGATTTATTATAACCCATGTATAATTATTTCATTTATATGTTTTAGGGGAGTCTTATTTAAAAACCCAAAGTTATGTATTCCCATTTCTATTAAGGTGTGGATAATGGGCTTTGAATCCTTTTAGACCTCTGTATATCAGCTTTTACTTGATGACATACTAATCATTGAGAAAAATACTTATAAATATATCTCTTTATGTTTTACCACTAGAAATAATATTTCATTTAGGAAAGTGGTAGGAAATATACTATTGTCTCCCTTAAGTTGAATGATCAATCCCTATGGCTATTCCAGATACAACAAGTTTTCACCTGACATGAAGGTTATCATTTTTAAAAAAATATATTAATATAAAATTCAAAATATCAATCACCCATAATTACTCTAGAATAAAAGATAAGATAAACCCTAAATTTTACCAATAACTTTGATCATATTTTTTTAAAAATGAATTCATCCTCATAACCAATGGGTTATATTTCCATAAATGTCTCTAAAAATATCCTTAATCTTGAAAATCTCAGAACACATAAAATCTCAGAAAGGGGTTTCTAAGGCTTTGAACTTATATTTAACCTTAAATTCATAAACCCATGATGTAATCCACAAATATTAAGTAAATATTACATGGAGACATATATACTTACAAAAATAATGAAATCCATAGATGTTTTAGGATTCTTATACCAAAATACCATTGGTAAAATAATTTTACAACATAATTAATGAATTAAAATACATACATACTTTAATCCTTACACTTAAATGATTAGCATATGATATTTAATTCTTTGTTATAGAAGTTAATTCTTTGGTCAGTTAATTTATTTGGATAAATTCTATATTCCCCACACATACAACATTGAAATCCATGACAATTTGTCACTATATGGCCCCATTTTACACATAGATAACATCTTACCCTCCATTTGATATATATCTCCAAGTTCTTCTTCATACCTTATTGGCATGTAGGAAGCCAAATATTCATTTATCTATGTTCATTACCACATGAATTTTCATAAAAGTCTATCTTTATCTTATTTAAATGTTTTAGAAATGTCACCAAAGTTCACGTCGTTGATAACATATTATGATAGTTCATTAGGAATAATCACAATATATTTATCTCCATTTGTCATCCATTTTGTTTTATCATAGTCACAGAATTGTCCATTAGATTCAACGTTGACATGATTCCTTCTAGTTCTATCCATTGATTAAACAAAAAATAATAGTGTGATCAAAACTAATCATAGTAAAAATCTACATAATCATTAAGAATCACTTATATAATGTATAAATAATGACACCTTCTTTTTAATCTATGACACCATATGTTTATCTTGGGTCATTCATAGTAATCATCTATTTAAATCCTTAATGATGTATCATAAAGGGTTTTTAAATTTCTAAAGAATATCCCCTAGGAATGTCAAATTAGGTGTGCAATAAGACCCATTTCTGTGAACTAGGTGACAATCGAGTCAAGATCAATGCGCCCTTTTTGGATTTATTACCCATAGTTACCTTGGTTGAAGATCAACACACACTTTTAGTATCCATAAATGTATTTAATTTCTTATATACCACTCACTCTATCATTTTACAAAATTCGAAGACATTTTCCTATACATTGAATCATTCTTATACTAATCCTTAGATACATCCCTATACATATCCTTAGAAATATACATAGGGATCTCAATAAAGTTTTCCCATCCTAATTTCCAAATGTTAACTAAATGTTTCCTCTAATACAAACTATAGTGACCCAATCTTATCATACATTGATATTTCATCATTTTAATAAATATTAAATACATTACACAAACACATGCCTGAGGGCCATAAATGTATATTTACTTTGGAAACATATAAACAAAAAAAACTTTTTCATAGGTAAAATACATCATCTCCCACTATGTTCTTCAAAAGTAGCACCCTTATTATACATATCATATGTAATACATTTATTTATAACCCAGGGAAATGAAACATAATAAAGGGTGTGGTTTGATTCTCAGTAGAGGAAAATAAAGGATATACATAATCATAACATTAACATAAGGATATTAGAACATGAGAATCACATTTTAAAACAGTACCCTACATATCAAAGTTCATAATCTTGAGTCATGGTATAAATATTGGTTGTTTATGTGACATTAATCATAATGGAATTAAATAACATGATCCATTAGTGCATAAAATTAGTGTAAGACATTCATTTATGGTGTACAAATAATAATAGAAAATCTTATGTCAAGGTTACCCACCAAGACATTCATAAAATGTTAAGATTTGGATAACCACCCATATACCTACTAAGAGTTTGGGATTACCTCCCATATACCATGTGTCTTTCATGGGATAATGTATTGGGTAGATTATGTACTCATATAAAATTAATCATTACCCAATTCATTAGAAAAAGATATACGTCCCACCTATCACATAATGAAAATCATATATAAATATGTGACAAAAATCATAAAAAATTTATTATATCAAAACCAATGAAATGAAAATGGTTCTCATAAACATTTTAACGTATCCTAACCTAAATAAAAGATATAGGTTTCATAATCATTTTATCATTTCATCATTTCATAACCCATGAAAAAAGAAGGATTCATAAGCATTTGATCATGGAATAACCCATGGAAGGGAAATGGATTTCATAAACACATTTTCATCATAAACATAAAAATTTCATAGAAATAAAAGGAATGGTATTCCTGGTTCACAACCCCAATAAATCATAAGTGACATCAAATGATGTTATCTTGTATGGAAAATGATTTTGAAAGATAAATTGTAGCATTTCATTAGGGAAAAATAACATGTCCACTTTTAAAAACAAATTTTAAAATATAAAAATTTATGAAAATTGTTTTCTATGAAAATAACATTTTAAAATTATTAAGTAAGTTTCAAATAAAATAATGTTCCTGATGATGAGAAATTCTATTCATTCCATATACATCAAAACAAACATTCCTTTCACTTTTTTGGTAAAATCAAAATGGAAAACTTTTAGAAAATGACATGGATATCCCTTTTAAAATATAACATAAACATTTTTTTAAAAAAAAGGTATTTAATAAATCATTTGAATCATGCTATTTTTTTTGATTTTTTAGAAAACAAGGTTTTGGAAGAAAAAAGTATTTCCATCAGAAATATGATTTTTATTTAAAACATTATCTATAAAAAATTGAGTACAAAAGAGAGAAAAATTAATGGAAAACATTTATTCTTATAAAATAAATAGTTTATAAGAAAATTCAATAGTTGTTTGAGAGATATATCCTTATATTTTATCATTGGAAGCATAATCATAAACAATCTTGATAAGTGATTATATTGTAACATAGAACTCTAACCACTTTGGTAACTTTGAACCATTATCACAATGAAATTATGACATTAAAAAAACTTAAAATATCACGAGAATAAATAAATTCATGATATTACATGTGAATTGGTGTGTATATACTTCTGATAAAAGAATATAGGTTTATAATGTAAAATATTTATCAAAGAAAGTAAATTGATACAACAATCCCTTACTGTTTTAGTATCCATTGAACCATGAACTCCATAAATAAGAGATAAAAAAATGGATATGTAAATACCCATAATTTTCCTGCGAATCAATAAAAAATACATTCATGGACATTATATATACCACATATGAGGAACAAGTGGGAATACGACTTGTGTCTCACAGATATAAAAGTGAGATGAAAAATCCATTATGGATTTAGTAATCGTTTAAATTGAAATCCCCAATAAATAATAACATTAAATGAAACATTAAATATAATTAAAATAAGGATATTACTGATATAATATGTCAAAGTTTCATTATATATACCATATGAAAGAAATGAATAGTGAATTTTCATATGTCTCCCAGAAATAAAAGTGAGACTAGAAATCTCTTACCATAAGTCTCAAATTCCTTTATACACATTTGAAAATCCTATATAATAAATATATATTTACTATAAATTTATCATAGAAACATAATTATATATATAATATATATATTATTTACTTATGACTATTTATTACCCATTTGTTACGAATTTCTTATTAAAATCCTATTTCTAGAAATAACCGCTTGTTTTTTCATATATGTTTTGATTTTTTAATTTTATTCCTCTTACTTTTATCATGGTTTCATAATTTAATAAATAATAATCATGAAATAATAATCATATTTATTTATAAATTATTCTTTTAAGACAAATCATAAAATATTTTTTCTGATAAATGAAGTATGTTATGATCATGGAGATGATAAGGCATACACACCCATGAGCAATGTTTCCATATTTCAAAGATCATTATGTAAAGAAGGAAAGAAATAATTTATCTTTAAAGAATTATGATAATTTCATAAACACCATATTATTTATTTTTAAATATCATCAATTTGGAATGGTGATGAAAATAGAGTCACATCTCTATATGAAGGTGGTTGTCCATATATATACTAATGATGCTATCATCTTTCAATGAGTGAAACAATAAGAAAGAAAATGAAATATTATATGTTTAGAGTGAAAATGGGTCATTAATATTTTAATTATTTCATTTCTATCACATATTTTTTATTTAACTTTATCCTTATTATCTTCCATGTAATGTGTTAGTGAAAAAAATCACATCACTTCGCAAAGCGGGCGTCCATTGTATGCACCATAGAAGTTATCATACCCCCTGCAGAATAGAGATTAAAAAGGTATATATGAATTAATTATTCAATAGGTATAATTATGTTATAAATATAATATATATATATATAAACTTTATATCCATCATCATACCCAACCCTAATAGGTGGAAATGGAAAAATGAATGACATCGATTCATAAGGCGATAATCTTTCTTACAAACGAATAATGATTTCATAAACCATTTGATGGAAGTGTAGATGGATTTAGGTAATGAAATTAACATAAAAACATATTTTTATAAGAAATATAATGACATTATTATATCATAATTTTTTAATAATAATAAATGGATGTGGAGGAATAAATAAAATTTAAAATGCTCTTTAAAGAACATTACCTCTCTTCAGGTAACCTCATTATGTTTGCACCAAAATCTTTAATAAGTTGGGTTTATGAAAAAAAAGTCTTCTAGGATTATAATAGGTAATTTTTGAAGTGATTTTGTCATGTATTGTACAAACCAAAATTTTTGAAGGAGTGCATAGGAAATGAGAGGAGGTAGCCTTTTATAAGTGAGGTGAGTGGCACACTTGTGATTTTTGAGAACAAAAAGGTGCACCTATATTTTTTGCATGAAACAGTTTTCAAAAATAGAATATTATAGTTACTTAGACGTTATTGGGTATAAATATTTCCATAAAATATATTTTAGTAAAGTGGTTATGTTATTTTAACACTTATCATTTTAGTTTAATCCCCAGTAAACCCATTTTTACCTTGACCATGATAATTAATTTTTAATATTTTGACTATTTATTTTGGTAAAAACTTATTATTTTTGTATTAAATAATATAAATTATTTTTATTAAAAATATTAAATCTATTTTTCCAAATTCAATTCATATAAGTGGTAAAATTTAATTTAAAATTAATCCTTTAGACGTGATGATAAAATAGATTTTCAAAGAGAAAATGTTCGAAAATTTAAAAGATTTTTATATCAAGACTCGATATAAAAATGATTAAAATGACCTGAATTGTATAAATATATAAATAATTTAACTAATTTAAATTTAATTTTTTTTAATATATAATATAACTTTATAATTTTTTTAAATGAAAAGGCATTTTTCAATTAAAATTCATTATTTTTCAATATTCACAAAATTTTTTTAACATTTCATAAAATTATCAATAATTAACCTAAAGATAATTTTGATATGATGGTTTCAAAAATTAATTTTATTATTTAAAATAAAATTTCAAAAGTTTTCAATTTTTTTAAAAAAAAAAGTGCGTAAAAAGGTGACAAAAATTCTTTTTAGAAAAATATAATTTTCAAGCATAAAATTGGATTTATTATAATCAATTTTCTAGAGTAAATGAGATGTATTTTAAAAGTTTTATTGAATATATAATACATAAATTTAATTAAAATCATTCACCCAAAATCATTTTTTTAAATTTATTAAGGTAAAACATGTTTGTGTGAAAAATAGTTTTTTCCGAAAAATATTTCCTTTATTTCTAAAAAGTTTTTTTTTTCATTTATAATTAATTGTTCCCAAAATAATTAATTTTATATACATGCGTAGACTATATATTTTTATAATTTAGTTAACCATATTCATACCTACCATTATAATGGCTAAGTGATAACTATCATATTAAATAATATTATTTTATTAGCATGCTATGTTTTATTTAAATTCGGTGTAGCATGTATCATAATTTAAACTTATTATTGTGTGTAACACAAGATAAAATCATTATTGAATATAAAAAAAATGTAAAATTAGTGTTTCTTGTAACACAATCTAAACTCAGTGTTTCATCTATCACAAAATATTGAAATGATTAAATTTATTTGAGAAAAATGATTAACAAAAACACACGGTGTTACAACCAAAAAAAGGGATCGATGATGGGAAGGGACCACTGTTGAACATGTTCAAAACATAGGTTCCATAACCTCACCAGTCAAGGATGATGTTTAAAAACATCAGATTGATCATTGACCATGTTTGAAACATGGAGACTGTAGAATTTTTCTAAGGACTCTTCAAGGTGTGAGCCCAGGATGGTTGGTAATCTAGTGTGGCTAGGAACCATTACCATTTGGGGGCTTGATCAAATCACGGGGATGATGAGGATCCAAATAAAAGGAAGCATAAAGTGTAAAATTATATGTAAGAAATGTCCCATGAGAAATTAAACAGTTAGGGAGTTACTCCATTATGTACTCGAACAAGATGTATGAGCATATCAGTAGGTAATGAATGAGATTAAACATAAGGGGAAATCCCAAAAGTGAGTTGGTGGTCGGAATAGACTCATGATATGAGATCTGTGCATCACTAAGTATCCCATGGTAATGGAAATCAATCCACGTGTAGTTCTGAGATGTACCATGGTAGGTGACCAATGACGGATGGGTGGTGTCCTCTTTAGATAGGATAATGAATCATCTTATATTTATCATATTAGGAATCCCTAATTTATGAAATAACAGCTTAAGTATATAGTTTAAAATCATATACTAGGGACATTGGTTTTGTCCATCTCACATTTTTCATATAATATATCCTACATTCACCACATAGGGTAATGCTATAGTTTAACAAAGTGTGCCAAGTATGTTAGTTTTGGTAATATCAAAATTTTCATATTAGGCATCCCATGTTTGTCACACGTGGTAAGGATATAGTTTAAAATCAAGTACTAAGTTCAGGTTTGGGGCTTATTCATTTATCTTCCCACTCTTTCTTCCTCATGTAGGGTCATGAGGGAATATTTATTTACTATAAGGATTTAGTCTTAAAAAATATATATCTTGAGTTTTAGTCAAGAATTTTATTTTTTTAAATTTTAAGATATTATCTTGTTTAGATTTTTAGAGAATCAGGTCATAACTTATACATTACAAAAATAATAATACAAATTGGACACCTCTGACCAGTATCGATTTTTTATATATTATAAAACTTTTAAAATAATGCATGATTTTTTCATGGAAAATATTCATGACTTTTAAATTAACTTCTTAATTTACCTTATCCATTGTTAAACCCTATGAAAATAATTTTAAAAGATGGTATGAGAACAAAAATATTAGTATGAGACATAAATAGAAAGAAAAACCTTTAGTCTGGTAAAAAATATGAAAACCCATGAAATTTTTTAATTATATCTCAATTTTATTTGCGAGAAATAAATAAATCATTTTAAATGAAAAAATACACTTTTTTAAAAATAAAATCATTATATCCCATATCAATAAATTCAAAACCATTTTTTAAACATAGAGTATCACATTCATAACCTATTTTAAACTTGTGTCAGAAGTAACTGGATACCTATTAAATCCATAGGATACACCCTTTGGTAACTCCCCCCTAATTTCTTATTAAGACAAGAAACATTACCCAATACATTAGATATCTATTTTGGTCCACCCATTATATATTCCATATCAATATCACCTAACACTATCTAGGCACACCCATCTTATAAGCTATATTGGGCACACCCAATGCTTTCTGGGTGCACCAATCGTAGAAGTTGTATTGGGATTGATCATTTATCATATATTGTTAAATATCTATATAATGAATAAAACATTTTTATAATTTTAATTTATTTTCATAAAACATTGTAAAAACTCTTTTAAACTCTTACACAAATCACTTTGGGATATCAAAATACCATTTTCTTTTAAAAACCCATTTTCAAAAACAAAATACCCTTTCTATTTAAAAAAAAATTTCAATACAAAAATAACCCAAAAAGGTAAAGTGGTTTTTTATTTTAATGAAAAATTAAATATTGTAATGGAATTAAATCTTATAATAATGGTTATGGTGGCAGGAAAAGTCGTTGTCACTGTACATGTTAAAATAGAAAATTAATATTGCTGTTTTTAATAAAAGTTAAACATTCTATAAAAAGATTATATTTTTGAAATAATTGGAAAGAAATAAAATATTTTTTTTTACAAAACTCTCATTTCAATATAATTACATTTATGAATTCATTTTTAAAATATGGTCAGGGGATAAAAAATGAGTCTGAAGGGAAATGTTAAAATATGATTTTCTTATTAAATGAAAACTTAGGTAACATTTGAATCATATTCCCAATGAAGGAATAACCTTAGAAAATTTAATTATCATGATAACAGTGATATTAATTATATAAAATGTCAATGGATCTGTATATACACCTTATAAAACAATATAGGTGCATACCATCAAAATATTCCTCAATGAAAAGAGATTGAGACAAAGTCCCTTACCTAGAGTTTGATTTGTCATGCTTATTTGTTATATTCATGAATAATAAAATCATTTTTATTATATAATTTCATAAGAAAAACTTTCATGTTTATTATTCATTTTATTTCACATATTACAATGTTATATACAATTAATTAATCATATAATTCAATTTCATATGTTTTGATGATATTTGGATTATATATCCAAAAATGAATTTGGTAAGTTGAAAATGGTCAGATATAATTATTTTGACATCTCCATAATAATAATAATAATGAAATAATGATAATATTTATAAATAAATTATAATTTTTAAACCCATTCATGAATAATTTTTATGAAAAATGAACTATGTTACAATCATGAAGACTATAGGCTGTACATATGCTTGAGTGACATTTACTTTTTTAAATTATCATTATGGAAAGAAGGAATGTATTATTTTATATTTATAGAATTATAATATTATCATTAATACTATATTATTTCTTTAAATATACTTATATATATATATATATCATACATTTGATTCAATGATGAAAAAAGAGTCACATCTCTTCATAGAGGGGGCGGTCCACACGTAAGCACAAATGGCGTTATCATTTCTCAGTGAAAGATAGAAAATAACATATTTTATTTTTATAAGGATATATATTTAATTAATATCATAATTATTTCATTTATATCATATAAATTAATTAAATTTATCCATATAAAATTCCATGTAAAATATTAGTGAAAAACGGATCATACCGCTTCATGAGGTGATAATCTTCCACACACCTAAGCGACATTATCATATCTCTCAAAAAATGTAAAGTAAGAAGATATATGTTATATCATAAGTCTAGATGTATAAATATTTTAAAATTTTACTATTTATTATTTTAATCCATTATTATAACAATCCACGAGAGGTGATGTTGGAAAATAAATGACATTGGTTCGCGTGGTGGTAGTCCTCCATATACCCAAATGATGATTTAATATCTCATTTTATAAAAGATGATATTGATTTAGTTTAATACATTAATATAATAAAATCTCAGTATATGGTATATTATGGTTTTTTTATATAATCATAATTTAAAAATATTTTAAGGAGGTGGAAAAATAAATAAAATAAAACACCCAGTTAAGCACAATACAACTTCTTCAGATAACCTCCTTAAGAAAGCACAAAAATCCTTCTTATGATATATTGATAATAAAATTAAGCACTCTAGTTCATGGATATAGAGTTTAGGAAGGTATTTGGGTTGGTATTGGTTGAACCAAAGGTCTTTGAAGGTCTGAATACAAGAGAATAGGTGGTGACCTTTTATAGGTGGGGTGCGTGGCATACTTGTAATTTTTGAAAAGAAAAAGGTGTAACCAAAATTTTCACATGTCAAAATGATTTAAAATTAACAATTATAGACAATTAGAAATTATAATTTCTAAATATTTCCATCCAATGGATTATATTTATGTTTTTATGTAATTTTATCCATTATCTTTTTAGTTTAACCCATGGTAAACCCATTTTCACCTCAACTGCGGTAATTGATTTTTATTGTTTTTATTATTAATTATAGTAAAAAATTATTTTAAAATTACTACAGTATATAAATAATTATAATTTAAAATATGGAATCTATTTTACCAAATTTATTCAATAGAAGTGGAAAAAGTTAATTTAAAATCAAACCTATAAGCGCGATAAAAAAGGGTTTTCAAGAAGTGTATTTTCCAAGAATAAGATGCTTTTTTATTAACTTTATGATTAATAATAATATTTGTATGAATATTAGTTAATATTTACTGATATATATTCTATAAATTTCATTTAAACATTCCTCATTACTTAATTTTTTAATTAATTAAAATGGAGAAACATTATTCACATTAAAACAATCTTTAGAAAAATCCCCTTAAGTCTAAAACAAACTTATATTGAAATCCAATATAAAGATAATTTAAAGTAATTAAGTGGGTTAAATATAAATTAATAATAATTATGTTACATTAAATAACATTATACACATAATTATACTTCTAAATTACTTAATTTATTGAAAATAAATGAATTTCTACAAAACTCTGTATTTTCACTATTCACCAAAAATTCAATATTTTCCAAAAAATTCACCCTATGTAAATTTTTATATGATTATTTAAAAAAATATATTTATTTTTTTCAATTAAATTTATAAAATTTATAATTTAAACTTTAAATAAAACCTTACGATAAAAGAGTTTAATTAAAAGTATTTCTTTTTTGATTTAATAAAATCACTTAATATTTTTATAATGAATATAAAAATATTAATAAACATGAAATTGATTTATACTATAATTAACTATTTTGTTAAATTATTCCCCCTTTTGGAAATTATGTCCTTATAACTTTATTCACTTATTAAAAAAATGGAGATATATTTGCCTCACATCACTTTCAGATTCCCATGTTCCCTCTTCAACCATATGAGTTTTCCATTGAACCTTAACATGTTGAATCACCTTATTCCGAAAAACTTTCTCCATATGGTAAAGAATCTAAATTGTATGTTTCTGATAATAAATATTCTCTTCCAAATAAACAACCCTCAAAACATTATATGAATCTAGCGCATATATCCTTAACATTAAAATATGAAAAATGTTGGGTACCTAGGACAAACATGGGGAAAATTCCACTCAGTAGGAAGTTGATCCAACAATTTTATAGGATTTACTATGGTCTAATAAACCATAAACATAACATCAACTTTTTACAAAACCACATAAAAATTTAAAATGGTGATACTTTATGAAAAATATGATCACCTACCTCTAAAGAAATATATTTCTTTTAGTTATCTACATAAATTTTCTTCACACTATGATCTGTCCTCACATATTGCTGAATTAGATTCACCTTTTCAGCCATTTACTTTACCAACTCTTGTCCCATAAACTTATTCTATCCTAATTCATCCTAAAAAGTTTTCATTCAATACCACTTTCTATATAATTCTGCAAAATGTGCCATCTGTATATTGGAATTATGATTGTTGTTATAAGAAAAATCAACCAAATAAATTAAATGAATCAAAATTTCTTATTAATATAATGAAATATAATATATAATATCTTTTAAGGTTTTAATTATTTACTCAATATGTATATTATATTAAGGTTCAAAATTTGTATGAAAATTTAATTATGTACCCAATGACTTTTAATGTCCTTCCAAAAATAACATGTGAAACTAGGATCATGGTCTGATATAATAAAGAGAGGAACTCTTTTTAACCTAACTATCCCCTTTAGATACAGTCAATAAATCCAAACTAATGAAATAATGTCTCAAATGGGAAGTGATTATGGAGATTTAGTTAATCTATCAATAATAACCCAAATAACTTTATTACCTCAAGAAATATTTGGTAATCCCACCACAAAATTCATGGATATATTTTTTCCATTTTCACTCTAGAATAGGAAAAGGTTTAATCATTCCATTTGGTAATTTTCATTATACATTACCCTACTAACAACTCCAATATCTCACAGTAATGTCAGCAATATCTCTTTTCATACAATCCCACAAATAATGCTCCTTAATGTCATGGTATCTCATAGTGATTCCTATATGAACGAAAAATAGAGGACTATAAGCTTCAATCAACAACTCACTCTTCAAATGGGAATCACTAGGAACACATAATATTTTTGAAAATATGATAAAACCATCTTCATCCAAATTAAACTCAGGTAATATAACATTCTTAATGTATTATACCTTTTCCTACAAAGCATGATCCTTCTTCTGAGAATGTTTAATTATTTATAACAAATTCAACTTCACTGAAACCTGAAATAATAAAGAGGATGTCCTTATATCCATAACTTCTAGACCAAAATTCTTTAAATCATTAACTAGAGGGTTATATACCAAACATAACATGTTTTTCTATAATTATTTTTCCTACTCAAAGCATCATCCACTTTGTTCTCTTCTTTAGGATGGTAATGAATCATGTAATCATTATCATTAATCAGTTCCATCCATCTTCTATATCTCATTTAAAATTATTTATGAGTGAATATATACTTAAATTTTTTATGATCTATATTATAAGGCCCCGACCTTAAACATTACTTAATATTGAATTAAATTAATAATTCACATTGAGGATCTTTTCAGGTTTAGAGTTTTAGAGAATTAGGACATAACTGTTACATCTCAAAAGATTACAAAGTAGACACTTCTACTATGTTTCCATAGAATAAAAAAACCCTTAAAAAAAAACATGTCCAGTTCCATGTTTTATATAGCATGACTTTCCCTTGATCCCATCCTTGAGCCTATTCCACATTAAGTCCTGTGAAAAACATTTCAAAAAAAACTTGGGGTGAGCATAAATAGCTCAGTAAGGGATACACAAAGAATGAAAACTGTTAGTTTTTCAAACATCAAGTAAACCATGTATACTTTATCAAAGTAATACCTTCACCTTCACAAAGTAGTAAAAACTCTTCACTGAATAAAATATCATTACTTACCTTTTTGTAACCAAAGAATTACCATAAAACCCATATAAAGAACACATAACATATAAAGGTAACTTGGGACATAAACATACTTAAGTGGAATAACCATACGGTCTACTTCCACACATATCACTTAATGGAATAGCCATACAGACAACTTCCATAAATACTTAATGGAATAGCCATACGACCGACTTCCATACCCAATGAATTGGAGGTTATAACGTAACCACCCGTCCTGGTATTCACGGCACCACCCGTCATATGGTTTATCACGTAACCACCTGTCAAATGTCCAAGTACCATTATAAAAATCACAAGACATAAAACAAATATAATGGAAAGAAAACATTTCCACACTTTGATCACAATATATCACTTAAATATATTGGAATAACAAATCCATTATAAAAACCCATTTTCAATACCAAAATACATAAAAGAGTATATGGTATTTATTTCATTTTAAAAAAACATTACGGCTTGTTTAGGAAGCCAAAGACAAAATAATACTCGCGGCGGCGGAGAAGTAGTTGTCGCTGCATATGTACAACAAAAACATTCCCTTTTGTCGTTTAGTAAAACGCTTCGTATAAAAAGATTCCTTTTAAATAAATGTAAAAGTCAAAGGGGTTTATATACCGTATAAAAGAAAGTTGTGTATAAAAGGAAATATGCCTCAATGAAAGGAGATTGAGACGAAGTCCCATACAAAGATAATTTTTTAAATAAAATAGATCTATATGTGTATTCAATATAAGTACACATAAAGAAAGTAAAAATACAAGATAGGACATAATAATATCATGACATAATTTGAAAGTAGGAGATTAACCCAAAGAACGGAAATTGGGTTAAGAAGTTCCCTTACCTCGGGTCCGACTTGACTCGATCGTTCTTTAACGTCCTGAATAATAAACTTGAGTTAATTTATATTTGCTTAAGAACCTTTTTCAAGTTCATTATTCCTTTTATATCACTTATTTCCATGTTATAAACATTATGTAATCATTTAAGTTAATAATGTTTGTTTTGTCAATATTTGGTTCTTAAGTCGAAAGTGGACTTCTTACAATTACATGTTGTTCGTGTGGTCAAATGTTCTTTATATATAGAATGAAATTCCTGATTTGGATATCATATATATCATATATATCCAGAATATACATGTATTTATAATATTACATAATCATTTATAGGTAAGAAATGAAATGCACAGTTCATGGAGACGGTAAGCCGTACGTACGCATGAACGCTACTTTCATTTCTTTGTCATATTAATGGAATTAAAACTAAATGAGATGTATGTATATTTTAATTCCCGAATTATATTCATAATTTATATGTAACATACATTATATATATCCATTATAAATATGTACTTATAATAGTACATTACATTTGGGGATAAGAAATGAAATGCACCGTTCATGGAGACGGTAAACCGTACATACGCATGAACGCTACTTTCATTTCTATCTCATAAATTAAGGGAAAGACATAATAATGATATAGAGGTATATTATAATTCCAGTATAATATCATATATAATATCATTAAATCCATCCTTTATACGTCCCACGTATGGCATTAACGAATCACATCACTTTGAGGGGGCGGTAGTCCGCACTTCCTAAAATGAAATTATCGTGTTTACCCACAAAGGAAACCATAAAGGTAAAACACAAATTAAAAATAAAGAAGCACAAGGAAAACATAAACATAATACATATCATATATAAATATAGT
This sequence comes from Viscum album, assembly GCA_963277665.1. Classification (NCBI taxonomy): domain Eukaryota; kingdom Viridiplantae; phylum Streptophyta; class Magnoliopsida; order Santalales; family Viscaceae; genus Viscum; species Viscum album. Next base: position 1,213,951,303 of record OY728143.1, read on the forward strand.
GATATCTTAATGGCCACCATTAAAGGTGTTTAAAAGAAGATTGAACAATCATCGTTTTGTGAGGCAGAAATTCGCCAACCACAGAAACAGTATGTTATTTAACCATTAGATGTAGATGTGTGTAAGTGTAGCTCGAAATCTTCTTATAAATATATCATAGTATATTTAAGATACTGGAGTTGTTACAAAGGAAACTAATAAAAAGAGTTTAGGGGGTTGGAGAAGCAAAATAAAACAAAAGGACTCAAGTGAAGACATTACCTTAAAATCGGGTAACTCCGTTTGGTTTGAGCTCAAAGGCTTCCTTGGGAAGACTTCTGCCCAAGGTGAGGCTTCAAGGAGTAATAGAGGGATGTTGAGAGACAAAATGGGCAGGGTTTGTCTGAGCCAAAGGCTTTGGAAGTGTGGGTAAGGTGGTAGAGGTGAGGGCCTTTTATAAGAGGAGAGGAGGGGCACTCTTGGAAAGTAAGGAAATGTTACTTTATTTTAGTATGAGTTTCAGATTTTAATGGTCCCACATTGATGTGTTTCGAGGATAAGGTGATAAGGGTTCTAAATATTCCCATACAATAGGTTTTGGAAATGTGTAGGTCATAGATTTTACATTATCTTTTCATTTTATTTAAATCCATTATTAATGAGGTAATCGCTCCATCATCATGATGTCATAAATAATTTAATATATTTGATTTCTAAAAATTATAAAAAAAATATCAAGATGTAGGAAATATTTTTACCTTTCTAATGAATATTTATAGTCAAATATCTGACTTGTATAACCCCATGTAAAAATTGTTTTAGTAAAACATCTCATGTTTGTGTCAATTTTACTATAACATTTAATAAAAAGTTATTTATGTCATTTCCCAAACAAAGTGGCTCCATGAGGTCCCCAAGTTGACCCATGGATTGTCTTGGTCGGACATGACACATCCAATGAGGGTAGGACATGTTTCAAGATCATCTCATATTATTAAAACATTATTTTTACCTTAAATTACACTAATTATCTCTAATCGCGATTAAGAACTTAAAAGTTACTATTCACCAAAAAAATTATTTTAATCTCATTGAACCACATTTTACTTTTTAATGACAACCATGTATGTCAGATTTTTGAAATTTAAATCATAGGGGTGGGAAAATTTCATTTAAATGAAAAATCAGTTTTTTAAGTACCACTTAGTGGTTTCACTATTCATCAAAAATTGAAGTTTTTCATAAAAATACCAAAACATCACCCTAAGATATATTTGATATTACGAATTAAAAAATGAAGTCCATTTTAAAAAATTCAAAACATATAAGTCACATTAATTAATTTAATAATTAATTCCCGTTGTCATGGCAAATAGCGTGTTTTTATGAAACAATAAGTATCAAAAGATTGACACTAGTTTAAGTCCGATTTCAAAGTGAAATTAATTCCAACGACCACTATTGGATTTAATGGTAAAAATATTTTCTAATTTCACTTTAAAACCAATTCAAAAGATAATATAATCATATAAATAAATTAGATTAAAAAGAGGTTTTGAATTAAAATACAACATTTTACACTATTCATTAAAAAAATGAACTTTATCGGAAAGATACCAAAAATTTACACAAAGTAAATTTTGATGTCCTGATTCTAAAGAAGAGTTTTATTTTGTCCAATAGAATGTATAAGAGTGAACAAAACTATATTTAATGACGGTTCGCCATCAAAAGGCGATAAGTGAACCTTTAGTGAAAATTAGGGCATATACGCCTAAAATTGAATTCTTTCCATATTTTAAGTCTTTATCTTTTATTAGATACAAGTAAAAACATTTAAAAAACATATATAATCATATTTTAGTTATTTCTATCTATTCCATCCAATACAACGGCTATGTGTTAACTACCATTTAAAATAATATTATTTTATTACTAGTGTGCAACGTAAGACTTCAAAGAAACTCTTTGTTGCGTATCGGGTACGCTATCAAACATAGCAACCCCTATAAATTAAAATTAATATTTAATTCGTAAATGAAAATGTTTTATTCATTATTTACCTGGGATGTTACATCCTTCCCCCCTTTTGGGAATTGCGTCCTCGCAATTTTATTCACTTATCAAAATAAGTGGGGGTATTTATCCCTCATAGCATTTTCAGACTCCCAGGTTGCCTCTTCAACCATATGGTTTTTCCACAAAACCTTTACCTAGTGAATTACCTTATTTCGCAACAATTTCTCTCTTCGGTCAAGAATCTGGACTGGTTGTTCTTCATAATATATGTTCTCTTCCAGCTGAACTACCTCTGGACTCAAAACATGAGATGGATCTGGCATATACTTCCTCAACATCGAAACATGAAAAACATTGTGTACCTGAGATAAACTCGGAGGTAAATCCACTCGGTAAGCAAATGATCCAACTCTCTCTAGAATTTCATATGGTCCAATGAACCTTGGACTCAGCTTTCCTTTCTTACCAAATCTCATCACACTTTTCCATGGAGAAACCTTGAGAAAAACATGATCACCTACCTCGAAGGATAGATCCTTCCTCCGGTTATCCGCATATCTCGTATGCCTGCTCTGAGCTGTTTTCATGTGTTTCTGAATCAACTGAACTTTTTCTGACAACTCTTCTATAAATTCTGGTCCCATCAACTTCCTTTCACCCACTTCATCACAAAAATCTGGAGTTCTACACCGCTTCCCATATAATGCCTCAAACGGTGCCATCTGTATACTAGAATGAAAATTGTTATTATATGAAAACTCAACCAAAGAAAGATGTTGGTTCCAACTTCCCTGATAATCCATCGATCAAGCTCCTAGTATATCCTCCAAGGTCTGAATTATTCATTCTGACTGCCCATCGGATTGCAGATGAAAAGTTGTACTAAAATTTAATTTAGTACCCAACGATTTCTGAAGGCCTTTCCAAAAGTTAGAAGTAAACCTGGGATCACGATCGGACACAATGGAGAGAGGAACTCCATGTAACCTGACTATCTATTTAAGATACAAACGGGAAAGTTGATCTAGTGAAAAATTATCTCGTATAGCAAGGAAATGAGCAGATTTAGTCAAGCGATCAACAATAACCCAGATTGCATTATTACCTCTAGATGTCTTCGGTAATCCCACGAAAAAATCCATGGATATATTTTACCATTTCTACTCTGGAACTGGTAAAGGCTGAAGCATCCCTTCCGGTAACTACCGCTCTGATTTAACCTGCTAACAAGTCAAACACTTCACAGTAAAATCAGCAATATCCCTTTTCATTACATCCCACCAGTAATACTCCCGTAGATCTCTGTACATCTAGTACTGCAAGGATGAACTGAAAACGGGGAACTATGAGCCTCACATAACAACTCATTCTTCAACTGTGAATCACAAGGCACACATAATCTCTTCCCAAAACTCAAAACACAGTCATTATCAATGTTGAATTCAGGCAGCTTACCCTTCTGAACCAGCTCTACCTTTTTCTGCAACTCACTGTCTTGCTTCTGTGCTTGCTTGATTCTGTCTGATAGGGAAGATGTCACTGATACCTGAAAAAAAACAGAAGTAATTCCTACACAAACAACTTCCATGCCAAAGTTTATCAAATAAAAAACCAAAGGATCTCGTTCCAAACACAACATTGTTAATGAAGCATTACTTTTTCGACTCAAAGCATCATCCACTTTATTTGCTTTTCTCGGATGGTAAAGAATTGTACATTCATAATCCTTGATTAATTACAGCCATCTCCTCTGTCTCATGTTCAATTCTTTCTGAGGGAATATATACTTTAAACTTTTGTGATCAGTATATATTTCACACTTTAATCCATACAAATGATGCCTCCAAATTTTTAAAGAAAAAACAACAGCAGCTAATTCCAAATCATGTGTAGTGTAATTTACCTCATGAGTTTTCAACTGACGTGAAGCGTAAGCAATTACCTGATCATTTTTCAGAAGGACACAACAAAGTCCTTTCAATGAAGCATCACTGTAGATAACAAACTCACCATTCCGGGAAGGAAGTGACAAAACTGGATCATTCACCAATCTTCTTTTCAACTCCTGAAAACAATCATCACATTCTTTTGTCCAGATAAACTTAACACCCTTCTGAGTTAGCTTAGTCATTGGACTAGATAACCATGAAAAATTTTCAACAAACCTTCGGTAGTAACCTGCCAAACCAAGAAAACTATGGATCTCGGTAAAATTTGTGGGTCTTGGCTATTCTTCAACAACTTTTGTTTTAGCAGGATCAACAGTTATTCCATCTTTTGAAACAATGTGACCAAGGAAAGAAATTTGTTGCAACCAAAACTCATACATTCTGAATTTCCCATAAAATTTATTTTCTTTAAGGTTTGCAAGATAACCCTTAAATGACTTTCATGGTCCTCTTTATTTTTAGAAAACACCAAAATATCATCAATGAAAACAACCAACATTTTTCACCCAAGTCAACTGAGACATCACTGCAACAAACTGTTTAGTTCTGATTCTGACTATCTCAGGATACTGATTTGAAAGTTCATTTCCCTCTATATGCCTTCCCAGAAAAGTTGTTCTGTTTCCTCTATCAAAAAGCAATCTTCACACAGAAATATCCTAAGTGAAGCAACATGGTAATCTTCAAATTCTATATCATTTCAATTTGACCATAAAAAAATATTTTTGGATAATCATTTAATAAAATTCTAACTCCTAAAATTATCTAAACCTCCCTCTAATACCAACTATAAGGCCCCAACCTTAAACATTACTTAATATTGAATTAAATGAATAATTCACATTGAGGATCTTTTCAGGTTTAGAGTTTTAGAGAATCAGGACATAACTGTTACATCTCAAAAGATTACAAAGTAGACACTTCTACTAAGTTTCCATAGAATAAAAAAAACCCTTAAAAAGAAACATGTCCAGTTCCATGTTTTATATAGCATGACATTAACTTGATCCCATCCTTGACCCTATTCCACATTAATTCCTGTGAAAAACATTTCAAAAAAAAAACTTGGGGTGAGCATAAATAGCTCAGTAAGGGATACACAAAGAATGAAAACTGTTAGTTTTTCAAACATCAAGTAAACCATGTATAATTTATCAAAGTAATACCTTCACCTTCATGAAGTAGTAAAAACTCTTCACTGAATAAAATATCATTACTTACTTTTTTGTAACCAAAGGATTACCATAAAACACATATAAAGAACACATAACATATAAAGGTAACTTGGGACATAAACATACTTAAGTGGAATAACCATATGGCCGACTTCCACACATATCACTTAATGGAAAAGCCATACAACCAACTTCCATACCTACTTAATGGAATAGCCATACGGCCGACTTCCATACCCAATTCATAGGAGGTTATAATGTAACCACCCGTCCTGGTATTCACGGCACCACCCGTCATATGGTTTATCACGTAACCACCCATCAAATGTCCAAGTACCATTATAAAAATCACAAGACATAAAACAAATATAATGGAAAGAAAAAATTTCCACACTTTGATCACAATATATCACTTAAATATATTGAAATAACAAATCCATTATAAAAACCCATTTTCAATACCAAAATACATAAAAGAGTATATGATATTTATTTCATTTAAAAAAAACATTACGGCTTGTTTAGGAAGCCAAAGACAAAATAATACTCGCGGCGGCGGAGAAGTCGTTGTCGCCACATATGTACGACAAAAAAATTACCATTTTTCATATAGTAAAATGCTTCATATAAAAATATTCCTTTTGAATAAACGTAAAAGAAAAAAGGGGTTTATACACCGTATAAAAGAAAGTTGTGTATAAAACGAAATATTCCTCAATGAAAAGAGATTGAGATGAAGTCCCATACAAAGATCATTTTTTTAAATAAAATAGATCTATTATGTGTATTCACTATAAGTACACATAAAGAATGTAAAAATACAAGATATGACATAATAATATCATGACATAATTTTAAAGTAGGAGATTAACCCAAAGAACGGAAATTGGGTTAAGAAGTTCCCTTACCTCAGGTCCGACTTGACTCGATCATTCTTTAACGTCCTGAATAATAAACTTGAGTTAATTTCTATTTGATTAAGAACCTTTTTCAAGTTCATTATTCCTTTTATATCACTTATTTCCATGTTATAAACATTATTTAATCATTTAAGTTAATAATGTTTGTTTTGTCGATATTTGGTTCTTAAGTCGAAAGTGGACTTCTTACAATTTCATGTTGTTCGTGTGGTCAAAGATTCTTTATATCCAGAATGAAATTACTGATTTGGATATCATATATATCATATATATCCAGAATATACATGTATTTATAATATTACATAATCATTTAGAGGTAAGAAATGAAATGCATCGTTCATGGAGACGGTAAGCCGTACGTATGCATGAACGCTACTTTCATTTCTTTGTCATACTAATGGAATTAAAACTAAATGAGAGGTATGTATATTTTAATTCCATAATTATATTCATCATTTATATGTAACAAACATTATATATATCCATTATAAATATGTACTTATAATAGTACATTACATTTGGGGATAAGAAATGAAATGCACCGTTCATGGAGACGGTAAGCCGTACGTACGCATGAACGCTACTTTCATTTCTATCTCATACATTAATGGAAAGAAATAATAATGATATAGAGGTATATTATAATTCCAGTATAATATCATATATAATATCATTAAATCCATCCTTTATACGTCCCACGTATGACATTAACGAATCACATCACTTTGAGGGGGCGGTTGTCCGCACTTCCTAAAATGAAATTATCGTGTTTACCCACAATGGAAAACATAAAGGTAAATCACAAATGAAAAATAAATAAGGATAAGGAAAACATAAAAATAATATATATCATATATAAATATAGTGACATATTAATGGCCACCATTAAAGGTTTTTAAAAGAATATTGAACAATCATCGTTTCGTGAGGCAGAAATTCGCCAACCACAGAAACATTATGTTCATTAACCATTAGATGTATATGTGTGTAAGTGTAGCTGGAAATATTCTTATAACAACATCCTAGTATATTTATGATACTGGAGTTGTTACAAAAGAAATGAATAAAAAGAGTTTAGGGGGTTGGAGAAGCAAAATAAAACAAAAGGACTCAAGTGAAGACATTACCTTAAAATCGGGTAACTCCGTTTGGTTTGAGCTCAAAGGCTTCCTTGGGAAGACTTCTGCCCAAGGTGAGGCTTCAAGGAGTAATAGAGGGATGTGGAGAGACAAAATGGGCAGGGTTTGGCCGATCCAAAGGCTTTGGAAGTGTGGGTAAGGTGGTAGAGGTGGGGGCCTTTTAGAAGAGGAGAGGAGGGGCACTCTTGGAAAGTAAGGAAATGTTACTTTATTTTAGTATGAGTTTCGGATTTTAATGGTCCCACATTGATGTGTTTCGAGGATAAGGTGATAAGGGTTCTAAATATTCCCATCCAATAGGTTTTGGACATGTGTAGGTCATAGATTTTACATTATCTTTTCATTTTATTTAAATCCATTATTAATGAGGTAATCGCTCTATCATCATGATGTCATAAATAATTTAATATATTTGATTTCTAAAAATTATAAAAAAATATCATGATGTAGGAAATATTTTTACCTTTCTAATGAATATTTATAGTCAAATATCTGACTTTTATAACCCCATGTAAATTTTTTTTAGTAAAACATCTCATTTTGTGTCATTTTTACTTTAACATTTAATAAAAATTTATTTATGTCATTTCCCAATCAAAGTGGCTCCATGGGGTCCCAAAGTTGACCCATGGATTTTCTTGGTCTTCCATGACAAATCCAATGAGGGTAGGACATGTTTCAAGCTCATCTCATATTATTAAAACATTATTTTTACCTTAAATTACACTAATTATCTCTAATCGCGATTAAGAACTTAAGAGTTACTATTCAACAAAAAAATTATTTTAATCTCATTGAACCACATTTTACTTCTTAATGAAAACCATGTATGTCAGATTTTGGAAATTCAAATCATAGAGGTGGTAAAATTTCATTTAAATGAAAAATCAGTTTTTTAAGTACCACTTAGTGGTTTCACTATTCATCAAAAATTGAAGTTTTTCATAAAAATACCAAAACTTCACCCTAAGCTATATTTGATATTACGAATTCAAAAATTAAGTCCATTTTAAAAAATTAAAAACATATAAGTCACATTAATTAATTTAATAATTAATTCTTGCTGTCATGACAAATAGCGTGTTTTTATGAAACAATAAGTATCAAAAGATTGACACTAGTTTAAGTCTGATTTCAAAGTGAAATTAATTCCAACGACCACTATTGGATTTAATGGTAAAAATATTTTCTAATTTCACTTTAAAACCAATTAAAAAGATAATATAATCATATAAATAAATTATATTAAAAAGAGGTTTTGAATTAAAATACAACATTTTACACTATTCATTAAAAAAATGAACTTTATCAGAAAGATACCAAAAATTTACACAAAGTAAATTTTGATGTCCCAATTCTAAAAAAGAGTTTTATTTGGTCCAATAGAATGTATAATAGTGAACAAAACTATATTTAATGACGGTTCTCCATCAAAAGGCGATAAGTGAACCTTTAGTGAAAATTTGGGCATATACGCCTAAAATTGAATTCTTTCCGTATTTTAAGCCTTTATCTTTTATTAGATACAAGTAAAAACATTTAAAAAAAATATAATAATATTTTAGTTATTTCTATCCATTCCCGCCAAAAAAATGGCTATGTGTTAACTACCATTTAAAATAATATTATTTTATTACTAGTGTGCAACGTAAGATTTCAAAGAAACTCTTTGTTGCGTATCGGGTATGCTATCGAACATAGAAACCCCTATAAAGTAAAATTAATATTTAATTCGTAAATGAACATTTTTTATTCATTATTTACCTGGGATGTTACATGTATATATTTAACACTGCATATTAATGATGCCTTATAATTTTTAGAGAAAAACCCATAGCAGTTAATTCCAAATCACGTGTGAGGTAATTAAACTAATTAAATTTAAAATATCATAAAGAATATGCAATTACCTGATAATTATGCATTATAAAACAACCAAGTCCCTATAAATAAGCATCACTAGATAAAAAAGCCTATATTTTTGGAAGATATGTATAAAATTAGGGAATTAACCAATCTCTTATTTAGTTCCTAAAAAGAATCATCGCATTATTTTTCTAGGTGAATTTAATACCTTTTTTGAGTTAACTTAGTCAGTATAAAAGGAAACCAATAAAATATTTAAAAAAACTTCCAATAGTAACTAGATAATCCAAACAAACAATTAATCTCTATGATATTTTTGAGATTTGAAAATTATTCAACAATTTTCTTAGAATGGTTAATAGTTAGTCCATATTTAGAAACAATATATCCAAGGAAATGAATTTCTTACAACACAAATTCAAACTTACTATATTTTATAAATAATTTATTTTTTTATGGTTTGAATGAAAATACTTAGATTTTTTTCATGTTTCTCCAGACTATTAGAATATACCAAAATTTTATCAATAAACACAACCAAACAATTATCCAATAACTCATCAAAAGCTTTATTCATAAGGTTCATAAATATAGTACGTTCATTATAGAACCCAAAAAGCATAAATAAAAACATATATTTCCTATATATAGTCTGAAATTTTATCTTCAAAATTTCATCCTACCTCACTTTTAGATGATGGTTGATAGACCTTAGAGAAACATTTTAAAAATACAAAAATCCCTATATATGATCAAACAAATCATCTATACAAGGAAAGTGATATTTTTTCTTAAAAGGGATGTTATTCAAGGATTGATAATCAATGAAAAGTCTCATTAAACCATGTTTATTTTTAATAAAAAAATATTATCACACCATAGTGAAGTGATTTGGTAACTGAAAATTTTATCTAAAAACTCTTAAAACTAGTTTTTCAATTCTAGGAGTTCCACTTAAGCTATTTGATAATGGATTTTAGATATAGTCTTAGCATTAGGGACTCTATAAACAGTAAACTCAACCTCTCAGTAAGGAATAACACTAGGAAAAGAATCAAGAAATAACTCAATGTATTCATTCACTAAAGGAACATCACTAATTTGAATAGTTTATTTATTTTTAAGAATATAATATAAGTAACTTTCATTTCCCTTTATAATCAATTTATTTTCTAATTGGTAAGATATTAAAGGAATAAAATCATTGAATATAACCTTATTAGATCTAAAATATTTATTATCATGATAAAATGAAAGCTAATTCATACTTGGAATCAATCAAAATCTAATATGGCCATGTCAAAAAGATTAATAGCAAAGACCATCCCAAATATAACAATAGAAATATTCCTAAAAATCTTGGTTTCTTTAATATTTACACTGAAATCTTTTATCCAAAGTTTTGTCTTCTTTTAATATGGTGATATTCCTATTAGACATGAAAATTTATATTAAATGAAAGAAATTTATGATCTATAATCAAACAAGGAATTTGAATAATTCGAATAAACAACTATCATAACTTACACCACTTTATTCGATGGTTCAAAATCAATTATGTTAGAAGAAAATGACTTTTCTACACCTTTTTTTTTATTATGATGAATTTAATCCTTTGAAAATAACTTAGGACACATGTTATCATAATAACCAAAATCATTACATCTAAAACTATTCACTATTTTATATCTATCAATTACCCTATTATTTTGTTTTTTAGGAGTCGTTTATTTAATTTCATGACCCCAATAGCCAAACTAACCATATTTTAAATACTTTTTAGATCCTATAAAACATTCCTTGAAATGTATTTTACCACAATTATAACATTTCATGTGATAACTTTGTACTTATTAGCTATTTTCTTCTCTGTTCTCTACCACTATGTCCTTTTCTTACAGTTTTCATCTTGATGAACATTTTCTTCATTAAACTCCATCTCAAATTTCTCAGCACAATGAACTACTTTCTTATAAATTTTAAATTTCTATAAGTCTAAATATATTTATAAACTTGGCTTTAACCCTATGTAAAATCTATTATTTTTACTATCAGTGTCCCGAATAAAATCTGGTACATACATGGACAATCTTGTGAAGTTTTATTCATATATAGTTACAGAATATTTATCTTTTTCCATTAATTATATGATTTTTTCCATACAGATTCAAAAAACCACAAGGAAATGTTTATCAAGAAAAATATCCATAAATGTCTCCCATTTTGTGGAATCAAGATCACATTTCTCTCTTTTATTCTTAACCAAATACCATCATCGATCAAATTATCCTTCAAAATGATAAATGTTAAGAGTTACCTTTTGACATTACAAACATCCCATGGATTTAAATATCTTCTCTAGAGATTTGATCCATCCTTTTACTACCACATGTTTATATTATACATAGAAATATGGGGGATATTATATCATGAAATGATCTACTATAGACATTTTCCTTCATATTATATAAAGGATACCAACACCATTTATAACTTGTTTAAACTGATCCATAATTGTAAAAAACTACTCAATTCTAATTCCAACTATATCATGATACTGATTTGGGAGGAGTTTTTTCTCTCAGTACCTTCACACTACAAATTCCTTGTTTCCTCTATAGAAAACCATTCCAAACATTCATAGGTTAGATAACGTAAAATGGAAGTCTTTAAATTTTATATCATTTTAAATTAACTATAAAGTAAAATCATTCAAGGATATTCTATTATCATTATCCTAACCTCTAAATTTATCTAGAACAACCTATGATACCAATGATATAGATATTTCCTTAAACATAACATAATCATGAGTTTAAGTCAATAATTCAATTTCTTTAACTTTTAGTATATTTTCAAGTTTAGAGTTTTATATAACTAGATCATAACTCATAAAAAACAAAAACATATAATACAAATTGGAAACATCTAATTTGTTTCTATTTTTCCTATAATATAAAACTTTAAAAATAAAGCATGATTTATTTTTATTGAAAATCATCATGAAAAATTTACTTCATTATTTCTTTACCCATCTTTAAACCCTATAAAAAAATTTAAAAATTATGATGATATTTTGTTTTTTAAAATTTGGGATGAGAAAAAAAATTCAATAAGGGATATAAAAAAGAAATGAAAATTGATAGTCTAGTGAAAAACATGAAGACCCATGGAATTTTTTATCTTTATTTCAATGTTATTTGAGAAAAATAAACAAATCATTTTTACATGTGAAACACACCCTTTTATCTCAAATAAAATTATTAAAAACCATAATAAGTACACGAAAACTATTTTTTTTGTAACTTAGATAGTAAAATTAAAAAACTATTTTAAACCAATGTCATAAGTAATTGGATTCTAAACAAATCCATTAGAGAAACCCTTTTGTAAATCCCTAATTATTTATTATTAATACAAGGAACATTACCCAATACTTGGGAACACTAACACCCATTTTATAATCTAAATCAGGCTATTCCTATTCTATATGGGAAAACCCATCATATAAATTATATCAGGATCACTCAATGCTATCTGGGTGCATCTATCATATAATATGTATCGGGCTCACCCATTTCACATATAATTATTAAGTTCCATATCATGAATAAAAAAAATTTTCATTCAGTTTTTCATCATAAAACATTTAAAAACATATTTTAAACTCATACATAAATCACTTTTAGATATAAAAATATCATTTTCTTTTAAAAAACCATTTTCAATACCAAAATAACCTTTTATTTTTTTTATACAAAAACATCAATACTGTTCTGAGTGGGTACCCAAGACCCAACTCATTTATGTAATTTGATTACTATTACATGTATACCATTTGATATATACATGTGTTTATTCTTACCATAATAGTGTTTATACTTCTGTATCTACTGTTTTCATGGTAATTTCCTTAGAGTATGTGTTATATTAGAAGATTGTATTAGTTACTAGATATAATGAGAACTTTGAGATACTATAAAAGTAATCTTAAAAATATTTCCTATGGTTTAGATACCTCATACTGACATGACACAGATGAAGTTTGACTATTAGGTGTTGGGGGCTCATAAGCATTGAGCATTATTCACATGAAGTTCTCACTTGGTTATCTCAAATAGCTAAGATCATAAGGACAAACCAACCAATAGGAAAACCACATGTTTCAGGTGTAATTGTTTGGTCCCATCCATGAAAATGTATATTAGTCTCTATACTTTAAATCACTATCAATAAATACGATTTGATCTCATATTTTGATGCAAGGAAACAACAATGACATTGAAGTCACTACGAGGTAGCTTGTGTTGGGTGTGTCATTGATGGTATAACATTTGGTGAATGATCATGATATAATGTGTCACCTATGATTTAAAGAAGAGATATCATATGGGACTAGGATGAACATGATGATATTAACTTCATTAAATCCATGGATATAATACAATAAGCTAAGTCCGTCCAGTAAGGTCATGAAATATATAGAGAAACAAAATGATGATGACACAAGTGTTCATCATACTTTATGAGATATCATGAGAAAAAGAGATTATATTATATAGAATGTGTTCATTTTAAGTAGTAATAGCTATGAAATTCCTTATCCCTTTAGGGACCATGATGGGTTTCTATACTCCACTCTTGGTCTATGAGTTAGACTCACTATTATTGAGATAAGGACCAAGAGAGTCACACACTAAGAATATCCACAATTTCAACCTATTATAATGAATAATAGTTTATGATGTAGTGGGCCCCATGTGTGGGGACCATTGAATTTCTGAGTATGATGGATCTCAAGTAAAACTAATCCAATTATATTATTAAATTTTACAATAGTTTTGATTGATTTTATTTTTCAAGGTATTCACAAATTTTTTGATCAAAAAAGTGAATATGAGAAAATATATCTTTTCGAATAAACATATGATGTTAAATGTTCTTTAAATTATATATAGAGATTATGGATTAATTTATTGGTTCTTATTTTCTCACATAAAATTTTATAGTGTTACAAGTGATTGATAAAATATTATTGACATTTATGACAAGTTTATTAAGTCATACGTGTGAACAAAAGTCTAAAATGAATGTTATTACTTTCCAGGGACCAAAGTGAAATTTTGGAAAGTATAAACTAGGTATAAAAGCTCATTTAGACACTTTAATAGTGATCTACACTATTTGTAAGAATTTAGTGATATAATATCTCCTCTATTATCCTCTAAAGTTCATAAAGAGAGATTCTGAAGAAATAATAAGGTTGTATCGATCCCATATTCTCCATCAAATTCAAATTCTTCACGCGATTTAAGGGTTATCATTATACTCTTTGATTTTCTATACTAAAACCCATGAAATTTAGATATATTATCCAAGAGGTTTGGTTCACGTTTGTACAATCTATAGGATGCCTAGCTTTTAACCTTTGAGTAATGATATATCGATGTGAGTGAATCAAAATGGTTACATAAAAAAACAAGGCACCATTTACTATTTCACTTGATTTTATTTTTCATGATCAAATTAAATTACACATGATTATTTATGAAATCTGAGAAAGGGGTTTTTTATATTTAGTGTTTTGAAAATGAATCCAAAACCCAAAATTTTAAATTACATGTTTTTTCATGCTCCCAATTCACCCCTAGTTCCTTCAAATAGAAGAATAACTAGAAAAAGTGAAAGATGTTTTTTTCATTGAATGAAACATGAATTCTTATAATGGAATTCTAAATTCAAATAATGGTTATGGTGGAGGGAAATATAATTGTCACCATATACATTAAAATAGAAAATTACCTTTTCCTTTTGTAATGAAATTCAAACATTTTGTACATAGATTCCTTAAAAAATTTAAATAAAGACAAAAAACTTCATTATAAAAATCCCATGTATATATAATTACATTTATTAAATTATTTTAAATACATGGTCATGGAAGAGAAAGATATTTTCAAGGAAAATGTTAAAAATGATTATCAATTAATGAAAATAGTGGAAATAGTTTAATCATAAGAACCATGAAATAATAACTTTAAATTATACATTAAATATCATGGAAATATATAAATTGATGATATAACATGTAAAACGGGATGCATATACACAGTATAAAAGAATATAGGTTTATAACAAGAAAATATGCCACAATCAAATGAGATTGAGATGAAGTCCCTTACCTTGAGTTTAATACACAATTATTGTTCATTATCTTCATGAATAATAAATTTATATTATTTTTTTAATTTTTTAATAACCATTTTGAAGTTTAATATTCATTTTATTTCACTTATTACCATCTAATATACAATTACTTAATCAATTAAGTTTATGATGTATGTTTTGATGATATTTTTCTTATATGTCTAAAAAAGAATTCATTAGGTTGACTACGACCAAAGAGTTATTTATTTAAAAATATCTAAAATAATAATATTGAAAAAATTATCAAATTTATAAATCAATTATACTTTTTAAAACCACTCTTAAATTATGTTTTGAAAAAATGAACCATGCTATGATCATGTAGAATGTAGGTCATACATATGCATGAGTAACATTTCTATTTTTCAATGATAATTATGGAAAGAAGTAACATATTATATTATCCTTAAATAATGATAATAATATCATAAATACCATATTATTTAATTAAATATTCTTATATATATCATCCATTTTATTTAGTTATGAAAAAATAGTCACATCACTTCGCAGAGAAGGTAGTACACACGTACACCCGAACGAAATTATATTTTATCAATGTTAGAAAGAAAATGATATATTATGTTTTAATAATGATAAATATATTATTAATATAATAATTATTTCATTTATATAACATATATTCATTAAAATTATACTTATTACCTTCCATGTAAAGCGTTAATAAAAAAAATAACATCGCTTTGTGGGGTGGTAGTTCACCGTATAGACGAGTGATGTAATCATATCCCCCATGGAATGGAAATCAAGAAGGTATATATGAATCATAAGTCAAGAAGTATAAATATGTTAAAAACATTATATATATATATATATAAACTTTAAATCCATATTTATAACAATTCTTGATAGGCGATGATGGAAAATGAATGACATCCATTTGTAAGGTGTTAGTCAATCATACACACGAATATTGATTTTATATCACATTTGATGGAAGAGGAGATAGATTTATGGTATTAAATTAACATAATAAAATATAATTATATTAAATATACTTGTGTTATTATATAATCATAATTTATTAATATTTTAATGAGTTATAAGAATAAATGAAATAAAATGATTGGTTAATCATCATATACAGTCATCAGACATCCTCCTTAGGAAAGCTCCAAAATCATTCATAAGATGGATTTTTTATCAAACTAAGGGATATAGGTTTTGGAGAGGGAATTTAAGAAGGTATTTGGGTAGTTATTTCTAGATCCAAATTGATTTCAATGTGTGAATATTAACGGAGAGGGGGAGGTCTTTTATAAGTGAGGTAAGTGCCACACTTTTAATATTTGAAAATAAAAAGGTTTAACCATGTTTTTTACAAGACAAAAGAATCCAAAATAAACCATTATAGATACTTATACATTATAGGGTAAAAATATTTCAAATATATATATTTCATACATGTTTTTATGTAATTTTAACCCTTAAATTTTTAGTTTAATTCCCTGGTAAACCCGTTTTCACCTTAATCGTGGTAATTATTTTTTAATGTTTTCACTATTCATTATGGTAAAAAATTATGTTGAACTTATTAGAAAATATAAATTATTATTATTCCAAATATGGAATCAATTTTAATAAATTCAATCCACATAAGTGAAAAAATTTAATATAAAATTAAACCCACAAACGTGATGAAAAAGAGGGTTTTCAAGAAGTGTATTTTTCAAGAAAAAGATGATTTTATATTAACTATATGATTTATAATAATAATTTTATGAATATAAATTAAGATTTATTTATATGTAATATCTATATATCATCTGAAACATTCCTCATTAGTTATTATTTTAATTTTTTAAAATGGAGAAAAATTATGATTTTTAAAACAAACTTATACTAAAATCTAATATAAAGTTAATTAAAAAGTAATTAAGTGGATTAAATAATACTAGATAATAACTATGTTACTTGAAAGAATATTAAAAACATAATGGGACTATTAAATTATATAATTTATAGAAAATAAATGGATTTTTACAAAAATAGTTATTTTCACTATTCATTAAAAAATCAATATATTCTAAAAAATACAAAAAATTCACCCCAACTAAATTTTTATATGATAAGTTATAAAATTTTATTAATTTTTTAAAATTTAATTTCTAAAATTTATTAATTAAACTTTTAGAAGAAAACCTTATAATAAAATAGTTTAATCAAAATTATTTCCTTTTTGATTTAAAAAAAATTACTTAATATTTTTAAACTGAATATATCTATATTAATAAACATGAAAGTGATTTATTATATCATTAACAAGGTTTTAATATTTTCTTATGGGTTTATATATTTTATTGGGTATTACAACTTATAAGGAGGCCCATGATAGCTTTCCTCACTCTGGGAAAGAGGTCGTGGTGAGATCAATGCTAGAAAAGATATCATTACTCAGGAAGAGAAAACATGTGATTGAAACTGAATGAAAAAGGTTAAAGAGTCACTATAAAACCCACCAAGATGGGAATAAAACCACACATAGTTCTAAAATGTGGTATAGTATGATACCATTTCCAAGGGGGGTGGGATGGAATCCAATCTGGTGAGGACCGACGATATTATGCAGTTTTACAGTTTACGATGAGGACATAGAAACATATCATATTTATCATATGAGGCATCCTATGTTAATCAACAAGGGATAGGAAAAATGTTAAAATTATGGGTTGACGATGTTAGGTCCATCACATATTTGATAAATGAGTCATCCTATGTCATCACATAGGGTAAAACTAAAGCTTAACATCATGTGTTAAGGACAATAGTTTGCTCATACCAAATTTATCATATAAATAATTATATGTTTTTATCACAACATAAGGCTATAGTTTGAAATTGTTTTTGGAGGATTCTAGGATTTTTAGTTTGATTTTTTATATATCATACTAAGTCTACTGCTATTTTTACTGTCATATAGCTCGGATCAAGAAAAGGTTCTCTTGTGAAGTACTGGATGAGAAACTTGAAATTGGTGGGAGGTGTGATATGCTCCTCATCCATAGTGATTAATGAATATTCACCATTAGATTAAACCTTATGTACAATTTAAGGCCCTTCACACTTAGGTTCTATATTATATAGTTCTTTACTGGGTATCATTATCACCTTGGGAGCTAGTACCATGTCTCATTGAAAGAATGATAAAAGGAAAACCTTCTTCTTGAATTCCCACAATACATGGTTCTGATGCCTCTCCAAGTTATGTAGCATCCGAATATTTTTTTCCCTAAGGGCCTCGAACTCATCTAGATTTAATTATACTATTTAATCTAGTGTCTTCTACTCATAAAAGGATATTTATAGTGATGGAAACTGAAACTGTATAGGTCAAACTACCTCGGTTCTATACACGAGAGAATAAGGGGTTGTCTGGGTGGAACTTTGAGTTTTTTTCTAATAGACCTAGAGGGCATCAGGAAGTTTATTAGTTCAACTCTAATTTCAACATCCTACCATATTTTGTAGGATTTTATAGAGTTTTTTTTGAATTCCTAAATATATACATTCACCTATTCATGATATTAAGAAATGTGGTTGGATTGGATGTTGTACTTTGTGTATAATTTCATTAGCTCGATAGACTAAAAGTTAGTGTCATTGTCTATGAGAATGGTGTGTGGAACCCCAAATAGATGAATTATATGGGAGTTCTCACACTCAATCATATATCAGGTTTTGAATTCTTTTAGGGGAACTCTTACTTCCCACTTTGAGAAGAAGTTTGTTGTAGTCAGAATGAACATATACTGCCGGGTCATCACTGGTGTGTTGGGACCCACAATGTAAAGTTTCCATAATGTAAAGGGAAAAAAATATTTTTCATTGTGGAGTATCTCTGGATATTATTGCACAAAATTGGCATGGATTTGGCACTCATGACACCTTTTGGTGAATTCAATGTAGTCATGAACCATAATGGGAAAAAAGTAACCCAAACTCTAAATTTGTTGGGAGAGCTTCAATCTTGCTTGATGGTATCCACAATATCTAGAATGATTCAATTTTATGAATTGATATATCCTGTTCCATTAGATAAAATAGAGAGGAATTCCATCAAACCAGTGCCTATAGAGTGACTTATCAATGTTACAACCACTTTGGAGGGAAAACTATAATACATGCCAGAAAAGTTTCTCATGATTGACTTGATCTGGAAAGATAATTCTATATTGAATATACTCAATGAACATAGTTATACAATTTGGAATTTCTTTAACAATATGGGAATTTTATGGCCCTATCATAGATGTACTGGAGGCCAGCTGATATACTTGTTGGTTTCCATCATTTGAAATGGTGGGTGAGATGACCCTCTAATGTGACACATGAATGACCGAATCATCTTGATCAGTCTCTTTTAGGTATGTGTCTATTCTATCCAAGCATTAAATTGACTATTTTGTGATTGAGGAACATGAGTCACCTTTTTCTAGTAAGGAAATTAAGCCATTAGTTTGTGAGTTCATTTCATTAGGGTAACAAGCTCGTGTTTTCAAATGATATAGTCACCATTGATCTATTTGAGGATTAGATCAGAGTATCACATAACATGAAAGATGGTAACACTGATATTGAGAGCCAACTCAAGACTAGTGAAAATGTCCTAATACTCTTCCTTGTTTTTGGTACAACCTTCTAATAGTTGTAATGAGTATTGCAAGATAGTCTACGCATGAAAGATGATGAAAATCCCTTAGCCCACTCTATTGAGTTTGGAGTCATTGAGCCTTGTACCAGTCATAATCTGGGAGGAACCATCAAAATGAATTTTACAAAAATTCATATCCTAATATAATGAGAGAATAGATTCTTCTTAGAAATCAATACACATGGGAAGTTCCTCAGTGTTCTACTGTGAAACCAATAAATTTACCAAAGCATATCCATTGACAGCTTTCTACTGAAAAAACCTGATGTGTAACTATTAGAGTATTTCTTACCATTATGCATATCGGTCTATTAGTATGGGGTGGTTGGGGATGTAATTCAGTATATTAAAATTGAACACTAGCTATATCTCATGGTGTTGCAAGTAATTCCACAAATTTTTTACTACAAATTCCAGCTTGAAGAAATGCATCTCGATATATGGTATCATTATTGATGATCATGAGTCAAACATAATATAGTTTGTTTTACCAATACTAATTATTCTTATGGTATAAAAGATAACCAAAGTATCATTCAAGGGTTATCACATAAAGGAACAAAGACTTTTCAATGATAGGTGGCATTAGAACCAAAGGTTGTAGTTGATACGGTTTAATGTCCTCAAGGGAAATATGAAAGTCCTTATCCCATTGTAAAATGATGTATTTATTCAAAAGCCTCTATAAGGGATTACAATTTTTGGTAATATTTTCAATAAATTGGTGAATACAGGCTAAATAGACTTGGAGGCCTTGCATCTCCCGAAGGTTATGTAAAGGATGAACTTGGTTGATATCCTTGATTTTAACAAGATTGATTTGAAAGATATTTATATGATGAAGAATCTAAGACACTTTCTAGAGATAACTATAAACACACACCTCAAATGGTTTATCTTTAAGTGATGGGAATGGAGGAATCTGAAAAAAAAATCAAGGTCTTTGAGATAGTACTTCTAGTAGTAGGACTCAACCAAAAAAAAATCCTTTTAATATTCCACTAGTGTGCTGAGGAGTGGCCTGAAAATATAGTGCATAGCCCGCTAGTAAGTGACTCCACCATTATTCAAACCAAAAGGCAGCACTCAGTAGCATAAGTTCTCCTGGTGTGCCCTGAAGATAATGGCCTCCTTATACTTGGGGTACATCCATATTTGATTATACTTGGAATAACTATCCATGAAAGAGGGTTCCTAGAACTGATATATAGAATCAATGCGAATCTCAATCACTATAGGGGAAAATAATCCTTCGAGAATTAGTGGTTGAGGTCCTAAAATTCGATACAGACCCTAATCTACCCATTTTTCTTCCAAACTAGGATAATTTTGGTAAACCACCTAGTGTACTGGGATACTCATATGATTTTTTCCTTAATAATATTATCAACTTCATCCATTATTAGGGAATCATGGGAGGGTGAGTCTTTCTAGGAGGGTGTTTGAACTCATGGTGACCAACTGGGAGGACCAGGCGAAAAAAAAAGAAATAGGGATCAAGGCATAGAATCTAATTATATCTCTATAAGAACATGTCATAGTTCTATTTTAGGAAGGGAACATAATTATTTTGTTACTATGTAGAAATGACTACACTGATTAGTTTTGGCTTCAGATCTTCCCTAGTTCTAGGGTTTACCTATGTCAACCCATCTATAGTGGTAAAGACACCCAATTAAAATATAGGAGGGGCATTATCCAAACACTATTCATGAACCAATGTAAGGGGATCAGAGAGAGGAGGTGACTCTTTTAGATTAGTGGAAACATGGGTAGTATTAGAATATGCCTTGGAATATGTGGGATCCATGGAAAGGGGTTCTTGTTCTATATAAATTGTAGCAAAAAAATCTATTGACCATATCTTGTGTTGTTTTCAATTGCAAGGACCACTTTCAATATCACATAACTAATGTTTATTTGACTCACATAAATTTATCCCTATATTTTTGAAAAATTCATAAGTTTTTTGGATCAGTGACCATGGGGTGGATTTCTTGGTATTCCATATAAGTAAGGTCCTTTGGTGCTATCCGAGCCTATCCTCTGTAGTAGTACAAAGAAATTTGTGACCACTATTTATTCTTAGTGACAACGAAATATCTCCCCACGTCTAGTTTTATGGGTTCCAATTGGTGGATTTGGATGATGAATATATATTTTGAGTCTATCTAAGGATATGTGGTAGTAGTAGTTAGATCATTAGGGGCATTGATACACTCAAACCTATTAGTATAGATCTATTTTACCTCTATTTTGTAGTACCTAATATCCATATATAAGTATTAAAAAGAGTTTAAGGGGAAACATCACAATGAAGTAACCCTAATCAACCATCAAGGGATTATTTGAGGTACAAGTGGTATAAAGAGGGGACCACCACATGAAAATGAACCCAGGGCCTTCCCAGTAGGGAATTTTAAATAGTATTTCGTAAGATTACCATAAATTCAAGTCTTTATATAGGTCCACCAAATAAGATATTTATCTTAATATTTCTATATGGATTCTTGTCACTCTTATCACACCTCTAAATTTTTAGTTTAGAGGGATTCATATATGCCTCTGTAGTCTCTAATTTGCGGACCATTTGAGTCGAGATGAGATTGATCCCCAAGCTAGTATCCATTATATAACAATGGATTTCCATGGAATTTAACAGGCTTATGATAGATAACATGTTTATATTACCCTGAATGGTAGCACTATCATCTTCCCCAGATAAGGAATTACAACCTGACATTCATCATATTCGGATTTCTCTACATGATATGCCTCAGTGGAAGCTACCTCAATATCAAAATGAATGGGGATCTTCATGGTATTGATAAGGGATTCAGACATATCTATTGATGATTAGAGAAACTCAAGGATCAAGTTCCTCTTTGGTATATAATAAAAGTGTTTCAAGACATCATATTTCCTTGTAAGGGGCATATTTTTTCTTGAACTGGGTCATTATTTAGTTGGGATCATAGTAGGCATTTTTGGATGAGGTGCTAGGGTCCGGCTAGTTCTAGATATACCATGTTGTTTAATAGCTAGTTTTCTATGAACTCAAAATGTATATGAACTATATGGATATGGTCAGGCCCAAGATGGGCACGACTAATCATGGCGCAATCACGACTGAGTCGTGTAGTTAACCAATATAGGAGGATGTGGAGGCATACTCGATGCAACTACCTAGGAGTTTTATTGGTAATCCCTATATAAGTCTTGTTATCTGGTCTCAGTAGCATGAAAAATATGGTGTTAAATTCTAGTATGGACATTATGCCTTCCAGTGTGTCCCCTAACTCTCCTTTAATGGTTCTGGATAGAGGTTCCTGAGGGGTTCACATGGTGTTACCCATAATTGGGTATCATATAGTGATCCATTAGTTTAATAATGTTCAATGATATATACTCTTAGTTCACATTAGTAGAATATTCTAGGGCCATAAAAATATGGTATCATCTCTGAATTCATGAGGAATGAAGTTTTCAAGGATACTGGATGGTTTTTGGAATTAGTTTGGAACTTTGATTCCCCTCATGGAACTGGCACTTATTCTTCTGATACATGGAGGAATGTAACATAGATGCAAATGTAGCGATGAAAGGATATGTGGAAACTGTAGGAAATTCTAGTTTTCTCAAGTGATAATAGATGATATCATGGGAATGATAGACTTTATTTCAAGCTAATTTTTTTATACTTTTTTGTTCTATGGATGGGGGCCTAATTCCACTCACCAAAGTCTTCACTGTTGCTATCATGGTCAGTGGATACATGTGCTACCTGTGATAGGGAATCACCCAATTTGACTAAGCCACAATCTACTCACTCTAAAATATAATAATTAAAGGCGAAACATTATTTGATGGTATGCTTGAGGATTTTATTGTATGAGAAGTAATTGGAATGGTTGGTAAGTTCATCCTCTTAGGGTATCTTATATTCTAGAAATTTTAGGGTACCCTTTTCTAGGTTACGTGTTATATACCACAAGACCCATGCATCCATAAAGAAGTAAGACTTTTCTTCATTTACATGAATGGAACACTAAGTTCCTGGACCTGACGAGTGGTCAGGGAAAAATTATCTTAGCAAAGCTACACATGATGATACAGCTCTGGGTGAGGCTACACTTGGTGAGGCTCTTCCAGAAAATGGGCCTATAGGTGGACCAACATGCGAGCCTTTTCCTATACAACAATGACCATTTCTTCTTTCATGGTCCTTATCTTTGGATATAGAAAGGGTATGGGTGTGACCTTTTATTTTTCTTCTAAAATTATTCTTTTAGAAACTAATATTCTTTAAATAAATATCTAAATATACATATATAGGTAAGGGAGATGAGGGTAGGGACCATCTCTTCATTGAAATTGACTACACACATTGTTAACAACTTCTCTTAGGAATGATTCATATCAAGAGATTATATAAACCCCTTACACCATGTGATAAATTAAGAATATCACCTATCAACCCCCTTTTTTTAATTTTATACATCTATAATACTGATATTGTATACGGTGGAGATGAAATTATAGAGTAACTACCTACAAATTTCCTATCAACTGGTAACAGATCCTAGGGTAGCTGGAAATTCCAAATGAATGTAGGTCCTTCCAGGGTCTAGATGAAACACGAGTGCTTAGTGGATTCCTTTTATTCGAGAGTCCCCAACATTGGACCTCACCATGAGGTAAAGTTGTCATGGTGTTGAAGTTGATCAACCTTCCCATTAAATAGGGTATAGCTAGGGGTCCCAAATTATGGGGGGTGGACAAACATGATCCAACCATAGCCATATACGACTTTCCTTCAGGTGGAATTGAAACATGTATCATTTCAATATCCTTAAGATAGGATACCATATCAGCTATCACATCATCATGGTGAGGATTTATTCTCACCAGATCTATGAATGGATCATCGGTCTGGGAGGTGGAGAAACCTTGATCTGAAAGTGGATAGTCACGTTGCTCGAAAAATGTGGGTGACTCATATTGCGGTTGTCTTTTATAGCCCTCAGCTTCTACCTTGATCAAGAGAACGAGGCCACCTGGCTAAAATCTAGGAACTTAAATGAGAAGGATTAGGTTTACAACTAGAGGAGTGACTGGGTCCCTTTTTACATTATCATGACCTAGGTTCTTTAGAAATATAATCTCACCAGTAAGCATATCATATCCCTCTAGATACTAGAGAAAACATTCCAAAAAAAGAATCTTACTTAGTTTATAGTAATATCTCGGATGGATTTATGGGCTCAGTGGATTCATTTAACTTTTCAAGATGTGGGTGAGATGGTGGAAATATTTCATCAGTGGACTCCCAAGTCCTAGTGCTAGTCTCTACTGATGAGTGTGGGAGCCTATTGGGGGATCCACCTACTTTTATGTTTCCCCTTAGTTTGGGTTCTCCTTATCATGCCTTATGTTTGTGGTTAGGATTCGTTGATCTTTAAGAGGATTTATGGTGAAAATGTTCACCATGATGGTGGCCAGAGAAGAACTTTCACCATTATTAGGAGGGCCACATTGATGATCCTATTGTTGTTGTGGGATATGTATGAAATAGAAGTCAACATACTGGCCCCATCCTCTAATATTGACATATTGAGATGACTCTTCCATGAATTTATATGGAATAAATAGTATCTTGACACAAGTTTATTAGATAGTCTTGAGGTATCTATAAAATTTAGGGCACTAAGATACTGGTAATGTTGATGTCAACCCTCATGAACTATTAGTGGATGTCCTCAAGATGTTCATGAATTCCTGAGTAAATCAGCTAGTAGTCATGAAGGTGGGCGAGCATCACCTAATTTTTTTGGGGAATTATGCAACTTGGTCCTTAGTGAATGAATTAGATATGAAAGGATTTATAGTTTCAGGTCTCTATATTGTGACAGGTAGATGGTTAAGGGACAAGATACCCCACAAGTCCTCTTATTCATTAGCCATAGAATGATTCTATTTCTGATTGACCCAAAACCCAACCAGTTATAGTCAGGAAACTGGTGGTTGGGCTAATGTAGACTTACTTTCCTACTAGATTTATGGTTAGTGGTATGTCAAACTGTTCTACCATCTAGTGAATATTGGAATGTATTTAAGAGGAAGGAATAACTTCAATACCAAGTCCATATAGGATGAAGTGTTCAAAAATTCCTTATAAAAGAGATCAGAAACATCTCTTTGGGGATTAGTGGAGTGTTCATCGTTATCTAAAGGAATAAATCCATACCTAGAATTCTCTCCCACATATAGTTTAGAGGTTAAGAGGGGGAAAGATGATGGTGGTATACATGGTTTCACTATGAGTCATTGGAACTATACCATAACATACCCCACATAAAGGTACCTACAGACAGATTTGGGGATTTTTTAGATCTCGGTTTCAAGGATAATTATCCATAGTTGATAGGATTATTCCCTTAAATATAGAAATGGAGGTTAACTCTCCATACTCAAGTAATCCATTATCCCAGAGTCTGATAGATTGATGGTGAAATGACATTCTATGTAATGATTTTCAATATAACCATTGATTGGGAGAGTCAACATATCATTACTAAGAGGTACTTAGGGACTTGATACTAAGAAGGTGAGGATGGAACCCCACATGGTGGTTTTAGGGGAAGGATATGATGTGATGATGGTGGTTGAGACCACTATATTTAGGGAATAAGACTCTTAATATGCATGGTTTATGGCATTCCCCTGGTGTTGGAGATGGGTGTTATGGACCACGATAGTGGAGCAAGGGTGGGATAGAAACGCACTTCAAACTATAGGGATAGATGACATCGTCAGGGTGGCTAGGTGGGATCCCTCTGATGTGTCTCCTAGGTGGTGGTAATTGTGGGTGTAACCAGTACACCCCCTACTTTTTTGACATTAGGGAGGAAGTTTTCAGATCATTATGGAGAGAGGATCTTGAAATAGTTTGACTTTGTGATTGTGGGGACTTGTCCCTTGTGCGACCATCATGGAAAGTTGTTATAGAATTATACCATTGATTCCATATTTTTTCAGGCCATATCCTTGATTGGGATGATACTTTCTTGTACCAAAGAACAAGTGAATTGATGAATTTTCTTTAGATAAGCCTAGAGGGGGAGGCAAGTCGAGGGTGCCCAGTAGTCTAGAAAAAGGAGACCATCATAGAAAGAGAATTTAGTGTAGGATTGGAAAACTATTAGTCCCCCTACCCCCACACCTATTGGTGGTGGTATTTCATATATTTACTATGACTTAAGTCCTATAATATAAATTTATTTAATCGTTAGTTCATGCCCAATAAAATAATTCCCCAACACATCCAACATCATTTAACCTCACCCAAGGTAGAGGAAGAATCTGAATTAGTGATGTATTATACTAGGGAAGCCTAAATTCATTTTATTTCCCTAATTACAGAATCATAGTTCTACATTGATCTTGAGATTTATTTTTTAGGGGCCTGGAATCAGATATTTGGATCTAGACATGCTTAAGTATGATGGTTTTCCATATTACTGATCCACTCACAATTAAAGGAGAAGAGTTTCCCTTTGGCTACCCCATTTTTTTCTAATTATTTTTGTAGGTGGGGAATGCATTATGGGTGGTGAAAAAACATTTTCATTTCTAATATTAATACTTTTAAAAGGTAGGTGGCCTCTATTAACATGGTTGGTGATGTTGTCTCCTTAATTAAAATGTGATAATGGAATGTTAGTTTCTCCTTTAATGGATTCCTCCTTAGAGATCATTGACTAGTTTGAGTCCCCCTCATAGATTTGATTCATGTTCATGAAACTTATTCATGGTTCCATATCGAGGTACATTCTGAATAATTAAGATACTTCTATCTTGATAAGGAAACAACCTATAGTTGGACTGGATGCTAATGTTGGGAATATCTAAATATATTATAATATTAGGAATTATTTACATCTATAAAGTCTTACCCTTTTTACGTTAGAGGAATATTTCATATGTAGAATCTTAGGTATGAAGCCTAATACGTCCCACACAGGCCACAAGGTTGTTGACACTAGGAGAGTAAGTCTCTTGAGGATTTTTAACCTGATTATCCCATGTTCATTATATGGGATAAATGTTCTGGATTTGGTCATAAATTTAATGTCTTGTTGAGATAGGTGGGTCGTGTGTTTAAAGTCTTTTATAGACATGTGTGCCATAGGTTTTACATCTTATGGGGATGGGTGGGTCACATGTTTAAATTCTTATAGTATCAGGAAGGTTACGGGTTATTATCTTGTGGGAACCAGTGGGTAATAGGTTTAATGTATTGTGGGGAAAAGTTGGACATAGTTTTAATGTCTTATGAGGACATGTAGGTCATAGGTTTAATATCTTTTTGGGGTAGTCAGGTCTTAGGTTTAATGTACTATAAGGAAAAATTGGTCAGGTTAAGTGTGTTCCCATGGGGAAGATGATCACACTTTTAGGGTTTCTTCATTCAAAGGGGAAGACATTTAGATTTGATGGTAATGTTGGGTGTTGGGATTAAACTTCGGGGAGGTAACCTAGTTGTGTTGGTATGTCAATATTGAACCTCCGGATGGTATCCAATATTTCTTAGAACATCATGATTGAACCTCAAGAATGTGTAATATATATAATTTTAGGAGATAGGGATCAAAATCCATGTAGTTTAATGCCATTGTTTAAGGTCATGTGATAGGACTAGTCTATCTAGTTTAACATCAAGTGGCAAGGATACTTGCGTTACAGAAGGAGAGACTGCAAAAGATAGTGTAGGGATTATGAATATAGGCTTCCTAGAATAGGAGTCACATCCTATAGTTTGGGGGAGGGAGTAATCCCATGAGTGTTATGAATGGGGAATCCAATGTTTGTTTTATAGGGTAACATAACAATTTAATATCATGTGATAAGGACATTGTTATGATGTTTAACATCATATGACTAGAACATTGAACTGGGAAGTCTATTGTCATGTAACTCATATGTGGGATAGTCTAAAACCCATGGATCTCATTTCTATATAGGATATAAGGATCCATCACAAGGCCTCCATACTAGGAAAGGTGGGTTGTTTCCTTAGATGATTCCACCTTCGGTACTTAAGTTTCTATTGTATATATTCCTCTGGGTGGCGCATCACGTAAACACTTCAATAGTGAAGTGAAAAACTAGGATCCTGAAGTTAGGGTGGATATGATTAAGAGAAGGTGAAAATAAAACTGTCTAAGACATACTTGAAGAAAATAATCTAAAAAAGAGGTTTGATGATACCAGTTGCACGAAAGGTAAATATGTCGATGAACCGGGTTATGGTATATGCAGGGAACATAAACACTCAAATTTCATGCAATTGAAACTAGAAGAAGGAGACATTAGATCTAGGACCCATAGGTTGTTGTGTGAAAATATATAACTACACATGAAAGGGGGTTTACTGAATCATAAGCTCTAAAAAAATTCCAATGCATGAAACTTTGTGGAATATATTAATGGAAATTTTAGAGTCACCTAAAACATGGTGTTACGTTAAGGTGGATTATTCTACACTCACCTTACTCACCTTCAAGTTATGTCATGTGAGGATACATTAAACAAAAACTTATGTATTTTGGGTCTTATATGATTTTGGTCATGAAAAACATATATAATTGGAAATCCATGGAAGTATGGAGTTTCTTTATGTTACAAAAGACTGTGTTGTGTGAGTGAGATATGATGCTTCAACTTCTATAGATCCAACCCCTAAATGGGGGGGGGTCTGATCAATTTATAGTTGAAATTAGTGGATTCCATCATGTAACCCTCCATGTGTCTTTTAAAACTATTGTGTTTTCTCCATGCACCTTCCATTGATACATGATCACCTAAGGCTTTCTTTTAGTGGAAACGTTCTCACACAACACATTTGAGCACCAGTATTTAGGGTTGTGTGTATGGGCCAAATGTTTCATGCCCCCATATTTTTAGAGTTTAAGATATTTGATTATTCTCATAAAACATTGTCTCTTTGACATATCCTTTTGTGTGCAAGTCAATTGTGCACCGAAATATAGAGTTTCACATGATACTGAGAAGTTGTATGCCCTTTCTCCATTAGATTATAATTGATCCCTTAAGTCAGGATAGATTATTATTTTAGGGAAAATCCTCTTTCTGGACTTGATACGTCTTTTCATCACTAAGAAACAAGTTATTATTCATTCAACCATTATATTTCATTCTTGGTTTGTTAGGTTTTATCTCCTAAATTAATTATGTTATAATGTTTATTTCATGAATGATTAAAAATGTTACATATTTTTTGAAAAAAATCTTATTTTTTCAATTCATAACATTAGAATATTATATGGGATAATTTTGGAGCTAGGTGCTAATTCAACATGAGATTCTATGTCTTGGTGAGCCTAAAATTATTTTTTTAAAATATATTAAATATATAGAATATCAAACCTGATAATTTTTTCTAAAAAAGTGGAATAACTCTTAAATAGAGGATTGAATCATAAATATTAGGCCAATGATGATGTTAGATCATGATCTTTACCCAAGTCATGACATAAAATTTTTCGGCTTGGGCATTTAGTTAAAATCCATTGTGGGTGTAAATAATAAAATAAAAAATTAAATTTATTTATTTTATTAAGTGACGCAGTGACATATTAATTTCTCTATTCAAATATTCTTATGTACAATTCTCAAGGTTGGATTCATAACTTAGATAATTGTGAGAGATAATTGGACAAATCCTTAGTGAATGATGAACATGGATTAGAGATCGTTTACACCAATAAAATTTGAAGATCTCTCCAATAACAATGATTCATATTCATTCTTCTTCAGTGATTGATCCATATAGAGGTAATATGTTGTTTTATTTGGATTTATTTCCATTCCTTTATTCCTATGATGAACAAGAATCAATCATCTAATGAATTGATTCGTGGATCATGTGTATTATGGGTATGGGATAAATATTATACGGGGTTTGAAATTTCCTTTGTTATTATATTATAATTCGTTAATTCATAATTCTAACGGAAATAGATCAATTCCAAATTGAACATGGATGAGGTTCATTCCTCTTTTGTGTTTCCTAGTTTTCTCCCACCATTACTCATGCATTCATCCCTAGCATTAATTTTGTCTGGTGGTTTGAAAAAAACCAAATAATCAATCATTTCACACCTATTTATCAGAGAAATAGATTTATATCATAGATCTTGGTTCAGATCGATGATGGGATTGAGATGAAACAATGGTGATGATGGATCCGGACCAAATCAAGGACACGTGTGTGTGTGGTTGGGAATTTTGATAATGGGATTTATATGGGATGATTCCATAGAAACTGAGAAATTCAGAAATCGAATCTCTAGAGATGATCAAGCTCAGTTGACCTAGATGCATGATCCATGGGAAATATTTTAAGTGGATTTGGTGGTGGTGATGACATATTTAGAATTCTCAAGAAGAAATTATCAGTTCTATGAAATTCCAAACTATATGGTGTGTAATGTAAGAATACATGCCGTTTATGGTGCCCTGTTTATGGGACTAAGGTTAAATGTGGAGTTAATTATCACACAACATGTGTCCCCTTTCACATGACATGTGACTCCACTTGGTTTCTCAGTGTGTATTGTGGAGGATACATGGATAGGAATACAGAAAAATGGATAGTTGCACACAGTCATGACCCCCCCATATACGAACACGGTCATGAGTACATGGGTTCATACACACTGTGTACTTCCAAACAGACATGGGCATGATCCATGATACATAAGTAGAACACAGTTCTAGAGGTACATGCTTTTTTACTTCCATTACATGTATTTTATTCCTTAAAATATGGCTTGGATCCCTTTTACTCTTCATCTTGGAAAAGTTTCATTAGGGTACATTACCTTGATCCATTCCCTGAGGGTTTAGTATGGAGTCACATCCTATTCATAGGATGGTGATACATATTGAGGAACTTCAATATTGGATAGAGCTATGTGAATCCATCCATGAAGTCTAGAGTGAGGTCCTCTATAATCATCATTGAACTAGGTGGGGGTTCTTAGTATCATCATGACCAGCACTACATGGGCATCGATCCCCTACATAGTAGGTTAATCTATATTGGGTTTTTGGTATACCCCATGGCCTTGGGTGTGATCCCCATTTGTGTATAAATCTATTTAGACTTCTAGAATATACTTTTAATAGTGAGACCCGAAGAGCATGGTATCTTAGAAGGAATTCATCAGTGCTGTCAGATTCATGGAGTGTGTTCTCCCATATGAGTTTTATATTGAACCTTCAAGATATAATCCTAGGATGGTAATAAATTTGAGATTTTACTTGATAATTTGTGTCTACTATGAGTATATCTTGATATTCTTGTTATATATATGACATTGATATATACTTGTGATGATTTGACTATAGTTCTTGATGCTATATTCTTATTTATTTCAGGGTGTCCTACTTGGTATTGTTAAACTCACCCCTTCAAGGAATTTTACCACATGTGTTATGTCTTGTGCTGATAACTAACCTTTTGATAGAGTCCTATAGAGACCAAGACTAGGTGGAGCTTAATGAGCCAGATAGATGGAGGTGTGTTCATGTGGTTACAGTGATAGTAGTCCACTTCTATTTCTTAAGGTTGAACTTATTTTCATATTATTTTGGTGGGATTTTATTTGTCCATTTTTCTTTCCAATACTTGTTATCATACTCTAATGGTATAATTTTATATGAATGCATGAATGGATATCATGTTTTTATATTTCAGCATTGTATAGTCTCGGAGATATGTGCATGTATATATGTATTTTAGGATATGACCTCCCATGTTAGTGGTATGCCTACTCAGCATTGGTCATTGGCCCTTGGCCCATTGAAGGTGGGCTTGGGGTAGTCATGATTTGGGCCCCATTGGTTTGGGTCATGAAAATGTGGTGTCCAAGTAGTTTGTTCTACCTTAGGACCAGATTTTGTGATATTGGTTTGAAGAAACTGTGTTAAGTGTTTGGAGTTCAGCTCTCATGATAGAGACTCTATTTTTGGCATGGAGGATGATATATCCATACACCATGACTGTAAAAACTTGCTTATTGGCTCGATTCATGTTGGAACTGGTTGTAGGGAAAACATTGGAACATGAATCATATAGAAATGGGTTGTGGTTTCTATGTACTTCTTGAGTCATATCTCTAGATATAATAATTGACCATGGTAAATCTTGTCTATTTTAGGATTCCTCCATGATGTTTTCAAGCTAGGATTAAGTAGTAGGATGATGAGGATGATTCCCTCAATGACGAGGATTCAATATAGGGACCCATTTAGGAGCCTTTACCTCTAGGTAGTGAAAAAGCATTACTACTAACAATCAATCAACAGATGGTAATGACAATAACAATTGTTGAGGTACACAGGCCGAGCAAGCTTCATGAATTTTAGTGACAACAACCCCTTAGGTTATGAGGTGAATCTAACCCCAAGTAGGCTGAGGATTGACTTGAGGTAGTGATATATGTTTTCCATACTATAAAGATACTTTCAAACCACATGGTAGTCCTGGTAGCGATCCTTCTCCATGTATCTACAGGATGATGGTGGGGCTTAGTGACCCAGTCGTATAATGAGGACATAATAGCATAGTCAGCATTTGAAAACCTTTTTAGAGAGGATTTTTCTCTATCTACATTGATGGTTGTATGTATCCATGAGATTCAATAGCTTCATCAGGGTAGTATGACTATGGCTAAGCATTCATTGAGGTTCATCAAACTCTTTGGATTCTCAATTGATATGATGGATGATCATTTCTATTCGGATTGTAACTTCAAAATAAACCATATACAGACATCCAATCAAGCATGATACCTCTATTAATTTCTAATTATGCTATAGTGTTAGATCATTCTTTGGTAGTTTATATTTCCATAGATGAGACGATGCATGCACATGCAGTTGGAGGTGGGTGCACAAAAGCAGAGACTTTGGTGGTAGGGAGCCAATATAATACATGTGGACCAGGATTCATGAAATGTTTCATGAGGCGATCTTAGGATAGGTGATCTACAGTTTGGGGATCACTGGATGGATCCAGTGAGCCTAGGGAGTGGTGCAGATACTCTTATGATGGTTGGGGACATCATACATGAGATTTTCCGACCTGACGTGCAACTGATAAAGAGATAGTAGATGGGCCACCTAGAAAGAGGCAATGGTAGGAGCAGACAGGTCTGTAGGGTGGAAGACATGGAAGAGGAGTTGGGAGACCGGTTGGAGGTGGTAGAAATTATAACCTAATTTTATCACCACCACTAGGTGGTCCCCACCAGGCTTAGGGAGCCGGGGGATAGGAGATAGGGTAGCTCTAGGTTGTCAAGAATTATAACCTAGAGGCTTTAGGATTAATATGAGCTATTATCTGTGTGTTTTCTACCTTATATGTAGTATTGATAGACACTAGTGAGAGTCATTCCTTTATTTTTACATATCTTGTCCAATACTTAGAGATTTAAGTTGATCCCTTAGCTCAACCTTTGCTCTTAGAGACTCCTAATAGAGGTGAATCAACAGTCACACACATCTATTGATGGTGTGACCTAACTCTTAGAGGTGAGAGTTTATTTTGGGATCACTTTTTAGCAACTATGAGGCCTTAAGACATCATCTTAGGTATGGACTAGTTATATACAGTTCATTCCCAGATATACTGTTTCAAGTGGAGGATGTGGTGTGACCACAGTGATGGGATGAGATTTTTATTTATGTGTGAAAATGAAAAACATACAGAGAAGTATAGAATCACGTGTAGGATGGTGAAAATTATTTCTCATTAGTAGGCTAGAATATCCCTTGGTGTGGTGGATTCTAGGAGTTTCTAGATTTATATAGTGGTGGAGGAGTACGAGGATGGATTTCTTAAGGATATTTTATGATTACCTCCACACTAAGAGATGGAATTCTGTATTGATCTACACCTTGAGATGGACTTAATATCTATACAATTATATCGGATGACTCTCACAGAGCTGCCTAAGATGTGGGTGAAGTTGGAGGAATTATATAGGAATGGATTTGGTGGAAAAAGTGTTTCACCCTGATCATCCCCAATATCGTTCACCAAGAAGGTAGATGGGATTTTGATGTCATGTGTATATTAATATCACCTAAAACAGGTGAACATAAAAAACAATTACTAAATACTGAGGATTGATGAACTCTTCTATTAATTGAGAGGGGCACGATGGTTCTCAAAGATTGACCTCACATTTAGCTATCACTAGATGTGAGTATAAGATGAGGATATACCAAAGGTGATATTTAAATGTCTCTATTATCATTATGAGTACTTAGTTATTCTTTTTGGAATGAATACTTCCCTAGTAGTGTTCAAGGTACTTAGGACCAGATCTTTCATCCTTTCCTAGACCAATCTGTGGTGGTATTCATCGATGAAATCCTAGTGTACTCTAAGTTTGAGGAGGAACACACATGACACTTTAGGATGGTTATAGAAATAATACGAGAGAATGATATCTATAAGAAGTTTTAAATGTTTTAGTTCTATATTTAGGAGGTCCAATTACTTGGACATGTTTTCTGAGAAGGTAATGTAGCAGTGGACCTAGTGAAGGCTGATGTAGTGTTAGCTTGGGAGACACTCAAGAGCATCATGGAGGTACAAAGCTTCCATGGGTTGGAATGATACTATCAGAGATTAAATAGTGATTTCTCCAGGATATCATCTCCCTTGACAGCTTTTACCTAAAAGGGGAATCCTTTCGTGTGGATATAGAGGTGATAGTAGGCCTTCCAAGAATTGAGGTAGAGATTGATGAGTGATCCCATCTTGAGATTTCTAGAGGAGGGTGTCAAGTATATAGTTTTCTATGATGCATTGTGAACTGGGATTGGTTGTGTTCTCATGTAGGCGAAAGCTATGATTTCCTATGGTTCTTGTCAGTTGAGAACACATGAGAAAAAATACTTGACCCACAATCTTGAGTTAGTAGTGGTAGTCTTCACACTAAAGATGTAGAGATACTACATTAAGGTTGAGTGATTTACCATCTATTCTGACCAAAAGAGTCTCAATTATATCTTTTCCTAGAAAATAACTTAACATGAGGCAAAGAAAATGGCAAGAGTTCTTCTAGGAATTTTACTTATAGATCATCAAAATGTCTGGGCAAGGGAATGTGGTAAGATATTCCCTCATCAAGAGATCTTGTTTGTAGTTTTTGAGAGATGTGTCCAAGAAGTTATCCTCTTTACAAATATCCTTTATGGATGAGGATGAAAAATATTAACTCAAGTTAATGGTTATTACCCCTAGTATTT
The DNA here is from genome assembly GCA_963277665.1 of Viscum album. NCBI lineage: Eukaryota > Viridiplantae > Streptophyta > Magnoliopsida > Santalales > Viscaceae > Viscum > Viscum album. The sequence continues at coordinate 1,213,987,579 of OY728143.1, forward strand.
TACAATGATTTAGGGAGTCATAGCTTGGGGATACTGACTGTGAGACCCTACATACTTATATTTCCACTGCACATGCGTATGATGCATTTTCTTAATGCAGGGAGCATATTATACTTTTTAAAGGACAAACAATGGTACTAGTGATGTTTCATGAGGTGGTTATGAGGGAGTTTCATACATCTTTTATGGTGGTACATCAAAGTGTGTATAATATGAACCCAGATATCCAAAATTAGTTTTAATATCCAGTGATTAAGAAGGGAGTTGAAAAGTTTATCCCTCGATGCCTTACTTGTCAGCAAGGGAAGGCTAAGCACCAAGTTCTAGTGGGTTTATCTCAACAGCTTGAAGTGATATAGTGTATGAGGTAAGGAATATCCATGGACGTTGTGATGGGTTTAAAAAATACATATTTGGGTCATGATGACATCTTGGTCATCATAGACTGACTCCCCAAGTCAACAAACTTCCTAGATACTCAAGAGTAGAGTTAGGTAGAGAGATTAGGATGTGGAGCACTTTAGAGTTTGAGGAGGGAGAAAATGTGTTCCCAAGGGTCTCACCTCGATGCAGGAAAGCATAGCATGTCAACCACAGATTGATTACAAGATGAAGTGCACCATTCATGTATTGAAGGACATGTTGCATGAGAGAATGTTAGATTTTGGCTATAGTTGGGAGGATCACCTACCATTGGTGGTGTTTGAGTACAAAAATAGCTACTATTCCACCATCAATATGACACCATTCAAGGACTTGTATGGGTGACCATGTAGTTAACTATTATGTCAGAACGAACTAGGTGAGTCAAAACTTATAGGTATTGAGTTGGTGCTAGACACTACAGAGAAGGAGAAGATCATTTAGAAGTGGATGAGGACTATACAGATTCATTAGACGTCCTATACATACTGACAATGGAGGCCTTTGGAGTTCAAGGATGGAGAAAATGTGTTCATAAGGGTCTCACCTCGATGTGGGTTACATAGATTTATCCATGGTGGAAAGATATATTTTAGATTTACTGGACCTTTCCAGATACTAAATAGAGTTGGCAAGGTGGCTTACCTCTTAAATCTACCACCATAGTTAGACAAGGTACACGAAATCTTCCACATGTCACAACTGAGAAGGTACGTGCATGACTTGTCACATGTTATTTATTAGGGAAAGATAGAAATTTAGGATAGATATACATTTTCAGAGTATCCAATAAATATTGAGGATCTATAGGATATGATCCTATATGGGCGAGTGATTCCTTTAGTGCGTGTTTGAGGACATTAAGGGGATCTTTATGAGAGTACCTGGGAGTGGGATACTCAGGAGTGTGACCAGTACCCATATCTCTTTGGTAACCTTGTTTTAGCTTTATGAGTATCCAAGGTGGGGGTAATTTAATGAATTTTCTTTCTATGTATTACTTTAAAATATTATATGTGTTAATTTAAAATATAGAAACTAACATGGTGTGAGATTATGAGTCCCATTGACCACATAATTAGTTTTTAAAAAACAATAAATATTTAAAATATCACACCAGTGCAGTTTTCATGAAAAAGTAGAAAAAAATTAAAATGGAGACATATATTAGAAATATGAGGCCTCCATTGATTTTAGAGTGTGGTAATTACCCAAGGAATGATATAAACTTTTTTTAACATCGTGAATTTGGTTAAAAGAAGTTATGAGAATAAATAATAAAATGAATCAATGAATTTTTTATTTTATTAAGTGATTAAGTAAACTATTAATTCCCCTATTTAAACACAATTATGACCAGTTATCATGGTTTCCAACATAACCCTGGGAATTGAGAGAGATCATTTTAGAATTCCTTGGAAAATGACGATGACAGATCAGAAAACATTTATGCCAAAAAAATTTGAGGATATATCCAATGAAAGTGACAAATATTCATTCTTCATTAGTGATCAATCTATCTCAATGTAAGATTCTATTTTATTTGGATTTACCCCCATTATTTTATTCCTAAAATGAATGTGAATCAATCAACTAATGAATTGATTCTCATATCATGTGTGATGTGGGTATGGGATAAATATTATCTGGTATTATGGATTTTATTTGTGATCATATTATTATATATTCATTCATTATTCTAATGGAAAAGGATCGATTCCAACTCAGACATGGCCAAGTTTCATTACTCTTTCTTATTTCCTACTTTTCTCTCACTATTCACCATACCTTCATCAATGACATTAATTTTGGTTGGTGTTTGAAAAAATACTAGATAATCAATCATTACAAACCTTTTTCTTGGTGTAACATATTGATATCATAGATCCGAGTTTGGGTAGATGATAGGATCAATATAAAATGATGGTTATGATAGATCGAGACCAGATTAGGGATTTTGGTGTGCATGGTTGGGTGTTGTGATGTTGATAGAGCTATGGTATGATTATCAAGAAACTAGGATGGTTGGGAATCTGATCTCTAGTGACAATAGATCTTGGTTGACCCATATGCATGATCCACGAGTGGGATTTGCAGATGATTTTGTGGCAATGGTGATATATTTGGAATCCGAATGAAGAAACTATGAGTTGTGTGAAATTATAAAGTATATGGAATATAACACATGAACACACAATGTGTATGGATACTTAGATGTGGTTATAGGGTTTCTTATAGAGTTAATTATCCCATAGTGTGTACCTAAATTTGGAGTCTTGGTGTCTATCATTGAGGATACATGAACAAACATACATAGACATGACTAGTTGTACACGAACACGACCAACCATACATAGACACAATCCGAAGTAAATGGGGTTTGACATGTAGTAGTACCCCTGGTTTATGGTAAGTATCCCTTTATTTATTTTTATGTATACAAAGGTTATGGGTGTAGGGTGGGTGAGTTTGGTGAACTTTCAATAAGTTTTTGGTGCCAAAGGAGAGACGCACAGGTTGCGCATGGTTTGTCCAAACCGTGTGGAATTACTACTAGAAACTGTGTGAAGTTGCAGATTCTGGGTAGCAGCTTCAGCAAGGTGTGAAAACATTTAGGGAGGCCATGCAAGGAGGCCATTCAAGGGTTACATTAAGTCTTCATCTAAAGAACAATTAGATCATGATTTTTCTAACTATACGAACTAACCATGTACGAGGTTAAAGTGAAATCCAAAAAAAGTGGATCTCACACGTTTTTACGTCTAAACTTCTTGTTTTTTATCCTAAGTATCCCAAAATCATCATTTCTCTTTCTTGAAGGTTTTATAACCTCTCCAAAGTGATTTATAGTTAATACTATGGCTTACCTTGGTGATTCGAAGCCATATTCTTGAGGTATGTGATCAATCTTTATCATTCTTGATCAGTTTCTTAGATATACTTCTCCTCTCTTCTCTATTTCTTAGATCTATGCTGGTTATGGGTAGATATAAGATTTTGGATGCCAAATATGTTGATATTTCGTCTTTATCATGATAGGAGAAGAGATATATGGTGATTTTGTGGTGATTCAACCCAGTTTCTTGAGCATTCTTCATCCGTTTTTAGTTTACATAAAAACGGTTGAGGTGGGTGGACTCACTCTCGAATCCTATTAATATAACTGAATAAATTAGTTTCAAATTTATTGATTTTTGTGGATTTTATCATGAATTGGATGCTTTATGATTGATTGAAACACTTTTTGGTGATGGTTTTGGAAATAGGGAAAATTGGTGGTTGTGAATAAAGTGTTTGATTATTGATTTTAAAATGATGTTTTGAAGTGGTATTTTCTAGAATTGTAGAAAATGAATTTGATTAAAGTGTTTTAAATAAAAGGAATGGTTTTATCAAAATGAAATGGTTGATTGGAAATTTTTTGTTTAATGGTTTTCAAAAAAAAGAACAGTTTTATTGAAATGGTTTGAATTGGTTTATTTGAATTGTTTTGGAATATATGGGTTGTGTGAGTTCATGTTCGATGTGACCCTAAATAAGGGATTTGTAACATTGGGGAGAAAGGTGCATAAACCTGGATCAGGGGAATGTGTCATTGGGACACAAGGTTATTGGATGATATACCGCTAATGAGTATGGAACTATCAAACGAAGCATGCATGGGTGTGTGTGTGTGTTGTGAACCATGGAATGGGTATGCCAAAATGATATTTAAAAATGTTTTTAAATCTTTTTTTGGTTTTTTATAGAATTATAACTTCCTGGAAAAGTTTTTTTATATAACTTGTGAACTTTTGGTTTTAAATGGTTTTGAAGTTTGTTTTTATTTAGTTATAACTATTTTGGGAAATTTTTTTGTATAAAATGTTTTATATAAATTTCTCTAACCTTTCTATCATAGTGGAATTATTAGGGAAGTCATTGGGAAAATCCTACTAATTTAATTCTCACCCATGCTTTGGAACTTTAGTTCTTTTGCATCTAATATCTTTCGAGACATGGGAAATGGTAAAGTATCGAACATATTTAGCACCACCTCGTGATGCATGGGCTGTTTAGTTATTGGAGCATGGAGCTGGTGGAGCATGGAGTCTTGTTGTCATCTTTGAGTTGATTAGTTGAATTTATTCTATTTACTTTTATAGTTTCTTTGTCTTTTTATGTGGTACACTGGGATCAGTTTTGGTTGTAAAAGAAGTTGTTGTTTTGTCTTTCTGAGTTCATGCATCATATGGTGTTTGGTTTGATATGGTTGTTGATTAATGGTTTTATTTATTAAAGGGTAAAACATCCCCCACTGTTATTTTAAACCATTCAGCATTTATTGACATCCTTTTTCATCTTTGGGATGTCGATTAAGGAAAAGTAATGATTTATGGTATTCTCAAGGCACTGAATATATGTGGGACATTACGAATAATATCAGCTTGTTCGGTACATGCCTAATAAGTGGTCTTCAGTTTATTGATCTTGGAGTTGAAAGTTGTTATTATATATTCCATGGGTTATGATATTAGAATGGAGTAGGATTTTTAGGACTTGAAATATATATCATAAAAAGATGTTGCTAACCTTTTTATGTTGAACTTCAAGTTACTAGGGTGTTGGGTGCAAAAGTACTTTGGATAAACTTACAGGATTATAGAAATATCATTATCATGGGTTCATCCAATGAGGTGAGCATGAGACACATTATAGAGGAATGAATTCCCACTAGGATGGCATATTTCATTTGGATTAATGATTTATGTTTTGTGTAAAAGTGATGATTTTTTAAAAGCATGATATTATTTTCAAATGAATGAATTTGAAAAGGGAATGGTTGATTTATTTTGAAAGTGGTTTGATTTTGAAAATAAAGGTTGTATGTTTTCAAAAATGGTCAATTTTGGAAAGCAATGTTGTGATAGTTAATGTGATAGAATTTGAAATTATAATCCATTAGTTTATAGAGAGTGAGACTTATAGAGTTTGTTTTTTGTTTATCAAATGGAACCTGATAGGAATCCTAGAAAAAAAATGAAAGAAGTTGTGGAGAATGTGGTTTCAACTGAGCCACAGGTGAACCAAGAGATGGTTTAGAGTATCTTCTAGGAATTCCAAGATATGGAAATGGATTACTGGAGGGATAATCCAAGGCATGTGGATCATTACATCTAGTTCATGAAGCAGAATCCACCCATCTTTTGGTGTGATTCGGAACCTGAAAAAGAAGAGGTATAGACAAGAAGGATGAATCATATATTTTATTTCATCAACACTCCAACAGAGTTCAAGGTTAATCTAAACACATATATTTTTAAGGATCTTGCATTCTAGTGGTGGGAACTAGTGCTACATGCCAAGGGAGATTAAGGACAAATAAGTGGGGATTTTGAAGAATTGTTCAACAAACAATTATATCCTCACACATTCAAGATTCATAAAAAGTTTTATTTATTCAGACTGAAGAAATAGATTCTCTCTTTAATAGAGTATGTGTCTAAATTCATGAATTTAGTTAAATTTTCACTAGAGTTTGTGGCTACTGCAACCTAGAAGGAATGAATCATCGAATTAGGGATAAGGTAGAATATTCGCTTGAAGATTGAGATGCTATGTATTATAGATTATACATAGATGGTGAACAAATAAATAGTGGATGAACGAGGTATCTCAGGAGATATATGAGGAGGAAGTATCATGATACCTACAAGAAATGGTGGGAACGTGAATATTGGGATATATAAAAATAGGGACACCTATTTCCAAGGTGTGAGGGGGAATCAAAATCAAATAGTGAGATCAGTAAACCTTCCTTCATGACCCAAGAGAAAAGAGAGCTGTTTCAAATGTGATTTATTTGAACACATGAAGCGAGAGTGTAAAACAAAACCTAGAATATTCCATGACTGTAGGAAGATGGGGCATATTCAGTGCTATTGTCACAATGTTGTGAGGTTAGGTGCTTGAGACACTTCTCAGGTGTCACAAGAATCTAATGCTTCGATGGGGTGAGGAAATCATACTCATTCTCACCAGAAGTGTAGGTCTATCCATGATTATTATAGGAACACCATGACTCCTTATAAAAGGAAATCTCAGCAAGGAAACACGGAGAAGAGTTCAATGACGAAGTAGTTGTATAGAGCTGAGCAGATGATTATAGATGATCAGGACATACCATCTACAGTGATAGGTATGATTATTTTAAATTATACCCTTATGAAAGTGTTGTTTGATATTGGTTTACCACAATCCTTTATTTTTTCTTGTGCTTTTGATTTTATATTTTTAAAACTTGAGATGATTTTTTCTGTGTTAAAACTTCAAACCCCGCTCAGTGAAAGAAAATTTCAAGACCTTGTGTGTAGATCATCTTCTATAATGGTTTATGGAGTTGATCTAATGTGGGACTTCTCGGTGTTTGAGATGTATGTCTTTTATTTAATCCTAGGTATGAATTGGTTAACAAAATTCAAGGCTCACATATATTTTTATAGAAGAATGGTTCGTCTCACAACAAAGGATGGTATTAAGAATCTCTTCAAATGAGAAAGGGTTGTAAATAAAGGTTCAATGGGTTTATTTAAACCAGAAGTGGGAGTGATATCTTAAAATTTGGTGATGTTGACTTAATCATTGATGTAAGAGATCGATGATAGCAGTTTTCCAATAGTTGTGGATAAATTTACAAATGTATTTCCTAAGAACTTCTCAGGTTTAACACCTATAAGGGAAGTGGAATTTATGATTGATATCCTTCCAAGGACCATTCCTATTTATCTTTTATCATATAATATGTAACCAAAAAAATTAATGGAACTGAAAGTAATGTTGGAAGAGCTAGAAATCAAAGGTTTCAGTAGGCCAAGTACATCTCCTTGGGAAACATCAGTCTTGTTTGTGAAGAAAGTAGATGAAACTCTAAGTCTATGTGTGGATTATCAAAAGTTCAAACAAGATATGATAATGAATCAATATCCACTTCCACTCATTGATGATCTGTTTGATCAATTGAGAGTAGCTCATTGGTTCTCTAAAATTGACTTGCGATCAGGATATCATCAATTGCGAGTTGGGAAAGAAGATATTCCAAAGAAAGATTTCAGAAGAAGATATGTCCACTAAAATTATGTAGTCATGAATTTATCTTCCTTGGATGTTGGAGAACCTCTCCCAAGTGTTTTGGAGTCAATCTAAAGGCTTCCCTTGGTGATTTGAATTAATATTCTTGAGGTATGTGATCGTTCTTCATCGTTCTAGATCAATTTATTAGATCTTTTTCTCCTCTCTTATAGGTTTCTTAGATATTTATCTGTTATGGGTAGATATAAGATTATTTATGCCAAATATGTTTATATTTGGTCTTGATCATGATAGGAGAATATATATAAGGTGGTTTCATGGAGAATCAACCTGGTTTCTAGAGCGTTCATCATCCTCTTTTGGTTTTCATCAAAAAAGTTGAGGTTGGTGGCTTCACTCTCGAATACACTTAATAGAACTGAATGAAATGGTTTAAAATTGATTTCCTTTTTTGGATTTTATTTTTAATTGGCTTCTTTATGATTGATCGAAACAATTTTTGGTTATGGTTGTGGAAATATGGAAAATTGGTTCTGGGGAATGAAGTGTTTGATTCTTGATTTTAAAATAAAGTTTTGAAATGGGATTTTTTTTGGAATTATGGCACATGGATTTGATTAAAGTGTTTTAAATAAAACGAATAGTTTTATAGAAATTAAATGGTTGATTGGAATTTTTATGTTTAATGGTTTTCAATAAAATAATAGTTTTACTGAAATGCTTTGAATAGGTTTATTTGAATGTTTTTGGAATAAATGGGTTATGTGAGTTCATGCTCGATGTGAACATGAATAAGGGATGTGTACCATTAGGGTACAAGGTGCATGAACCTGGATCAAGGGCGTAATTAATTGGGACATAAGGTAATTGTATGATAGACCGATCATGAGTATAGAACTGTGAAAAAAAGCATGTATGGGTGTGTGTGTTGTGAACCATGGAATGGTTATTCAAAAATGATATTTAAAAATGGTTTTAAAGCCTTGTTTGGTTGTTTTTCTAGAATTATACTTTTCTAGAAAATTGTTTTTATAGAACTTGTGAACTTTTGATTTTAAATGGTTTTAAATATTGTTTATTTTTAGTTATAACAATTTTGGGAAATTGTTTTATATAAATGTTTCTAACCTTTCTATCCTAGTGGTGTGATTAGTGAATTCATTGGTTAAATCCTACTGATTTTATCCTCACCCCTACTTTGGAACTTTGGCACTTTTGCAGATGCTATCTTCTAGGACATTGGAAAAGGTAAAGTATCGCATGTATTTAGCACAAATTCATGGTACTTGGGTTATTTTGTGATTGGAGCATGGAGATGGTGGATCATGGAGTATTGTTGTCATATTTGAGTTGATTAGTTGTCTTTACACTATTTACTTTGATAGTTTCTTTGTCTTCCACTATGATACACTTGGTTTTTTTATTATAAAAGAAGTTTTTGTTTCTTCTTTTTGAGTTAATGCATAATATGGGTTTTGGTTTTATATGGTTTTCGTTAATGGTTTTATTACTTAAAGGGTAAATCACCCTGAACTGTATTTGAAACCCTTGAGAATTTATTACCATAATTTATCATATTGGGTATATTGCTTAAGGATAAGTAATGATTCATGGTATTCTAAAGGCAATGAGAATATGTGGGTCATTACACATGCTGTGTACTCAGACATGGAAACTAGCATGATCTGTGATCTACAGGTAGAACCTGGTGCCAAAGGGATACACCATGTACGTACAGTACTTGGTTTGTACTCATTTAAATATGTCTTATAACCCTTGTCATATTATTCTTCTAAAAGTCTCATTAGTGTATGTTTCCTTGAACCATTCCCTGATAGTTTAGTAAGTAGTCACATCCTATAGATAGGATAATGATCCACTATGATAAAATTTAGTCTTGGATAGAGTTTTAGGAATCCCTCCATGAGGTCGGAGTGAGATCCTATATCATCATCATTGTGTTAGGTGGGGTTCTTAGTATCATTGTGACCATCAGTACGTGGGCATCGACCCTTTACTCAGCGCATTAATCTAGATTGGGTTATTGGTATACACCATGGAATTAGGCATGATATCCAGCTATGTATCGATCTATTTATAATTCTATTGTGTACTTCCTATGGAGAGACCTAACGGGCACAAATTATTGGACAAATGTCATCGGTTCTATCATACTTGAGGTGTGTGTTCTCCAAGAAGAGGGTTATGTAGAACCTTAAAGTTAGAATACAAGGATAGAAGTATGGTTGTTATCTTACTTGATATTGTGTGTTTACTATGATTATATCTAGATATTCATGTTATATATATGACATTGACTTATATCTATGATGAGATGACTATTTTTCTTAATGCTATATGCTTATAATTTTTGTGGTGACCTACTAGGTATTGTTATACTCATTCCCACATAGGACTTCCCATACATATCAAGTCTTATGAAGATGAATGAACTTTTGAAATAGTTCAAGAGGGATTAGGAATAGGTGAGGATTAGTGAAAATGGAATGACCAAGGTGCGTTCCTATGTTTACCATGACAACAATCCACTTTTATTACTCCAAGTTATACTTGAAGAACCTCTGTGGTGTTTTGTTTTAACAATGTTTTATATTTGTAGACAACTAACATTTTTTATTAATGAATTTTTATATATATATAAATATGAAGTTGTTGGTTGCTAGAAGATTTTATTTATCATAATTAGATAAAGAATGAAGTTGTAGGGTTTGAAAGAAGTTACTGAGTTTGAAAGATATTGCTGAAAGAAGAAGTCCAGTTATTACTAAAGAGTTTTTTGAAAGAGGATGTTATTGAAGAGAGAAAAGTGAAAATTTAGAAAGTTTCTCAAACTTTATAAACAAAATAAGATGATTATTTTATGATAAATAAGTTCTCACAAATCATGAAAATTTTTATGATAAAATATTTTGAGGAAATGGTGGAGAGGTTTGAAGAAATAAGAATCAATAAGAAGAATTCAACTCAAATCGGAACCTGAATTATGCACAAATCAGAACTTGAATCATGATCAAATTGGAACGAAAATTCTACAAAAATTAGAACCTAAATTAGATACAAATCAGAACCTAAATTCTACACAAATGAGAACCTAAATTCTATACAAATTAGAACCTAAATTCTGCACAAATCAGAACCTAAATTCTGCACAATTCAGAACCTAATTTTTGAGAAAATCGGAACTTGTTTTCTGAAGAAATTAGAACCAATTTTCTAAGAATGCTTCTAAATAAATAAGAACCACATTTCTGAGAATGTTTCTGAAGAAATATGAACAAAATTTCTGAGCATGTTTTTTGATAAAATTTGAACCACATTTATGAGCATGTTTCTGAGAAAAACCGGAACCAAGATCCATAATTATTTTACTAAAAAGGATATGAAGAATTAAAGAATTAAATACTAAATTTAAATTTTTCATAAATCTCAGATAAATTTAAGCAGGTTTGAAGAATTAAAATATTGAACATTAAATGAAATATATTTGAAGAGTTTTTGAGATTTAAAGAAGTGGGAAAGATTTCATGTTTCCTAATTTTGATTTTTGAGTTGCATATAAATATTTTCTCAGATTATTTGTTCATTTGTAACTTCAAAACATGTGAAAAAGGTGTTTCTCTAGATAATTCAATGTAAAAAGTTCCCACAAAATTGAAGAATGTTTCTTTGAGTGTTTGAGTAGGGAAAAATTGGAATCATCCTTATCCTACCGAGAAGATCAGACTTAGCCAAATCAGTCCAATAATTTGTGGAGCAGATTCAACAAAATTTCTATTATTTTATTTGGATCAATTTTTCTACAAGAAAACATTATAAAATAACGGGAGTTATTATAATATTTTATATCAGGATATAGAAGGTTTTTGATGGGAGTTAACACAATTTGAATTCAATTCTTCTTTATAGTGGATTTCCATAGACCCATAAGAGTGGCTATGGAAAGGACATAGGTTCTCACATTGAGGTCAAACCTTGTAAATCTTGTGTGCCTTACTTTATTTACTATTAATGCATGCATATGTATTTTATAAAGGTTGATAATAAAATAAATATTAACAGATTGTAGGTGTTATGTTTATTAATGTTTTGAAACTTATAAAAAGTGAAAACATTATTCAACCCCCCTTCTCAGTTGTTATTTGATCCTTAGAACTCCAAGACCCGTTTTTAGATTATTTTTCAAGTATTTTATTTGTTCCATTAGCTTTTAATTACTTGGTATCATACTATGATGGTGGTACGTTATATTTATGCTTGCATGGTTATTAGTTGTTTAAATTTAATCCCAAATGGCCCGAAGGCCTTCATTTTTATTGATTTTTGATAACCCCCCTTTCAAGGGATGAGGGGGAACCCTTACAAGGCCCGTAGGCTCAGAGATTACCTGATCTTAGAGATGCGTGTATTTATACTTGTACTTTTGTCCAAGGACTCCCATGTGAGTGATATGCCTACTTGGCGCTGGTCTCTATCCATTGGCCTATTAGAGGAAAGATTAAGGTATTCAAGATTCAAGAACCATTGGGTTGGGTAATGAAACTGGTGATATTAATTAAAAATTAATTAATATAATTTTCTTTGATGATTTTAAAATGGTTATATACTTATTTTTATTTGATAATATAATCAATTCATTTTATGGAATCAAAATTTATAAAAAATAATTTTTTTATGATTTCCATGAAAATCATCAACATAAGTTCCATAAAATGAAAATTGGACTCAAGAAATATATTTTAAAAAATACTATAAATATTCATATAAATTATAGAGATAAAGAAACCATGACCAAGGTTGATGAACTCGAACTACTGAATCAAAACATGCATTGAAACCATATCCAACACAACTAAAAAAATTACTTATACCCATGGTTTTGGGAACCATGGGAAGATGATGAATCATTATAACTCCATGACCTATACCCATGGTTTTCCAAACTGTGGTTATAGGTTTTTTCCACCATGTTAAAATCATGGGTATAGGTTTTAGAAAAAACCCGATCTCGGGTATCGATCCCGTGACCTCCTCTTCTAACAACGAGCACCTAACCACTCAAGCTACTTGAATTATGTTCATATATGTCTAAATTTACCTAAATATATTAATCTAAATCATGATTATATGAGGGAAAACATTTGGTATAGGGTTTTCCCACCATATTTTTTTTGTTCCTGTAAATTTTTTTACCACATTCACGCAGGGAACCTATACCCACAGTTCTTTCAAACTGCCGGTATTTGGTTTTTGACCAAACCTATAACCATGGTTTTCTTAGATAACCATCGGTATAGGTTTTTAAACGAGACCTATACCCATAGTTTCTAGAAAATTGTGGGTATAGGTTTGGAAGAGACCCCTATACCCACGGTTTTGGGAGAACTATGGGTATAGATGGACCTATACCCACGATTTTCCCAAAACCATAGGTATAGGTTCGAACAAACCCCTATACCCATGATTTTCAGAAAACTGTGGGAATATATGATATTTCTAGTAGTGAAACTAAGTGGAATCCTGAGGTTAGGGGATTCTTAACTCATTTTCATTTCCTTAGGTTATATTATTTTTTCATTTACTATGATATTCCATTATTATACGAATTATTAACACTAATTGTTTTATATATTTTTTATAATTATTTTCTATTTAATTAAATTACTTTCATATAATTTTTACCTTAACATATTCTAATATCACATGTTATGATCTTTATAAGTGTCATCTGTCTCAATTTTAATTTCATAAGACATGTTTCATGTTGTGAACCATGATTTATTTTATATAGTGTACTTAATACCACATGAATATATTTTAAAAGATTCATTTATATAATTAATGGTATTTATAGATCCATATCATGTTCTATCTTTCAATGATTTTTGTTTAGAATATCTCAAAAACCATAGGGGTTTATTTTGCAATGTAACTTTTTATTAGGATTTCTTATGTTTAAATTTACTTTAGAGGAATTCAATGTTTTTTCTATCCAAAAACCCATATAATTTCTTTAACCCAAGTTATATTTATGTTTTTTAGTATACATTCCATTTTTACCCTCTTTGATACTCAAATAATCCAAAATAATTATAAGTAAATCAGGCCCCATTTCTCATTTTTAGCTGGAGATATTTTTCCTCCATATCCATATTCATTAATTTTCAACATGAATTTTCATTTTTATAGTTAAACAGTTTTTAAGGACAATTCCCATTAACTATTAATTTATATTCAAAATTTTAAAAGGAATATTTTTTACATTTTTTTATAAAATTCATTTTATTAATTATTTACAAAATACTGAAAATAATCTCTTTACAAGGTTATAAGACTTAACGGATTTTCACACCATCAAGACCATTATTCACTCTTAAGATTCCTTTCTAGGTTTTTATGGTTTTTAAAAATAATATCTCTTTCTATTATTATGTGGATTTTACATTTTGATAGAAAAAATAAAAGGATATTATTTTCTTTTAAGTTTTGAAAATGAATTTTATTCCACTAATGTATATTTTTATCTTCCACTCCTCCCAATATTACATAAGAATAGTTTCATTTCATGATTAAATGATGATAAATTTTTTTAAATTTTTTTAAAGTCTCATTGAAACCTCCTGAAAAGAATTTAGGAAGTGATTTATAACATGATTTTTTCAAAAAAAAGGTACAAAATTTTTAAGAAAATTATTTTATTATTTCATTTCCATTTTACTTTTTATCACTAAAGGATCTATCTTTTATGTTGTAATGTTCAAAATCAACCTATAATTATCTTATTATCTAAATATTTTTTCTGAATTAATATTTTGTATCAACTTATCAAATTAATGATTTTAACTTTTGTGATACCATATGAAAGTATTATGTTACCCATTTTTATTCCATATGTTTCTAATCTTTGTTAAAATCCTTTAATGTTTCTTATGATCCACTAGTGATATGTTCTAATGACACCATACACCTTATTTCTCTAGATGAACTATGCTGATATTTTGTGGAAATATTCATGAAATCCATTTCTTTTTACTGGTTAAGTAAACCATGATGTAATTATGATGGGTTTTATAATATTTTTGCAAATATATGTATGGTTTTCAAAATGTGATTAGTGGAAATGATATTATGTAAACCTCTAACTCGGTGGTTAAAAATTAATATCTCATGATATAACATGTAAGGGATTGGATAGTGAACCCAATCAACTAAGTGGAATTTTCCACCTATGTTTAATGGGAATTTTAAGTGAACCCAAACCACTATGGGACTCTTTCAACTATGTGATTATGGTCTTGGTAGTGATAATTGACAAAGAAAATAATTTTTTATGCATATGTATGTTCTAAACCTTTTTCCATATTTTTAATACTATGTTAACTCTTATTGCACATGGTTTATCATTCTATTATGAATCATATATTATATAATTACAATACTTTATACTATTACTCATGGTTTATGGTCTATGTTTTTTTAATTATAAATCTCTTATATTATGTCCATGAAATTTTATTATGTTCTCATACACATATTATCATCACATGCTCACTTATTATCTTTGATTATTAATGCCAATTTTTACCCTCATAGAGCTTTTGAGATAACCCTTATTATGATTCAATTACCATATGTTATAAAGATTTATATTATTTATGATATTTATAGAAGGAATCCCTCTCGGTAAGTGGTGTGGGTTATCCTTCTAGTCCTTCCTCCTCTTTTCCATAATATCTCCTTCCTAAGAGGCATTGAGAACATGTTGGGGGAATTTATGTGTACAGATGAATGTACCCTATTCTTGGAGGATTATTCTTCCACCTGGATCTTTGTGGACATGGAAATATCTCAGCCACTCCTAGCGAGGATCCTCCTTCATGTGGATGGTAAAGAAGACTAGTGTAATGAATTTTTATTCCACCCATCTCTAAGGTTCTAATCGCATTGTCACCTCCATATAAATTTATTTCCTATTTATAGAAAGTGATATATGGTAGGTCCATTCGATACTCAACTAGTCTCCTCAAGTGTTAGTGTTCCCTATCATCCACTAGAAAATGACCGCTCCATCCTTCAAAAAAAATTCAAAGCCTTATACACAAGATTATCTAATGTTTGCCTCTCCGTTTATCCATCCCAATGTCAGTTTTCTCCCTCGGATGTCGTTTCGACACGCCGATATACTTTTGATGACCATAGAGCATCCTTGATTAGCTAGTTACCTTCATATTTTTGGATCCTCCCATCTCTCTCAATGGGATGCCTATAGGGTGGCTAGAATACCCAACCAAATCCTAGAGAAGAGATAAGGGGTTAATTATTGCCCCCCTTATATGCTCATGCCCTCATGATCCTATACTATTTGATTACACATCATCTCCCTCCCCTTATTTATATAGTGTATTACCACATGCTCAGGAAGCATGTATGCTCTCAATTAATGAAATATCATTTTCATTGGAGATTAAGGATCCTCCTAATATGATAACTCATCCTTACCCATTGACTCGAAACATGGGCTCTAGTATTCCCATCATGGCCTCTTCTCATTATCCCTCTCGGGTGAAGGGAAAATAGACATGGAAAGACAATATCCATGACTAGGAATCTATAGATTCTACCTATTTGATTCCCCTAAGAGGCTTGTGCACCAGATCCCTAGTCAAGATCTCTCTCGACATCTCCTCTTACCAAATCAACTGTGCCTCTTCACCAAGGACCAAAGCCAGGTGAAACATGAATCAATGATATCTTACATCACCTATAACACTCATTTACTGGGTTCCTGAGTTAAAATAGATTACATATAACTGTAGTTTCATAATGGTAACTCCTCATTGGTGAAATTTCTTGAACCAAAAACAATGTTTGTCCAAGATTGATTTTTTTCATATAGAATCAAAGTGAGTAACTTCATGCATGCTACTCCCCAAAACCATCATATTTGGATCTTCTAGAAATATTCTATCAAGGATGAATTTATTGAAGCTTCATATTGGTTTATTACTACTAGGATTACTTTAGGAATTATTTCATTTTTCTTCACCATGGTTTAAGTGAAATGTGATGCATATGCATGAGGTTTTTTGTGGTAGGAATTGGGTTCCTTCAATTTGAGGGATTCACCTTGGCTCATTGGAGGTGATTTAAATATTGAGATGGATCCACATGAAATGAAAGGAAATAGAGACTTCCCTTGAATCTATAGTCAATAGTTCACTTCCTTTATGGCACATGACAACCTCTTGGATATGGGGTATTTAGGGGATCACTTCACCAGACACAATAATCAACATGGAAGTTGTTGCACCTAGTTCCACCTTCACTTGTGTACTACTAATTTCCATGCCATACCATCCTTACCAAATTAAAGGGTAACCCATATTCTCCTCATATTATTTGATAATTCCCTTATCCTTATATCTTTTTCCTATAGAAATGTGAATGATGAACAATTCCAATTCTCCCACTTGTGGGTGTCTGTAACATCCCGATGTGGGTGCCACAAGCTGGTTCCTGGAGTTGATCAGTTACCTGACCTCAAACACACCTCCCCATATGCTAGAGGCTTCTGACTATCAACGAGGGTCTAAGATAGATACCATGTGGAGACTATACCATCTTTATCAATTTAGCACAACAAAATAATTAAATAAACAATATCCAATTGATAATTAAAAATAACAAAAATAATTCCATAACCAAAATAGACCATTATCACATGATAAAACAAAATAGAAAAACAATATACAAACCAAATCAGTAGATATTTCATTCCATATATGTTTCAAGTTTCATATGAAAAATCAAAAATAAATCCACTGGAAACTACCAAGTGGTTCTTGACATCATGTACAGTTACCTCATCCATGATCTATCCCAAATCATCCATTTATTATAGGGATCTTTCCCTTATCATGTTCTGCAAATATAAAGTCTATCTGGGTACCAGTCATGTGCCCTAAGTAGGGTGTGGGTACAAATTAGTAATACACCAACAATAAAATCTAAAATAATATACAGTCTATAACAGTGTATTAAATTGTATAAATAATAAAATACAATACACAAATTAAACTGTTTTCATATTTAAATATTCTTTAAATAACCACATAAATCCTTAGGTTCATGTTGACACCTGAACCGTGAATACCTTCTTCAACCCATGAAAAAGTCTGAACCATACCCAAATGGATTACAAATTTTAATTACATCAAGGGGTTTAATTAATCAAATCTTTTAAAATTAACAATAAATCAATGGGGGCCTATAATGGTAGTCTTGTACCCTGTGTGTATTTGGAGCAGCAGTCCCTATCTCACAACTCAATGATAACAAGTATATATATATATACATAAATATATTGGGCATCCTAGAGTGGCATTCTAGAACTATGTAGGTATCTGGAGCAGCATTACCTATCCCACAACTCATTTCAATTATATCATCACACACCATAGGTTTCTATCAACTTCAAAATTCATTTATCAACCATATTCACAATTCCTAATTTATCAATCAAGCACAAATCTTGATTCATCACTTTAATCATATTGGCACTCCCCATGGGTCATCACCAATTTCATAAACCTTTTAATTGAAAAATTTCATTATTTAATTATTCACCAATTACATAACATAATTTCAACCAATTTCATTTTACCCAAGTCTACCCATTTCATTATCACATGGAAATTCAATTAATCAATTCAATTTAGAATAAAATTTCCACTACTACAACACACCTTTAATAGTACTAGAATCAGACTTTATCAGTGCTAGAAAAGTAATGACTACCTTATCATGACTAAAAGTCCGTGGATTTTATTATTTATAAAAATATTATGATAAAGGGTTGATTTATAAGTGCAAATAAAAGCATGGATAAAAGATCTCATTTATCAGTGCTTTTATTTAGCGCCGATAAATATACCTTTTATCAACGCTTTTACTTACGCTGATAAAAGTAGTACTTATCAGTACTGTCTAATGTTTTGATAAAGGGTATATTTATAAGTTCCTCTAAAAGTGATGAAAAATCATACTTTTATCAACACATTTATTAACACTGGTAAAGGCTAAAAATGAAATGTGATGCTACAGTGCACTATATCACGGAAAATAGGTGCAGTGTGCTACAACAACACACAGCATCAACATAAAAAGCAAGAAAAATTACAAAAATAAGATAAAAATACAGAATTTAAATGAAATAAAATTTCTAATATAAAATAAAAGAAAAATAAAACACTATTATAGAGTATTTAAGTTTTTTTTCACTAAAATTATTGTAAATTTTGAATAAAAAGGCGCACTTGGAGTTATACCGGTCACACCATGAGTCAAATTGAGGTGTGACTAATTCCCAAACATCAAAAATGACTTATGAATCATTTTAATAAATTAACAAAATAATCAGAATGTGTTTTCTTGGTTTTGAGTATGTTAGTTGGTTTTTTATTTAAATTAATGTCATTTTTTAATAAAAAGATGCACTTTAGAGTCATACCGGTCAAATCGTGAGGTTAATTGAGGTGTGAATGATTAATAAACATTAAAAATTACTTATGGATAATTTTTATAAAGTACCAAAACAATCAGAATGCACTTTATTGGTTTTGAGTATGTCAGTTGTTTTTTTATTATAATTAATATCTATTTTGAATAAAAAGATGTACTTGGCATCATACCGGTCACACTGTGCATAAATTTGAGGTGTTTTTAATCCCTACACATCACAAGTGACATATGATTCATTTTTCTAAAGTAAAAAAACAATTCAAATGTGTTTTTCTAGTTTTTAGTATTTGAGTTGTTTTTTTCAATAAAATTAATGTCAATTTTGATTAAAAATATGCACTTGGAGTCAAACCGATCACATAGTGCATGGTATTGAGGTGAAACTGAATTATACATGTCTAAAATGACTCATGGATCATTTTACCAAAGTATCAAAATAATTAGAATGTGTTTCCTTGGTTTTGATTATGCCACATGTTTTTTTAACTAAAATGCCATTTTATACTCGAAACATGCAATTTGATCCATATAGGTGGAATCATGTGTGGGTTTGACATGATACTGATTCATAAACATAAAAAATTAATTATGAATCTTTTTAAAAAATTATCGAGACAATACGAGTGTGTTTTATTAGATTTCAGTGAGTGGCACATTTTTATATTAAAATATCAACTTTAAACTGATAACAGACACTTGGTGTCATACTTGTCACACTGTGCATCATATTGAGGTGTAGATAATCCCTAAACATAATAACTGATGTATGGATCATTTTACTAAAGTACCAAAAAAATCCAAATTCATTTTCTCATTTTTGAGTATACTAGTGGTTTTTTTTATTAAAATTAATGCCAGTTTTGAATAAAAAGATGCACTTGGAGTCATACCGGTCACGCTGTGCATCCGATTGAGGTGTTTCTAATACCTACACATCATAAGTGACATATGGATCATTTTACTAATATACCAAAACAATATGAATTAGTTTTATCAGTTTTGAGTATGCCACGTGTGTGTTTTACTAAAATGTCATTTTAAACTAGAAAGATGTACTTTGAGCCATACAGGTGGTATCATGTTTCGTTTTGACATGATACTGATACATACATGTCACAAATGAATTATTAATCATTTCACCAAATTATCAAGATAATCCAAGCATGTTTTCGTGGCTTTCAGGGAGTAAAACTTTTTTTTATTAAAATTTCAATTATAAACTAATATTAGAAACTTGGAGTTATACCAGTCACACTGTGCGTCAGATTGAGGTGAAGATAAACCCTATACATCACAAACTATGTATAAATCATTGTTCTAAATTACTAAAACATAGAAATATTTTTATTGGTTTTAAGTATGCTAAGTCTGTTTTTTTACTAAAATGTCATTTTAAACTAGAAATATTCACAGTGAATCTTATCTTAAGTGAAAAGTGTTGTGTGTACTTTTAAAATATTGTTCTCAAACAAAATCATGGTATGATTCTTATTATACTTCATTGACCAACAATTTTACTATTTTCAAGCTAGTTCTTCTTATCCTCCTCCACCTCGGTCTCCACCTTGGTCTTTGCCTATTAATCCTCCTCCACATCGGTCTCTAACTCCAAATCTACCTCCGCCTTCCCATTTTCCTCTGATATTGACCAACAAAATATTTTGTTTGATGGTTAGTGCTTCTAAACAAATTGATTCCATCCATTATTATTCTATTTTAGAAAGAGATCAAAAATAATATATAAGAACTCAAGCACTAACACTTCACATCCCAAATATCTTTCGACTGTTATTACTCATACTAGATCACAAACATAGAAGGTAATCACCTAAATTTATTGTTGGCATACATTTTGTCAAAAAGTGTGCTACCCACTAGTCTCTAAAAAAATTATTTATTCTCTTGTGTAATTCCGTTTCTATAAATATTGATAGTAATGAGTAAAAATATAGAAAAACACATGATTATTAAATATATTTAATTAAATTTTAATTAACCTTGGAAATTACCAGTTGGTGGATGATGGTCTTTTCATGATTTAGGATTTATCTCATAAAATTTCAAACATAATCTCCATAATCGATATCATTATCTTATTTCAGAAATTGTAGAAACATTGAACAAAATAATTAAATTATTTTGAAATGTTTTGATTGTTAAATATTTATATATATACATTAATTTGGTTCTAGTTGTAGTAATCCATAGGCTTTAGCTGTTAAGACTCTGACTTCATGCCATGATTTATCCTGTATTGAGCAACAACCCTATCATAAAAAATTCTCATTAAAATACAGACCATACATATAATTTGAAGTTTATCTATAAAATGTGTCTTGTAGTGTATTACATATTGACAATACACATCACATGTAGTCGGTTGGTAGGAAATTCATGCATTGAATCTAAAAAATAATTATTTGGGGTGTCTATGTTGACTGATATTAGCTTCCAGTGTTTTCTAAAAAAACAATCAAGTAAGGAAAAAATTAAAAACATATTTTATGTGATTAGATCATAGAGTTTTACCTTTTCATTTTAGGTATAAAAAATATTCTGTTGTCTGATTATTTTCTATTAAACTCTTTGAGCAACTCGTCTTTTTTTCTTCTCTATTTCTTCCTTATCCAATTTTTTTGGCATAGACATGATATAGGTATTAATGAATCCAAATCATGATTCATATGATATTCCCTTTATATAGTTGTAATATAAACACTTGTACAAAATATGAATAGTTATTAACTTTAATAAACATATTTATCTCACTATTTTCACAGAATTATTATTAAAATGTACTTTATATATGAATTCATAACTGAGACACCCAACCATTCATGATTGAGAATCTCAGTTAGAGTATTGAGACCAATTACATCTATAAAGTAATCTCCATATATTTTTTCTTCATATTCAATGAAATACATAGTTTTATCTTTAAATGTTGACTCTACATGAAGTTGTAATGATAATAAATGCTTCTCTAGAATTGGTTGGGAGAAGGTGCACTCAGAAATTCATTTTTTTCTTTATATATTTACTAGATTTTATTGATTTTAACTTTCTTTTCTCCACTAATTTATTCATCTGTAATATCGTACCTCACTTCAGACCTTTTATCATCAATATTACATGTTTTTTATATGATTTTTTGAAATATGTACCTCATGTATCTTTATAATATTATAAGACAAAGCTTTGAGAGATTCAATATCATCTTTGACCATTTTAATACCCAGAACATCGAGTGGAACAAATAACTCAGCAGTCGGCTCATAAGCTACCTCAATCCCCACTCTCATGTGATTTTTTGGGAGGGGTTGATTGTGTAGCTATTATCCTAGTATATTATACATTATATCCATCACAACATGGTGATACGTGGGTGTTGATAGATAAAAATAACATACAACTATACCCTGTATAATTATAGTAATATAAAGTTATCCGATGTTATTTGATTCACATTTAGGATAAAGAGTAATAAAAAAATTGTTTACCTTAGGTATGGTATACAGTTGGGGGGAATGACTAGCCTCAAAGCTAGTGGTATCATTTCATTCATGAGTGGATCTTTGATCCACCTCCAGTTCTATTTGATCATTTATTATACATTGGTCTTATAAGGCCTCAGCTATAAACATTACATAATCATGAATTAAGTTAATAATTCACATTGAAGATCTTTTCAGGTTTATAGATTTAGAGAATTAGGTCATAATTTATACATAACAAAATGAATATTAAATGTAGAAACTTATACTCAGTATCCATTTTTTTCATAAAATAAAATCTCTTAAAATAAAACAAGAGTTATTTTCTTGATATAAATCTTCTTGAATTCTTCCATTCTCTTACCCTTACTTATACTCTTTGAAAAACATTTCAAAAACTTAGGATGAACATAAAAAGCTCAATAAGGGTTATGAAATTAAGAAAGAAAAAATTAGTCCATAAATACATATAAAACATAATCTCTTTAACTTACCTCATGAAACCATAAGATTTATGAATAACACATAGTAATCAAAAATCATAAAGGTAACTTGTGGCATCCATAAAATACTTACATTTTAGCTTTCACAACTATATAGGGTGTTACGTTTGGAATACCCATCATAGTATATTCCCTAAATATCTTAGGAGAAACATTAAAATTTACCTTCATCACATTAACCAATTCATTGGAGATCTATCTTGGGCTCACCTGCCCTAGTATTATCATAGAACCACCAATATGCGTAAAAAATTTCCAAGAACCATAACATAATCATAACACGTGAACAAGCATAAAGGAAAGATAACATTTCCGTATTGAAAAACAATATAAAATTTCAATATATTTACATAATAAAACCATTATCAAAACCATTTTCGATACCAAAATACATAAAAATAATATATGGTATTTATTTTCCTTTTAAAAACATTATGCCTTGTTAATGAAATCAAAGGTCAAATAATGCTTGCGACGATAGAAAGGTCATTGTCACCATGTACGTTAAAAGAAACATTCTTTTTGTAATTTAGTAAAACACATCATAGAGAAAATATTCCCTTTGAATGAAATTAAAAGTCAAAGGGGTTTAAAAACCTTATAAGTAATGTTGTGTATAAATCAAGGTATGGCTCAATGAAAAGAGATTTAGACGAAGTCCCTTACCTCATGTCTGAATTGACTCGTTCGTTATTTAATTTCCTGAATAAAAAACTAAAGTTACTTTCTAATTTCTTCAGAACCTTTTTCAAGTTTATTATTTCTTTTATATCACTTATTACCACGTTATAAACATTACATAATAATTTAAGTTAATAACGGTTGTTTTGTCGATATTTGGTACTTGAGTCAAAAATGAACTTCTTATAATTACAAGATGTCCATGTGCTCAAAATTACATGATTTTAAGAATGATATTATTGATTTATATATCATATATGTCATATATATCAGTATATATATGTATTTATAATAGTAAATAACATTTGGAGATAAGAAATTAAATTCACCGTTCATGGAGACATTAAGCCATACGTATACATGAACGCTAGTTTCATTTATATTTCATATTTAATGGAATGAAGTCATAATGATAAATAAGGTATATTATATTTCTAGTATAATATAATATATAATTTAATTAATTCCATCCTTTATATGTTCCACTTATAGCATGAACGATTCATATCACATTGAGGGGGCGGTAGTCCGCACTTCCTCAAATGAAATTATCGTATTTACCCACTATGGAAACCATAAAGGTTTGCTATAAATAAAAAATACAAAAGAATAAAAACAATATAAATATAATATATATCAAATATAAATACAGTTACATCATAATAGCCACCATGATAAGCGGTAGGAGATAATTGAACAATCATCGTTTCGTGAGGCAGTAGTTCACCGTCCATAGAAACACTACGTTCATATCCATTAGATGGAGGTGTGTGGATGTGTAGTTATAATAATTCTCATAAAAAAAATCATAGTATATTTAATATACTGGTTTTTTATAAAATAATGTAGTAAAGAGAGTTTAGGGGGTCGAATAAGAAAAATAAAAGAAAAGAACTTGAGAGAAGACGCTACCTTTAAATCAGGTAACTCCATTTGGTTTGAACCAAAAGGCTTTATTTAATTGCCTTATTACCAAATTAAGGATCATAAGTGGAAGAGAGGTATGTTGGGAGCTTATTGGAGAATAGTTTGGATGAGACAAGGGGCTTGAGAGGTGTGAGTAATGGGTTAGAGGTGGTGACCTTTTATAAGAGGGAGGAGGGGCTCTTTAGGAAAGTTTGAAAGTATTATTTTATTATAAAATTATTTTTGATTTTAAAAGGTCCAAAAATAATTAAATTATAATATTAGATGAATATAAGTCAAAATAAAATCATCCAATAATAATTGGATAGGTTTGGAATATTTTTTAATCCTTATCTTTTTTATTTAACGGTTTTTACTCTTACCATTTTATCAAGAATTTGACACTTCGAGAATCAAAATAGTTACCAAAACACGGAAAATATAAAATTAAAGAGTCAATAATAAAATTTTAGACTTATCATAACCATTTTTCTTAATCTTATATATATATATTTTAAATTTTATAATATTTAATAAAATATTTTATATTTTAAAATATGAATTATGTCAATTTTAAAACTATTCATATAATCACTTTTTTTAAAATCCATAACAACATGATTGATTCGAAAAAACATAATTAATACAAATTTAACATGTATATATCATCCATAAAATTCTTGGATGACATCAAAATAACCAAATTACATTTATTTTAACATTTATAATATCATTTATTTGAATCCTTTATTAATGAAGCAATCAGTGCATCATTATTGTGTCCTAATTAGATTTATTTATTTAATGTATAAAAATTATAAATAAAAATCCATGATTTAGGAAATATTATTATATTTCTTATTACTATTTATAGACCTAAATATAACTTATATATCTCTATATAAAAAGTGTTTTATTAAAATATATATGTTTATGTCACAATTTTCTTAACTTTAAATTAATTTCTATAAAATGTCATTTTCACTTACAATTGGATCCATGGGGTCCCAAAATTGACCCAAGGATTCCCATGGTTAGATGTGTATAATCCAATAGGATTAGAACATGTTTTAGGGTAAGTAAATATTATTATGATATTGTTTTTTAGCCTTATTTACCAGATTTACCCTTTAACCATGGTAAATAAAATATTTACTGAAGTTACTATTCATAATGTCTAAAAATAAAAATTACATATTTACAAAATTTGGACTCATGATTTTAAATATATAATCAATTTTTATAAATTCAAAACAAAGAAGTTGCAGAAATTAATTTAAAATTAATTCCCATTGTCAAACCAAAAAGCATGGTTTTTTTCAAAGTGAAATTACTTCCAATGACAAAAATTGGATTAGATGGTAAAAATATAATCCAATTACACTTTAAAAACAATAATTAGAATAATATAACTAAATAAATAAATTAAATTAAAAGGAAGTTTTTATTTAAAATGCATTATTTTTCACTATTCATTAAATAATGAACTTTATTAGAAAAATACCAAAAATTTACCCAAAGTAAATTTTTATGTCCCGCTTCTAAAGAAGATGTTTATTTTGTAAAATGGAACATATAAAAGCGAGAAAAACTATATTTGAAAAGTGTTCACTATCAAAATGTGGTAAATTGACCTTTTAAAGAATATTAGAGTATTTCATACTCAAAATTGGATCCATTCTTATTTTAAGACTCTAAAATTTATTATATAAATGTAAAGACATTTAAAAAACATGTATAATCATATTTTAGTTAGTTCTATTCATTCCTGAAAAAACAATTACTTGGTGTTAGATACCATTTAAAATAATATTATATTATTATTTTTTAATATGAGTCAGCCTTGTGTGCAACATGAGATTTCAGAGACACCCATTTTTTCATGTCTAGTATTCCATAGAACATAGAATACCCTTTAAAATAAAATTAATATTTAATTCACAAATATTAATAAATATGAAAATTTCATATTCTTTATTTACCTAGGATGTTACATCCTTCCCCCCTTTTGGAAATTGCATCCTCACAATTATATTCACTTATCAAATAAATGGGGGTATTTATCCATCATAACTTTCTCAGATTCCCATGTTGCATATTCAAACATATATATTTTTTCCACAAAACCTTTACCTCATGAATTACCTTATTCTGCAACACTTTCTCTCTTCGGCCAGGAACCTGGACTGGTTGTTCCTCATAAGAAATTTTGTCTTCCAATTGAAATACTTCTGGACTCAAAACATGAGATGGATTGGACATATACTTTCTCAACATTGAAAAATAAAAAACATTGTGTACCTATGATAAACATGGAGGTAAATCCACTATGTAGGAAACCGATCCAACTTTCTCTAGGATTTGATAGGGTCCAACGAACCTCAGACTCAACTTTTCTTTCTTACCAAAACACATCGCACATTTCCATGGAGAAATTTTGAGATGGATAGGATCACCTACCTTGAAAGAAAGATCCTTCCTCTGGTTATCCGCATAAATTTTCTGCCTGCTCTGAGCTGTTCTCATGTGCTTATGAATTAACTGAACATTATCTGCCATCTCTTCTACCAATTCTAGTCCCATCAACTTCCTTTCACCTACTACATTCCAAAAAGCTATAGTTCTACACCACTTTCCATATAATGACTCAAATAGATCCATCTGTATACTAGAATGAAAACTGTTATTATAAGAAAATTCAACCAAAGAAATCTGTTTGTCCCAACTTCCATGGTAATCGATTAAGCAAGAACGTAGGATATCTTCTGATATCTTAATTTTTCATTACGACTACCTATCTTATTGAGTATGAAAAGCTGTACTAAAATTTAATTCAGTACCCAACGACTTCTGAAGGCCTTTCCAAAAGTTAAAATTAAACATGGGATCATGATTAGATACAATGGAGAGGGGAAATCCATGCAACCTGACTATCTCTTTAACATACAACTGAGAAAGTTGATCTAAAGACAAAGTATCTCAAATAGGAAGGAAATGAGAAGATTTAGTTGATTGATCAAAAATAAACTAGATTGCATTGTTACCTTGATATGTCTTTGGTAATAACACAACAAAGTCCGTGTATATATTTTCCCATTTCCACTCCGGCACCGTTAAAGGTTGAAGCATCCCTTTTGGTAACTACCAATATAATTTTACCTATTAACATATCAAACAATTAACAATAAAGTTAAAAATATCTCTTTTCATTCCATCCCACTAATAATACTCATGAAGATCTAGGTAAATATTAATACTACCGAGATGAACTGAAAATGGAGAACTATGAGCTTCACATAACAACTCATTCTTTAAATGTGAATCAAAATGCACACATAATATATTCCCAAATCTCAAAATACAATCATTATAAATGTTAATTTTAGTCAAATTACCCTTCTAAACAAACTCTACCTTTTTATGCAGCTCACTGTCTTCCTTTTGAACTTGCATAATTTTTTATGATAGAGATGATTTCACAAACACCTGAAACAAAATAGAGGAATTTTCTACACCAAAAACTTAAATGAAAAAGTTAATCAAATCATTAATCAAAGGATATTGTTATAACTAAAACGTGGTTAATGTAGCATTACTTTTTCGACTCAAATCATCAACCACTTTATTTTCCTTTCCTGGATGGTAATGAATCGTTCAATCATAATCCTTGATTAATTCCAGCCATATCCTCTGTCTCATGTTCAATTCTTTCTAAGTGAATATATAATTCAAACTTTTTTGGTTAGTTTATATTTCACATTTTACTCCATACAGATGATGCCTCCAAATTTTTAAAACAAAAACAATAACAGCTAATTCTAAATCATGTGTAGGGTAATTTTACTCATTATATTTCAACTGACGTGAAGTATAAGCAATTACCTGATCATTCTACATTAAGACACAACCAATTCCTTTCAACAAAGCATAAATTTATATAAAAAACTCACCATTCCAAGAACGTAAAGCCAATATTGGATCATTCACCAATCTTCTTTTCAATTCCTAAAAACAATCATTAAATTCTTTTTTCTACATAAACTTAACACCTTTTAGAGTTAACTTAGTCAGTGGGCTAGATAACCATGCAAAATTATCAAAAAAACTTCTATAATAGCCTGCCAAACCAAGAAAACTATGGATCTTAGTTATATTTGGGGGGCTGGTCAATTCATCAACAAATTTTGTTTTAGAAGGATCATCAATTATGCCATTTTTTGAAACAATGTGACCAAGGAATGAAATTTGTTGTAACCAAAACTCACACTTTCTAAATTTACCACAAAATTTATTTTATTTCAATGTTTTCTTGACAACCCTCAAATGACGTTCATGCTCCTTTTTACTTTTAGAATAAACCAATATATCATCAATAAACATAGCCACAACCTTATCCAAGAACTCATGGAAAATTCTATTCATAAGATCCATGAATATAATAGGTGAATTGGTTAACCCCAAAGGAATAAATACAAATTCATAATGGCCATATCTAGTTTGAAACGCAGCCTTCGGAATGCCTGATTCCTTTACATTCAACAGATGGTACCCTGAACTCAAGTCAATCTTTGAAAAATACTGAGCTCTCTAGAGTTGATCAAACAAATCATCGATACGAGTTAAATGAAACTTGTTCTTAATAGTGATGTTATTCAATGCTCTATAATAAATTCAATGTCTCATTGAACCATCTTTATTTTTAAAAAACAATATAGGAACACCCCATGGTGATGTGCTAGGTCAAATGAAACCTTTATCTAATAACTCCTACATTACTTATTTGACTCTAAAAGTTCAATTTAAGCCATTCGATAAGGGGGTTTTGAAATTGGCTTAGCATTAAGAACTAAGTCAACAATAAATTCAACTTCTGGATTAGGTATTATCACAATAGACTCATCAGAAAAAACATCAAGATACTCATTTACCACTAGTACATCATTAATATGAACAATTCATTTGTTTTCAAAAATATGTGCAAAGTAACATTGATTTCCATATTTTACTAGTTTATTAGCTTGTTGAAATGTTATCAAAAGTAAGGGTTCATTATTGTACACAAAATTAACTTTTTTCTGAAAAGAAACCTATTTAGATCTGCAGTAAATCTTAGCATGATAAATGGAAATCCAATCCATACCCAAAATAACATAAAACTCTACTAGAGCCAAACAAATAAGGTTTTCAGGTAGATTATTTCTATAAACAAGGACATGAAGGTTCTTATAATTTCTTTTTGTCTTAGAATTTCCCCCCAGTGTTTTTAAAACATGTTCAGGATTCATATTTGGAGATGGAATTCCCAATTTACTTGAAAATTTATCAAAAATGAATGAATATGTAGACCCTGAATCAAAAAACACATTGGAATAATCTGAATAAACAAACAGTGTACCTGATACTACTTTATTTGATGGCCCAAAATTTTCTGAATTCGTTAAAAATGATTTCACCAACCCTTTCTGCTTGTATCCTAGTTTCTTTCCCTCAGTTGTGTTCTTCATTGGACACTCATTTACATAATGACCCATTTTATTGCATTTAAAACATTTTACTGATTGTAAATCATATTTTATCTTACCATTACCCTGATCTTTTTTGGTGAAATTACAAGCCTTATGTCCCATTTTACCACATTGGTAGCACTTAATAGAATTCAAAAGGAATTAAACAATGTTCTTTTTACCACAATTTTCACAAACTATAAACATAATTTTCTTACCATCATACTTTTT
This sequence comes from Viscum album, assembly GCA_963277665.1. NCBI lineage: Eukaryota > Viridiplantae > Streptophyta > Magnoliopsida > Santalales > Viscaceae > Viscum > Viscum album. The sequence continues at coordinate 1,214,017,927 of OY728143.1, forward strand.
TGAAGAGTTCTTCCCTTTTTTCTACCACCTCGACCTATTATCCTGTTTTTTTTCAAAGAACACTTGATCATCAACAAACTCCATATCCACCTTATCTGCACATCGAACAAGTTTTTCATAACTTTTGAACTCACAAAAATCTAAATCTCTTAGATACTTTGTCTTTAATCTTGAGTAAAAACAATTGATTTTACTATCAAGATCTAATATGAAATTTAGAGCATACCTTTCCAGTCGAGTGAATTTTTCTTCATAAGTATCCATTGAGTCATCCTCCTACCTCAATTCTAGGAATTATTTTTCTATCCTAAGATGAACCACCTTAAGAAAATATTTCTCAAGAAACATACCTTTGAATTCATCCCAATCAAGAACATCAATCTCCTCACTGTCCTCGATATTTTTTAGCATCGACCACCACTGATCGGATTCACCTTCAAAACTGTAAACAAAAAGACTAACCTTTTGATTTTATTGTTGAGTCAATAAGGTTTCATTATGAGTTTTCCATTCCTTCATGTTTTGAAGATCACAAACACCTTATCTTAAGAAAAAATTTATTTTATCCTAATAAGGAAAATTTTCCTTCCTTAAGGAAATTTTCATTCCTCCAGGAAATTTTCTCCTTAACCTGATTTGCATTCATAAGGGAAATTTTCCATCCCCAAGGAAATTTATCCGTACTATATTTTTCAGTGTTCATATCATGTCTAAGTATAAAATTTGGTTTTGTATCCAAAACCATGGAATACTATAAATACTTAGATATAGAGATTTTTTTTTCAGGATCTGAGTTCAGACTCCAGATTATCTGAATTCAGGTTCCAAACATTGTAAGTTTAGACTCTGAATTCTAATGAATTCAAACTCCGAACTTTGTAAGTTTAGACTCCAAATTCTAATGAATTCAGACTCTGAAATTTTTAAGTTTAGACTCTGAATTTAAATGAATTCATACTCCGAACATTGTAAGTTCAGACTCCGAATTCTTATGACTTCAGATTCCAAATTTCCATGAAATTCAGACTTCAGAATTCTATATAATTCAGGTTACGAATTCTTTGGAAAATAGAATCTGAATATTTACCTATTATAAACACCAAATGGTTTTTTGTTAGACTCCAAACTATTATTTTCCTTACATTCTAAAAAATGAATTTGGTCAAGCAACCATATTTTTTCTTACTCGTGTTTTGGTTATAAAATGATATCGTGCATCCAGTTACTAACTAACCATTGTTTGAGTGACACGTGTAGAGGTCCCTTCGAAATTCAAGGAAAAATATGACCGTTGGAGGAGGGAGCTGACCATTTAGAATGTTCCTATAAATAGTATCTCATTTGAATGAGCTCATAACAAGTTGATCAATCTAGAGATTACATGCTGCTGAAGTTATTTCTAGAGAGAGATACTTTATTTCTTTGTGCATATTGAAAATCTTGTTCAGAATTGCTTCATGCGAATCTGAATGTTGCTGAGTAAATTCGAGGGCTTCTGATGATAGGAAGACATAGGTGCTGACTACCTTGAAGTTCGAGGTCTTTCAGGGATAGAAAGACAGAATTCAATATTCGTATCGAGGGCTTACCCTAGTGTGGGTAAGATAGACTTTATTGAAAGTATAAATCTAGGGACCTTTATCAAAGGTTGTTGGATACCCTTATCTTTGGGTTACAAGCTTTACTACTTATTACTTGTATTATTTCATGTTTTCCGCTGCATTTTGGTTTTTGAGGAAAGTATAACTATCTTATACTTTCTTATACTTGTATACTCTAATTTGTAATATTCTATACGCTTTAAGGTAGAATCTTTGTTTTGTAAACTTTTATTAAGTTTCATTTTAGGAATCACTATTTTGGAATTACATTCTCGGAATCACATTTTTGGAATCAAGCATGTTTGTAGAACTTATAAGTTTTGGGAATTTATCTTGTTTAACTTTGTTAAACATTACCATCTTTAAATGTTCCAAAAGAATTTTTTAAAGTATACAATTCACCCCCTCTTGTATATTGAGCATCTACACCATCATTTCAATCCTACAGTTGGTATCATAAGAGAATATCATAATCCATAACAACCTAAAAATTGGTATCAGAGGTTGGTCTCTGAAATACTTATATTCACATATAATTTCTCCTTGTTTAAAATATTTTATTACTGACAAGTTTGTGTGGAAATATTTCATTTAAGATGATAGGAATGAATGTTGGTTCCATAGACAAATTAAATCCTAATAGACCACCTATCTTTTATGGGAATGATTATGAATATTGGAGAGATCTCATGAAGACATTTATTGTCAACACTAGAGTAGAAAAAAATTTTTATGCTTACTGGAGGTTATAAAATCCCTAACATGGAAGTTAGTACTTTCACCAATTAAGAAAAGCATGAATATCAATGTAACTATAAGGTAAAAAAATACTTTTCTTTGTTTCATGACCAGAAAAATATATAGCCAAATTTCTTCTTGTGAAGACGCAAATTGTATTTAAAAGAAGCTTGAAGTTACACTCTTTGTAACTTCACAAGTTATTGAAAATTGAAGAGCCATGATCAGAGCTAAATATCATAGTTTTTTCTTTCCTTATGGAGAACCCATATGTAAGGTATAATAGAGATTCATGACCATTTCTATCAGCTTAAAATCTATGGGTGAAAAAGGTTTGGATGATGAGGCACTTGTAGACAAGATTATAAACACCATGCCTAATGAGTGGGAATCTAAGAGGAAAGCTATTGATGAGAATAGAAAATTTACACAGATCCCTCTTGATGAACTTTTTGGAACTCTTCTTCAATATGAGACTAGAATGAAGAGATATGCTGAAAATGTTAAGAAGAATAATGGAATTGGCAATGTTTCTTTTACAACAACTTCAAATCATGTGAAAGCCAAGACTCCTGAGAGAGTTACTAGATCTAAATCTAAGAAGATTATTATTCAATCTGAATCTAGTGGAAGTGAGCCTTCAAAAAATTAATTATCCAATATTGCTCGAAGTATGAACAAGATTTTTGGAAATAAGAACTTTCAATCCAAATACAAGAATAAATAAAGAAAGAATAAGAAAGACTTAGAAGTCACCTGTTATGAATGCAAAAAATAAGGGCATATAAGGCCAGATTGTCCTATGCTTAAGAGAAAGGAAAGAAAGGAAAATCATTTTGAAAGGAATCGAAACAAGTACTATAAAGATAAAGCTAAGAAATTATTGAAAGCTAATGACACATGGAGTTCCAGTGGTGGCGACTCTTCAGATGAATCCTCAGATCACAAATCTTCTAGATTGAAGAATCTTGGTTTACTTGCCAGACTACCTATTGAAAATCATTGTCTAATGGATAAGGTACACGATGCTGAATCCATTACCAATGTATCCTTGAATTCTAATTATAGTGATAGTAAATACTATGAATCCTCATATGAAGAATCTTCTTTTGATTAAGATAATACTTTACCTACCTATGAAGAAGTTTCTAGGTTTTCTAAATTCCTTGAGAATGATAATTCAAAACTCATGAAAAATCTTGATAAGGAAAATTCAAGAAATACTATTCTTACTAAAGAAATATCAAATATTTCTAAATATCTTGATAAGAAAACTCTTGATTTTGAAAGTATTTTAAAAAACCTTGAGGAAGTTAATTCCGAGAAGGATAAAATTTCTAAGGATCTAGAATATGTAATTTCTAAAAAAAATGTTTTTGAGCCTAACTCTAGTACTAAAACTGATGTTTTTAAGGATAAGAACTTATTTATTAGAAAAAACTTAAAAATATTTTCTGTAAAGAAGTGTTTGTAAACTTTACCTTAGGTAAGGAAAATTTTAATAAAATGTATTCACAAATTCGACCCCTAAAGAATAATTCTGGATTTGGTTATACTAGTTCAAAACTAATTTTTAGTAACAATTATTTTGTTCCTAAAAGTGATCTATTATGAACTAAGTGTCAGTATGGTGGACACTGGGCAAAAAATTGATCCTTAAAAAAGACAAATCTTTAGGTTTTCATAAAGCTTATTTCTCTAAGAAAATGTGGACACCTAAATTTTTTCTTTCTGATGTTTCTGGATCCAAGAAATTTTGGGTTCCAAAAGTCTAACACTCTTATTTTCAAGAAAGTAAAGAAAGTACCAACAAAAAAACATGGTATATGGATAGTGGATATTCCCAATATATTACTAGTAACAAAAACTACTTTGAAAAGATTATCATGATGAAAGGAGGGAAAGTAACTTTCAGTGATAATCCTAAGGGAGAAATTATTGGTATAGGTAACATTGTCATTCTTAGAAAAAATCTGATTTCAAATGTTTTATTTGTTAAAGGTCTTAATCACAACCTCATTATCATATGATAATTATGTGATGAAGGATACCTTGTGAATTTTAGTAATTAAAAGTTCTTAGTACACAATTCCAAGGAAATGTTTATTCTTTATGCTAATAGGAAAGAGAATGTTTACACACTAAACCTAGAAGTCCTTAGGAGCCAAGATCTACCTTTCCTCAGTGCAATGGAAGATCATTCTTGGTTATGGAATAGAAGGCTAGGTTACTATAACCATTCAATCCTATGAAAAATCTCTAAGAAAATTATAGTTAAGGATCTACCAGAGCTTATATTTGATTCTTCAAAAGTTTGTAATCCTTGTCAATATGGAAAGAAACATAAATCAAGTTTTAAATAAGTCAGTGAAGTCTCAACCACTGATGCAGTATAGTTAGTGCATATGGATATCTTTGGTCCAACAAAAACTGGAAGCATTGGAGGAAAATATTATGTATTTTTCATAGTTGATGACTACACTATATTTACATGGGTCTATTTTATAGCAAAGAAATATTAAGATTTTACTTATTTCAAAACTTTTAGAGACCAAGTTAAATATGAGAAGAACCTTCCTTTGATAACTATTCATAGTGATCATGGAAGAGAAACTCAAAATTATGATTTTAAAACTTTTTATAGTAGAAAAGTAATTACTCATAACTTCTCAGCACCCGGAACACCTTAACAAAATGGTGTTGTTGAAAGAAGAAACAAAATTATTTAAGAGATAACAAGAATCATGTTGAGTGAATATTCTACAGCCAAACCTTTTTGGGCTGAAGTTGTAAGTACTTCTTGTTATACTATAAATCATGTTTTAATTAGACCTTTTCTTAATACAAATCCTTATGAGTTATGGAATGGTAGAAAACCTAGACTTTCATACTTCAAGGTTTTTGGTTGAAAAGTATTCATTTGAAATACTAAAGATAATCTTCAAAAATTTGAACCAAAATCCGATGAAGGAATTTTCTTAGGCTACTCCACAACTTCTAAGGCTTATGGAGTTTTCAATAAAAATAATTGTTCTGTTGAAGAAACAGTACATGTCATATTTGATGAAACTGATCCTTTTGTTTTAAACAACCTCAACCTACATATTCGTATGTATTTTCCAAAACTAATTATCAACCTTTGTTAGAAGATCCTTCTGATAAGGGAAATTTCCAAGAAGATATTTATGAAGCATTTACCCCAAAATAATTCCTACCCTATGTTGATGAACAGGTTTTCCAAAACCCAAATCAGTTGTTTCTAAAGAATTGTCCTAGTTATAGTATCATTGGTGATGTAAATCAACCTGTAAGTACTATATGTTTCTTAATAAATGAAGTAGAACATCTACCATGAAAGATAAGCTAAATGAATTTGAAAGGAATAAAGTCTGGACCTTGGTCGAAAGACCTAAGAAAACTTCTATTATTAGAGTCAAATGGGTCTTTAGAAATAAGTGAGATGAAAATGGAATCATAGTAAGAAATAAAGATAGATTGGTTTCTAAATTCTATAATCATCAAGAAGGAATAGACTATGAAGAAACCTATGCTCCAATAGTGAGACTTGAATCTATTCGTATTCTACTTGCCTTTGCATAATTTTTCAATTTCAAACTCTTTCAAATGGATGTGAAATGTGATTTCCATAATTGTTATGTTCAAGAAGAAGTTTTTGTTGAAAAAAATCCTAGTTTTGAAGATTGAAAATATCATGAACATTTTTATAAACATACCAATGCTTTTTATGGACTTAAACAAGCCCCTCGAGCTTGGTATGATATAATTACAAGATTTTTTCTTCAAAATAATTATGTTAAGGTAAATGATGATCCAAACCTTTTTATAAAGAAAGATAAGAAAAATGTTTTGATTGTTCAAATTTATGTTGATGACATTATATTTGGTTCAACATAGTAATCTTTAACTGATTCCTTTTCAAATCTAATGAAGTCTGAGTTTGAAATGAGTATGATGGGTGAGTTAACATTTTTCCTTGGTTTTAAATTTTTTCAAAAACCAGAAGAAATTTATATATCACAACATAAGTATATTAAATAACTTCTTAAAAAGTATGTATACAAAAATAATAAGAGTATAAGTACTCGCATTGGTACCTCAAATTCACTTGATCTTGATGAAGCTAGGAAACCAGTAGATCAAACATCTTTTAGCGGTATGATTGAAAGTCTACTTTAATTGACAACTAGTCATCTAAACTTAATGTTTTCAGTATGATTATGTGAAAAATATCAATCCAATCCTAAGGAATCTCATTTAAAGGTAGTGAAATTATTTTTTCACTACTTAAAGGGAACCATGGATCTAGGACTCTTTTATACTTCTGGAATTGATTTTGTTTTAAAAAGTTTTTGAGATGATGACTTTTGTTGATGTAGAATGTATATAAAAAGTACATCTAGAAATTTTCATTTCTTAGGAGATTCATTAGTTTCTTGGTCATGGGAAAATCAACAACCAGTAGCACTTTCCACTACTGAAGCTGAATATGTAGCAGCTAGAAGTTGTTGTATCCAAGTGTTGTGGATGCAACACACACTCATTGACTATGGCCTAAATTTTACTAAAACAAAAAATTTATGTGATAATACTTGTGCCATTTCCTTAAGAAAAAAACATGTACATCACTCTGGTGAAAAACACATAGATATTATGAATCACATTCTTAGGGATCACACATAAAAAGGAGATATCATTCTTCAATTTATCGGAACACAAGACCAACTTGCTGATATTTTCAAAAAATATTTACCTTATGATAGATTTGAATACATTAAACAGAAGTTAGGAATGATAACCATAAGGTAATATTCCTTGATTAAATTCTTGTTAAAACCTATCTCCTTACCGTAATAAACTTCTTTTCATAGGGGGAGTACATTGTTTTTCTAGATTTTCTAAATTTTTGCAATGAAGATTTTATAAATTTTTGCAATGGAGATTTTATAAATTTTCATAATGAAGATTTTATAAATTTTCATAATGAATATTTTATCAATTTTTCATAAAGAAGATTTTTCTAGCTTAAGATTTTTCGTAATAAATTTTTCGTAGTTTAAATTTTTTTCATAATAAAAATTCATGGAATCTAAATTTCTTCAAGAAGAATTTTCCTCAATATGAATAATCTTCCTAGAAATCCGAAAGGTGTGTTTCCTTTCTTAAATTTTTGTAATCATTATTTACTTGTTGGTATTTTCATCTATTTTTAAATTCTCATATTCCATTTTTCTTAAATCCAAATGTTTTTGTTAAAAAATCTTAGAAGATCGGATTCTATCAAAATTTACTTCTAGCTCTCTTCTCAACCATTAGATCCGATCACAAGTTTTTTCAACTTTTGGATTGAGTACAGAAGCTGAACCGTCACCCCAAACTCCTATATGAAGGACCCCTGATGGTTTCCCACATTGATTCTAAAGCTTTGACGCGCTGAACTCCTTCCCTCCTACATAAGCCCATTCTGAATTTTCAAGGTTTTCTCAACTCCGAATGTCTATCAAAGTATCTTCCTAGAAATACATGTCAACTGTCAAGCCAATTTATGAATGGAAAATTTATAGAGAAAGGTTGGTACATCAAAATTTCTTTGATAATTATGATTCTATCATCTCAAAGAACATCAAGCTGAATGGCAGGGAGAGTGTTTGCGTATCAAAACCATGAAATCAGGATCTGGTATATCTAGACTTGTTGGTTGAATTCTATGAGTCAATAAGTTTTTTCAAGGAAGAAGTAAAAGATAAATTCTCTTTAAAAAGATATGGGAATACTTATGCTCTTTCTTACACTAAGGAAGCCAGTTTGATTAGAGTTCCTTATGAGGGTTAGGCAGAGTTCTGCTCACATAAGCTGCCGGATATTCAAGGAAGCTTTTCTAAGGTGAAAGCAATGGATTGTCTTGGTATTTCAGATGTTATGACTCTGAAAATTGTTCACTTATCTAAATTTTTTTGGATTCTTGAATTGTGGGTTCAAGGATTCATCATTTCGAGAAAAGGGGACAAGGATACTTTGAAGAAAAGTGACAGTATATCCTGAATTTCTTGGTGAATCTAAGAAAGAATAACTTATTTAAGCATATTATGATTACAATAGAGAATATAAAGAATGGAAATATTAAGGCTCATATCATCATGTATCCATCCATTCTCTCAAAGATGATTGTTCGGTGTTTAGAGTCCTCAAAAATACCTTGTAGTTCTATGTCAAGGAATTGCAAAGTTATGCTGTTAAGTGATGATACTCTGAGAAGAATGAATGTTGTATTTTCTAAAGAATCCGAATAATTTTATGATTTTCTTGAGGAGGAGGCAGAATCCTTAACAAAGAAACAGGAGGCAGATGAGACCTCTAATAATGGAGAAAGGAAGAGGAAGATGAAGGAAGTAGAAGATAAAGAAAAATCCCCAAAGGCTAAGAAAACCAAATCCGCACCACCAAAGCCTAATAATAAAAAAGCATATTTGGATCAGGTAGTAGAAAAATGGATGGAAGACAAGGAGAAAAAAGAATAAGGGGAGCCTAGCTTTGGTTTGGATCCTGATGAAGAAAAAGATTTAAAAGAAAAGACTGCCGATGAGCTTTAAAAGAAAGAAAATGAAAAGACACAAAAGAAGAATATGACTGCAGCAGAGATAGTGAAATTACTCCTGAAGGCCGTAGAGAAAGCATCCGAGAACATTCTGATACCAAAATCTTTCTTTGTAGAAGCTTTACCAGAGACACGAGGAAATAAATTTGTGACTCCAGAAAAAGTCCAAGAAAAAGTAGCGAAGGAAGAAGAAGAGGAAGATGAAGGCAGTGGTGATACCGAAGATCTCATTAAGCAAGTAGAATATTTTCATGAGAGAAAAAAAGAAAAAAGGTGAAGATGACAAGGTTGAAGAAGAATTTAATAAGATGTCTGAAGAAGAACGATCTAATAATGATTTCATTCACCCAGAGAATGCTGAGGCACAAGATGAGAAGGAAAAGGTTGATAAAGATAGAATTTTTCAACTCTATGATAGTGAAAACGAATCTCCTGACCAAGAGAAAGCCATTACGAAGAGTTATATGGGAAAATAGGTGGTTGTTGATACACCTACCAAAGCTGAGGTTAAGAAGAAAGATACTTGTGGTTATTCAAAGTGGAAATCTATTGAAATAGATAAAGACACCTCACCAAGTAAATTTTCAGATTTTGAATCGTCCTCCATTGGACATGATTTCATAGTTTAGTCCTTGAAGAAGCTTGTTTTCACTATTCTAATGTTTCCAGTATAGAATCTTGATGCCAAATGCTTCAACACACCTTGAATCATAAATTAGAGTTAGTATCAATAGTTATGGATAAGTGTGTCAAGCATGATGCTGATTTCAAAACCTTTTTCATAAAATATTAATCCCACAAAATATCTTTCAAGAAAATGACTATTTGGTCAAATAAAACTATATAATATGTGAGAGTTATTGAATAATTCCAAGAAAGTTTGAAGAATTAATTTGACACTGAAGATGTGAAGATCAAGGATATCACAAATAGTTTTGAGGAAAAGATAACTCTGGAATAGAATTCTCAGATTCAAGAAGTGAAAGAACTGAATGGGAAGTTGTATTCAGTTTCTCAGAGTCAGAAAAGAGAAAGGGATCTCGTGGTTGAGATAGAATAAAATCTTTTCAAGCAGGAAGAAGCCTTGAAGGCTCAGGCTGATATTCTTAAGGCCTAGGAAGAAAAGATCAAAGCCTTAGAGAAGAAAACTGAAGATCAGGATCAGCTTCTTAAACGATCAGAGGAAGATAACAAGGATCTCAAGAAGCACAAAACTATTGTGAAGAAGTTGATGCTGGAGGAGAAGGAAGGATAAAATTGTTCAATTCCAATATTTTTTTGTATTTCTTCCTTGTAAATTTTTTTCCAATCCTAATGAAATTTTTGGGTTTCTCTTCATATATTTTTTTCTAGTACAAATATTTCAAGTACCATGTTTTATTTCCATTTCCTATATTTCTTTTTGAAAACCAAAATGGGGGAGAGGAGAAAAAGAATACAAAGAAAAGAAAAAATTTACCTAAGTAAGGGAGAGTTATTATCCAATAAGGTTTTCATATGCAATAAAATGCTAAGTCTCATTCCGAAAATGTAGAATATTATCCTTAGTGTGTCCAAAGCCTAAGGGGGAGTTAGCCGTATTCATTTTTTCCCATATGTTAATGGAGATATGTTTTACTTTCAAAGTCCAGAAAAATATTTTATAATTCCTTATATTCTTTTTCATAGGGATGTTTGTGCTTTCCAAAAAGGGGGATATTGTTGAGTCAATAAGGTTTCCTTATGAATTTTCCATTAATTCATGTTTTTAAAATCACAAACACCTTATCTTAAGGAAAATGTATTTTATCTTAATAAGTAAATTTTTATTTCCTTAAGGAAATTTTCCTTCCTCAAGGAAATTTTCTCCTTAACCTAATTTTATTTTATAAGGGAAATTATCATTCCCAAAGGAAATTTATCCTTACCATGTTTTTCATTGTTCATATCATGTCTACGTATAAAATTCAGTTTCATATCCAAAACCTCAGAATCCTATAAATACTTAGATATAGAGCATTCTATTTTCAGGATCTGAGTTCAGACTCTGGATTCTCTAAATTTAGGTTCTAAACATTGTAAGTTCAGGCTCCGAATTCTAATGAATTCAGACTCTAAACTTTGTGTGTTCAGACTCTGATTTCCATTGAATCTAGACTCTGAAATTTGTAAGTTCAAACTCTGAATTCTAATAAATTCAGACTCCAAACATTGTATTTTCAGACTCCAAATTCTTATGAATTTAGATTCTGAATTTCCTTGAAATTCAGACTCTAGAATTCTATAGAATTTAGGTTACAAATTATTTGGAAAACAGAATCCGAATATTTACATATAATAAACACCAAATGGGTTTTGGTTAGACTTCAAACTTTTATTTTTTTTACATTCCGAAAAATGAATTCGGTCAGGCAACCATATTTTTTCTTAATCATGTTTGTTTGTAAAAAGATGTTATGAATTCAGTTACCAACTAACTGTTGTTTGAGTGACATGTGTACAGGTCCCTCCGAAATTCAAGGAAGAATTTGACCATTGGAGGAGGGAGCCGACCGTTGAGAATGTGCCTATAAATAGGATCTCATTTTAACGAGCTCATAAAAAATTGATCAATCTAGAGATTACATGCTGTTGAAGTGATTTCTAGAGAGTGAAACATTATTGCTTTTTGCGTACTGAACATCTTGTTCAGAATTGCTTCGTGCAACTCTGAATGTTGGTGAGTACATTTGAGGGCTTCTGGGGATAAGAAAACAGAGGTTCTAGCTACCTTGAAGTTCGAGGGCTTGTGGGGATATCAAGACAGACTCTGATATTCCTATCGAGGGATTACTCTAGTATGGGTAAGATAATCTTTCTTGAAAGTATAAATCATGGGACCTTTATCCAAGGTTGTTGGATATACTTATCTTTGGGTTAAAAGATTTAATACTTATTACTTGTATTGTTTCATGTTTTCCTCTTCATTTTGGTTATTGAGGAAAGTATAACAATATTATACTTTCTTATACTTATATAATCTGATTTGTAAGATTCTATATGCTTTAAGATAGAATCTCTGTTTTGTAAACTTTTGTTAAGTTTCATTTCTGGAATCACTATTTCAGAATTACATTCCTGGAATCACATTTCCAAAATCAAGAAGGTTTGTAAAACTTAGAGGTTCTGTGAATTTATCATGTTTAAATTTGTTAAAAATTACCATCTTTAAAAGTTCCAAAAGAATTTTTTAAAGTATAAAATTCACCCCCTCTTGTATATTGAGCATCTATATCATCATTTCGATCATATAGATGGTATTATAGGAGAATATCATACTCCATACCAACCTAACAGTTATGAACACCCCATGACATCAAAAATATTCTCCAATGATTTAATACACCATTCAGCTAGAGAAGGGTCAGATGATCCTCTAAATGATGGGGGATGTTGCCTCATTAAATGCTTTACTATTGACATGTTCCTCTATTGTTTATTTGGTTGATATCTTGCATATATACCACCACCATTTATAGACTAAGTCAATTGTTCCATCACTGCAACAAACTATTCAGTTATGATTCCAACAATCTCAGATTTCTGATTTGGAAGGTTGTTTTCCTCTTGATGTTGTCCCATCCTAGCTGCCCTGTTTCCTCTGCGACAAACCATTATGAACACAGAAATATTAAAAGGGAAGAAACACGATAATCTTAAAATTCTATATCATTTCATTCTTACCATACAATAATTTATGGAAACTAATTTAACAATACCCTAACTTATAATGTTGTCTAAACCTACCTTTGATACCAACTATATGGCCCCAACCTTAAACCTTACATAATCTTGAATTAAGTAAATAATTTACATTGATGATCTTTTCAGGTTTATGACTTTAGATTATTAGGTCACAATTTATACATAACAACATGAAGATTACATGTAGAATCTTCTACTCAGTACCCATTTATTTCATAAAATAAAAACTCTTAAAATAAAACAAGAGTTATTTTCTTGATATAAATATTCTTGAATTCTTCCTTTCTCTTACCCTTCCTAATGAACTATGAAAAACATTTCAAAGACTTGGGATGAGCATAAAAATCTCAGTAAGGGTTATAAAATAAATAAAGAAAACATTAGTCCATCAATACATATAAAACATAATCTCTTTAACATACCTCATAAAATCATAAGATTTATGAATAACACATAGTAATCACAAATCATAAAAGTAACTTATGGCATCCATAACATACTTACATTGTAGCTTTCACAAATACATAGGGAATTACGTTTGGAATACCCATCATTGTATATTACCTAAATATATTAGGAGAAACATTAACATTTACCTTCGTCACATTACCCAATTTGTTGGAGAGCTATCTTGGGATCACCCTCCATAGGTTTATCATGGAACCACCCGTATGTGTAAACAATTCCCAAGAAACATACCATAATCATAACATATAAACAATCATAATGGAAAGAAAAAATTTCCATATTGCAATCACAATATAAAATTTCAATATATTGACATAATAAATCCATTATCAAGACAATTTTTAATACCAAAATACATAAAAATAATATATTTTATTTATTTTCCTTTTAAAAACATTACAGATTGTTAAGGAAGCCAAAGATTAAATAATGCTTGTGGTGGCGGGAAGGTTGTTGTCACCATGTACATTAAAATAATTTTTTTGTCATTTATTAAGACACTTCATATAGAAAATATTCCATTTTATTGAAATTAAAAGTCAAAGGGGGTTTAAACACTGTATAAAGTAAAGTCGTGTATAAATCAAAGTACTCCTGAATGAAAGAAGATTGAGATGATGTCCCTTACCTTGTGTTTGACTTGACCCACTCATTTTTTATCTCATAAATAATAAACTAAATTTAATTTATTCCTAATTAAGAACCATTTTCAAGTTTATTATTCATTTTATATCACTTATTAAAACTTTATAAACATTACATACCCATTTAAGTTAATAATGGTCATTTTGTCAATATTTGGTACTTGAGTCAAAAATGAACTTCTTATAATTACAAGTTGTCCATGTGGTCAAAATTCCATTATAAGTAGAATTATATCCATATATTAGATATCATATATACCATATATATCCAGTATATATATATATATATGTATTTATAATAGTACATACTATTTGGAGATAAGAAATGAAATGCACCGTTCATGGAGATGGTAAGCCGTACGTACGCATGAACGCTACTTTCATTTATATTTCATATTTAATGGAATGAAAATTAAAGATTCATCGGTATGTTATAATTCAAATATAATATCATATATAATTTCATTAATTTCATCCTTTATACATTCAACGTATGGCATGAACGAGTCATATCACTTTGAGGGGGCGGTAGTTCCCACTTCCTCAAATGAAATTATCATATTTATCCATTATGGAAACAATAAAGGTATGATATAAATGGAAAATATAGAAGCATAGAAACAATATAAATATAAAATATATCACATATAAATACAGTACCATCATAATTTCCACCATGAGAGGCGGTAGGACATAATTGGACAATAATTGTTTCGTGAGGCAGTAGTTCACAGTCCACAGAAACAATACGTTCATATCCATTAGATGGAGGTGTGTGGATGTGTAGTTATAATACTTATCATAAAAAAATCATAGTATATTTAATATTCTGGTATTTTTACAAAATAATGTAATAAATATAGTTTAGGGGGTTGGAGAAGGAAAAATAAAAGAAAAGAACTTGAGAGAAGACGTTACCTATAAACCGGGTAACTTCCTTTGGTTTGAACCAAAAGGATTTATTTAATTACATTCTGCCCAAATTAAGGATTCTATGAGGAAGATATTAATGTTGGGAGATTATTGGAGTATAGTTTGGATGAGCCAAGGGGCTTGAGAGGTGTGATTAACAAGTCAGAGGTGGTGGCCTTTTATAAGAGGGAGGAGGGGCTCTTTTGGAATGTTTGAAAGTATTATTTTATTATAAATTTATTTTCTATTTTATAAGGTCCAAAAATCAATAAATTTTAATATAAGATGAATATAAGTCTAAATAAAATCATGTAATACTAATTTTACTTTTTTTGGATATTGGATAATCCTTATCCTTTTTATTTAACCCTTTTTTACTCTTACCGTTTTATCAAGAATTTAACACTTTGAGAATCAAATTAGTTATCAAAACATGAAAAATATCAAATTAATTAGTAAGTAATAAAATTTTAGACTTATTATAAAATATTTACCGAATATTATATTTTTTTTGAATTTTATAATATTTAATAAAATATTTTATATTTTAAAATATTAATTATGTCAATTTTGACACTATTAATATCATGATTTTTTTTAAAATCCCTAAGAACACGATTGATTAAAAAAAATCATTAATACAAATATAAAATGTGTATATCATCCATAAAATTTGTATATGTCATCAAAATAAAATAATTACATTTATTTTAACCTTTAAATAATCATTTATTTGAATCATTTTTTAATGAAGCAATCACTGCATCATGATTGTGTCATAATTAAATTTATTTATTTAATGTCTAAAAATTATAAACAAAAATGCATGATTTAGGAAATATTTTTTTCTTTCTAAGGACTATTTATAGTTGAAAATTAAACTTATATAACCCCATATAAAAACTATTTTACTAAAAGATATATGTTTATGTTACATTTTCCTTAACTTTAAATTAATTTTTATAAAATGTCATTTTCACTTACAGGTGGCTCCATGGGGTCCCAAAATCGACCAAAGGATGACCATGGTTAGACAGGCATCATCCAATAGGATTAAGACATGTGTTTGGGTAATTTAATATTATTATAATATTAGTTTTTACCCTTATTTACCAGATTTACCCTTTAACCATGGTAAATAAAATATTTACTGAAGTTACTATTCATAATGTATAAAAATAAAAATTACCTATTTAAAAAATTCGGACGTCCTGATTCCAAATATAGAATCCATTTTTCTAAATACAAAACACAGAAGTTTCAGAAATTAATTTAAAATTAATATATGTTGTTAGAACTAAAAAGTGTGTTTTTAAGAAGTAATAACTATCAAAAGATTGACACTTGTTTATGTCCAATTTCAAAGTGAAATTACTTCCAATGAACAAAATTGGATTAAATGGTAAAAATATAATCCAATTAAACGTTAAAACCAATAAAAATAATAATCTATCTATATAAGTAAATTATATTAAAAGGCAGTTTTGAATTAAAATATAGTATTTTCACTATTCATTAAAAAAAATGAAATTTATCAAAAAAATATCAAAAATTTACCCAAAGTAAATTTTTATGTCCCATTTCTAAATAAGATGTATATTTTTTCAAATGGAACATATAAAAGTGACAAAAACTAGATTTAAAAGTGGTTCTCCATCAAAAGGCAGTAAATCAAACTTTTAAAGAATATTAGGGTATTTCATGCTTAAAATTGGATCCATTCTTATTTTTAGCCTCTAAAATTTATTTGATAAATGTAAAGACATTTAAAAAACATGTATAATAATATTGTAGTTATTTCTATTCATTCCTGCCAATACAACGGTTAGGCGTTAACTGCCATTTAAAATAATATTATATTACTATTTTTCAGTATGACTCATTCTTGTGTGCAACATGAGATTTCGGAGAAACCCATTGTTGCGTGTTGGGTATGACATCGAACATAGAATTACCTTTAAAATAAAATTAATATTTAATTAAAAAATAATAATAAATATGAAAATGTCATATTCTTTATTTACCTGGGATGTTACAGGACTACCAAACCAGACCACAAAATAATATACTATAGTGAGTCTATTTGTGCCTGCATTTTTCTCACCATATTATATGTATCTTCATGTGGTTTTATCTTTTAGAAATATGTTTCAGAAGAGACTCCAAAACCTAATCCTCTAACACAAACATACTTCTTAGGCTGATTCAAAGTTACTAAAATTTTCTTTTCTTCTAGTATGGCCATTTCCAATTCTTTTTTCTAAACCATATAAAAAAATAAGAACATATTTATTTTTATGTAATATTTTTATAAATCATAACTAATTACAATTATGTCAAACTTACATATGATTTCCATAATGATTTTGTATTTTCACCAACTAATATACCATCTTTATTTACATGATACTCCTTCCATAGCACATGATATGGGATGGAAGCAGCTTCAAATTTTAATTAATCAATCTAAATATAAAAAAGGAACATTTGTTATTTTATATCACATAATTAAAATTTTATTGTTGGACTAAAATACATACCAATATCATCTATAATGAAACATACCCCATTCTTCCTTTGTGATAGGAGTATATTGGTTTTGATGCACATTCTTTATTTTCAGTACTCTTTTACTATTTAATAAATTATTATTTTTTTAATCAAGTTGGTTAAAATAAATGATGTAAAATAATATATTATTGACCACAATGCACATAAAATGATTTATCATTGCGATGATTTTAGAAAGTAGTCCATGTTTCCTGCTTTATAATGTGTGCATAACTAAGTGGTGGGTGGAGATTTAGTTTTCGCTCAGTATACCTAAGATGTGACTTTATCAGAAGAGTCAAAAAGCCTCTATGGGATTTTACATTTTCCATTAAGAAGGATTTCTTATGATAATATTCTAAAATAAAATAATTCTATAAGGAATAACGAAAACTAAATCAATGTTTCATTATATATATTTTTAGTAAAATAGAGAAAGTATAATGTAACATTACTGTTATATATTTCCAAAGGAATTCATTTGTTACATTTTGGAAATAATTCCATGAGACAATATAAATATACACATTCACACTCTTTGTGACACCAAGATAAGAAACGAATGTTGAATTTGGGTTAATAGGTTGGTCGCGTTGATTCTAACCAACCTCAAATTTTATACCATAACATCTTACCATGATAATTTTATTTAAAACTATGATGTTGCGTCATTTTTTTTATTTTTTTCATTAATATTTTTTTTTGATTTTCTAATAATTCCATAATTTCATCATCAATTGTATTTTCTTGCTCTGGATTGACAACATCATCATGTTCAGAAGATATTATCTACATGAGTAGTTAAAAATTTTATTTTTCTTGAATAACAACAATGCAATACACTCGATGCATAAAATTCAAAAATTGCATCTATCTTAAAATTGTTACTATCTTGAATAGAGATATAATACTTAAATATTATAGTACAAATGACCTTTCCCTAATTTAATTCATCCTCAGAAACTTGATTTCCTTCCATCTATGGATAATGGGAGGAAGGCTAGTTTGAAATATGGAGTCCATTCCATCATCAAGATATGAAAGAAAATCGAGTGTCTATGGATTAATGTGTCCTAGAAACCTATAATAATGGAATCACTCAAAAATTATCCTCAATTAAAGAGGAATTAGAATACCTCCACTCTAATGGTCTTGAAGAAATAAATATCACCCCACCTACATTGGAAATCACTTTTTTCTACTCAAGTATTCCTCACCTTCCAATTTGGTATAATTTTTTAATCCACCATAAGATCCCTCTAATGACATAAATCCCTTTAAAGGGTGATTTTTCAACTTATTCCCATTATTCATCTAGAATTTTTTTACTCTTATAAATTAAATGAATCTAATCAATGAAAACCTAAATTTATAATTATTATGATATATTACCGAAAAATCATAGAGGAACCATAAATACTTCCCTTCATTTAAAATTATACCACATAGCTTGAAGTACATCAAAAATTACCTCTAGTAATGTCCTACTTTACATCTAATAATAATATTATCGGTTGTAAAATAAAATATTGGAGAGAGGTATTCCCACAACTCAATCATATTATATGATGAAACTTTAATCATATGCTATGACTTCTATCACCAAATATGATAGGAGATATTGTATTTATTTTATTATATTTAACAATTGAGGTGATATTTTATTTGTGCTTTGATCCTATATTTTCGCACAAACCATGGATATAGTCATATTTTATGATATCATAAATTTTAGGATAAAACATTGTTCAAATCCTTATATTTTCTCTATGTTATACCATATGATATATAATATCCATATGCTATGGATTAAAAAACAAATATTTCATATCATAATATATGATTTTTACATAATACAACATGACATTTATTTATTCGAAAAACTAATAGATTAATACATTGTGTCCATAAAGAACAAGTCTCTGATAGAACTTATGAGTTTTAGGGTATCATCCTATGATCACCAAAGGAGTTCTAGAACCTTAACCTAGTGATAAACATTTATCAAAGAAGAAGGGAGGTTTGGATATGGAATTCACAAAGGTTTAATTTAAAAAGGGGTATTTTATCTCTATTTTATGCATTTTTTACCAGGATAAAAAATTACATGACTTATAGGATATAAATTTCTGGACCATAAAATGTATATTTTAATCATTTTTTGTTCCATATATAGTTATTCCTCATGTTAGATGGATTTTCATATTATTTTTTATCCTATAAATTAATTATCTCTCTATTTTGATTAGTAAATCTATTAATAAATCACATCTCATAGTTTTCTTGATCAACTATCCAACCATAGACAACTCACTTACTTTTTTGAAATACACTCTTTATATGTTGTTGTATATTTCTAAGTCTATTTACATAATTATTTCTCAACTCTATCCAATATATGATATTTTAAAAAAAAATGTTGAGCGTACTTTTCTCACCAAAGAAATTACCCATCACACTTTGTAACCCATGGTTAAATTTTAATAATATTCTTCAATTAATGAAAAAAAACTCTCATAACATACATCATTAAAATAATTTTTGGAATGTGACTAATTATTTCAATATTTATATGAATTCAATAAAAAATTATTTGTCATAATGATAAATCTAAATTACCCATTTCATGGTTTAATAGTTTACATGAATAACAAAAATCTATAAAACATGTTTTAATGATTTTTACACTTACCTTGGTCCCTATATGTTCATCACACATAAATAAGAGCCACAACTTGGTATCCCCTAATCCTTAAAAAACCCTCATAATCAAGAATTTCAAATATATAATATTGTAATAACCTATAATTTCATATTTTTTAAAATTAAATGGTATTATTTCGAGACTAGATGCTAAGACGACGTGCGATTCCGAGGCCCGGAGTGCCTAGAATGATCCATTGAAAAATGTTAATCTTTAAATATCACACATTTACATTTTTCTTGAACAAGTGGAATAACTCTTAAATCATCACCTAGATCAAAAATCTAAGGGAACTGTTGCGTTCCAGATGGTGGGTTTACCCTAGGCGCGGCTTAAGTTTAGTCGGTGCAGGCCTCCATTGAGAAAACCTGAAATGGCATAACCATAAATAAAATAATTAAATAAAATAATTTTATTTTTCAAATATTTATTACTCACGAATGGTGACTCGGATTGAAAATCCTAGATAACCATTGAGCTCATGAGGGTATGCTTTCCTTTGTCAGAGCCTAACATTGGTCGATGCGGGCCATCAATGGAATGTTATTTTTGGTCATAAATAAAATAATTGAATAAAGTTATTTTATTTTCAAATCCTTATAAATTATAAACGATAACTTGGATTGAAAATATGAGAGTACCATTGATCTCATGATGGAATATTTCCATTATTTAGAGCTTAACCTCAACCGACACAACTAGAGGGTGAAAGATTGTTTTTTAACCTCTTTTTAAAAAAATTGCGTGCCTGTGTGGTTTTGGAAACTTCTAAATGGGTTCCTAAATTGAAAATACATGGGTAATATTGTGTTCAGAATGAATAAATTACCTAGGAATGAACCTATTCTCTACTGGCATGGGTTGAGGGAAAAAGTTAATTTTTATTTGT
Organism: Viscum album; assembly: GCA_963277665.1. Taxonomy (NCBI): domain Eukaryota; kingdom Viridiplantae; phylum Streptophyta; class Magnoliopsida; order Santalales; family Viscaceae; genus Viscum; species Viscum album. The sequence continues at coordinate 1,214,038,769 of OY728143.1, forward strand.
TTTAAGAAAAATAAAATAAACTTAAGAAGTTTATTTTATTCAAAAAATGTTTCGCTACAACACAACGATGAGCTGACTATTTCATTCCATAAATGAAACAGTGTAATGAATCATTAATTTAATCATAATAGATACATTTTTTCACAAATTAAATAGAGTAACGACATGATGATACAACATAACAGAAACACTACGACACGTTTCTCTTTTAATGAGATAATGATTTGGAGAATTAGAGCTAGATTTTATCTGACAGACGATGAAGAAGTTCTCCCCAACAAAGAACACATGAGAATCACTAGATAAAAAAAACACCTCGAATAATGGTACTAGAGAGTAATTAACACATCCTCCTTCCACCCTTCGATTAATCTCTAGAAACTGGGGTGGAAGATCAAGAACGATGAACGAAGGCGCGTGACACCGCTCTTCCCCGACCAACCCATCTATATAACAACACTTCTTTTTATTACACACTTAAAATTATTTATTAAATAAAATATTCATTTCATATAGGATCAAATATTGATATGTCTAGGTTCTTTGGGGATTAGGAATATTACATAATAACTTTAAACATAAAACACGACATCTTTAGTGAAAAATTATTTTACATGACCACACACATTCCTTCGTACTTAGCATTGCATGGGATAACATGAGGACATGCATAAGAAAATGGTGAGATATAAATCCCAGTACGGTAGTAAACATGGAATAACATGAATAATACATTAAATTTTAGGCAATAGGAATATCAATGGAGAATAATAGATAAATGAAAATAAAGGCATGATAAACATGATTATCATAACATGTAATTGTGGAAGAAACATTTAACATGATATTAGCATGAGAAAAGTCTCATTGGAAATTTATCATGAGTAAAACATCATTTAACATTAATTAGAATGAGTAAAGCATCATTTCACTTGATGTATCATGATACCAATCTTTACCCAATTCATTGGAGCGCTATCTGGGTGCACCCTTCTTAATCATTTCATTTCATGCATAAGTGTGCCACATGAATCATATAACATGGATGAATTAAACATCATAATTTATTGAAAAATAAATAAATGTGGAATTGATACATGAAAATAAATAATAAAAAAGTAAATGTGCTTAAAGGTGAATACCCTTGATAGAGAAACAGGCATGATATTCACTACATAATGACTTTGGCTTGGAAAATCGCAGTGCAATTTCAGATACATAACGACATGACATAAGAATTCATAAAAATGGTTTATGAGAGATAAAATAGTGTCTTATCATATTGAAATGAAATGTACAGTAAGGGTGTCATATAGAAACATTTACCAACATATGTAATGGAATTTAGATTCATAATACACAAAATTTTCTTGAAAGTAAATGAGAAGAGAGAAATTCCTTATGGAATTTTGGCATGGTAACAGGTGTACATAAGAGGAATTAATGAGAAATAAAGGGGTATTTAATCATTCAAAAATAATGAGGGTAGTATTGGGGATGTTATAAATCATACCCCAACATTTCTAATTGAAAATACAAGGGTCTATAAACATAAATAAACTTAGACAAAAATGAGAGAGGAAGAAATCCCTTACTTGGAAGTGTGATCCCAGAGGCATGAGACAGGCTTGACAGAGGCTTATTGGGAGCTTGGGGAACCTTGGGAGGATTCTAGAGAGAGGATGGAAGAGGTTGATTGAGTTACAAAGGCTTTGAGTGAAGAGGAAGTGAGATCTTGGGTGGTTTTATATATGAAAAGAGAGATAATTCTTTATTATTTAGTTTTTGGACAGCACACATTAAAAAAATCAAAACCACAAACCAACCCATGGTTTTTCCCACAGTTTCTACCAAATATGAGTAAACATAATTATTTTATATGTAAAATGTCTGAAATCCTTAAAATATTATGATTTCTTATGTGGAGATGAGTCATCTTCCTAAAGAAATCAACTAAAAAAGCTAAAATGTTTTACAAGTCTTGGAGGGTCCACTAAAGATTTGAAAAATAAATCAAACAAACCTAAAATAAATTTATTTTAATTATAAAAAATATATTGGATAAAAATAATGTTTAGATTATTTTATTATGTCACTATTGGGTCATTATGATGTCATAAAACACATTATATATTTAAACAATATTTAATTTTTACCAAAAAATTCGACTGTCTTAGAAAATTATGAAAAATTCACCATTAGATAATTTTGACATCCTGATTCAAAAAATAATATTCATTTTATCTAAATAATTTTCTAAATATTCAAAGTTTTACTTTAAAAAACCAACATTTATCGAAAATTCATGGGTTTTGACAAAAAACTGATTTCAAACATTAATTAAAATTTCAATTGTATTCATAAAAACTATATGATCATTTATATTTAATAAAAATTAATTTAGTAATAATATTTCATTAAATTATTATTTAATTAAAAAATATATTAATTCATCAAAATAGATTTTTTAATTGAATATTAACTAAAAATGCAATTTTTTTACTTTAAAAACTATTTACAAAGTAACACTAATAAAATGAATTTATATTCTATATACAAAAATAATGAACAAAATCATAGTGCTAGGGTCTTGTTACATAATCCATTATAACACCAGCATAAGACGTAAGGGTAAGGTGTGCGATGGTGACAAACTCTGGGGGTGGCTTAGATAACTTTTCTCAAGTGATAATCTCTATCAACTTCCACTTCTCCCATAGGAGGTTTTGCTTGAGCTTAATGTGTTGAAGCTCAGATTGATCTTGGACAACAGTGAAGACTAATAATTCCACCTCCTTTCCGAGATCTGAAAAATGGGCTTTGTATGGGGAAAGACTACTGGATGAGGCCATCGCTTCCTTGGTATGCGTAAATTGGATTTGTTAAAGCCCTATATTTATAATAATCATGTGATCACTATTCAATGGATTTATTAGCAATGGTAACAATTCTTAACAGAATTTTGAAATCCAAAAACATAAAACCAAGGAAGTTTATATTTTATATAAAAATTTTACATAATAAGACATTTAATTAGATCAATAATAATTTTCATTGATAAAAGTTTGGGTCCTTACAATATTCCCCATTAAGAAATTTCACCCTAGAAATTTCCTTTTTCCACACTGAAATAGATGTGGGTAACTCTGCTTCATCACTTCCTCCGATTCCCACATTGCTTCTTCAAACTTTTAGTTTCTCCATAATACTTTCACGAGGGGAATTATCTTATTTTGTAGAACTTTTTACCTACGATCTAAGTTCTTCACCGGATTTTCTTCATAAGGGAGGTCATTATCCAATTGTACCACCTCTGGATTGAGTACATGTGATGAGTCAGGTATGTACATCCTCAAGAGTGATACATGTAATACATTATGTACTTGATATAGGTTCAGTGAGAGTGCTACTCAATATTCCACTACTCCAATGTGATCAAGGATATCAAAAGGGCCAATTTACCTTAGACATAACTTTCCCTTCTTCCCAAATCTCATAACTTTTTTCCATGGTGATATGCGGAGGAATAACATGTCTGTGAAACAAAATCTAGGTCTCATCGATGATTATCAACATAGCTATTTTGTTGAATCTGAGTAGATTTAATGTGTTGTTGGATTATCTTAACCTTATCCACCATTTCTTTGACCATTTCTAGGACCTAGGAGTTTTATTTCCCCAACTTAATTTCAACATGCCGGTGTTCTACACCTCTTCCCATATATGGCTTCATAAGGAGACATTTGGATGCTTGATTGGAAATTGTTGTTGTAAAAGAACTCAACTAGAGGGAGATGTTGATACCATCCTCCTTTGAAGTTCGTTGAGCATGCTCTCAACATGTCCTCAAGTGTTTGGATAGTCTACTCTAATTTGAAATCAGTTTGAGGATGATAATCCTTACTGAAGTTCAACTATCTATCCAGAGCATATTGAAGACTCATCCAAAACATAGTGGTGAATCATGGATCTAAATCGGATACAATTGATAGTAGTACTCACACATCCTTACCACTTCTCTGATGTATATCTGTTCTAGGTTAACTAATGATAAATCCTTTTGAATTTCAATGAAGTGTGAAATCTTTGTAAGATGATCCAAAACAAATATGATAAAATTGTTTCCTATGGATGTATTTAGATGTCTGGTGACAAATTCTATGATGATGTTCACCCATTTCCAGGATGGTATGGGTAATAGTTGCATCATCCCCTTAGACATCTACCTATCAGCCTTCACTTGTTGACATACTAGTCACTTTGATTTATACTCAACGATCTCCTTATTCATGTTATCCAACCAATAATTCTCATGGAGATCTCAATACATCTTTCTGTCTCCTGGGTGAATGGGGAAATTTAAGCTATGTGAATCATCAAAAAGTCCATACTTTAACTCCAGATTCGATGGAACACATAGTCTTGACCCAAATCTCACAATTCCTTTTTCATTTTCATTGAAATCCGAGGATTTCCTTTTTCTGATAGTTTCCATCTTCTTCTTAATTCCCACATCATCCTTTTGAGAATCCTTTATCCTTTAAAAAAGACAGGGTTGAGCAATCATTTGTGAATGGATTGATGATTTTCCCTTCTTTATGATACCCATGTCTATATTCTTTAAATCTAATAAGATTGGATCCTTTTCAATTCTCATCAATTATAAAATTGATGGGTCCTTTCTACTTAAAGAATCTTCCACCTTGTTCTCTTTCACGAGGTGGTAATGGATTGAGAAACCATAGTATTTTATTATATCTAACTATATTTGTTGGAACATGTTCAAATCTTTATTTGTGAATATATACTTGAGGATTTTGTGATCTGTGTATATTTTACACTTCTCCCCAAAGAGGTAATGCCTCCAAATTTTCAAAGAAAATATCACTGCATCTAACTCCAGGTCATGCATTGGATAGTTTTTCTCATGAACTTTCAATTGAATTGAATCATAGGAAATGACTTTTTCATTTTTCATCAACACGTATCCCATTCCCTTCTTTGAAGCATCACTGAATACCACAAAAATTTCTCCACTTGTGGGTAGTGTGAGAATAAGGGTAGTGATAATCCTTTTTTTCAACTCCATGAAGCTCTCTTCGCATTTATCACTCAAATAAAACTTTACTCCCTTACGAGTTAGCTTGGTTAGAGGGTTGAAAAATCGTGATAAATTTCTCACAAATCGGTGATAATATCCAGCTAACCCCAGTAATCTACAGATATCCGTTACCGATGTTTTCTTCATCCATCCCTCAATTTCATTTTTCTTGGAGGGATCCAAAGATATCCCATTGCTTGTGATGATATGACCCAAGAATGAGACTTCCTTCAACCAGAACTCAAACTTTATTTACTTTTCATAGAGCTTCTCATTTTGCAAGGTCTCTAGTACAGTGCTTAGATACTCCTCATGCTCCTCATTGGTTTTGGAGTATATTAGAATATCATCTATAAAGACTACCACAAATTTGTCGAGGTAATCTCTAAATAATATATCCATAAAGTCCATGAAGATTTCTGGAGAATTACTGAGTTCAAAAGGCATTACTATGAATTCATAGTGCCCGTATATTGAACGAAAAGAAGTCTTGGGGATATCATCCTTCTTAACCCTTACTTGGTAATATCCTAACCACAAATCAACCTTGGAAAATTATTGTGATCCACATACTTGATTGAACAAGTCATCAATTCATAGTAGAGCATACTTGTTCTTTATCGTGGTTTTGTTGAGCTCACAATAATCAATGCAAAGGCGCATTGACCCATCCTTCTTCTTGACGAAGAGGACTGGTGCACCCCATAGTGAAGCACTTGGGCTTATAAACCCTTTATCCAGATTCTCCTGTAGTTGTTTCTTTAGATTTTGAATCTCCACAACAACAATTCTATATTGAGTCTTGGATATTGGAAACACCCCAAGTATACGGTCAATTGAGAATTCAACATCTATTTTAGGAGGAAGACCAGGATATTCCTCAAGAAACACTTCACCAAATTCCCTCACAATAGGCATGTATTCAAGGATGGTTTCTTCCTTAGACTCAATCATATGAGCCAGATACACATGCTCACAAGTCTGTAATATCCATGTTTGAGATGATGGTGCTAAAAAGATTCATCTTCCTCATTTAACTTGTATAGAATTGGGGGTTGATTCTCCACATAGAGAGTGGTTTCCCTCTCATAGAAATTTATGTTGTCTCTATATTAAGAAATACAGTTCATTATGATAATTGCATCAAATTCCACCATCGGGAGTATGATGAGGTTCTCCAGAAACTTCAATCCAAATATTGTGACAAGGTAGGAGTTATATTCATGGGATGCAATGATTTCCCCATTTTATGTTCTCACTGACATCTTTACTTCAATGATTTGTGGTGGTGTTGGGATTGTTCTACTAAACTTTTGGGATATAAAAGAATGAGTAGAACCATAATCAAAAAGTACGTTCTCTATTATTGAATGAATAACTAGAGTACCTATCACCACTTATTTTTCAGGGTTCAATTCGGCAGTATTGATGGAAAATAATCCCCCTTTCTACCTTGGAGGTTGTTGGTTTCCTCCGAAAACCCATGGACTAGGGCACTAATTTGCAGGGTTCCATAGTTCTTTGCAGTTAAAGAAATAGACAATGAGTTGAGGGTCGAATGGAGTGTTCATCTCCTCTGTCATAGCTGTAATTTTTTATTGTTGGTAGTTAATGGCTTGGTGCCCTTCTCTTCCACACCTAAATCATTTCCTCACCCCATCATTCAATTTACAGGGTTCTTCTTTCTGCAAATTTGGAAAGTGAGGTGCTGGATTTTCTTAGAAATGTTGGATTTATCCATTAGACCACCACAATTGAAGTGAACCTTACGATCCATATCCCCATGATACCCCTGAGATTCTCTGATCTCTATTTTGACTTTGAGGGCACATCAGACAATTTCCTCATAGCTATCGAAGTCATGGATCGCCAGGGATATCCATAGGCTAGGTTTCATCCCACCAAAGAAGCAGTCAACCTTGCATTCAGGGGTAATGAAAAAGCTGAAGGCATATCATGAAAGCCTTGTGAAATTTGGCTTGTATGCTCTGATGGATTCATCGCCTTTTTCTTGAGGGAAAGGTAGTAATTTTCCATCTTAAGTCAGAGGTGTGAGGAAAATATTTTTCAAATAAAAATGTTCAAAAATCCTTCCATTCCAACACCTCGATCTCCTCCACATGCTTCGTATTTTTGATCAATGTACACCATTGAACGACATCACCCTCCATATGATAAGTGACCAGAATAACCTTATCTTGTTTATATCATTGAATTATGGAGAAGTTATATTCATTGAAGTTGATACATTGTTCAGAAATTGAGGGATCAAATGATACATTAAAATAAAGAGGCCATTGTCTCATGAAGATCTTGATTACAACTTGTTCTTTCTTGGGGGGGATAATGTTCCTCTTGACCCATGTTTCTATTGAAATCTTGATTTAACTGAGAGAGTATCATGATAAAGTTCGTGATTATATCTCCCATTGGATTGGGAATCTCATTAGAACATTCATCACATTGATCTTATCATCAATTATTAGCCCGAGTTCTCCTATTACTAGACATTGGCTGGAATAAAAGGAAATTTAGGGGTAACACATAAAGGGTAATCCAATGAAAAAAATGAATTATAAATAACTTTTATTTTCTTTAATTATGAATTTTTAGGCTTCAATATATGTTATCATTGATCTACTTCCAAAAATATATCATTAGGTGCATTTATTATTCCCTTAATAATGGTTCGTATCAAGCTTATGAATTTACCAAAGCATATCCCCCAAGAGTTTCATAACGAAGAGTGCAGCAAGGCCCATTTTGATATACCAGGATACCCCGAGTCAAGCTCAAAACTCCTTGTCAGAGTTTTCACTCCTAGGTACATCTGTACCAGTGCCACATCTACCTGCTCGTATCTAGATAGGGGTGTATTTTCTTGATAAACAACTTAATCAATACTCAAAAAAACTTAGGTATGTTTTTATTATATTTAGTCTTATCACTAAGGCTTTCACTAGGGTTTTCTAATCCTAATCCCAAAATAACTAAACTTATCCTTTGGTACCAACTATAATAACCCTAATTTTTATTACACACTTAAAAATGATTTATTATATAAAATATTCACTTGATAAAAGATATAAGATCAATATTTCTAGTGTCTTGGGGACTTAGGAACATTAAATAACAACTTTGAACATAAAAAACAACATCTTTATTGAAAACTTATTTTACATGACCACAGAAATTCCTTCGTACTTAGCATTGCAAGGGATAACCTAAGGACATGTATAAGAAAAGGGTGAGCTATAAAGCCCAATAAAGAAGTAAAAAAGGTATAACATGAAAAATACATTAAATTTTAAGAAATAGGCTTATCAATGAAGAATAATAGATACATGAACATAAAGGTATGATACAACATGATTATCATAACATGGAAATGTGGCAAGAAAATTTAACATGATATTAGCATGAGACAAGGGTCATTAAACATGAATAATGAGTAAACCTTCATTGAACTTGAAAAAGCATGATTAAACCCTCATTTCACTTGACGTATCATGATACTAATCTTTACCCAATGCATTGGAGTGCTATCAGGGCACACCCTTCTTAATGATTTCATTTCATGCAAAAGTGTTCCACATGGATCATATAACATGGATTCATTAAAAATCATCATTTATTACACTATAAAGGAATGCGGAATTCATAAATTAAAATCCATATTCCATAATTAAATTTGAATAAAGGTGAATACCCTTGATAGAGAAATTGGCATGGTATTCACTATATAATGACTTCGCGGTGCAATTTCGGCAGCATAATGACGTAACATAAGAATTCATAAAAATGGTTGATGAGAGAGAAAGGGGTGTCTAATTATATGTACATTAAATGTAAAGTAAGGGGTAATATAGAAACATTACCCAAAATATGTAATGGAATTTATATTCATAATACAAAAGAATATCTTGAATGTAAATGAGAAGAGAGAAATTCCTTACTGAATTTCGGAATGGTAACAGGTGTACATGGGAGGCATTAATGAGAGATAAAGGGGTATATCATCATTAAAATATAATTAGGGTAGTATGGGGGATGTTATAAATCATACCCCAACCTTTTTAATTGAAAATACTAGGGTATAGAAACATAAAGAAACTTAGACAAAAATGATAGAGGAAGAAATCCCTTACCAGGAAGTGTGATCCCAAAGGTTTGGGAGAGGCTTGATAGAGGATTATTGGGAGATTGGGGAATATTGGGAAGAATCTAGATAGAGAAGGTCAGAGTTTGGTCGAGCTCTAAAGGCTTTGAGTGAAGAGGAAGTGGGATCATGGGTGGGTTTATATTGGAAAAGAGAGGGAATTCTTTATTATTTAGGTTTTGGGAACCACACATTAAACTAATCAAAACCATAAACCAACCCATGGTTTTTTATCATTGTTTTGGCCAAAGGGAAGTGGAAAAAATTATTTTATAAGGCTAATGTCCGAAATTCTTAAAATATTGGGCTTTCTTATGTGAAGGTGAGTCATACTCTTACGGAAATCGATTAAGAAAGTTAAACTGTTTTATAAGTCTTGGAGGGTTAACTAAAGATTTGTAAAATAAATAAAACAAACCTAAAATAACTTTATTTTAATGTTAAAACATATATTATCCGAAAATTATGTTTATAGTATTTTATTATATCACTATTGGGTCATTATGATTTCATAAAACACATTATATTTTTAAACAGTATTTAATTTTTACCCAAAAATTCGACTGTCTCAGAAAATTATGAAAAATTTACTGTTGGATAATTTAGACATCCTGATTCCAAAAATAATATTAATTTTATCTAAATAGTTTTCTAAATATGTGAATTTTTAATTTTAAAATAAAAACCAACATTTATTGAAAATTCATGGGTTTTGACAAAAACAACTTTCAAACCTTAAAAAAAATTTCAATTTTATTAATAAAAAATATACGATCATTTATATTTAATGAAAATTAATTTAGTAATAATATTTCATTAAAACATTAATTAATTCAAAAATCCATTAATTCATCAAAGTATATTTATTAATTTAATATTAAATAAAAAAATTCTATTTTTTCTTTAAAAACTATTTATAAAGTAACACTAATAAAATGAATGTATATTATCTATAAAAAAATAATGTACATAATCATAGTTATAGGGGCTTGTTTCATAACCCCTTATAATAGTGACATAAGACCTAAGGGTAAGGTGTGTGATGTTGGAAGACTCTTGGGGTGGCTCAGATAACATTGCTCAAGTGGTAATCCCTATCAACTTCCATTTCTCCTGTAGGCGGTCCCGCTCGAGCTTAACGTGTAGAAACTCAGCTTGGGCTTGGTCAAGAGTGAAACCCAATGATGCCACCTCCTTTCTGAGATCCGAAAAATGGGCTTCGTATGAAGAAAGTCTACAGGATGAGGCCATCACTTCCTTTTTCTGAGTAAATTGGATTTATTAAAAACCTATATTTATACTAATCATGTGATCACTATTCAAAGGCTATATTAGCAAGGATAACAATTCTTAAAGGTATTTTGAAATACAAAATCATAAAATCAAGGAAATTAATATTTCATATAACCATTTTACATAATAATACATTTAATTAGATCAAGAAGAATTTTCATTGATAAAATTATGGGTTATTATAATCTATCCAGGTAGGGATTAATTTTGTTTTGAGTTTCTCTATTATTCATTCTAAAACAACAAACGCGGATCAACCCACGAACAGGTTGATCTATGGATCACTTTTTGTTTCAGAAGGGTGATTATATAGAGGGTTTTCATCATGGTTAACTTTTTGTTATAATCTTGAACCTCCCCTTATTTTAAACATTGATGCAGAGGGTGAGAGATGAAAAGAAAAAGGCCAAAGCCCCTCCGCCTTAGTGAATTCTTGTGAATTATTAATGGAAAAAACATAAAGTTGATGACAAGGAGTTTTTGAGGCCGTATCATGGAAGATGAAACTCCATGGAGGCTGTAGGCATAGACGACTCAAAGAACGGACCACTGAACCAAATCTGGTGGTCCACGGAAGGCGCTATCGGGGCGCCAACGTCAGCCACAGACGGGTGCTAGCATGCCATGATGTCGTGATGAGGGAGGTGTCACACCTATATTGGGTGGTGAAATTGCTGCAAGAGCTACCAGTAGTGGTACAACAACTGAAATATAGGGATGCGGCCACCCGAACATGTTGGTGGGGGTGGCCAGTGCCGCGTGGACCACCGAGACCTGCTGGCGTGTGGTCCAGCGACTGCATGTGAGTCCACAAGCATGACCATCTTAGCGAGATATGACATGTGAAAACTAGAATCCACATGGCTTTAGAGATGGAGGGGAATGGACCGCCTGGTGGGCAGGACCATGGCATGAAAATTGGGCTGAACACGACCTGGGATGGAGTAAAGTCGATCCGCTTCTATGGGCTGAGCCGATGGTATAAAGCCAAGCTGTGGGGCGGCCCGGTCTGGTAATGAACCAGCCTACCTATTGCGGGACGGGATGGATGGGACTGGGTTGCTGGGCGACCCATTGGGCTGGACACCTGGCCAAACTAGGATGGGTCTAGTAAGGCCTAATGGGCCTCGCCTAGCAGCCAGGCCAGACCAGGTTTAGCCAGACCCAAACAATATCGGGTCAGATTAGTCGAACAAGGCCGTGAAGTTCCCAGTCAGGATTCAAGTATAACTTAGAGGGGGAGAGGGTGAATCAGTGATATCTCTTTCTTTTAATGTTTTCTTCTTTTTGAAACAACCTTCGTCTCCTATTAAAGATTTTCATCCCTGCTGAACACACACAACCACAGGAACCCAAGATTTACAAGGTTCAGTACTCAAAAAGAGTAGCTAACTCCTTGGTATGGAATAGAAACAATCCAGTACCACAAAATGCACTAGAAAAAAATCCTTTGGTATAGAATAAAACAAGCAGGATAAGACCTTACACTCGTGTAGCACATAGAAAACAATCCACAAGTGTGTGTGCACCCTCTTACCACAAAATGGGAATTACAGTATTTCAATGCTTCTTTACAATTGAACATGTGTATTATCTGAAGTACAACTCTTTACTTTCCTACCCATAAGCTGGTATGAACACACATGTGCACAATTGAATTTTTTATAAGACAAAAATATATTTTCACAACCTTTAGGGCACCTTACATGCAATTCAAATGGATTGTGCGTAAAAATTTTCATTTGGCATGGAAAAACCTTTTCACACAACTACTTTTGCGCAACTTTTCATTTTTTCACAAAACTTCCCTCTTTTCATGAAAACCTCTTTCTTTTCACGCAACTCACTTGGCGTATAATTTTACACGTTTTAGAGGTCTTGATTTATCTATGTGTCAATCCCTTTATAAATGAGAGGAGGTCACCTCGTATTTATAAGCATTTTTAAACTTGCGTGAAAAACACTAATCCACACATAAAACCCTATTCATGCACATAAAAACTCTTTCACACAACATCATATTTTTCAAACTATCTTGAGTTTTTCATGCACTTCATGCCTTTACCATTTTTCTTTGTTCTCATCTCAGAACACCACTTGCACGCAAAATTCTGAATCGTATTCCATATTACGTGCAAAACCAATCTTTCACGTAGCCTTATTTTTTGGCACGTTGCCCAATTTTCTGCACACTCCATGAATTTTCCATTTGTTGATGTTCCAACTTTGAATCATGCCTTGCACAGAAAATTATAAGCCATCTTCAAACATGAGTGCAACATCCTTTACCAAAAACACATTTCTCAATCTTCTGATTTTCAGGCCTAAAAATTTGACAAACACTAGAAAACAACGCCACCTTAAAACGTTATTTTGTGTCGAATCCAGACCATCCATTCCTTTTTCATGATTATATTCAATTCATTTTTTAACCATTCTTCATCTTTCATCACGAAATCCACTATCGTGATATGTATCCTTTGATCGGTCTGCTTTAGCTTCGTTTGATTTTCTATGGAAAGTACTACAACTTCCCTGTCTTCCACAAAAATATTTCCTTACAATAAAAAATGTATATGACTGGAAGTACCATCACTCCCCCTTTCCATCATATGGCTTTCATAATAAGTTATCCTAACTTATGATATTTGTGAAATAAAAATAAGAAAAGCATTATCTGATTTACACATCCTTTACAAAGTGATTTGATTTATCTTCTTTGACAAAAAAAGATAACACTTTTTAAAAGAAAACTCTTCTTAATTTATTATCCATATAACATGGTCCCAATAGGTTAGGGCATGTATCCCAAAGTCTATTTTGGTTGGGTCAGTCCGACCGAGTCGGATTGGGCCCAAACACAACCAGTCTCTGTTTACTAAAACACCAATATCTTTCAGACCGAGCATCCTATTGACATTCTGTCTACGGAGTTGTATCCCTTGAAAATAGAGAGTACTTTAGGAATAATCTATGTGAGGTTTTTAGTTGAGATACAACTAATGTATTAAGGTTTAGATTCTCCTGGAATCAAGAATATTACGTATGGGAATCCTGCGACTAACTGAGACCTGAAGACTGTTGACAAGCAATGCTATTTGGATCAACTAAAAGAGACCCTATGTGGATCATCTATGATGGACCAGTGGGAAGAAAATCTTTGTTACTCAACAGGCCCACGGTGGGGAGGATCTTTGTGTGACCCGGAAGACCCATGGTACTCATCAGGGATGAGTGACTCAGTATGATGGCCAAGGTGGGAAGCGACTCTATGTGACCCGGTAGGACCATGGTGGGGAGTGTCTCTATGTGACCCAGAATACCCATGGTAATCATCAGGGATTAGTACCCCATAAGTCTAAGGTGTTCAGTTTTGGGACTGGTAGTCTTGATTTTTTGTACTTTGAATTATAACAGTGTGAGCTATCTTGATTTGTGATCATGGTTTATGGTTTTCTTTTTGGACTTATTTGGGGAATTTTCTTGGTGGTTTGGGGTCCCTACTAAGTATTGTGTTAATAAACCCTTCATGGACTTCACCCGCATGTGTCGTGTTCTTTTCAAGTGATCGATGCTTTGACAGAGACCTTGGTGGTCTGGAACTAGGTGGTGTTCAGTGAGACAGGATGTACAGATGCTTTGATGGAGACCTTGGTGGTCTAGGACCAGGTAATGATCAATGAGATGAGACAAACATACATACTTACACAACTATAGGCAACTACCCTACACCTACCATTAAGATGGGGTGTCGAGTGGATGGATTGTGGTAGTTGTACTTTTTGGTTTTGGGATTGTATTCTGGCCTCTTTGTACTTTTAATTTGTATTGTACTCTTTGTAGTTGTCTCAGTGACAGTTGTAGATTACTTCATGTTTACTTTCCACAGTTTGAGCTTTGCGCATGTGTATAGGTTTAAAGGAAAATGACGTCCCTTTTTGGTATATGCATATTTGGTTCTAGTTTACTTCCCTTGGACTATGTAAGGTGAGCTTGGGGTAGTCATGAAATAGGCCCTAGGAAATGGGTCATGACAAAGTGGTATAAGAGGTGGTTGGTTATACTAAAAGAAATAAGTGTTTATAAATTTGGATGGGGAAATAACATTAACGGTTTAGAGTTGGGATTTTAGGCCAGAGAGTTCAGAGTTGGTGCGATGACTGACGTATCCATAAACCAGGAACCTGAATTCTATTTTCTGAATCGGTACATGAAAACAATGGTTGCATGCATTTTTGAGTGTTTTACCATGATATTTAGGAGTCAGAGTCATCTAACCAGGTATAATAGATTGAATGTGGTCCATCTTTATTCTCTTTCAAGATGAAACTATACAGACAACCATCCAGTATTCCAGAGCGTGACCATGAGGATAGTCCACAGAGTGACGAGGCTTCAGTACATAGATTGTTTCCTTAGATGGCACCTTCAGGTGGTGTCCTAGTGATACCACCTCCCTTCGGCCAACAATTACTACTAGTGATACCGGTAGAGGGCGCATATAGGCTCAGTTACTTACATGAGTTCCAGAAATAAGGACCTATCAGGTTCATGGGAGAGACAGATCTCCAATTCATTAAGTATTGGCTGGAGGCAGTGATGCAAGTCTTCCACTTAGTGAGTATTCCACTTGACCAGATGGCAGTTCTAGCCGTGAGCCTTATGTAGGGCGGTAGATGTGGCAGAGGAGCTAAGAGATTAACAGAATATAGATTAAATTTCAACATGTCACAACCCCCACCCCAATGTGGTCCACACTAGGCTTAGGGAGATCAAGGTCAGGGAAAGGGGGTAGCTACATGAGGCCATCCTTACTTGCATAGCAGAGGATTTTTTGAGTTTATTTCCTTATAGAGGTGGATGAGTATGAGGACGTCTTCCCAGAGGATTTTCTAGGACTACCTCCTCATAGATAGGTAGACTACTACATTTATCTATACCCCTGGATGACACTAATATCTACAATTGCATATCATATGGCTCCCATAGAGCTCTGAGAGCTGAGGGTACTATTAGAGGACTTGCATGTGAAGGGGTTCGTAAGTCCCAATGTTTCACCGTGGACAGACCCAGTGTTGTTTACCAAGATGGAATATGGAAGCTTGAGGTTATGCATAGACTTCCAGTTCCTAAACTAAGTGATAGTGAAGAACATGTATTCTATACTGAGGATTGATGACCTCTTCGATTAGCTAAAGGGAGTGAGATAGTTCTTGAAGATAGTCCTTGGATCAGGCTAACACTAGCTTCATGTACGAAATGAGAAAATCTCGAAGGCATATTTCAGATGTTTCAATGACCACTACGAGTACTTAGTGATGCTGTGTGGAATGAAAGACACACCAATAGTGTTTGTGGGATTCATTAAAAGGATCTTCTAGCTGTACTTAGACAAGTCTGTATTTGTCTTCATTGATGACATCTTAGTGTATTCATCACCTGAGGAGGATCACGTGATACACCTGAGGATGGTTCCAGAGACACTATGAGAGCACCAGATTTATAGAAAGATATCGAAGTGTGAGTTATGGATAAAAATGGTCCACTTTAGAGGAAATTTCATATCAAAGGTTAGAGTTGCAGTGGATCCAACAAAGATTGAGGTGACGCTTGCTTGGTATCCACCCAAGAGCGTTACCGATGTGAAGAGTTTCCTTGGTTTGGCTGGGTACTATCAGAGGTTTTTACCTGACTTCTATAGAGACGTATCACCCATTAAATCATTTACGAATAAGGGAAAACCCTTCGTGAGGATAGAAAGATTCTAGTAGAGTTTTTAGTAGCTAAGGCAGATCTTGACGAGTGCTCATATCCCGAGGTTTCCAGAGGAGGGCGCCAATTACGTGGTGTAATGTGACGCACCAGGAACTAGGATCTATTATGTCTTGATGCAGGGGAAAGTAGTAATTTCTTATGGCTAATGACAATTGAGACTGTAGGAGAAGAACTATGCAACTCATGAACTTGTGTTGGTAGCGGTAGTCTTCACACTAAAGATGTGGTGACACTACCTTATGGGCGAACGATTCATCATCTACTCTGACCATAAGAGACTCAATTTTTATCTTTTCTCAAAAGGATATGAATTTAAAACAAATACATTGTCTAGTATTCCTCTAAGACTATGAATTTGAGATAATCAATACTCTTAGGAAGGTGAAAGTCATGGCATATGCTCTCAACAAAAGATCAAGTTCACAACTACTGAACGGGGCCTCAGAGAAGTTGACATCGCTTCAGATATCCTTTGTGGATATAGTTAAGGTAGGTTATTTTCAGTCGATGGTACTTTCCTCTCCACTCTTACTGTGATTCATGGAGGCGCAAATCGAATATTCTAGCTATGAGACTACACATTCCCAGATGTCCACTGAGCATTATGTTGTTGGACCTTCAAAAGGTGGGGAGAACATCATCATTTTCAGAGGGAACATCATAGTACTAGTGGTGTTGTGGGATGAGGTGTTGAGGGAGTTCCATATAACCCCTTTTGAGGTATATCTAGGTGTGGTGAATATTTACTAGGACCTATTAAGTCAGTACTGGTGGTCAGGAATGAAGAAGGCGGTAGCCGAGTTTGTCTCAAGATGCCTCACTTGTTAGCAGGTGAAGGCTAAGCACTAGCTTCCAATAGTTTTGACACAAACCCTTGAGGTACTAAAGTGGAAGTGGGATGAGATATATATAGACTTCATGATGGGATTACCAAGTATATACATGGGTCACGTTACCATCTGGGTGATGATAGACCGACTCACCAAGTCGGCCCACTTCCTACCCATTATAAAGAAGGGTTCAGTAAGGTTATTGGAATTAATCTACTTGAAGGATACAGTTAGGATCCATGGAGTCCCATATATGATAATCTAAGATCATGATGAATGATTTACATCCCGCTTGTGGAAGGTATTACATGAGGCAATCGATTCACTACTTTTGAGCATGGCTTTCCATCCCTAGAATGTTGGTCAGATAGAGAGGACTATTCAGGTGTTGGAGGACATGATATGTGTTTGTATCTTGGACTTTGGTCATAGATGGTAGGACCACCGTCCTCCGGTGGAGTTTTCATAAAACAATAGCTATCACTCCACCATTGGCATGACACCATTTGAGGTACTTTATTAGTGGCCTTGTGGATCACCTCTATGCTGGACATACCCAAGGGAGTAAACACTCGTGGGTTCAGAGATGGTACGAGCTACCAACGAGAAGGTGTAGATCATCCGATAATAGAAGAGGACTGTAAAGACCTGGCTTAAATCTTATGCTGATTGGAGATGAGGCCCTAAGAGTTAAAGGAGGGAGACCATGTGTTTCTTCAAGTCTCACCCTAACAGGGATTGTGAGGATTTGGATGGGGGAAAGTTATCTCCAAGATTCATCGTCCCTTTCAAGATTATAAACAGATTTGGTGAGGGGGTGTACTACCTAGATCCTCCCCGAAAGATGCACTGGGTCCACAATGTTTTCCACATTTCACAACTAAGTAGGTATGTACATTATCTATCACACGTCATTAACTGAGGTAAGATGGACATTGACGATGCAATGACTTCTATGGAGTTCTCAGTGATGATAGAGGATCAACAAGAGTGGGTCCTTAGTAGGTAGTCAATTCCTATGGTGCGTGTTTGTTGGCAGCCCATGAATCTCTAAGAGAGAAGATGAGAGTGAGAGACTTAGATTTGTGCTCAGTACCCCTTTCTGTTTGATTAACCATTGTTTTGGATTATGTGGATATAAATCCCTAAAAGGGAGAGTAAAGAAATATTCCATAATTCTTTATTTTTTGTAAATTAAATGAGAATATTCAGAGACCTTGAACTAAGATGACGCATGATTTTGAGGCCCAGAGTTCCCGAAATGATCCATCGAAAAAAGATAAGATTTAAATAGTAGGTGTGAGATATTTTCATGAAAAAGAAAAATAAATCTTAAACAGGTGTCTGGATCATAATTCCATGGGCACCATTGCATTCAAGATGGAAGTTTTATGCTAGGCGCGACTTAAGTTTAGTCGGCACATACCTCTAGTGAGAAAACCCCAAAATGGAATAACTGTAAATAAAATAATTAAATAAAATTATTTTATTTTTCAAATCCTTATGAATAAAAAAAGGCGACTCAGATTGGAAATTTGAGACCACCTTTGAGCTCGTGAGGGTATGATTTCCTTAGGTAGAGCCTAACATTGGCTGGTGCGGGCCAATAATAGAAAGTAGTTTTTGGCCATAAATAAAATATTTGAATAAAGTTATTTCATTTTAAAATCATTATAACTCCTAAAAGGTAACTTGTATTGGAAATCTGAGAGTACCGTTCATCTCGTGAGGGTGTATTTCCCTTAGGATGATCTTAACTTAGACCGGCACATGTCAAGGGTGAACGATAGTTTTTGAACATTTTTTAAGAAAACCGCGCACGTGTTCCGTTTTGGAAAATTATAAAAGAGTGAATGAATTGAAAATTTGAGGGAAAACATGCATTTGGAACAATGAAATTAACTTATAATGAACCCAACCTCAACCACCATGGGTCGAAGAAAAAATTTAATTTTCGGTTGTTTTAGGAAAAATAAAATAAACTTAATAAATTATTTTATTCAAAAAATGTTTCGTTGCAATGAATATATGAGACGATTGTTTCATTCCATAAATGAAATGTAATAATGAATCTTTAATTGAAGGTTAATAGATACTCTATTTCAAAAATGAAATTGCGTAATGATACGACGATGCAGCGTAACAGGAACGCTGTGACAGGTTTCTCTTTTAATGAGATAACAACTTGGAGAATCAATGCTAGAATTTATCTAACATATGGTGAAGAAATTCTATCCAATGAAGAACACCGAAAAATCGCTAGACACAATGACGCACCTCAAATAATGATACCATAGAGTGATGAACACATCCTCCTTACACCCTTAAAAGGATCACTAGAAACATGGGTGACAGATCAAGAATGGAGAATGAAGGCACACAACATCGCTTTTCCCCAACCAACCCATCTATCCTAGGTAGGGGTTATTTTTTTGAGTTTCCCTGTTCTTAATTCTAAAACAACGAATGCAGATCAACCCATGAATAGGTTGATCTGCGGATCACTTATTCTTGTGGGAGGGTGCTTATACTCGGGGTTTACATTGGGGTTACCTTGTTGTTATAATATTGAACCTCCTCTTTATTTTAAACTCTAATTCAGAGGGTGTAGGCCGACCCGAACAAGGCCCGAGCCACTCCACCTTTGTGATTTATTGTGTGTTCTTTATAGACGAACCTCTAATTTGAAAACAAGGAGTTTTCAAGGTCGTAGTTGAAAAGATGGAACCCCATGGAGGCTAAAGGCATAGAATACTTGAAGAATGGACCACCAGAGAGGTCTCGGTGGTTCGTGAAAGGCGCTTCCAGCACAGTGAGGGAGGTGCTGCGGCCGGCTCGTGCCACGACATCCCACTGGCACACAATCTAGAAACTACGTACGGATCCACATGCACGACCAGCTTAGCCAACCACAACATTCAAGAACCAAACACCACATGATGTTCGGGCTGGAGGGTACCGGCCGGCCGGGCGGGCTGGACCAGGGCACGCAAATCAGGCCGCATACCGCCCGGGCTGGAGTAAATTTAGATATCTTATACGGGATGAGCTATCAGTATAAAGCTGGGCTTCTGGGCATCTCGAGATGGGAATGAATTAGGCCGCTTGTTGGAGCCCAAGTCGGATGGCATCAGGTCACTGGGCAACCCGGCTGGCTGGACCCCTGGTCAAATCGGGTTGGATCCAGCATGGCCCAATGGGCCTGGCTCAGTGGCTAGGTCAGACCAGTATGACCCATATCTAATCTTCATCAGGTCGGATCGGTCGAACCTGACTAGGGCATGCTAGGCCTTCAGGCCGGGTTGGTCGCGTCTATCCAACCAATTCAGACTGGGCCCAGACACAACCAGTCTCTATTTACTAAATCGAAAATATCATTCAGACTAGGCATCTGATTGACACGTTGTCTATGGAATTATGACCCTTTTGAAGAGACGGTCCTTTGGGAATACTCTATGTGTGTTTTAGTGGTAGAAAATATATGAATGATGGATTAAGGAGTATATTCTCTCGGAATCAAGCATGTTATGTTCGAGAATCCTATTGCTGGCTGAGACTCAAAGAATACTGACAAGAGACCCTATGTGGATCATTTACGATGGACCAATGGGAAGTGGATCTGTGTGACTCAGTAGACCCACAATGGGGAGCAGCTCTTTATGACCCGGAAGAGCCACAATACTCATTAGGGATGAGTATCTCATTATGATGGCCAAGGGGGGAAGCGACTATGTGTGACATGGCATACCTACGGTGGGGTGCAACTCTATGTGACCCACCATACCCATGATACTCATCAGGGATGAGTGCCCCAAAAGTCCAAGGTGTTTAGTGATATGATTGGTAGTCTTGCTTTCTGTACTTTGGATTATACCTGTGTGAGCTATCTTGCTTCATGATCATGCTTCATGGTTTTCTTTGTGGATTTATTTGTGGTATTTATTTTGTGGTTTGGGGTCCCTACTAAGTATTCTGTTACTCACCCCTACATGAGCTTCTCCCGCATGTGTCGTGTACCATGCAGGTGATTGACGCATTGATGGAGACCTTGGTGGTCCAGAACCAAGTGGTGTTCAATGAGACAGGACTGAAGAACACTTCGATGGTGACCTTGGTGGTCCGGGACCAGGTATTTCTTAGTGAGATGAGACAAACGTGCATACTTCTATGGCTACAGGTAGCTACCCTACACCTACCCTTCATGTGAGGTCTCGAGTGGACAGACTGTGGTAGTTGTACTTTCCTTTGTGGTTTTGGTCTTGTATTCTGGATCCTTTCTACTTTCAATTTGTATTGTTCTCTCTATAATTTTCTTAGTGGTAGTTGTTGTTTACTTTTTGTTTAATTTCTAAAATTTGAGCTCTATGCGTGTGTATAGGTTTAAAGGAAAATCCATTCCCTTTTTGGGATATTCCTATTTGGTGCTAGTCTCCAGCCGTAGGCCTATGGAAGGTGGGCTTGGGGTAGTCACGACACGGGCCCTGGGGGACGGTTCGTGAAAAATATAGTTTATAATATTAATTAAACTTGAGAAACTACCTAGATTTTGGAACCATATATTATTCAAATAAAGAGAAAACCAAGGGAGGATGGGAGGTCTACTTGTTAATGTCAAGAGTAGAGTATATCATCTATGTGTGTATTTAGGAAAAAATGGGTTGGACACTCAAATGCATATACATATGAAAGGGGAAGAATAAAGAGACCCACACTCATTGTATTTCAATAATGACAAGATGAGATTTCAGGTTCATCATGTTTAAGAATAGCACAAAAATGAAAAATGTGAATCCCAAAACATCAAAAAATGATACATGAAGAGTATAAAAAACATACACTAGATTCTATCCTTGATCAATCCGAGGGAATGTAGAGGAGTTGTGATAGTAGCAAAGGATTTCCACAAGATCTTGATAATCATGAGCGACTGAGTCATGGTCGGGGTTTTTTAAAATATATTGGGGACACTTTTAATAGTGATTTCACAAAATCACTAATAAAGATCCATTTTATCAATGAAAAATTTCTAATCACTGATAAAAAGAGTATTTATCAGTGCTTTTTTAGCACTAATAAATCTCATGCTTTATCTGCACTAAAAAAGTGCTGATAAAAGTCATATTTATCAGCGCTAGCATTTTAGCACTAATAAATACATCTTTTAACAACACCTTTTTAGCTTTGATAAATATTGATCTTTATTAGCACTAAAAAAACCGATAAAAGTTTTGTAATTATAATAATTTTAATAAATTTATTGTAATGTTTAATTATTTAAATAAAATTAATATAATTTTATAATTATTTTTTTACTTATATAAATACTTATTTAAAATGTAATAATTACTTATTTATAATAATTTTTTATTTATAATAATTATAAATACATAAATATAAATTTATAGATATATTTATTTATAAAAATTTATTTAAAAACTTATTTATAACATTATTAATGGATATATAATCTTAAATAAATGTATTTTAAAAATGAGTGAAATTGAATAATTCAAAATGAGTATAATTTAAAAATAATTAAAAAATAGATAAGTTTTATTAATTAAATATAATTTATTAAAAAAATGTATATATATATATTTAAGTGGATGAATACATATTGAAAATACTAAAACATAGTAAATATATATATAAATAAATAATAGAAAATGATCAAATTTAAAAATAAAATAAAAAATATAAACATTAGAAATTAAATTGTAGTATTGAAAAAAATTGACTCATTAAAAACATAATATATATTAAATATATCATGTTATAATGAAATTCTAAAATATACTAAATTTGATTAAATTACATAAATATTAGGTGTAAGTGTTTCTATATATTGTGTAAATATATTGGTTTGTGTATTAATATACAAATACATTAATATATATATGAATATTTATATATATATATATATATGTATGTATGTATGTACGTGAAATAAATAAAACACACAATGGTTGGTATAGGTTAAATTGAAAAAATAAAACAACTTAAAAAATCAATAAGACATTAATATGTTTTTAATTTAAATTATATATATATTATACTTATCCATTCTATATACCTCTATTAAATATATACTATTTATTAATATTTATAATCTCTATATATGTATATTAAATTTATCCATTTTTATCAATAATTATTTAATTAATAAAATGATCCATATTTTTCTTAATTTACTCATTTTATTTTTATTTTTTTTTATTTTTTAATTTTATTCTGGACCTTTATCACCACTAAAAAAATCACTAGTAAAGGGAAAACTTTATTATTTCTAAAACCTTGCTGATAAAGGGAACCTTTTATCAATGCTAAAAATAAAGCACTGATAAAATATTCCTTTATCAGTGCTAAAATAAAGTGCTGATAAAGGTTACCTTTTATCATAGCTAAAAAGGGCACTGATAAATGATGCCCTTAGTCAATGCTTTTTTTAGCATTGATAAAGGGTTTATTTTATCAGCACTTAGTTTAGCACCGATAAAGATAAAATTTATCAGTGAATTCTTCTAGTGCTGAAGCATTGTTAAATGCACGTTTAGTAGTAGTGTTTCTCAATGTGGTAATTGTAATTGAAAAATTATGTTCAAAAAAATAAATCAAGTCTATGGGTATTGATAAATAAATCACCTACCTCAAGATCATTGATGGAAGCTCAATAACAAAAAATACCTAAATTAAAGTGGAAAAATAGAATTCAGGATGGTGAAATAGATCTATGACAAAATCCTAGAAACAAGATCAAACAAAATAAGATCCATGAAAACCTAGATCTAAACCATCACCAACAGTGGATAAAACACTTCTCATAATCTATAAATAGATACGAGATATAGAGAGAGAAAAACACCTGAAAAGAAGTCACATACCTGAAGAGGTAAAAATCATTCAATTTGATCTTTGATTCATCAAAAAATTGTTTGAGGGGCCTTGGAATCTATTTGGGAGAACTCAAAATTGAAGGAAACAATGTTATGTTTGAGCTGGTACAAATTGGGGTTAATATTGGAAGGTTTGGAATTTTCAAAATAGTTTTTCAGGGGATTAAAAACCATGTGAATGGTTTTATATCTAGGGGAACATAGTTTAAGAAACTATCTGCCAACTGTTCAATTTCTCTCTGTTTGGGGTTGCACATTTTTATGGGGGGTTGGTGCATGGTTTTGGAAGACCATGAAACAACCGTACACTACCCCTTTTCCTTATGAAATTATTAATTTTCACCTAAAAAACTATGAAAAAAACCCAACTATGATATTCTAAAACAAGGTAATATAGTACCTAAAAATTATCTCAAGACATCTTTGGAAAAGGTATGGATCTTACAATATACCCTCCGTATAACAGCTCATCCTTGATCTATACTATGATGAATATCTAAGGTCCTGAGGTAAAATGATTGGAACACTAAGATTATATATCCATTTATCTCACCCAAGTTTCCTCCTGATCACATCCATGTTTTCAAAATACTCAAACTATCAGCATGGTCTTTCACCACAACAATTTTTCACTACGATACATAACATGTATCATATTCTCCTCAAAGGATGAATTGGTCTTAAGCTCAACATCATCATATTTGATCACATGAGAAGGGTTGGGGTCATACCGTTAAAGCTTTGAAACATGAAAAAAATAATACATAACACTATGCATCTATAGAAGATCCAATCGATATGACAATGGATTGATTATATCCACTAACTCAAAATTTCCAAAACAATTGGGCACCAACATTCCCCACCTCCATTATACAGTGAAAAAAATCTAGGAGACACTCGATGAAACACACGATCACCCACTAAAAACTCAAGGGATCATCAATATCTATCAACATATGAATTCTTCCTAGTCTGAGCTGCATCCCTATTTTTTCGATTCAGCCGAACCTGATCTGATATCTCCTGCAAGATACTCAATCCCAAGAACTATGACTCACCTTCCTCCATCTAGCATAGAGGTGATCTGCAGGACCTTCCATAAAGGGCCTCATATGGTGCAATCTGAATTGTCTCCTGATAACTACTATTGTAGGTGAACTAAAAAAGCACTGAGTGATTCACCCAATACCCAACAATGTAAAGAATACAAACTTATAACATATCCTCAAGTACCTTGTATAATATACTACAACATACCATTTGTTTGTGGGTGGAAAGCCATATTCATAAATACCTATGTACTAAGGTCCATCTGTAAGTCTTGATAGACGCGTGAATTAAAACCCGAGTCACAGTTTGAAATAATTCGATATAGTACCCCATGTATACATACTATCTATGAAACATACAAATATCCAATAGATCCACTGAGAAAGTATCTCGTATGGGAAAGAATTGTGCTACTTTCTTCAATCGGTCCACAAGCACCCAAATAACACCATTATTATAAGGATTTCTTAGGAAACCCACCATGAAATCCATAGCAACATCATCCCACTTCTACTCTAGAATGGGAAATGGATGTAGTAAATCACCAAGTCTTCGATGCTCAACCTTCACCTATTGAAAGGTGTATCATCATGTCACAAACCCTATAATATCATTTTTCATGCCTAACCACCAATACTATTGGCGTAGGTCACTGTACATTTTCATCAAACCTGGATGAACCAACAACTTCGATGCACGAAACTTGTGCATGAACTCTTCACACATACATGTAGGAATAACCACACATCCCCAGATATAGATGATCTCGTACTCATCTATAGTCCAATCGGATTATGTCTCCACAACATTATAGCTTTACCCCAAGGCTAAGCACTCCATATCCCAATACTTCCTTTTCCTGATCTAACTCAAAATTTGAGACTCAACTGATACTGATATTAGGTTTATCTTCTCTTGGCCCTCCCGAACCACAATATGCATCTCAACCAACAATGTCATAATCTTCCACTTAAAACTGGACTCCTGAACAACATGATTCTAAGTTTTTATACTTAATTAATCAGAAAAATTATTTTACTTACGAGATATATATGATAGATTGAAATAAAATGACTTTATATACTCAATCCACCTCCATTTTTGAAGATTCAAATCTCGCTACAAAAAGATATAGTTTAATATAGTGTTGTATATATATATACACAGTAAACCTTTCTCCCAATAGATAATATCACCAACACTTCAAGACATAAAAATCTAAATCCAACTTGAGACCATGTGTAGGGTAGATACATGTATATGGCCTAAATTACCAAGACCCATATGGTACAAATCAATTTCCCTATATCAACATTACTCCAAAATTGATCCCAGATGTGTCACAAAACACTGTATATTCCTCCCTTGTCTCAGTCAAGATAAATATCGGTGTGATAGTCAAATTATCCTATAACTCTTGGAAATAATTCTCACATGATTCAAACCATTCGAGATTCAACCCTTCTTGGTCAAGCCCAAAATATGTGCTGTGAAGCGGGAAAAGTCTTGGATGAGCCTTTGATAATAGACTTCTAATCCTTGAAAACTGTGGATATCAAATAAATTCTTGGAATTCTCCATAGAAACCAAAACTTGAATCTTTTATGGGCCTGCTGACACACATCCCTCTAAGATTATGTGGCCTGAGAAATATACCTGATTAATATATAATTGAAACTTAGATAGCTTGGAATATACCCTATGCTCTCTTAGTGTGCTCAGGATGATGTTAAGATATTGGGAATGATCATCATGAGTCTTAGAGTACTCCAAGATGACATCCACAAAAAATTAAAAACTAATCCAAGTATGTGTGAAATATTTGATTCATTAAGGAAAAACATAGTAGGAGCATTCGTTAGCCCAAACCCCATCACTATGAAATCATAGGCCGTACCTAATTATGAAATTATTCATCAGAATATCAGAAGGTTAAACTCTCAACTGATTATACCCTGATCTCAAATCAGTTTTGGAGAACACACAAGATCCTATAAATTGTCAAGGTGATCATGTAATGGCTCGGACCCCTCCGATCCATTCCTTTGTTGAAATCGATATGTTCAACACGAAGCGTGTTATAATGATAATTTTTAATATTGATGATAAAGTAAAAATATGTTAAATAATAATGATGATGACATAAATTGTGTGATTAATTAAACTAAAAAGAGAATAATCGTGATAAAATGATTTAATGGGTGTTATTATTATTAATGATGTGAAGTGGGAAGGCGTGTGACCCATTAGACGTTGATAAATGAAACATGCAGTTTATTATTAAATGAGTAATTGTTGAAATTAAATTTGAATAATAATAATGGGTGTTGTGTTATTAATATTATTCATAATATTAATAATAACGATAAATTAATGAGACGAGTCATGGTATTTATTGAAAACAAATAAATGAAGATGCACAATTGAACCATGGTGGTGAGTTAATAAAATTTAAGGTGAGTTCATTATTATTATTATTATGTTAAATAATAATAATAATGGTGGTGTAAAAATATGTTGGGTTTATTAAATTTAATGGTTTTAATTTAATAAAAGTGGTTTCAATTTAATCAGTGTGAAATAAAAATAAATAGAATTAAATAATTAAATTGATGAATGTTATGCGACATTGACGTGGCATGGTCAGATTCAGATATCCAATGGGGTGATTTAACATGGTCATTGCGATGAGCATAAATATTATCATTATTAAAAAATAATAATGGTTATGAGTTAATAAAATAAGTTGATGAATTTTTATTATTATTGAAAAAACAATAAATAACAATAATGGCGTAAAACTATGTGCGAGAGGCTAATGAAATTAAATGTATTAAAAAGGGGTTGAATATGTAAGTCATATTAATTTTGTTTTTTCATTTAATTAAATTATATGAAATGGTTTTGAGTCGCATGGAATGGTTGTGCATAGGTTCTCCGCAAAGTGAAATATGAAATTAATAATATTGGTAGTATAATAATATGATAATAGAATTAAATTAATAATGGATAAAAGGAAAGGTAATTAATAATATTTCTATTATACTTGAGGCACATGAATAATACTTGATTTGTATATACTATATAACTTATATAATATTTATATAATATAATATTAAAAAAATCAATGGAGGTAATAAATAAATCAACCCATGAAAGGGGGGAGTGTTGTTGGTGTACTGGAGGCGCACAAGGGGTTTATTTTTCCCTTAAAAAAATAATATTCATATAATGATATTATTATTATAATAAATGAAATAAGGGAGAGGCGCATGGTGAGGAGGGAGTTCATGAATGTTTCCTTTTCCCCCTTGAAATGAGTAAATTGATATAATTAATTATATTATAAAATATCATTATTATGGTTTTGGTCGAATATTCTTAATTCGACCGTAACTTCTTCATACGATGTCGGAATGACGAACCGTCTAGGATACTGTGACCCTAAAATTAAGACAGTCGTTATAAGACCAATGATGAATATCTTTTTATGAATTTTTCTTTGGGTAAAAGAAACACCTAATATTAATTTATTATTATCATTATTATTAAAAAGCATGGAAATCACATGAAGTGTCGTGTGTTGACCAGTCAAGTAGCGTAACAGTTGTACGATTACGGTGCGTATTCATTAATTCACACTGAATTCGGTTTTCATTTCCTTTGCCTATGTAAGAGAGGGTATCATATTATTTGTGGACCCTTGTTCTCTACACTACGACACTCCTGGACGACTGAGAAGTCATCCTCCTAACTTCTTCATCCGGACTTCGATCGTCGATCCGTCAGTGACTGCGAGATTGTGTCAGCGAGGAGAACATCGTACAAACTATTCCATTCCCTCTTCTTTGACTTCCCCTCCACAGTTTCCAACCGAGGAGACTGCTGATAATTGACGGGAATGACGGTCTTTGACGAATGACTCTAAAAAGGTATGTTAAACCTATGTTCTTGTATTCTCTTTCTGATCCTACTTCTCTCGTTTTCTTTCCATGCTACGATATGTGATCTCCATGTTGAGGGAGTTTCTTGTGTTGTTGATTCGGTGGTGCCACGACGTCCTTGGTGGGTGCAGTCGTTCTGGGAGGATCCTTATGATCATGGTGGTCATGTTCGTAGAAGGACATCAGAACCCGTTGAGGTAGGGATCTTACGTTCGTCTCTCTAAATTGTGCATCATGCGGAGTAGGTGTCCTCTTGTTTACGTGAACCACATTTGAACCAGTTTAATAAAGATAATAACTGGATTATATAACATGGATGGAATGTTTTTGAATGCAGTTACATTTTTTTATATCCTGTGATATTATGTTGTGAATTGAATGGGCTTCTACCTGCTGAAAATCATAGTCGTTGGGGGAATTTTCTTACGCAATTAAATGTTTCCCTTTACTTCAAGATTTTATTATGGATAGAAATTTTATTGAATGTGGAAATTGGTTAATCACATAAATTTGGCTGATTAAATACCTATAACCCTTGTGTGATCACCCCGGTTGAACAAACTGAAATAATAAACATGTGGGTGCTGGTTAGGGTTTATTTATGTGAAGGGGGTGTTTTGTGGGTTGTTGTGGATCGGGTGAGCAGCGGGGCTGCGGTTGGCTTGGTTGTAGGATGGTGTGAATGCTATATTGGTGATGGGTAGAGGGGCTGTGATAAATGGTATCAAAGGGATGATGATGTATGGGTTTCGGTGTGATTGTGGTTATGGTGGTTGCAGCGGGACTGCAGGGATGGGTATGAATGTGAACGAACTATGGGTTGTGAATAATAAATAAAAGTAGAAGAGTTGATGAATGGTGGGGCATGGTAATGGAATGGGAATAATAATCAATGGGGTTGGTTGGTTAATAATAAGGGACTTGTTTTTGTTACTTGTGTTTTCCTAACTTGATTTGTGGATGGCAGGGATATGTTTTATGAACGCTTGATCCAGTTTGGTTGTTGATAGTTGCCCGGTAGTTAAGAAACTGATAACTAAAGCTGTTGAAACATGAAAACATTAAATAGGGTTTTGGGATTCATTGTTGTGTGGATACTCTCGAAGTAGCAGTGCCAATCCATGTGCTCAGATATTTGTGTAGAAGCCTTAGGATGGGCTGAGTGGTTGTTATAATTATATAAATCTGTACGTTTTATGTTTCTTTACACACCCCACCCATGTAGAGCACTACGTGTCGAACACCCGTGGGATGGGGGGGGGTGAGATTCTCAAACATCCAAAGGATGGATGGTTACTATTCTTCCCTGTGCTCCCTCTTCCAGGTTCTATAGCTCAAGTTACTTCAGGAAGGTTACGACAGATGTTTCCCAAGAAACTTTGGGATGAGGTGTGATATGTTCCCAGGTGTCTTCAGGATGAGATGTGGTTATGGCCGAGGATTGTGTGCTGATAGATTACTTTGAGCTTCGTATGGCTAGGCTGCGGCACTTGCTAGAGCATCGTATGGCCAAGTTGCGGCACTAGCTCCAGAAGAGGGGGAAGAATCAGAGTGTTAGGCATGAGGGCTTGAGTAGTATCTAGTGGGAAGGTGGTGTGGGGTAACCATACTTATTTAAAAATAATACTATACACTATTGACGTGTGTTACTTGGTGAGTGTGACTGGTGAGGCTGGGTGGATAGATTCCTTGCTAGGTTTTGGTTCTTCTATTTTCTCACGAGGCATTAGGATGTCTCCCCACTTGTGCACGAGAGCTTTAGGTTTCCCTACTAAGTATACTTGTATTCTCACCCTAAGTTTGCTTTTAGGATTTATGGAGGACTATAGGGATTGTGCGGGACCTTACAAGTTAGGAAGGGGGATTTGCTGCTTTTTTCTATTGTTGTTTTCCTTTACTTTTTGGTACAATACATTGGATATTTTATGTACTTGTAATTTTGTTTCAGTATTGTATAAAACATGCATATGGGTTTGGTTTTGGGTTTATTTTCACTTGTTCTTTTTTCATTTTGGTGTTTGACTCATCCTATTTCTCAATCTTAAATAATAAAAAGGTAAATGCCTCCCATATTTGTGAAAACTCATACCCTTGGTGCTAGTCGCCACTCTGGGGCCTACTGGAGGTGGGAATCGGGGGTTATTATCTCCCTTTCAGCATTTCCAGCTCAGGAGGGGCATCTTTGGTGGGAGGGGGTCATGATATATTATCTATACATGGAAGAGTATTCTGGTTCTTCACTAGAATCTAGTTCAACTTCCCATAATCAATACATAAGTGCAATATCCTATCATCCTTCATATCTAAGAAAATAGGTGAACACCAAGGAGACATACTCATATGGATAAATCCCTTATGCATCAAGTCATATATCTAAGTCATAATCTATTAAAGCTTTTTTGGTGCTATTCTGTATGGTTTAATAGAAATTGTATCGGCTCTTGAAATGAGATCAATCGAAAAATCCAGATATCTCTAATGTGGAGGCCCTGAGAAGTTCCCAGGAAACACATTCTAGAACTGGTCCACTATGGGTAGAAATACATCATTCTTCACACCCCCATAATACAGAAAAAGACTTGAAACCTAGGTGATAAGATCCCCCCTTTTTTGATGAACTATCCTCATACTGCCTTACTGGATATCCCAATATCCATGATGAACATAATCCTCACACTCAGGAGACATAAAGGTAACTCTCCTATGGTAAAAATTTATGTGGGATTAGTATGACACCAACCAGTCCATACCCAAAATCAAGTCAAAGTCTGGCATGTTAAGGATGCAAAGATACTATAAAAAATGATCCTCCTAAAATTTCAGAGAACACACATTGGATAAACATATGTCCCTTGAATGTAATACTAACTATATATCATTCATCATAACCCCAATCATAAACTCAACCATTAAACTAAATCCATTCACATGTTGTGAAGATATAAAGGAATAAGAGTCTCCCGTATCAAATAATGCACTAGAAAGAGTAGAATCTATAAGAATGATTCCTCTAACTATCGATGGTCAAACCTTTTTATCCATAAGTGATGGATAAATTGCATAAAACTATCCTTCCCCTATTCCATGTGCTTCATTATGAGTTCCTCGAGCTTCAAAACTATGCTGATATGGGTGATCTTACCCAGAAGTACCATGTCCACTTCCTCGACCACCATGACCAGCAAAACTCCAAACTTCCATACTGATATAGGGTAGAATACCCACTTCCAAAACATTGATTTTGCCTAGATCCTCCATTATTAACCATAGTTTAAGGGTTTATACAATAAATTTTCAAGTAACCCATCCCACCACAAGATCATTAATCAAAGTGAGGTCAGGGACACTAGTTACAAATATGTCCTGACCTACCACACTGGTAGCAATATATACATTTTCTACTCTGAGTAATAAATCCATGCCACTTGAAAATATATTTTATATCTCATAGGTTTACATTTTAAAATATTTGCTTCTTACTCTTGGAAGACATACCTCATGCTCATCTAGAGGATACCACATGTATCCCACTGGAAGCCTCTTTCAGCCCCCCCCCCCCCCCACATATATGAGAGCCTGATTTACCACCTCATAAAACTTCTTCAGCCTAAATATATTAACCTGAGACTTAATATCACATTTAATCCCATAAAAAAATGTTTATCCTCATTAAAATAATCTCCTTCCATTGATGGAACAAATAATTTAAAATTGGTAAAGCATCCTACATAGTCTATCATAGATATACACCCCCAGGCCAACCTTATGAACTCTGCTGCCCTCTCCTACCTGAGCATCTCAGGGTAAAAGTGTTCCAAGAACTTCTAAAAAAATTCCTTCGACTCCATATTCTCCAAACTTACATTCTGAGCCTATATGTCCCATAAATACGTCTCTTGACCACATAACATATAAGAAGCTATTTTGAATCTTTTCTTAGTAAGAGTCTCCAATTAGTCAAGAATCATCTAGATATACTCAACCTAGAACTCATCTGCCTCAGGTAGACCCTCTACGGTAAATGTTGGATGGTGATACAAATGGAACTCCTATGTTAGGTTAGAAATATTTCTCATAACCCACCTTGTGTATCTTTCCATAAACTACATAAAGTGATCAGAGTTCTAATGAAACTTCTCTCCAACTCCTTCATCGGCACTATCAGTGCCTCTAGTTCTACGACTAGAGGATTATTTCCATCCATATCTTGATGTCTTCCTATCAATAAGAATCATCATGGATACATATATCTTCAATAATAAACACATATCTTAGTACACATAATATAAATTTGACACATTTATTTAAGAGGGATTAAAGTAAATCTATAATAGGTCATTCTGCCTTACCCTGTCACACAATAAAAAATTAGGCACTATCACTACCCTTAACCATCTCTCATCTAGGGAATGGTTCACATAGGGTAAACCATTTTCACAATTCATGGATTCACATTAAAAAACCATTATTCATTTCAATTTACCACATTCATAATCATTAATAATTTTCAATTTCTCATTAGGTAAATTTTTTATTTAATTTTACACTATTAAAGAAAATCATTTTCATTTGAACAACTCACCCAAAAACCTAATTTTCAATTGGATGCCTAAACTTTTCTTGTAATAAAAAATCCTATGTTATTATTATGATTCATGTATACAAAACTCTTATACAATACCGAACCATGATGGAAATCATAGAAAATAATAATACCACATGACAAGTGCATCATTCAAGGTGAAATAACATTCAACTGTAACAAAAAACATCAATAACAATAATACCACCTTAGATACTTGGTTTTACCCTGTACATTGGTTAGCTACACCCATGCATGAGTTCATGACCAAGGTCAAAATCATCCTAGTTTCCTATATACCTTTACCACATAGTAAGGAAAAATAAAAGAAAAGAAAACTCATTTGATACCACTTTGTAACATCCCAACATGGGTGCCACAAGATGGTGCCCCAAGCTAGTTGGTTATGTGAACTCAGGTACACCTCCCCATACACCAAAGATTTCTGACAAACAATAAGGGTCTAAGATAGTTTCCATGGGGAGACTATACCCTCTTTATCAAAGTAGCACAATAGCATAAATAAATAAAAAATAGAGAAATAATGATAAAAAATAACCAGAATAATACCATAACCAAATTAGACCAGTATCACATGATAAACCAAAATAGGAAAACAATATCCAAAACAAATTAGTAGATATTTCTTTCCACATATGTGTCGAGTGTCAAATGAAAACCCCAAAATAATGACACTGAAAACTCCAAAGTGGGTCCTAACATCATTTCCAGTTCCCTTAGCTAAGATCCATCCCCAATCAAAAATCTAACTTAGGGATCTTTCCCTTATCCTATATTAAAAACATGAATTCTATTCTAGTACCAACCAGACAACCCAAGTAGGGTGTGATTAAAACTTAGTAGGCCACCACCAATGATTTATAAAAAAATATATAGTTTATAATAGTGTATGAAATTATATAAATAATAAAATTCAAAAAACATAGTAAATTGTTTTGACATTTAAATATTTTTTAAATAACCTTATAAATCCCTGAGTTAATGTTAATGTCCAAACTGTCAATATCTACATTATCCCATTACTGATTCTAAACCATACTCAAAGTGATATCAAATTTTAATTACATAATGGTTTTTCATTTATAAAATAATTTCAAATTCACATTAAATCAATGGGGGCCTTGAGAGGTAGTCTAGAACCCCTTGTGTATTTGGAGCCGTAGTCCCAATTCCACAACTCAATGATCACTTATATATGTATACACAAAAAAAAATATTGGGGTCCTAGAGTAGAAGTCTGAAACCACATGGTTATTTGGAGCAGATTTTCCTATCCCATAGATCATTTAAATTATATCAGCACACCACATGGGTGGATATCAGTTACGTAATTCATTTATAAACCATATTCAAAATTACCAATTTATCCATCAAGAAAAAATATTAATTCACCACTTTAATCATATCATGACACCCTATGGGATTACACCAATTTCATATTCCCTTTAATTAAAAAATTTCGTTATTTCATTATTCACCATTTCCATGACACAATTTCAACCAATTATAATTTTCCTAAGTCTACCAATTTCATTATCACATGGAAATTAAATTAATCAATTCAATTTAGAATGAAATTTTCCAACATAGAAATTTCAATTGAACTATTACATACAATAAAATCAACTATGTATATGGAAATTTATAAATAAACATCCTTACTTAAGATCATTGATGGACTATCGCTAATTAAAAATCTCTAATTTGAATCCAAATGATAGAATTTATAGAGGCATATCATATATTGGACCAAATACTAGAAACAAGATCAATTTGAATAAGATACATGAAAACCAAGATCTAAAGCAACACTAAGGGAATATAAAACACTCATATTCATCAAAAAAGAGAGACGAGAGGGATATAAAACCACACAGGAAGAGATCACATACATAAAGTGTTAAATAATCTTCAATAGGATCTTTTATTCATCATGAACGGAGATTTAGGGGAATTGAAATATGTCATAGGGATCCTAAAGATGAAGGAAAAACATTAGGTCTGAGTTGGGTTGAATTGGAGTTAATAATGGGGGGGGGGGGGGTTGGGAATTTTAAAATATTTTTTTTGTGGGGATTAAAAACCACATGCATGTTTTGTTGGGAAGAGGTTAACAATTTTCCAAACCATGAAACTCTTTTTAGGGGGTAAAAAATTACTCCTAAGAAGGCACACAACTTGAAAAACCATGCACCAACCATGAAATTCCCCTATGTTTGGGATTGCACATTTTTCTGGGGGTAGGAACCTGGTTTGGGAAAACTGTTTTCCAATCATTCATTGCCCATTTTCGTTCCAAAATTCTTTATTTACACCCATAATATTTCTGAAAAAAATACAACTAATATATAATAAGAAATTTAAAAAGAGTACCTAAAAATAAGCTTGATACATCTCAATAAAAGTTTGGGATATTATAGTGTTTAACTAGGATTACCAATGAGAAGTGGGTGATTATTGGAACAAGCCATCCTTTAGGAACCCCTATAAAATACTTCATAATAAACTAATACATTTGAAAAATTATCATTAGACATGGAACAAAAATATTCCCCCATACCTCTAGGATATGTATGTGATCAAATTAGAGATTGATCATCTAGAAGGAAGCCTAGAAAATGATGGCAATGAGTCCCTATCTAATGAGCTTGAACATCGAAAAATAAATATCATCGAGATGATCCTAAAGAGAGAACATCTAGATCGTTAGAAATATAAAACCCAATGGCTCAAATAATGTGATTGGAATGTGATATTTTTTATGACTTTATTAATGAGAAATTATGTATCATTAGTCCCACCATCTTCCTTGACAATGGATACTACACTAATGATCGTGATGTTGTTGGAGGTATGACTGAAACTCATATTAAATTACTTCTTGCAGGTTCCAACCCCAACATGCAAGAAGGTTACATGAGTGGGAAGGTGGATATATTTAATACCATCCCCTCCATGGTATATTATCTTGATATTGTTTCCATTGAATTCATACCTAATGAAAGGGAGATACATAAGGTTTTTTAGAATCTCAACCCATAAAGTGCACCGAGGTTAGATAGATTCCCATGATTCTCTACAGGGGTACATAGAACTTGGTTAAGAGGGATGCAGTGCTCATGGTGCATGATTTATTTCTTGGGGTATCTTACCTCCTGTGTCCTATGCCACCACACTGGTTCTCATCCCCAAATTTAAAGATCATTTTTCTCTTTTCCACTACCAACCCATCGACATCTGAAACTTCTCATACATTGTCCTGGAAAGTGTGATCAACAATAGATTATTAGTGCACCTATCCTAATGGATTTCAGAAGAGAAAAACAGGTTATTTATATGGAGATCAACCCATGTGGAAATTGGTATTTCTCAAGTAGTGATCATAAGTATTAATCAAAGTACCATGGGATCTTATATCTCTATCAATATTGATATAGATAAAGCCTATGAAATAATTGAAAGGAACTTCATCCTCAAGGGTATAACATGCATGGGATTCTCTACTTGGGCCTTAGATCTAATTTTTATATATATCACATCCTTATAAATTTCCATCTATTTCATGGGAAGGAACTGCAACTTTTTCAAAATAGTTCATGGGATAAAGCTGGGTGAACCGCTTTATCCAAGCTTATTCATACCCACTCAATATTCTATTAGTAAGGTAATCAGGATTATTATCTCAACAGGGAAGGATCCTAACATACCATTGTAGTTATATCACATATGATATCTCTCATCCAATTTTTGCAGATAGAATACTCATCTTTGTCAATGAAATTAATAATTATATCATTGGTGTCAATAAGATCTAGGAAGATTACTATAAATAGATAAGAAAACTAGTTAAATGAGATAAGATAAGTATTTATATCTCTAACCAATGATTATATAGACATTCTATTTCTATTTAGAAAAAAATGGGTATGAAAAAAATAAAATTCCTGATTGAATATTTGGGAGCTTCGATTTCCCCAAGAAACCTTCAAATTTATAATTTTGACAAGTTTATGGAAAAGATCACCAGAGACATTATGAATTGTAAAATATGTTTTCTTTCCTTTTGTGGTAGAGTCACCTTGGTTAATAGTGTTTTAACCTTCATCCCCATGCAGGTTATGTCATCTCTCAAGTATCTGAAAGGATTCATCTTGGGCATCAAAAAAATACTCTCCTTGTTCATTTGAGATTCTCAGTCTGAGTGGAATCACAATTCACCTCATGGAACTAGATGAATGACCGTTGAATGAGGGTGTAATTAACATGAGAAGTATCTCCA
This sequence comes from Viscum album, assembly GCA_963277665.1. NCBI lineage: Eukaryota > Viridiplantae > Streptophyta > Magnoliopsida > Santalales > Viscaceae > Viscum > Viscum album. Next base: position 1,214,076,699 of record OY728143.1, read on the forward strand.
ATAAAATGCACTGTTAGCATGAAAAGTTAAAATAGGAGGATCTTAAATGTAAAACACTCTAGGGAATATTTATTTCCAAGAAATATGGTAGATATTTGGGCATAAAGTTAGGGATCCCTTCCTCCCTGTGGATCATGATTCAACCCTACCTCAGGATGCTCCATATCAATACTCATTGGACTATTGGAAGGGGTTATATCATTTTATAGAACTACAACATGGTTTGAACCAAGCTCAGTTTTCCCAATTTCCATACTCGAAACGAGATTTTTAAGAAAGCTAGCATATACCCAAGATTTATCCAAGTAGTTATGGATAACGATCAATGTGATTTATTAAACCTCTTCTTGAGTCTCATACCAAGTCAACTACTTAATATATTATTTTTATCTTATCATTCCATATCAATACCAAAATATGAGTATTCCATACCCAACAAACACATCATAGTCTATTTCCCCCAATAAGTAACATGAATTAACTACCAACAAAGGTCTAGGTTCTCCATACATGTCCCCTTTAAGTTCATCAACATGTCAACCAAAATGAGGGTTTCATCAATAATCTATTAATGGCGTTCTTTCCATCATATAAATTTCCATATCCTACCTCAAATAGTACTCACATGATTGAATTTAAATTATAACATGATTTTTTTCACTGAAGAGACACACTAATTTGTACTGAATATATATATATATATCATTATCATTGACTCAGTGTATATAGTTATCATGGTACTCCATCCTATCATTGAAAGAATATTATCTTGATCACAACACCTCAGTCACAATACAAATATCACTAGACCAGAAAACCCACAATTTTCCACATGACTCTCATATTCTACACAATTGCGGGATCTACATAAAGCCTTTAGAAGTTCTATAATTTCATTAATTAGTAACTCAACAGTCACCATATTTGAGGAACTATCACAGTTTCTCTCTAATCATATCAAGCCACCTGATCTCTTAGAATTATAATAAATTCATCATCTATCACATTATATTTCTCATTTTACATGTGTTTATAGAACATTACCCACATTAGCTGAGCATATTGGTTTAACCATGATCCCCACAACCCATTATTCATCTAACCATAACACTATAAAGGAAATTTATCTTATACTGGTCATACCTCAAACCATTGATTATAGCTGGTCAATCAATATATCACCATCCTAAAAAAGTATCTACTTCATTATCATGTATGATGTTTTTTCAAAGGGATACCCCCCTTATCAATTTCTAAATATAATAAATGTGTCACACACCATTCCATGGATTTTTGTGTAACCAAACACAATCCAAGCATGATCATTCCTCTAGTATCATTAGAATCTCATGAATTTTCACTAATTATTCAAGAGACTAAAGAGTTATAAACTTCATTATAATGAACTGACACATCCCAAGATCCTATAACCCAATTGATTCCCTATGTACTAATAATATATATAAATAACCAAATCCTTCTCTCTATAATAAAGATCAGGAAATGTTCTTGCATAATTAACAATTATCTTGATATTACCTTATAATTCATTTGACCCACAATACTCAATATTTCCATCTTAGAGATTTTTTTACCCCTATCGACATGCCCCACATGCTACCAAAATTTGATAATGTTTAATAGATCACTATGATGACATAAAAAATAATATGTTAATTCATATGAACCCAAATATGTTGTATGTTTCCGAAACACTAACATTCTAGTTTATATTATAAGATAGATTTCATAGAACTATCCCTGCAATGATGTATAACCACAAGCATTAGAAATAAAAACCCATTTACAAGAATGAAGAAATCTTAGTTCTGGACAACCATTCGACATAATAGATCCGTAATTAGTTTTATCATACTAATATTAGTCCCACATGACTAATACATTAATAATTCACCCCATGAACGTAAATCACATCACCCTCAATGAACCCTCTATTCATATATTTCCAAAACATACCTAAGGAATTCCACCTACCTATATAACTTATTCAACCATATTTCACCCTTGTATGATTCTTATGGAATTAAGTGTCTACCCTTTCTTACAATCTATAGGAAATTCATGTGCCAAGGTTAAACCATCAATTAGGATACCCTTAAATATTACAACACATCTCAAGTAAAAATAGGGAAATTACCCTATTATTCAACCAAAACAAATGGATCACCACTATACTGAGCTATATATTATGAATATTAGGATATACCACAAATATATAGCCTCTATCCTACATGTAGGTCATAAATCAATGTAAAAAGGAATTATTTTATTTTAAATTTAATGAGTAAACTCATATTCCAATGATCACCACTATCACTCCTATAAATTTAAACTATATCCACTATTTTATAGGTCTATGAATATAGATTGTTTATAGTCATGATTAAATTAAACATCCGTAGATAATTATCTGCATTTCTTTTTTTTGATATGCATTGGGATCTCCTCTCGTCCTCCCCCAATCCATGAGACTCCTCTCCGAACCATCTATATCTATCACCGTGACGCCCTCCACCCAATGCTTCCAATCAATTCCCTATATCACACTGCCATCGACCTCTCACACCTCGATTATCCTATCCAAATGGTTGAACTTGGTCACACTATTCTTGGTGGCTCTTTAGAAGTAGAAATCCATTGGCCCTTAAGCTTGTAATATCTGTGTAATTTCTTAATCTCTATTTTTCTATTTCCCTCCCACCATAAAACCCTTAAGTTTTTTCAATAAAAGAATCATCCTCCCGTGGAAAGTGTTCTATTTTTATTTTTTATTTCTATTATGGAATGATAAGAACATGGTCTAGATGACTATGGAGAGTGGGGGTAGGATGACAAAGTGGATTCAGTTTTGACTACCTCTACAGTTGGGTATTTATGATCATCTTTGAGATTTATTTAGTCATTGGCAGTTGCATTAAGTTTTTGTTTGTTCAAAGAAATTTTATCTACTTGGGATGGATTGTTTTTTGGATTTATGAAATAGTAGAATCAGTGTATTGTTTTTAATTTCCATGTGACTCTAGATTTTTCTTTTTATTCATTTATTTTCAGGTGAAGTTACTATCTGGAAGTAGTTTGTTAATTTTATTCAATTTTCCTTTTACATATCATTCTTATTTCATTCATCAATTGTTATATTTTTTCCCGGAGAACCTAATATTTCATGGTTCATTAAATGAAATCCCACGTTGTCTTGTGTTCCAAGTAATTGGGGATGTAGGGTTTTATCTATCCTTATATGATGTTCTCTATTTATTTTCTTAAATTCTACTTTCTGCACTGATAAGCTTGTTAGCATGTCTTGTGTTTCAAATTTGAAGGTGTTCAAAATTTTCTATATGTGGCTACTAATACATATCATTGGGTTAGTATGTGGTGTTTTCCTAATGGAAAATTAGGGGAGATTATTTTATGTCTTTGTTAACTACATTGAAAACCTTCGATTCTATAGTGCTATACCGACCTAATTTGAATACGCAATTGAAAAGTTATCATGGTAGGAACTAAAAAAAATACTAATTTAAAGGAATTTTGCATTCCTGATTATATTTTAAAACCCGGATCCATGGTCAAAAATTCTTCCCACTCACCAACCTACCCTCCTTTGGTGTTCATCAACTCCAAATATGGTGGTCATCTGGGAAGTGAACTTCTTAAAACTTATTATGACATTCTAAAAAATAACTAGGTATTTAGGGTTTTAACCCCTAAAATTTCACTCATGTATATTTTCTCCAATGGTTGGAATTTATATGTTTATGGGATTTTAGGTGGTTTAAAATATCAAATGATGGATGAAAAACCAGATAAATTTGTGTTATTCAAATCAGGTGAGTTCAGGTGTTAGGGTGCAATTTGGAGAATGATGGGTATGTATTGGGTATTGTTTGGATTAGTCTTTGGGGGTTTGGTTTTATGGTAATTCATTATATTGGTGGACCTTTTACGGGATTTTTATTTATTTTTTTATGTAAAAATATCAATATAGGTAATTTTTTTGGGATTTCTAGGTGATTTGATTGTGTATATTTATTAAGAAGTTTCTTGTTAGATTAATTAAGGGGGTGGATGGTTTCTTATTATTAGGGGTGAATGTGTGGGTTTTAGTTGTTATGATTGGTGTGTAGGAGAGTAACCCATATATTATTATGATAAACCTTAGGGATTGGTGTTTTTAAAATTAAATTTTGTTATTAAGTAAGGATTAAATGTAGTTTCATGATTTTGTGGTAATACTGCATGATTAGGATTGTGGCGCTGTTGGTTTATAATTAGTAATGTTGTTATTATCAGATGATGTTTAGTAAACATTCATCAACAAAGAATATAATTAGGATGGAATTATGTTCTCATGGGAAATATGATCAAGTGGTTTTTCCCTCGTATTATGTTACAACTACCTTGATCGATTTACCAATGCCATCGAAAAGGAAAGTAAATGGTTTTATAAGTTATCCATGAGTTCTAGGAGTAGAAGTATCTATTTTTCAGTAGTGACATGGGATCTTAGGACATTTAGAATATTTTTAAGAAAGTTTAGTTCTTTTTTGAAAGTATTGGAACTCTAGAGGATATATGGGTGAAACTAGAAGTTTCAAAATTCGAAGGAGATGAATTAGAATGGATAAATAAATTTGATCATAAAAGAAGGAATGTGAAGGTTATATGGATCGAGCTTCATTATCTCTTCTATGAAAGGATATGGTATATTTACAGAATAAGAGAATGTTTTGGGAATTCATAGATTTATATCATTATGGGAATCAGTAATGGAGTATGCCACTAAATTTTAAAGGTTTATTCATTTCATGACATCCTTCAAATGAAATTTATTCATAAAGGAATTCTATTTTTAAATGGTCTTATGTAATCATTATGGGTATGAGTAGCTTCCTTTTAACTGGACACCTAGTAAGAGATATTCAAGAAACACTAGGATATCTATGTAGATACATCCATTGCATAGGAAGGTGCATGGAGAAGGATTGAAACCGAGTAGGAATAAATGTTGGTTAGTGAGCCTCAGTATTTGGGTGACATAGTAAATTGAATGAGTAATATCTCTACTCAATATTAGAAAAATAAATGAACACTGGTATATTTCTCATTTATCAAGAATGTGCGTGCATTCCCTTATTATTGGAATTGAAAAAATAAGTTTCATGTATGTGTCTAGATGTGAATTTCTATAGAGATTATTCTATTGTGATAATCCATCCTAGGTGAAGGGGATTTTAGTACAATAATTTTTGATGTATTCCTAACATTATTTTTTTATATAATTTGTATTTCTCTATTTAATATCTTTTAATGTATTATTTTTGATGGATATAATGTGTGTTTGAAAGATGATAGTTTTTATATGAAGAAATTTTGTTGAGATTATTGGTCTAGGATCTTCTATAGTGATCGTAATGTGATATGAGGCACTAGACATGTGTATGTAGGATTGATGATGGTATCAATAATACTATTTTGGGGAGATTCATACTCTTCTTTTTTGAGTGAAATCCATATCAAGGGATGGTGATCATTACCAAGGTTGTGAAATGTATGAACTTAGACAGTAAATGGATGAATGTAGTGTCTAGATATGGATGTTGGATAAATCTTATTTGGTTCCAATACCACACCAAAATTAATGATTTAACTATAGTGGTTGGTATAGTTAGTGTGCTCAGTAAATAATGAGGAGTTTATATTGGTAAATAGGCTATTTAGAGCTTCTGTATTTCTAATATGTCATTAAGATCAATGTGTTGGGTTAGGTATCAATATTTTATATTGTAGTGGGCCAGTGCTTGACAATTATAGTGTCGAGTTTGAAAGGGAGCCTAAAAAGGGTACCCTAAAGGTTGTTGAAAGTGTGTGTGGAAGGGAAACTAAGTAGTCCAAATTGTTATAAATTTATGACATAGATTCTATAATAATAATAATTGTTGAAAGATAAAAGGAAAGAACCAATTATCGCATGTTTGGAAACAGTTTCTACAAAAAATGAATATACAATAAAGAAGATTGAATATCATGCACCAAAATATTATCTAATCATATTAGAAAACAGGTTTGAAAAATCCAAGCAGATTGAGTAAGAATAACTGAAAATTGATAAACATATATAAACTAATAATAAAGGTGAATTACTGAATAATAACATGACAAAAAATGAGGTTTCAATATAGAAAATTAAGAAGGATATAGGCATGAAGAGTTTTAGGTATTTTATACATTCAAGGAATGGACTTTATAGGTTAAGAACGGTGACCAATCCCTATTTTTCTCCTTTAAATGCTAATGAAAGGTTACATTATTACCATATTTTTGTGATTTTTTATTTTTGAATAGGTGATTTAAGGTGATTATTGAAAAATAAATATCTTTATTAATGATAATGTTATTTAGTATTGGGATGTACATATCAATTTTAATATTATTTGTTCATTGTTGGTTATGGATTCATGTATCATTTATCTTGTAGAGTTGACACACTGATCACATATATATAATAATTCGTAATATCTCATTTCTTTTCCCACTATATTCTTATAGGTGGATTATTATGATGTGGTCAGTTCTATCCACCACCATCAAAGATAGTGAGTTAAACATCAAATTTGGGTAAGGTTTATTACATTTTTATTCTTTGGCCCAATTTTAATTAGGGATTTTTTGATTTTTGGTTTCCTTATATTTTTTGTGTGTGTTTTGGATTTCATTGAGGTGGATTCGAGTTACCATTGACAGAGGATTACATGTTTATGAATATGTAGGCATATACATATATAACTTCCCCCTTTATATATATTCACACATGGAATTATGAATATATATATTGGGGCTAGGTGTTCCTATATATAGATAAGAAAAATTCATACATGTGTAAGTGTAAAGGGGTATATGGAAGTATAAACATATATCTAAGGACCCCCTTGTATATATTTGACCATGAAAATATGTACATAGGGGATAAGTATCCTTATATATATATATATGTGAAGTTTCATATGCGTGCAAGTAAAAAAAAGAAAATTTGAGTTTTCATCATAAAAAGAAACACACCTTGATGTTGAGGTAGGTTCTCTCTTCCTAAACCATTTATTTTAATTCTATAATTCCTTGATTGTTTTAAAAACATATTTCCATAATTTCATTATTGTTTTAAAAAATGGTTTTCTAATAAACACTATCTTTTAATGTAATAATATGAACATATCCCTTGAACATATTTATAGACCTTTTTCAAAGAGGCTAAAAAATGCTAGTAGTTTCTAGATACAAGAACAAGAGATATAAAAACCATAAATTGATCATCCATAGAGACATTCATGATCTCATTCAACTTCCCATTAAATTCATCATAAAAGAACACTACTTAATTTATGGATCTATTAGTTCCAATACAAAGATTCCTTACATCTTCTTTGGTATCATGGAACCCACCAATAATATTCCTCTTGAAACCTTGCATAAGGATTGGTGTGAACATATCACACTATATGCACTTAATCTGTAAGGATACATAATTAAATTTTGATCCAATCCTTCCCAACAAACTAGCTTCAAGGAATTTGAGTTGGTATCTTAGAAGTACCCAATGGCCTTAAAAAGAATTGCAGATAGGGTATTACTCTTATGGAATATCACTTCCTCTCCCTCATTCAAATAAAATTCTATCTTCATTAAAACTAGTGAGATCAACCTACCATAATGATAGTAATTCATATTAGCTTTCCCTTTGAAATATTGATCCAGAAATAAATAATTTACCTTGTAAGGTTGAAATTCATATTATGAATCTTAATATATAAAACATACATATCCTGAAAAAGGACTTTATCAATCTCTCATAATCTTTTGGATATCCTAGTTTGAAAACACAAGCAGAGAACCCTCCACTTAGGTTCTAAGTCCTTCACTGGTGTACTAGGTTCTTTTGTATGGTCAGGGGAAAGGTTCCCTTCTTTATTAAAATAGTTGTTTGAACCTAGACACCCTTTAACTGCTATTAGAATTTTATGACGGAATTTCCCAAGAAGGAAAGTGCTATAATGACCAAGTCACCAATAAGTGAATAACATGATTTTTATGGAATGACTTTTCATGGTAGAAATCCTTTCCTTGAGTGTTTAAATTGAGAGGACATTGTTAGAATAAAATTAATAGTTTTTCTTGTATTAAGTGACATGTATTTGAGTGTTTTTCAATGATTTTACTTTCATTAAGTGGTTGAAGTGGAATGTGCATGGGGTGGGTAGGGGGTGTGGGGTGGGCGGGGGGGGGGGGGGGGGGTAGGGGGTGTGCAAAGGGAAGAGGGGTGTGTTGGGGGAAGTGGAGGGGGTTTGCTGTGGTTATGCAGGGGGTGTGCAGGGGGTGAATGGAGTGGGGAGGGGGTGTACAGGGTGGGTGGGTTGGTCGGTTGGTGGAGGGGAGGGTGTACAGGGGGTGGCAGGGGGAAGGTGGTGTGCAGGGGAGGGGGGATGGGGAGGGGGTGTGCATGAAAAGTGTGAAAAATATATTCCCAAATTTTATGCATACAAATGACATTGTGTCGGTATAACATATTATAAAACTAATCACTTTACGAGTTATAATTTGGTTTGGAAAGGTGAATTTCCAATCCCGAGTAACACCCACTTTTTTGTTAACAATATATTTCTGAGTCCCACATTAGAATTTAGTGAATAAATCCACTATTTCATTACTTAATATGATACACATACCACCTTTTATGTCATGTGGTACTAAACTATACCAAAACCACTAGTTCTTGAATACAGCTTGGTTCCACATCTCACTAGGTTCTTATTTTCCATCACACAACCACTTTGTACTGGAATTGTGTTCCTCATTCACCACCCAATTCTAGTTATAATTGATAAGGATACTGAGATATGACCATGATAGTTATCTTCTTCTTCTCTACTCTCCCTGTATTTTTATTGAGAAAATATTTTTTTAGTTTTTTGAATATATTTCAAATAAAACAAATTCCAAAATGAAATACATGCTTTTAAAAATTGAAATGAAAAGCTTGTTGGAAAATATTTTTTAACCTACAGTTCTATCAATATTGGTATGTTCACTGAGAGATAATATTTGTCAAATAAATGTAGGATAAGACCAATTAAATTACTAGATAATGAAGAATATATAATTCATAAGTTCCAATAGAGACCCATCATGATCCCTGAATTAATCTCATCTAGTTTGAAAATCACATTCAAATACCATTTACAATAATTTCATAGTAGTTATTAGACACTCACCTACCCCCAGCGCAACACCACCCCACACTATTCTCTAAATCTACAACCCAATACCATGTTCCCATCATCACCACTCTCTTGAAATTAAAACTTTTACTCAAGGTGGAAAGACTAAACAATTCAAATAGAATTACCACCTTGTTATTGATTATAAATTGATTGATATAATTCCATCATCCACTTTAGAACATCACAAAACCTGACACCCTCTATTGATTTTTTTAATGACATTTCAAAATTACGGTATTCTTATTCACATTTCATTCCAAGATGGAGGAAAAAGTACACAATGAGAATATGAATTTTAAGAAATGTTCTATTTTTCATACCTATTAAATCCTAACATTGGAAGTGTTGTTATTAATCAATAATTTTAGAGGATATATCATATTATTATAATTGACTTCTTCATCAAGTAGATTTTAAAGCATCAACCAATTCCCCAATAATTCCCCATTTGGAATTAATTTCAAATTTCCCCTCGATATCTGAACCAGTACCACAACCAAACATGAACCTCTAGTAGTGCTTTTATGGAAAAAACTAAAGAAAAATAGACAAATCAATATGATTTTTTGTTTGACATATAGAAAAGGATTAGAAAAATTAGGAGGTGTGATATCTAAAATTCCTAGAGAAACCGTGACATCCATGTTTAAATTGTACATTTTCCTCATCAATAATTGCATATTCATTCCAAAATTTGTCAACTTATAGGAATCTGAAGAGATATTTCTATAATATTTCTCTTATTTTATTATCAGATTGAGTTATCTCTTAAACTATTAGATATTTTCAATATGTATGAACCATGTTATTTTTCAAAATAGAATTCTGAATGAGGTATACTCTATTTTGAACAGTGGTTTTCCAAAGCTAAAGAACCTGACTGGCATGTTCTGAATCGCTTCCCTTAACAACCTTATGTTTAGAAAGGAAATTCAATTTCTTGTATTTTTTATTGAAACCACCACTATAGTCAAACATATTTATGTGTGGATTCTCTAAGTAGTTACTACCATACCACAAAACCTCCAAAGTAGTCATATTAGCCAAATAAATCTATAATTGGGATCTAAAAGCTAGTAGAACCATTTGATAAAAAATTATACATATTTACATAGAGATTTAAATAATTTTGGAACCTAATACAAAACATTAGTAAAATTAAAATTCCTTTATTCCATATAAAATAATTTATAAATATGATTAAACTCTTTTTAGTGCATTGGTCTTGATCCTCTATACATTCCCTTCGGTCCCAAGACATTTTTTTCTCAACACAAAACCATTTAAGGATCCTTATTGTATTATTTTTATATTCACATACCTCCCTTCATCCTTCCACCAAATTGAGATATTTATTTACATATATATTTTCCATAGGTTTTCTCTTCAACCGAATAGGTTTCATAAATTTAGATGTTGGTCATTGGAATGGAAACTCCACAAGAGCCTATTTTAATGTCATACTTGAAATGAAAGCCTTTTGTGCCCCAAAACACATAAAAATAATTGAATATGTGAATTATTATAAGAAAAAATTTATGTAACTTGTATTGATGTATCTATATTCATCTACTATTGATCCCCATTTTTCATCTCCGACTGTAGTGTAGAAGAAAAAGATAGATCTTGGTGATTAGTCTGTTCAGCAGGATCATGTGATAGTTCAAAAAACTCTTTCTACTCTTTTCACTGCATCTGTATAGGCTCTAAATTCCCCATAGCACCTAAAGTTTATGTTTCCTCGGTAGTTTTATGTACTTCTTTAGTTTGAGTAGTCATAGCTTCTAATTATTCCACCACCACACCTCCAAATCTTTTAATCGACACTACTTTTAAGTGAATCCTGGTAGGCCCATTCTTTTTCAGTTCAAAAAAGAAATAAAAAATCCAAGTAATTCCATGAATAATTAATGATTTCATTAATAACTTCATCATTTCCAAAGTTTTTCGGTTTGAGAAATTTTCCTATGTTTTTCCATTCAAGTGTAACCTCACACGAGACCCCATTTTTGAAAGGATTTTTTTATGTTGATTTCATATATTGTGTGAGTAGATAACTACTTCAACAATTGTGCCCATTATTCCACTGTTAATTATCTTCTAACAATATATGGATGAGAGCTTGAATCTACTGGGGGGTGTGCAGTGGGGGTGTCCAACAGGGTTGGTGCAAGGGGTTCCAGTAGGGGTGGTGCAAGGGGGTGTGTACGGGGGTGCTGTTTAGTGGGGGTGTCCAGCAAGGGTGGTGTAAGGGGGGTCCAGTTGGGATGGTGCACGGGGGGGGGGGGGGGGAGGTGTGAAATGGGTGCGTGTGCAAGGGGACAAGGGGGGAGGGGGGTCCAATGAATGTTTATAGGGGGGAGTGGGATGTGTAGTAAGGTGTTCAGCAGGGTTGGTTCAAGGGGGGTCCAGTAGGGGTGATGCAAGGGAGTGTGAAAGGGGACAAGGGTGTGCAATGGGGTGGTTCAGTAGGGGTGGTGAATGAGGGGGTCCAATAGGGGTGGTGCAAGGGGGGTAGGGGGTGTGAAAGGGGGTCTGTGCAAGGGGACATGGGTGTGCAGGGGGGTGAAAGGGGGCTATAGGGGGGGGAGGTGGAAAGGGGGGCTGTATGGGGGGGGTCAGAAAGGGAGGTGCAATGGGTGGTGCAGGGGGGGTCCGACAGTGTACAACCGGGGTGGTGTAAGGGGTGTCTAGTAGGGGTGGTGCAAGGGGTGTCCAACGGGGGTGTGCAGGTGTGCAGGGGTGTGTGTTCAAGCGGACATGGGAGGGGGGGTGCAAGGGGGGCTATGTGGGGGGGGTCCAGCAGGGGTGTGCAGTTGTGCATGGTGGTGTGTGCAGGGGGCAGGGGTTGTAAGGGGGGTCGTGTCGGGGGGAGTGGTGAAGGGGGGGCCTAGGCATGTGGGGTTGGGGGTGGGGTGGGGTGAGGTGTGGGGGTGTGTGTGGTTGGGGGGGGTCTATCCAAGGGGGTGGGGGTGGTGCTGTCTAGAGGGTGTCTGTCCAGGGGGTGGTGTCTAGGGGTGTCTGTCTAGGGGGTGGGGGTGTTATCCCGGGTGGTCTGTCCCGGGGGTGGGGGTGTCTGTCCCAGGGGGGTGTATAAGGGGTCTAGTAGGGGGACACAGGGTGTACAATGGGGGTGTAATGGTGTGAAAGTGAACATGGGGTTCAAGGTGGGTGTGCAGGGGGGTGCAAGGAATGTGTAAGGGGGTGCAAGGGGGGTTGTGCAGGGGGGTGGGAGATACTGTATAGGGGAGTGTCTGTCCAGGGGGTGTATAGGAGGGGGGGTGGGTCTGTGTAGGGGGTGTCCAAGAGGGGGGGGTATAGTGGGGGTGTCCAGTAGGGGTGTTGCAAGGGGTGTTCATGGGTGAAAGGGGTTGCATGCAAGGGGACATGGGGGTGTAGGGTGGTGCAAGGGGTCTGTGTGTGCGTTGGGGGGGGGGGGTACAAGGGGGGTTGTGCATAGGGGCATGGGGTAAAATGGGGTAGGGGTTATAGGGGCCAAAACCTACTGAACGATGCCAGTTTTTTAGGAAATGTGAAGACTTATAGCCACTGTTTTAAACCATGGCTATTGATGATGAGTGATTTTAGCCTATGCCACAATTTTCAAACCATGGCTATAGGCCTTTAACCATGATTTGAACTGGGGATATAGCCCAATATCCATGCCAATACCATCCAATATTGAGTAAACCGTGGCTATAACCAATACCCACAGTTTAAAACTGTGGCTATAGCCTTATTTTATAGTAGTGTATAGGTATATCATCCACATCAGTTATCCTTATACCCACAAATTTCCTTGCATGTTAGATTTTAACACTTCTATGTGAATCTTGAAGATATAATTCTTTAACTATTCACATCATGAATTATTCAGAATATGGAGTTTTTAGGTTTTTCACCATAGATATGTTTTTCAAGAAATCATTATTGATGTTTTAAAAAACTTATACTTTTTTATTTTATTAGAACCAATTTATTAATCAAATACAAACATGAAAAAATATTGTGAACCTATGTTCGAAGTATGATTCATGAACACATACCTATTTCCTTCCCATGAAAATAGAACCAAAGTAATCTTAACTATAACATCAAACTTTATAAATAATCAACCTAAAAATTATAATGAAAATATAGAATAATAATCATAAATCTATAGAAAATTAGATATATACACATAATTATTATGATGAGGAATGAATGTGACTTTTTACCATGTTTTGACCAATACTAACTTCATAATAAATAGTAATGAAAATAAAAACAATATTAGGACACCACATTGTAAAATCCTTTACTCATAACCCACCAAAACATTCCATGACAGATAACCATATGACATTAGCAATACCTCCCTATATACTATACACTACTGACTAGTAGTGAGGGTAACATAATACAACATTGGGAGACTATAACCACTAATTTATTACTGTAAATAATATATGAATAATATAAATCTCTATATAATATATAATATAATGGTGAAATAACACAAAATTATAGGGGTAGTATAAGTATAAATAAACTAATAAAAGAATATAAAAAAATAATTCAAATAATTCATCTATTCAAATTTACAAGTATATATCAACCACCAACTAGTCATATAACAATGAAAATAAACCTAAAAATTTAAATAGAGACCCAAACATATATCCTCTAATTTACCTCATACCTATCTTTATATCTATGTCAAGCTCCTCTAGTATTCTCACCTATGGTATGGATATTTCCCAGACCTATATGTCAAATATAAGGTTTTAACACCCACCAAGGATAATGTATAGGTTTTGATCATGAAACAATAAATTAAACCACGAATTGTTCCCCTAATAAAACCATAATAAATATTAATGCATGAAAAATATGAAAAAAACTAATAAACATCAACACGCATAACACTTATTAAACAATTGGGTACTCTAAGGGGCACCCTGACAGTGGAATTATACCCAATTTGGATATTTTTATAATTTTTCACATTTTTACATGTTATTATCAAATAAATATGTAAATTCCAACACTTCTCTATTTTTATATTTGGTGAGATTAAATCTTATAGTATTAGGTGAACAAAACATCACCCATATTAATCAGGTGGATATAATACCAACTCTGTTTAATGGGTCATCACTAATAATAATCAAGGTTGATGTGATATCACTTTTAATAATAATAAGAATAACTGAATGGATTATCACCTTTTATGTAGAGTAATGGATTAATGGGTCACCACCACTAATAACATAGTTATGGGTGAAAGGATTACCACCACTAATAAACATGGTAATGAGTGAATGGGTCATAAAAATTATAAATAATTAAGGTGAATTAGTCATAGATATTATAATATAAAAGTAACAATATTCTATAATAATAATAATTGTCAATGGATAATTTTTAAAATAATAAATAAGGTTTAATGAGTCATCACCATAATGATAAAAAAGGTGAATGATTCCTCAACAATTATAAATAAACAAGGTGAAAAGTGTATCCCCTAAATTGAATGGGTTATCACAAATTATAAATAAACTATTTAAATGGGTTATCACTTAAGAATAATGGTTTATCACTAATGAAAAATAAACTAGGTAAATGGTTTATCCCTTATGGATAATTGGTTTCATAAATAAACTAGGTTAATGAGTTGTCACTAATTCTAAAAAACAAGGTGAATGAATTATCACCAAACATAAATGAACTAGGTGAGTAGGTTATCACCTAATATGAATGTGTTTTCACCAATCATATAGAGTAAAAAATCACTTCACTAAATTGAAGGAATTATACATATATATGAAATATGGGTAGTAATCCTCTAAATGATATGGAATAACAACATTGACTCCTTTGTAATTTTTATTCTATATTCAAGGTTGAATATAAAAAATAATTCTAGATAAATATAATCATAATCATGATAATATCTTTTTACAAGACCTAGACCTTAGTAAATTAACCCTTTCATGACGTGAAAAACACATCCTGGTATAGAAAAACTCTAGGTCCATGGATTAAAATACTAACCACAATACTAGTGTCAATAAAAATGATATAGTTGGTTGTCTTAGACCCACCATGACCAATATTGTACTCTATTCTATAAGAAAAAGGTTATAAACCATATTATCTATATTTATTGTTAGGGCTGGCTGGAAATAAACTTTTTATTGATTTTAAACAACCATTGAATACATTGAATACACCCTGCAAGATCATGGAGGTCTAAAGTAGTTAAGAACCATAGAATCATTAGTAACATATTTATTGTCATGGATTTGACCAATCATATTCTAAAAAATGATAACATAGCCTCAAGGGTAATAACTCATAATCCAATAGGATCATTATTGATAAATTTCAGCTTACTTAACCTAGCTTACGATTCACCTATTTTGGAGAGACACAACCAATTAGTATTACCTTTAATTATTAAATAAAATAACCACTAGGAGAACTATCCATTGAGTAGTCAAACCACTAGACATACCTCGAAGAAAATTCCATAACAATGAACCAAGGATACCCATGTATTCCCTCAAATATCTCCACTAAATTTCAAAGGTTATCCGACTTAGATAAATCAAAACCCATACTTTTCCATCAATAGAAACTCACAAAACACTACACTAGATATCACTCCTAGTGAAAATATTACATTGATATATAGGACCTCCCTAAAAAAATAGAACATTTTCTTTCATTACAATCCAATTATGGGTATCAATTATACTCTAACCCAACTCTCTTATAAGAAATATAGTTGTTTGATTCTATATAATTATGTCATAAAACTCAATGTTACCACAATGAGAATAAAAAACCTCATTTATCACACATCACACATTGAAACCCACTCTTCTTCTTCTTTAGGTTGTCCTCAACCTCTAACACCACTAAAATTTCATTTTACATCTACAAACACATATAATAGTTAGAAAATTATTAACCACCTAACTTTAAATATAATATCCATCTTTTTTTTCAATTCATAGACACCACATACAAGCTCTAATCATATTTCATCCACATTAATTATATTAAGGCAATAACAACTCTCAAAAATCTCAAGGAATAATGGGGTGGAATTATCCCACAAGAATCTAAAACCAAAATAAAAAAAAATTCATAAAATACTCATCTAATAAATCATAAAATTTCATCATTAATTTATGAATATAAATAAATAAATAATTTTGTAACTTACCTTATCCCATATTGAAAGAAACAACTTAAAATTAATAATCCCATGTATACTCTAGATTTTAGGATAAAAATCCACATCATTCTGGAATGATTTAGGAATTCTTTGGAGGAATATTTAAAAAATCCATATCAAGACATTTTTTGGAATTAAAGGGGGAAGACGTGGATTAATAAAGGAATAGGGGGAGTAATTTTATGTCAAAACATGGGGAAAATCTGATCCAAATATACTCACCCCCATGGTGGAAGAGTAGGTGGATTTTAGGAATAAGGGTAAGAATACTCCATAGATCTACCAATTTAATATAGGAGGAACAAAATAGTGGTATAAATTAAAAACCACACAATTCCATTTTTCCCACTAAAAATTAAAATGTGTATCTAGGTGCATTGATTTGTCAGGGGCCCTCACTTTCTACTTTCTGACCTATCAATTTATAAATCAGAAGAATCATTCTCAATGGGTACATAGTGGAAACCATTGAATTACATCATACTTCCACTAACTAACCACATCTCCTATTTTAATTTTCTGAGTACTATGAAATATACTTTAAACCATTTCCACCAAAAAATACACCTATATAATACCCTTTAAATAATTTAGAACACGTATATAATCTACCATTATAGATATAAATTAAAAAACTAAATTTATACCTTACTCTAGTTCCATTGTAATCAAAATTTTCCCCAAATCTATTAAAACCCATTATAGTGGTTCATTACCATTAACATTGAATTATGACATTACATGTTAATATTTAATGTTGAAAATATATTAACTAAAACAGTTATAAGTAGAGATACAATTACTGAGTTTTTTATAATACCATTTCATGTTACCAATATGACTATGGTTTTTATATAACCCCAATGTAAATAAACACATTAATTTCATTTTTTAAGAGAATAATCAATCTATATCACAAATATTAACACAAATTGGAAAACTAAAGGTTTAGTGTCTTTGAGGATTATAAAAATAATAATATATTTTACAAAACTTATCAACATTTATTCATAGTTTACAAACTATAAATTCCCTTATAATCATTTCATATATAATACCCATCTTTATGTAAATAGGTGAGCTCAGATTCTTAATAAGGGTAAACATAAGTGATAAAAATTGAATATCATTGCTAAGAATTTGTTTATCATGTGGGTATAATCGAGATAAATCAAAAAAAATAAAAAAAGAATAGATCATAAATCATGTAATTTTGATTAGAATAACATATTTAAATAATCAAAAGTGTGTAAAAACGTGATTCAATAAATAGATTCATGAATTAAAAACATAAGAATGGGAACAAGAATAAAGATGTGAAGTTTTCTAGTTATGTCATGAACATAAGTATATAAATCATATTTCAAGGAAAACCACCTAGAAATTCATCATATATTAGGATTGGGATAATCACCTAGATACCTTCTTGGGCTTGGGATAACCCCTGCATACCCTTGGTCTTTGGGTAAAACCTATCATATACCTAATTTTCATGGGATAATATTTCTCATGCACTTCATTGGCTATGGATTAATCTTTTTGTATACACTTGGTCTTTGGATAAATCATGTTGTGAACTCCATGTCTTGGGATAAATATTCTTATATAACAATTTCCTTAGGAAATATCATCTTGTGTACCTTTTTGAGTGATATGATAAAAACATTTCCAATGAAATGGAGGGATACATTAGACCCCACCCTTTAGTCATCCATATATATGGTTCCACATGAAAACAAATCATTAAATACTTCATAATTAACCCATCTAAAGAAAAATGGGTTTCACAACATCTCCAAATGGTATCGATAAATTTGACCTAAAGATTATAAAGGGTCGATACCTTAAATTCAATCACCCTAAAAGTTTATTTCATATAAAAATTTATAAGGAGATTCATGATAGATAACTTCCAAGGATATGAATCCTTTATAGGTAAAGAGGAAAATTTATGTGAAACCAATAATAATTTTTTATAAAATTTTTCATCATTATCCTAAAAGATAAATTTACAGATCAGATTCAAAATTATTTTTTGAAAAGGTAAAGTGAGAGCACTTTAAAATTAATTACTTTTTAAAGGAATATTAACAAATTAAACCTTGAAAGTGAAATCAAAATTTCAAAAAGGTGATGTGAAAGAATTTATAAAACATTTACTTTAAAAAATAATGAATCATTGAAAATATTCTATGAAAAAGACATAAATATTTTAAAAAATTTATTTGAAACACTAAAAATGTTGTCTTTTTTTTAAACAATCAGTAATAATAATATATTTTTTAAATGAAATTATTTTTATAAAAATAAAAATTTGAGTGGATGATAATAAATTTTATTTTGAAAGGATGTTAAACCTTTTGAATACCTTAAAATTACTTTATTAAAAGACCAAATTATAAAATATGTAGTAAAAATTCCATTTTAAAAAATGATAAGGGAAATATGTTATTTACATGAGTAAACATGTATTTGGGTTTCAAGAGAAAAAATTAATTTTTTTTAATAATGAAAATTGAAATGATTGAAAAACCAACCTTAAAGAAGATGATTTTTTTTCATAAAAATGTTGTAATTTTATAAGACTTAATTATTAAATAAATCAAATTTGGGTTAAAAACATCATTTACCTATCGATAATAGAGAAAATATATTTCTAGATAGTATATAAGATAATTTATTTTATATTGAGGAATGTCACTAATAGAATAACATTTTAACTCAAACAATGAAATTTCAGTTAACCAAATACCATATATATGTCATAATTCACAAAGAAAGTGACATCTATAAAGGGTTTATGTGGTAGAAATATAAATCCCTATAAAAAATATAAATTACCACAATATACAATCCAATTTCATAATTCACCCATATTATGTGAAATATTTTCAGGAAGAAAAATATAACTTAATGAATAAGAATTGAATTTTTAAAATCACTTATGGTAATGGTAATATAAGAATAAGAAGGTTTATATGAAATTGAAATTAAATTATCTTTAAATAATATATATTAATTATAAAATAAATAATTAGGGTAGTTAATACACCATATAAAAGATTATATGGTGTGTAATATCAAACATCTCCCATGGATTTGAAAACAAGACAATGAAACCCTTACCTTGAATTCTTCTTAGTTGACTGCACGTTAATTTCATGTATAAAAGAAATTAAAATCATAATAACCTTTTTATAAACCCTATAAATGTCTATAATATCTTATAAAATTCATTTATAATTATTTCCTATGTGTATATTAGTTACTTATTATACATTATTAGCATCGTATGTGAGAAATCTTGATCATTCGAAAATAGTTTCATAATAGTGGTGTTGTTATTCATCATCCATAAAAATTTCATCACTACCAGAAAATATATGGTAAATTAATTGATTTATTATGGTATTTTATAAAGATATAATTTATATATTTGAAATTATGGGTTACTATACTTTATGATGAATTCAACGATGAGCTTCTTTCAAATATTCTGGATGAATGAATTATATATTTTTTAAATAATAACATAAAATTTAAATAAATATTACAAAACTAAATTGAACTCATTATTTCATATTTTACTTGAAATTAAATTACTATAGGTTACCATAATATAAAATTATATCATTTTTCAAGTGGGTTGTTAAACAAACCCAAATAAAATCATACAATAATTAATTAATGATTATGAAGTTATTATTTTTAATATCATTATAAATGAAACATAAAGATATTATTTAGTGTTTATTAGTGGCCTATGTATTAGTTGGTAATAATTACAAGAATAATATAACCTATACAATTTTATTACATAATATGAGGGAATAATTTGTATGCTCTTAAAATGATCTTCTTGACGTTTGAATTTTCCATGGTTGTTTATTTCTCATATTATTAATAGGGTTTCATATTTTTATTTCTAGAGCCATAAAAATTTACTAAAAAAATATTTATACATTTTAACCAATATCTGGACCATCCATGTAAAGCTATTATGAAAATAAAAAAAGTAAACTGATCATTCCATGGATGTGGTAGTCCACAAAAATACATGGATGATTATTTCATTTTTTATAGAACGTGAAAAGAGTAATATATTTTATGATTTTAAAAACTAAAATATTTTAAAATATTATATTCATATATTTAATTATCTTTTTTTACTGTCCTTGTATTAAATTGAAGTAAAATAAAGCACATTGTGTTGTAGAGGTGGTTTTCCAAACAACACATGAATGGTGGTTTCAATTTTCTTAATAGAAAAGGAAATGATGTTTAATTATAGTAAAATTATTATAATAGCATACCAGCATACTAATTATACTCATATTATAATTTTAATGTGGTGTAAATTAATTTTATTATGAATACGTGCACCAAATGAAATAAATTAAAAAGGATAAAATAGAAATTCGTCCACCACCTCTTGGATTATCTCCTTTGAAAAGGTGGTTAAACATTGGAAAAATGGAAATTTTATAATTTAAAAACCTATTTTAACTGGATATAAATTTTGAGGAGATTTTTTGGAGATGATTGGTCCAATGTAAGTGGGTTTTTGTTTGAAATAAAGTGAGGAGACGAGTTCCCCTTTTATAAGTGAAAAGGGACTCTATTTTTTATAGATACTCAAAACATTTTAATAAAGGAAAGTAAATCTCAAGGATAGTGGATCCAAATAATGAAATATTAGTGTATAGATTTTATAATTTCAATAAATTCCTCAACTGCACATTCCCAAACATGTTTAAAACATATTTGAATATATTAACTCTTATATTTTTACTTATTTTACGTTTTACTATAGTAACTACTTTTTAACTAAATAAATTATCCCTTATTCTTAAAATAAAATGGTTCATGTTATATACTTTGGTCCCAATAATTAATAATTTTAAATCCATTTTATTATATTAATTTTAATGATGTGATAAAAACTAATTTTAAAATATTAAATATATAATGTATTTAAAACATTTTTTTTGAAAAATATAACTTTAGTTATAAAATTTAATATATGGTTTTGTGAATTGAAACAAAAAAATTTAATATCATAAAGTGACTTATAAAATACATATTTGGTATTAGAAATTTTTTTCATGAATTTCTAATTCGTACTTTCATAGTAATAATTCTATTAAAGTCATTTTATTTATAAAAATGGTATTTCACACAATTCACCATAAAACCAATCTTTTTAGAGAAAATTTGAAAAACTAACCATAAGTTAATTTTTAAATATTTAATTAAAAAATTATGTTATTTTTATCAAATTTATTATATAATATATATATATATATATATATATATATATTTAAATTAAAATATAAAATAAAATGAAAAATGTTTTTTATAGAAACAGGAATTCTTAAACATCAAGAGTGTTTAATATTATTTCATATAAATTTATAAATAATTAAATATTGTAATTATATTTTAAAAATAAAATATTAAGTATTATAGAAAAATTTTAATTGTTATTAGTGTAATTTATTAATTTAATAAACTATACTACTTTTTAAATGGTTTTTCAAAATGTATACTTTTTTAAACATTTAAAGAAACATAATAATATGTAACTATTTTAATTGATTTTTATATTTTAATCTACTAATAATGTAACACCCCAGGTAAATAAAGAATATGAAATTTTTATATTTATCCATATTTGTGAATAAAATGTTAATATTAATTTAAAGGGAACGCTATGCTCGATTGCGTACCCAATACGCAACAATGAGTTTCTTGGAAATCTTACGTTGCACTCTAATAATAAAATAATATTATTTTAAATGGTAGTTAACGCCTAGACGTCGTAATGGTGGGAATGAACAGAACTAACTAAAAAATTATTATATATGTTTGTCAAATATTTTTACTTTTATCCAATAAATTTTAGAGGCTTAAAATGCGAAAGAATCCAATTTTAAGCGTAAATATTCTAATATTTTTTAAAAGGTCAATTTACCGCCTTTTGATGCAGAACCCTTTTTAAATATACGTGTTGACAATTTTATATGTTATATTGGACAAAATAAAATCCTTCTTTATAATCAGGATATAAAAAATTACTTTTTGTAGGTTTTTGTTATTTTTTTTTTGATAAAGTCCATTTTTAATGAATAAGTGAAAAATGTTGTATTTTAATTCAAAACCTCTTTTTAATCTAATTTATTTATATGATTAGACCATATTTTGAATTGGTTTTAAATTGAAATTAGAATATATTTTTACCATTTAATCCAATGGTGGTCATTGTAATTAATTTCACTTTGAAATTGGACTTAAACTAGTGTCCATATTTTAATAGATATTGTTTCTTAAAAACACGCTATTTGTTTTGACAGCGGGAATTAATTATTAAATTAATTAATGAAACTTATATGTTTTGAATTTTGTAAAATAGAAATAATTTTTTAATTAGGAATATCAAATATATCTTAGGGTAAATTTTTGGTATTTTTCTGAAAAATTTCAATTTTTGATGAATAGTGAAACCGCTAAGTGGTAGTTAAAAAACTGATTTTTCGTTTAAATGAAACTTTACCACTTCTGTGATTTGAACTTTAAAAATCCAACATACATGGTTGTCATTAGGATGTAAAATTTGGTTCAATGGGATTAAACAATTTTTTTTGGTGAATAGTAACTTTTAAGTTTTATTAATCGTGATTAAAGGTAATTAGTGTAATTTAAGGTAAAGATAATGTTATAATAAAATGAAATGACCTTGACACATGTCCTACCTTTATTGTATGATTCATGGCCGACCAAGACAATAGATGGGTCAACTTGGGGTCCCCATGGAGCCACTTTGGTAGGAAAATGACATTAATAACTTTTTATTTAAAGTTAAAATAAAAATGTCACAAACATGTATTGTTTTACTAAAACAATTTTTACATGGGGTTATACAAGTCATTTTTTTTTACTATAAATATTCATTAGAAATATAAAAAGATTTCCTACATCATGATAGTTTTTTTATAATTTATATACATTAAATTAATAAATTTATTTATGACACCATGATAATGTAGTGATTACCTCATTAATGAATGATTTAAATAAAATGAGAAGATAAGTTAAAATCTAAGCATTAAACTTGTCAAAAACTTATTGGATGGGTGTATTTCGAACCCTTATAACCTTAACCTAGAAATATATAATTGTGGGACCTTTCCTATACAAAAATTATTTTATAATAAAGTAACTTTTCAAGACATTCCAAGAGTTCCCCTCCTCCCTCTTATAGAAGGCCCCCACCTCTACCTCCTTACCCACACCTCTCAAGACTTTAGATCGGAAAAAATATGATCATTTTATCTCTCCAAATACCTCTATTCATCCTAAAATCCTTACCTTATGTAGAAAGCTCTTCAATAAACCCTTTTGGTTCAAACCAAGAGGAGTTACCCGATTTAAAGGTAATGTCTTCATTTGGGTTCTTTTGTTTTATTTTGCTTCTCCAACCCCCTAAAATATTTTTATCCCTTTATTTTGTAACAAAAACAGAATCTTAAATATACTAGGATGTTTTTATGTGAAGTATTTGAGCTAAAATTACACACACCTTCGTCTAATGGTTAAAGAACATACTGTTTCTATGGATGGTGAATTTCTGCCTCACGAAAGGATGATTGTTCAATATTCTTTTAACACCTTTCATGGTGACCATTAAGATGTCACTATATTTATATATGATATATATTATATTTATGTTTTACTTATGCTTCTGTATTTTTCATTTATGGAATTTCTTTATGGTTTCCATTATGGGTAAACACGATATCTTCATTTTAGGAAGTGCGAACTACCGCCCCCTCAAAGTGATTTGATTCGTTAATGCCATACGCGGGACGTATAAAGGATAGAGTTAATGATATTATATATGATATTATACTATAATTATAATATACCTTTATATAAATATGATTTAATTCCATTAAATATGAAATAGAAATGAAAGTAGCATTCATGCGTACATACGGCTTACCGTCTCCATGAACGGTGCATTTCATTTCTTACCTCTAAATGTTATGAAATATTATAAATGGATGTATATATTGGATATATATGATATATATGATATCTACATAATTAATATAATTCTGTATATAATGGATATTTTACCACATGAACGAATTGTAATTATAAGAAGTTTATTTTTGACTCAAGTACCAATGATCGACAAAACTACTATTATTAACTTAAATAACTACATAATGTTCATAAATGGAAATAAATGATATAAAATGAATAATTAACTTAAAAAATGTTCTTAACCAAGTATAAATTAACTCAAGTTTATTATTTAGGAGATTAAAGAATGATCGAGTCAAGTCGGACACGAGGTAAGGGATCCTACCTCTCTCTTTCTTTTTAAGTACTCTCCTTTATGTCATTTCTTTTATGCCCATCTTTCTTATGTTTGGGGATGTTCTTTTATATTCTTTAATTTTTATTTTCATATTATGAGAGACCATATTTGATATCAAAAATCCATTTTTTGGAAGTTTTAAGTGGCGTTTTTAGGTTGACGAGTTTTTGTAAGGGATTTTCATCTCACTTTTATTCCCGTGGGATTTATGCTACATTTTCCACAATTTACTTTGAGTGGTGCATGTACTGCCCATTATTCTACTCTTTATGTAATATAATTTCTTTTATGAGTATTTACATCAATGTTTTATAGTCTTTATTTCATGGGGTGTATGTTTCTAAAGTTACCCAAGTCGGGAAGGGAACCTTTCACCCTCCTCTTTTTAAAAGACTTCTTTTGTAAGGTCGTTTAATTTACTTCTTATTATGTTGGGATATGTTCTTATATATTCTTATTGATGTAAAATTTATTTCCAAGTGATGATATACCCTTTTTGTCTCATCAAATCGTTTTCTAAATTTTAAAGTGACACCGTTAGGCTATCGAATTTTTACAAGGGAACTTCTAAACCCAATTTCGATTTCTTTGGGTTCAACTTGTAGTTATTGAATATGTCATCCTATGAATATGTGTGAATGAAATATGGTTTTTTTAAACTTAATATCCACTTATATTGGGTGTATTTATATTTTTCACACATAATTAGGAGATTTATTTATCCTTAATTTAAGGATACCTTCTTTATAAGGGATTTCATCTCATTTTACACTTCTATTGAGACTTCATTGTTGTTATGAACCAATTCACTCTTATATAGTGTATATACTGTCCTTTGGAATATTATATCATGAATACCTTTATTCTCATGATATTATAAATTTCTGATTAAATTTTATTCCTCAATTATTTGTATTCAAGTGTCTCTCATTTTGTTAAAAACTCTTTCACTAAAATATCATTTTAAATGTTTTAATGATTTATTCATATAAATATTTCTCATTAATATCCATGTTTTCAAAATGGTTTTTAAGGATTTATGTATATGGATATTAATTGTTTAAAATTTTAAAATATTCAAAGTGGTATAGTACTTCATCTCAATCTCCTTTCATTGAGGAATATTTTGTTTTATACACAACTTTATTTTATACGGTGTATAAACCCCGTTGACTCTTACCTTTATTAAAAAGGAATATTTTTATACGAATCATTTTACTAAAGGACAAAAGGGAATGTTTTTGTCGTACATATGTGGCGACAACAACTTCTCCACCGTCGTGACCATTATTTGAGTTTTGGCTTCCTCTACAAGCCATAACTTCTTTTTAAATGAAAAATAAATACCATGTTTTACTTTTCTTTTATTTTGGAATTGAAAATGGTTTTGATAATTTTTTTATTATATAAATGTGTTATTGATATATTATGATTGAAATGTGGAAATTTTATGTGTCTTTTATGTATATTTTATGTGATACGATTATGTTATGGTTCTTGGGAATTTTTTATGAAGATGGGTGGTTCTGTGATAAACTAAGGGTGGGTGAGCCCGATATAGATCTCCAATGCATTTGGTAACGTGAAGGGGTTAAAAGCTAAGGTTTCTCCAAAAATATTTATGGAATACACTGTGGTGGGTATTCCAAACGTAACCGTGAGGGTTACTCCCTATGTAAGAATGTTATAAATGCCTCAAGTTACCTTTACGTGTTATGATTTCTATGAGTTATTCCAAAATCTTATGATTTAATGAGGTATGTTAAAGTGCTTATGTTTTATGAGTAATGTATGATTTCATTGATTCTTATGTATACATAGACTAATGTTTTCTCTCCGTATTGTTATAACCCTTACTAAGCTTTTGATGCTCATCACATGTTTTTTTGAAATGTTTTCACAGGACATAAAGTAGAATAGGGTCAAGGATGGTATCAAGGAAATGTTATGCTGTCTAAAACAAGGAACTAGACATGACCCTTTTGTTCAATAGTTTTTATTTTGTGAAAAAATGGAAACTGAGTAGATGTGCCTACTTTGTAATATTTGAGATGTTATAGTTATGTCCTAATTCTCTAAAACTCTAAACCTAAAAATATCCTAAATGTGAATTATTTATTTAATTCATGATTATGTAAGGTTTTAAGGTCGGGTTCTTATAGTTGGTATCAGAGGTAGGTTTAGGTAACTTTAGTGGTTAGAGTGTTGTTTAAGGATAAGTGACAGGTTGTGTATGACCACAATGGTTATTATATTAGATAGAGTCATTGTTATTTATGAAAGTTGAAATGAGTTTGAGATAACTAGGATAATTATATCTTAGTGTTTATATTCCTCTTTAGTATATGATGATTTTGTTTATATACTCACACTGACCTTTTTTGTTTTAGTAAATGGATGGATCTAGTAGGCACCAAAGTGAAAATGGGTTTAAAGGAAACTGTGGTGGTTCTCTAATTGAGAGACTGGATGAAATGGGAGATTCAATGAGAAATGTCATGGTTATTCTAAACCAACTATCAGTAGTCATGGTCAACCACTTGAACCTTGGTGAGTTCTCTAATGCATCATGTATGATAGAACCAACTCGATGTGGAGGTTCAGGTAATAATTATACAGGTAACCATTATGGTTTATATGATCCTTACTTTTGAGGTAATTATTGGTTACTATATGATGGAAGATGAAAGGAATGAGGTAAAAGTGAGGTTAAATTATGTTATGGTTATTTTTGAAGATTTTATCTCTTTTTGGGGAATGTTATAAGAATAATGTAGTTTTGGAAAAAGGACAACATGCAGACTGTGTGACAACCCGTCGCGTCAGATGAAGCTACGAGAATCGAACCCACAACCAAAATGTGACCGGTATTTATCGCCTACCACTGGACTACTTGAAGTCCCTGGTTAGTTTGAATAATTATTTTTATTTATATGATCTTATGAATCTAGAATAAGTTGATTTTGGGTTATCTATGGAAATTATTAACCTAACATGTAGGATATGTGATTAGGTTAATTACTTTTCAGTATGAGACTTTAAGAGTAACTGATGATTGTAGATAAATGTTAAGGTTTATCTTGGAAGTCTATGTGATTAAATCCTTCTGAGATTTAGGTTTCAATATTAGTTTTGATTACTTTGATGAATTTTATGGATAGATGTTTATTGAATGGTCTTTGTTGAACTTTGGGTATTGTTTGAAAAAATTTGGAGATTAAGAATAGATTTTTGTTATAAAGTATTATCCTTTTTGGGTATTATCTGATCTTGTACTAACCTTTTTGGTTTTGGTTTTGGTTTTGGTCCAAATACATGGGATGTATATAGTTATCTTTTGTGGATTAGGCTATTCTCTATAAGTTTATTATAATGCTCTTAATGTGAACATGTTATCTTAAATACTCGTCTTTTGGAGAAAATATGAGTTTGTGCAAGAAATCTAGCAAAAGCTGAAAGTCAATATGAAAAGTAAGTATGTTTACCTATGTTTTAGTTAAGCACATAAATAAATTCCTCAATTAAAAGTAATTTAAAACAAAAAATTTGTCTGTTAACTTTTCCTACTGGGGAATCAAACACCGTTTAACCCATCACAAGTTTGTGATTTTCTAGTGGTTAACCTTCTCCTAAACATGTTTTCTATCACTCTCCATCAGAACATGACCCTTTGTTTTATTCTTCCATATCAATGTTTCCCTAGAATCCTTGTATGGGTTAACTCGTGTGACCTTTGTACTTCGCTTTCTTTATTTTAAAGTGATAGTTTTACCTACTCTTGTTCCGATGTGGGACTTTCAATGAAGTTTCCGAGACCAATTTTAAAATTGCGAGGACTCAATTCCCAAAAGGGGGGAAGGATGTAACACCCCAGGTAAATAAAGAATATTACATTTTTATATTTATCCATATTTGTGAATAAAATGTTAATATTAATTTAAAGGGAACTCTATGCTCGATGGCATCCCAATACGCAACAATGAGTTTCTTAGAAATCTTACGTTGCACACTAATAATAAAATAATATTATTTTAAATTGTAGTTAATGTATAGCCGTTGTAATGGCGGGAATGAACAGAAAAAAATACAAAATGATTATATATATTTTTCAAATATTTTTAATTTTATCCAATAAATGTTAGAGGCTTAAAATGCGAATGAATCCAATTTTAAGCGTAAATATTTGAATATTCTTTAAAAGGTCAATTAACCGCCTTTTGATGGAGAACCCTTTTTAAATCAACTTGTTCACAATTTTATATGTTATATTGGACCAAATACAATCCTTCTTTAGAATTGGGATTTCAAAATTCACATTGTGTAGGTTTTTGTTATTTTTTTGATAAAGTCTATTTTTAATGAATAAGTGAAAAATGTTGTTTTTTAATTCAAAACCTATTTTTAATCTAATTTATTTATATGATTAGATCATCTTTTGAATTGGTTTTAAAGTGCAATTATAATATATTTTTACCATTTAATCTAATGGTGTTCATTGGAATTAATTTCACTTTGAAATTGGACTTAAACTAGTGTCCATCTTTTAATAGATATTGTTTCGTAAAAACACGCTATTTGTTTTGACAGTAGGAATTAATTATTAAATTAATTAGTTCAACTTATATGTTTTGAATATTGTAAAATAGAAATCATTTTTGAATTCGGAATATCAAATATATCTTAGGGTGAAAAACTTCAATTTTTGATGAATAGTGAAACCACTAAGTGGTAGTTAAAAAACTGATTTTTCGTTTAAATGAAACTTTACCACTTCTGTGATTTAAATTTCAAAAATAAGACATACATGTTTGTCATTAGGATGTAAAATTTTGTTCAATGGTATTAAAATAATTTTTTTTTGTGAATAGTAACTTTTAAGTTTTATTAATCACGATTAAAGGTAATTAGTGTAATTTAAGGTAAAGATAATGTTATAATAATATAAAATGACTTTGAAACATGTCATACCCTTATTGGATGAGTCATGGACGACCAAAAAAATCCATGGTTCAAATTGGGGACCCCCTGGAGCCACTTTAGTAGGAAAATGACATTAATAACTTTTTATTTAAAGTTAAAATAAAAATGTCACAAACATGTATTGTTTTACTAAAACAATTTTTTACATGGGGTTATACAAGTAATATTTTTTACTATAAATATTAATTAGAAAGCTAAAAAATTTTCATACATCATGATATATTTTTTATAATTTTTAGACATTAAATAAATAAATTTATTAATGACACCATGATGATGCAGTGATTACCTCATTAATGACCGATTTAAATAAAATGAGAAGATAAGGTAAAATATAAGACTTACACTTGTCAAAAACCTATTGTATGGGTGTATTTAGAACCCTTATCACCTTACCCACGAAATATATAATTGTGGGACCTTTAATATCTGAAAATTGTTATAATAAAGTAACTTTTCAAGACATTCCAAGAGTACCCCTCCTCCCTCTTATAAAAGGCCCCCACCTCTACCTCTTTACCCACACCTCTCAAGACATTGGATCAGCCAAAATATGCTCATTTTATCTCTCCAAATCCCTCTTTTCATCCTAGCAGCCTTACCTTGGGCATAAATCTCTTCAAGAAACCATTTTAGTTCAAACCAAGAGGAGTTACCTGATTTAAAGGCAATGTCTTCACTTGTGTTCTTTTGTTTTATTTTTCTTCTCAAGCCCCATAAACTCTTTTTATACATTTATTTTGTAATAAAAAAAGTATCTTAAATATACTAGGATGTTTTTATGTGATGGATTTGAGCTACACTTACACACACATTCGTCTAATGGTTAAAGAACATATTGTTTCTGTGGATGGTGAATTTCTGCCTCACAAAACGATTATTGTTCAATCTTCTTTTAACACCTTTCATGGTGGCCATTAAGATGTAAATATATTTATATATGATATATATTATGTTTATTTTTTCCTTATGCTTATGTATTTTTCATTTATGGCATACCTTTATGGTTTCCATTATGGGTAAACGCGATATCTTCATTTTAGGAAGTGTGAACTACCGCCCCCACAAAGTGATTTGATTCGTTAATGCCATATGTGGGAGGTATAAAGGATGTAGTTAATGATATTATATATGATATTATACTGTAATTATAATATACCTCTATATAATTATTATTTAATTCCATTAAATATGAAATAGAAATGAAAGTAGCGTTCATGCGTACATACGGCTTACCGTCTCCATGAACGGTGCATTTCATTTCTTACCTCTAAATGTTATGTAATATTATAAATGCATGTATATACTGGATATATATGATATATATGATATCTAAATCATGTATATAATTCTGTATATAATGTATATTTTATAACATGAACAACTTTTAATTATAAGAAGTTTATTTTTGACTCAAGTACCAATGATCGACAAAAGGACCGTTATTAACTTAAATAATTACATAATGTTAATACAATGGTAATAAATGATATAAAAGGAATAATGAACTTAAAAAAGGTTCTTAACCAAGTATAAATTAACTATAGTTTATTATTTAGGAGATTAAAGAATGACTGAGTCAAGTCTTACACGAGGTAGGGATCCTACCTCTCTCTTTCTTTTTCAGTACTCTCTTTTATGCCATTTCTTTTAAGCCCATATTTCTTATGTCTGGGGATATTACTTTATATTATGTAATTTTTATGTTAATATTATTAGAGACCCTATTTTATCTCATAAATCCATTTTTTGGAAGTTTTATTTGGCGTCGTTAGGCTGGCGAGTTTTCTTAAGGGATTTTTCATCTCACTTTTATTCTCGTGGGATTTATGCTACATTTGCCACCATTTACTTTGAGTGGTGTATGTACTGAAAATTATTCTACTCTTTGTGTAATATAATTTCTTTTATGATTATTTACATCAATTTTTTATAGTCCTTCATTCATCGGGTGTACGTTTCGAAAGTTACCCAAGTCGGTAAGGGAACCTTTCACCCACCTCTTTTTAAAAGACTTCTTTTGTAAGGTCTTTTAATTTACTTATTATTATGTTGGGATATGTTCTTGTATATACTTATTGATGTAAAATTTATTTCAAAGTGATGAGATAAACTTTTTGTCTCATCAACTCGTTTTCTAAATTTTAAAGTGACGCCGTTAGGCTGTCGAATGTTTACAAGGGAACTTCTTAACCCAATTTCTATTTCTTTGGGTTCAACTTGTAGTTATTGAATATGTCATCCTATGAATATGTATGAATGAAATCTGGTTTGTTTACACTTAATATCCACTTATATTGGGTGTATTTATATTTGTTACACATAATTATGAGATTGATTTATCCTTAATTTAAAGATACTTTCGTTATAAGGGATTTCATCTCATTTTACATTTCTATTGAGACTTCATTGTTGTTATGCATCAATTCACTCTTATATGGTGTATATAATGTACTTTGGAATATTATATCATGAATCCCTTTATTCTCATGATATAATAAAGTTATGATTAAATGTTATTCCTCAATTATTTTTATTCAAGTGTCTCTCATTTTGTTAAAAACTATTTAACTAAAATATCGTTTTAAATATTTTAATGATTTATTCTTATAAATATTTCTTATTAATAGCCATGTTTTCAAAATGGGTTTTAAGGATTTATTTATATGGATATTAATGGTTTAAAATGTTAAAATCCTCAAAGTGGTATAGGACTTTGTCTCAATATCCTTTCATTGAGGCACATTTTGTTTTATACACAACTTTCTTTTATACGGTGTATAAACCCCTTTGACCCGTACATTTATTCAAAATGAATCTTTTTATATGAAGCGTTTTACTAAATGAAAAAAAGGAATGTTTTTGTCTTACGTATGTGGTGACAATGACTTCTCTGCCGTCGTGACCATTATTTGAGTTTCGGCTTCCTCTACAAGCCATAACTTTTTTTAAATAAAAAATAAATACCATGTTTTACTTTTCTTTTATTTTGATATTGAAAATGGTTTTGATAATTCTTTTATTATATCAATGTGTTATTTATATCTTGTGATTGAAATGTGTAAATGTTATGTTTCCTTTATGCATGTTTTATGTGATAAAATTATGTTATGGTTCTTGGGCATTGTTTATGAAGACATGTGGTTCTATGATAAACTAAGGGCGGGTGAGCCCGATATAGATCTCCAATGCATTAGGTAACGCGAAGGGGTTAAACTCTAAGGTTTCTCCAAATATATTTAGGGAATACACTATGGTGGGTATTCCAAACATAACCATGAGGGTTACTCCCTACTTAAGAATGTTATGAATGCCTCAAGTTACCTTTACGTCTTAATATTTCTATGAGTTATTCCTAAATCTTATGATTTAATGAGGTATGTTAAAGTGATTATGTTTTATGAGTAAATTATGATATCATTGATTTTTATGTATACATGGACTAATGTTTTCTCTCTATATTATTGTAAAACTTACTGAGCTTTTTATGCTCATCCCATGTTTTTTTTAAATGTATTTTACAAGATATAAAGTGGAATAAGGTCAAGGATGGTATAAAGTAAATGTTATGCTGTCTAAAACAGAGAACTAGACATTAATCTTTTGTTCAAGAGTTTTTATTTTGTGAAAAAATGGAAACTGAGTAGATGTGCCTACTTTGTAATATTTGAGGTGTAATAGTTATGTCCTAATTCTCTAAAACTCTAAACCTGAAAAGATCCTCAATGTGAATTATTCATTTAATTCATGATAATGTGAGGTTTTAAGGCTGGGTCCTAATAAATAATTATATTATTTATTTAATTTTAATATGTATATATTCATTTTAGTTGGGTTTTGTATTTGTTTCATGTTACACATGACAAGATCTATTGATGATAATATTAATTTAAATAATATAAAATATTGGGTTGTTACATTTTACCCCATAAATAAATTATATGCACATAATATTTATTATCACTTACTAATGAAATTAGGTGAGTTTATTCTAAATATATTCATAATTTGTGATATAATTTATAATATGACTTCTACCATACTCACATAGGCTATACAAGATACTAATCATTCCTAAATAAACATAAATAATTCATACATTCATGTGCCCTGGTATGTATATAACCTTATCATATATTCTCCATAACATAACATTCCCAAAACCATTTTAATATTATATAAATTTAAACTTAATGAAACTATATATTTTTATAAAATCTAACTCTACTTGTAACCATAAATTGGTATTAACCACTAGTTCGAAATGTTACGTACTAGTCAATATGCATCATAATCCAAAAAATGATATAAAATTCATTTAAAATATCATGGGAAACTTTTTCATTAAATAAATAATCAATTTAATGTCCATCAACACAATATAACTCACTTCTCATAAAATAAAACAATACTTTATTACCATAACATTAAACATATATTAAACCTATGAGTTATCTATACATCAATAACGTGTTATTCAATATTTATCCCTAGAATATAAAAATATGATAAAATAAATTTTAATGTTTATTAAAACCATTAAATATATGTTCCTAAATATTTAAATAGGAACTAATGTAAAACAATCCTTATATGGTTCACATAATATTAATATATTTTATAATATAGAAAAATATCATCGATAAATATCACTTAGTAATGAAAATATATAAGAGTATATGAATTTAATTTCTATTAATATGTAAAAATAACTACCTTATGTAAGCCTAGTAAACTCACATCATATATCGTAATATGAATGTACTAAGATTATAAATAATTTAAGTATGCTCCCTTATTTATTTATAATTAATATTGGATTATACATTCCATTATCAGCATCATTTTTGTGATACAAATTCAAACAAATAATAGAACCCAAAATGGTTATCAATAAAATCAGATTAAATGTTGATAAGATTTTGAAAAATAAATCCTAAGATGTCCTATCTAATGAAACATTCATTTAAACCATTCACACTTTCAGTTAAAACTATAACTCCAAAAATTTAACCTATTTTTTTAATGGTCATAATACTATTTTGTTCTTTAATTTACCACAAATATTTTCTCAAATACTTGATAAAGGTTCAAAAAAAGTGAACCATCAATTAATATCCCATGTGAGTGTTTGTATAGGTGTGAAGTCTTAATCACACTTATAATGAACTTGAGTAAAGATTACAATGATACTTAACTGTCCTCTTTTAGGGTGATTACCCCTAGTTACATTTTTTCAGAACTGTATCCACATTATAGTATTAATATTGGTACATAATTTATAGGATAACCACAAAATCACAACTTTTCTAAAATTTTAGGATTTTATTATAATATCTTTGAGCCCACACTCTCATATCTAGTGCTAAAAACATAATGTTTATATTTATTTACTTGATTCTGATAAATGTGACTCTACTTAAACCATCTATAATGTACATAAAAATGAAATATTGGATCACATTTCTACATAAATACCTTTTAGGTTTAGAGTTTTAGAGAATTAAGAGAAAATATTACATAACATTACCCATGTCTTAAAATGATCATTTTCTCCATATACATAGCTTTTCTTATTCAACAATATGTCTTAAATATCTCAAAAAATTTCTTTAAACATGAAACCTATTTAGGAATATTTAATTCATCATCATCATTCATAACATAGAGAAAAGGAAAATATAAGAAGGGTTGAGCCCAAATTCTCTGTAAGGGTAAATATAAATATTAAAAATTAAATTTAATTAGTATTCATATGATGATAATATGAGATTTATGACATAATCAAAGTGAATAAGAATAATATAAGAGAAATCTTACCTATCAGAACAAGGATCATAAAAAATAAGTCAAGGAATAATATCTTATAATAAAGAAAGAGTTATATAAGTCAACATTAATGAGCCATGTGAAAACAATACATAATAAAATAAACCATTAGAACATGATGTTATAATAATGAAAATAATATATGTAAGAAGAAACATAATTTTCATATCACTCTTAAAATAAATATTACAAATGGAATAACCTACTCATTAGATTAAAGTAATCTCTTAATGGAAACCAATAACTAGTTAACTACATCCTTTTACCAAGTAAATTATAGATTTATATCAGGAATAACCATCATCATGTGCTATATCTATCTCACCCATCATCATAAACTATTTAAATGATCCATAAAATAATCATAACACATGAATTATTTTATTTTTCAACATAAAAATAACCATTTTTCTTTCAAATCTTGGGTTTCCCATGTAATAGAGAAGGGTTCCATGAAAATATATTTGAAATAATAATAATATATATAGATAAAGAATAAGTATGGGATAATTATAAAATATCCTTGTTGGAACATAAGTAATATCATGTTTTTTTTGTAATTAGTGAATAAAAATACCATTAAAATACCATTAAAATCATTCATAATAAAAATACCATTTTTACATTAAAAATCACCATTTGAAACTAAAAATTCACCAAATACCATGTAAAACATTTCATTGAAAATTATCTTGGAAACTTATAATGTTATTTTCAATGAAAATAATGGTTATGATTATAATAGAATATTTTTAAGTCCTAAATGTTAAAAATAATATTTATTGTCAAAGTTTTCTAAGGGGATTCAAAAGTGAACCATCCAAAAAAAAATTATAAATTTACTTTTAACAAATTTTAAATGAAGATAAGTGATCATGTAAAATATATTTATGAAATAATTTATATTTATAAAATAACATTCTTGAAAGCATTATTGAAAACAAATATTTGGAAAATAAATATTCCCTATCTCAAAGAAGATAGTTTATGAGTGTCACTTATAGAAAACTTTCATGTTGTTTGTTTATTCGAGAATGGAGAAAGTGGAAAATAATCATGTAAACTAAATTCATAAGTATAGATTAATAAAATATATGTGTTTAAATAAAATAAGAGTATATTATCACTCCCAAAATAACTTTTAATGTTGACAATTCAGAAATAAGATGATATCGTGTGATAAAATCCTTATAGTTTTGGTATCTTTTGAATATTAATCATGTGAATGAAATGGATTAAAAAAACATTAAATGACAGGAAAATAATTATACACATGATATAACATTTCAAGGTGAATTATATTCACATCATAAAATAACATATGTGCATAATATAAACATATGTTCCAAATATGGGAAATTTGAGATGAATAAACCTTATAATGACTATATCATTTAATTACGAATTATTAAATAGAGTGATTTTGTTTAAAAAATGGTAATACAACTAAAAAATTGGAAATAAAGAATATATAAAAGATTTTATTTTTATACATAATACTGAAATAATATAATCAATAAAGAAGTGATATAACCCAATGAAAGGAATTTGAGTTAAGAAACTTGTTTCTGCTTTGGTAACTTTCGAATGAGACCCTCTAATAATAATTAACATGAATTGTAACTTGAAATACCATGAATAATGAGGAAGTCCTGATATAACATGTAAAAATATATTATATAAACCATATAAATTAAATTAAGTTTATAACATTAAAACATGCTTCAATGAAGTGAAATTGAGATAAAATCCATTAGCCTGAGTCCAGGCATACTATGCATGTCATTTAACCCATATATAATAAAAATTTATTGATTATATTATTAATTTTAATAATATTTTAAATTATTATTAATTTATCATTAAAATATATGTTTAATTTATTATAATGGCATATTTAATTACTTAATCAATTATGTCCCCATTGTGTGTTTTGAGGAAGTTCAGTTCACAATTTTAAAACAACTTTAGTATGTTAACTATGATCAAAGTGGTCATTGTTAAATTTTATCTAAAATAATAATAATTAAATAATTAAGATTTTGTAAAATTAGGTTTACTTTTAAAACCAAAAATGAAATATGTTTATGAAAAATGAATTACATTTCAATCATGGAGAATGTAAGTCATTAGTACGAATGAATAACATTTCCATTTTTCATTGAACATGAGGGAAAGAAGGTAAGAACCATTTGTTCTTTCTAGAATTATGATTATATCAAAAATATCATATTATCTCTTTAATTAAATTTATATATACCATCCATGTGATACAAAGATGAAAAACAATTCACATCACTTCGTGTAAGAGGTAATCCACATGTACATACAAACAATGTTTTCAATTTTTAATTGATCAAGTGGATACAAAATCAATGATATATTATATTTTAAGAATTACAACTATGTCATGAATATATATATATATATATAAATACATTAAATCCAAAATTATAACCATCCACAAGATGCGGTGATTGAAAATTAATTACATCAGTTTTTGATGTGGTAGTCCACTGTACACATGAACAATGGTTTAGTTTCTCATTTGACAAAATAGGAGATAGAGAAATGTTAAGAAATTAAAATTATAAAATATTTTTATATTTAAGATACTAATGATATTTTTTCATCTAGTTTAAATAAGATTTTAAGGATTTATAAGAAGAAATAAAACAAAATCATCCGGTTAAAAGTTATATATCTTCTTTGAACAACCGCTATTTCATTACACCTTAAGAGCTATATGGGTGGTATTCTTCAAAAAATAAGGCATCTATAAAATTTGTAAGTATTTTGGAAATGGATACAAGATAGGATTTTCCAAACCAAAATTATCTTATAGTGTGGAAAAAAGATGAGACGGGTGCCCTTTTATATGTGAGGGGAGGGAAACTTTTAGAAATACATGAAACATTATAATATGATATGTTTCTAAAATTTTTTAAATGGTTTTAAAATGACATCGATATAATGATAAAGAATATATGGTTTTGATATAATCATCCAATAAATCTTTTCTAGGTTTAAATATCATTTTAAACATTATGATTTGGATTAATCCTTATGTTAACCTTTTTTAACCTTAACTATTGTAACAAAATTTTCAATATAAACAGGTTATAAATTTACATCTAAGTTTAAAATTTGTTCATAAATTTCTATGTGATGATAATTATGACCATTTATCATCCTAATTTTCTTATTTTAATATTTTTAGTATTTTAAAATAATTTAATAGCATATTTTTGACTTAAAATAATTTTAATGTAATTTTTAGATCAATTAACATAATTAATCTTTGAAAAAATGATAGAAATGTAATAATAATATAATAAACTTCACCATAAATAATAAATTATTATTAACTATAAAATTTATGTGATACTATAACAATACAAAACAATGTTACATTTTAATTTTTTTAAAATTATTTACATAAGCTTTTCACTACTACAAAAGTACTATGACGATGATGTGTAATAATTTAAGGTAATTATTTCATCACTAATTTTTTTTATAAAAATTAATCATAAAAATTATTTAATTAATCTAAAATTAACCTTAAAACTTTGTTTATACTTATTTTTATTCATATGTGATCATATAATTTAAATTTATAAAAAAGAGAGTAACATATTTTATTTTTATTTATACAAAATAATATATGTCTTTCTTCATATAAAAAATGATAAAATAAAATAAATTAGAATATTGGATAGTTATGGTTTAACTCCATGTATACTATAGATTAATGGAAATTTTTAGGGTCATTTTATGTCCTTGTCATATTTGTATCCTTAATTATCAGATTCACCTTTATCGAGGTGAGAAATATTTACTATGATTACTATTAATAATGATAAAAAAAGTAAATAATTATAAAAAAATTTGAACGTACAAGTTCCAAAATTGTATCCATTTTATAAAATTAAATTCATATCAATGGAAGAATTTAATGTAAAATGATACCAATTAATCATGATGAAAAACTTTTTTTAGAATAATGTCCATTTTAATATAAATTGTTTTATACCAAAATAAAGTACAATGTTAATTGACATAATATTTATTGGATTATCTTTAATAAAACAGAATAAAGGTAATTTTTATACTAATAAAAAAATATAATTAAACCTTTTATATAATTTAAATAAAAAGATTTATTTTTAATAAAAATTAATATATTTAATGATACATTGAAAAATAAATCTTTTAAGAAAATTTTAAAAAATTATTACTGAGATAATTTTTACATAATGTTTTAAAAAACGAAGTTAATTTTTTCTTATTAAAATTATATAATTTTAAAATCAAAATTTTATATACAACAATATAATGCATGAAACCCCAATTGGGCTAGAAATAAAGCCTTTTGCTTTTGAATAAGAAAATATGTAATATTTTTAATGAATATAACTCTATAAAATAAAATGGATAAAAATGATTTATCTTAAAATCATATAGGTTGTTATAGTTATCATATACATAGTATTATGCATAGGGGTTTCTTTAATTATCTCTAATCTAATTCCTAAAATGAACTAAATTAGTAAAAAAAACTACTAAACCCTCCCCTTATACTGACTATAGCTACCTAAGAAAAATAAGCACATTTTATTCATAATTTCACAAGAATAACAAATCCTTCTCAAAAGTAGTTTAACAA
This sequence comes from Viscum album, assembly GCA_963277665.1. Classification (NCBI taxonomy): domain Eukaryota; kingdom Viridiplantae; phylum Streptophyta; class Magnoliopsida; order Santalales; family Viscaceae; genus Viscum; species Viscum album. The sequence continues at coordinate 1,214,117,087 of OY728143.1, forward strand.
GATAAATAAATTAATGCTTAATATATATGGATACTATCCACACAAATAACTGTTTTTACAACACTTATCAATATTTATTCATAACCAATTAACTCTAAACCACCTTCTAAATATATCACATGTAATACCCATCTTTGTAACATTGGGAAAGAAGTCATAAGAAAGGGGTGATCTCAAATTCCCCACAATTCTTAACACATGTGATAAAAATTGAATATATTTAGTGATTATAAGATGATCAGGTGGGTATAATCAAGATACATATGAAACATACATCTAATAAATAATATATAATAAATAATGGCATAAATCATGGATTAACAAAGTACGTGAATCAAAAGTGTGTGGAAACATGAGTTAATAAACATGACCAATGAGAGTATAACCTAATAATGTGAATTAGAATAAAATTCTGACATCTTTTAATTGTGGCACAAATATAAGCATAAATATCATATGTTCATGGTCACCAACCAAGATATTCATCACATTATAGGATTGGGTTAACCATCCGGTTAGTTTCTTAGCCCGGGGATAATCTTACCATATAAAATTTGGAATGGGATAAAAACTCACATATACCCTATTGGCCTAGAGAAATACCTGTGATTTTCCTGTTTTTATTGGGATAAATCATCATGTTTACTATTTATATTGGTACAAATACTCTTATGTTCACTTTTTCTTGGGATAAGTCTTCTTATGTACACTCTTTTTGGATAAATCCTCATATATACCATTTTGAGCTCATAAGATATAAAAATTAAGAATTTATTTGTGGGATATATAGTAAAACAACCATATAACATCCATATATATGGTGCCAATTTACCTAGAATTTTATTAAACACATCATAAATAACCTATAGAAAGAAAAATGGGTTTCACAAAATTTACACATGTTATCACCAAAATTGACCATAATAATGTATATGATTTATACACTAAATTAAATAAACACAAAATATAATTTCATAAGAACAATTTATTCTTTAGAAATAACTTTAAAGGATAACAAGATGATAAATATAGAGATGAAAATTGACGTGGAACCATTAAAGAGGCTTTATAAAACGTTGTTATCATTATCGTAAAAGTTGAAGTTAAGGATCATATTAAAATGTCAATTTTGAAAGGGATATATTTTTTTTGTAAAACCTTTACTTTTAAAAAATATATTACATAATGGAACGTAAAAAATTAAATCAAAATTCAAAAAATATGACGTGAAAATTTTCTAAAACATTTAATTTTATAAAAAAATAATCTTTAAAGGAGCCTTGTAAAAGGCATAAATGATTTAGAAAGGATATGTGAACACATTGTAAAATTTTAATTTTTTTAAATTTAACTTAAATAATATATCTATTAAATAATATAAAGGTTATCAATAATAAATTTTGAGTGGAATATAATACATATGATTATTAAAGGATGAAAAACCTTTTGAATTTTTTGAAATTCCATTGTTGAAGAACCACACCATAAAATAGGTAGTAAACCATCCATTTTGATATATGAAGAGGGAAATATTAAATTTTTATGCACAAAATTATATTTCTATTTTAAAATAATAAAGTAAAAAACATTTTTGGGAATAAAGAACATGTAAATTGATGGAAAACCATATTTAATGGAGATGATGTTTTTTTAAATGATACAATTTTATGAGAAATAAATTCATTAATAAATAATCTATGAGATAAAAATATCATTTTACAGAGATTAAGAAAATAAAAAATATTATTAAATAATAAATATAAGTGTTTATAAAACATATAATAATGATGCTCAAGTAATAACTACTTAACTTGAAAAAGGAAATTTGAGTTAACCAAATCCCTTACGGGTGCCATAATTCATGAAGAACTGAAAATTTATAATGAGGTTATGTGGTATAAATTTAAAAAAATATAAAAAAATTAAAACATAGTAAAATTATAGGGTGTAATATTCCCAAATTATATGAATTAACTTTAATAAGAACAATCTTATTTCAACGAGAGATAATTGAGTTTCAAAAATCCCTTACGGTAATGGTAATTTAAGAATTAGTGGGATACCATGAAATTGATGTTCATGTTTCGTGAAATGAGATATATTAATTATATTTAAATTTAATTGTCCAGTGAATAAACCATACAAAAAAAATTATGGTGTGTAATATTAAACATGTCTCATTGATTTGAAAAAGAGACAAAGAAACCCTTACCTTGAATTCTACATAGTTGATCACACTCTAACCTAATGTATAACAAAATAACCATATTAATATCAAATTTAGGTACCTTATTCCTATCAATAACCTCATATAAACTTAATTTATTATTATTCCATAGAGAAACACACACATAAAAACACACACACACACAGATATATATATATATTACTTTTTTATTCTCTATTTTCAATATCATGTGTGAGTAATCTTGATCATTTTGAACAAGTTTCTCAATAACATTATTGTTCATATTTATTCTCAATAATCTCATTAATAATAGATAATATAATGGAAAATAATTCATTTCTTATGATATTTTATAAATTTATAATTTAATTCTATTGGAGTTTTGGTTATGATCTGTAATAATGAATTATGGGATTAGCTTTTTCTGATGATTCTTAGTGAAGAAGGGTGTTTTATTAAATAATTAGTTAAATTTTTTGAAGTTAATTTTAGAGAACCAAAAAATAATTATTTACATATTTATATTATACATTACTAGAAATTAAAATCCCATAGTTTGTGGTAACAACCCCATAATCCTACATGAAAAATGGGGGTTCAAAAACCATTAGGTGCAGGTACTGTAGCAGTACTGTAGCGGTAGTGTAGTGGTGGTGGTAATGTTGAACAACGTGTACTATAGCAGCATCAAGGTACTATAGCGGCGGTAGGGTACTGTAGCAGCGACGAGTACTATAGCAGCCGAGTTACTATTCACAGAATGGGCTTTAAGCCAAAAATTTGGGCCTATGGGCTATATAATGGGTTATATGCCCACTGGGCCTTCAAGATATGTAATGAGTCTCCCTATACCCTGTTAAAATAGGTCTTTGATTTTCATTAATAATAAAATTAGGTTTCGGCCCCAACCTTAAAAAAAACTAAAACAAGAACATACTATAATTAATGGGTGATTATGAGGTGATTATTTTTAATATCATTATACCAGAAAAATAATGATATTATTTAGTGTTAAATAGAGTGATATATTATAAATTAAAATAATTATAAAATAATTATAAATTATAAAATTTTATTATATAATATGATGAAATTATTTTTTCACTTAGAACGCTCTTTTGGATATTTGGAGTTACCATGACTGTTTATTTTCATTTATTGAATAGGTTGTCGAATTTTTATTTATAGTAACTTAATAATTTATTAAACATAATATTTATCTATAAACCCATTCTTATGAGTATCCATGTATGGTGGCGATGAAAATAAAAATGGAAATTGCCTATTCCATGGAAGCGGTAGTTCTCATGTACATGGGGGCGATGATTTCATTTTCCACAAAATGGGGAAAAGGAGTAATTTTGTTTTTCATTTTATAATATAAAACATTTCATAATTATCATAATTATATATTAAATTCCACATCAATACCATAATTTTAAAGTGGTCAAGGAAAAAATAAACAAGTTGTTTCTTGGAGGAGGTTGTTCACACAACGCATGAATGATGATATCATTTTTATTAATAGATTAGGGAAAAGTGGTAAATTCTTATACCATAATTACAGAAAAAATGATAATTACATGGTTATTACCATATTAATATTTTTTAATATACTTTTAGGATGAATATGTTTAAATAAATAAATAGAAATGATAAAAGAGAAATTAGAAATTTATACCTCACTACATGGATTATCTCCTTTACAAAGGGCGATAAACCTTTAAGGGATGATATTTTGAGAGGAACATAAACTATTTAAGATAGATATAATCTTTTAGTATAGGTTTGGGTATATTTTTTATCAAAATAAGTTCATTTTGGTGTGAGGGTATGTGAGGCTATGAGTTCCCCCTTTATAAGTAAAAGGGGTGGCATTTTTGTAAACTCACAAAACATCTTGAAAATGGGAATTCTCACTCAATGTACGTGGATAATATATATATATATAATGGGGAATATTAATTTTAGGCTTTATACATTCATAAAACAACATGTTTGAAGTCATTTATGCTTAGATTTTTACTTTTACCATTTTATCTTTTTCCACATTAACATGTTTGTATCTAAATAAATTATCCTTTATACATACAAATAAAATGAAAATTTTTATATAATTTTCACCCAATAATTCCAAATTTTAAATAAACTTTATTATATGTATTTTTTAAAATTTATAGAGATAAATTTAAAAATAGAAAATAAATTATCATAATAACATTTTTTTTATAAAATATAACCTATACTACAAATTTTAAATAAAGGTTTGTAAATAAAAACCAACATTACTAAAATTACTAATTCAATTATAAAATATATATTTAGTCTTAGATAATTTTCTAATTAATTTAAAATTGTTATTTATATACTAATAAAATAATTAAAATCATTTTATTTATAAAAATGATATTTTTCACAATTCAACTAATTATAAATCATTTTAGAAAAAATCCCAAAATTAACTATAAGATAATTTTAATATTATAAATTTAATAAAATTTTTTCTTTATATAAAATTCAATTTATAATATTTATATACTTAGTTATTTAATTATTTATAAAAAATATAAATAAAAAATCTTTTTATTTAAAAATGACTTCCTAAATTTCAAGTGTATTTAATCTTATTTAATATAATTTTTTTAAAAATTCAATAATTTAATAAAATTTTAAGAATATAAATATTACCAATTATAATAGATATTTTATTTTGATCAATTTAATTTATTAAGGTAATATTCTATATGCCTTTTCGTAAATTGTTCTTTGAAAGGAAACCTTTATAAAAAATAATAAAAATAAATAATAAAATATAATTATTTTAAAAGGTTATGTTCTTTTTATCAACAAATGATTATATTATTGATGTAATTTTAATATGTATTAGTTAATTTCATTTAATTTCTATGTTATTCTTCATGTTGTGTTTGACATGAGTTATTGAAGATAATATATATTTAAAGGATCCACAATATTAGGTCGTTAGAGTTGTCATTTCTTTGACGAATAATAATTATAAAAAAACCATCACTATTTTTTTTCTATATTTGATACTTTAAATTACTCATGTTTATAGTTTGATCAAGGGAAGAAAATTAATATTTTCTTTGAAAAATCATGGGACTACAGACCATATGAAGAGATATTCAAATTGTGCTTCTTGATCAACTTTTTATTTGTTCAATAAATTTCAACTCTAAAGAGGTAATCTTAGTTTAATTAAATAATATAAAGGTCATTGATTTTAAAGGATTTTACTCTTTATATTTCTTTAAGGTGGTGAAAAATAAATTAAATCTTGGTTAATGTAGTGGATTGGAAACTCATATTGATTTAAAGAAGGGTTCTAATTCAATTATAACAATGTAATGATTTAATTTGAGGGGATGTTGTATTTACTTATATTGGGTGAAATTTAAAGAAATTGTATAATTATATATTCTCTTAAGAAAAATATCTATGATTTATCCAAGGTTATTTATTCCAGTGAATTGAAATCACACCCCTAAATAAAAATTTCTTTGTTATCTATTGGTCAATGGATGACCAAAATCATGAATATCCCACTTATGGTTTCTTATTATGGTGAGTTATAGTGAATAATAATCATTGAAAACTATATATTATTATTTCTTGAATATTATAGTTATGTAAAATTTCTTTGTCCTAATAATAGGCTCACTTTTTGTTTCATAGTTATATCTGAATTAGAAGAAAGTGATCCATAAAATATGAGAATGTTTTCTTATTTTCCCACTCACATTATAGAAATCTCAAACACTTCATCTACCAATCACTCATGTTTCATCATATACAAGGATGATTGAGTTAAGGGAGAAATTATATAACAAAAAAAACAAAAGTTAACAAGTGAAATAAATTTTCAGTATGATCACATTCAACCAATTATATCATAGTTTATGATTCAAATCAATAACAAAAGAATATTTAGAATTATTATTGGAACTCAAGAAAATCCAATGTTCTACCCTATTAGACTAATAACCGATGAGTTGTTTAGAAATCCATGTAAATGATCACAGACATAGACATTATGGTTATAGAATTAAAGGAAATTAAATTATAGTATATAAAATAAGAAAAATTCCATAGGTGAATATGTACATCCTAAATTTATAAGATTAATATCCCATTAGGATCTTATCAATGTGTAATATTGATGCCCTATATCAACTTCATGTAGAAATTTTATTCATTCCTTAAATTACTAGGTAAAGGAAACACTCTCCAAAATTTGTTATAATTATCTCTGTAAAGGAGTATAAATCACCATTCCTCTTTTCCTAATATATTTAGATGGAATAAATGGAATATTCCCTTGGTCCCCACACTAAATGCATGTACTTCACATGGCCACTAACTCGATCAATGATTTCATAGAGATTGAATTATCTTATTTTGATTATAAAATCACCATACAAAGGGATTTGAGTATTCAAAAACTCTGTTCAATTAGATATAATTATTTTTTATTATTTTTTAATAAATTATATTTTTTGATCCATAAGTGTATATTGGATCTAGTGTAGCCTATTTTGGAACCTTATATATATTTTGGTAGAAAAATAATAATATTTTGTTATTTTCTTTATGGTTACATTAGCGAACTGTTGTATCATCTTTTGAATAATTATATTTCATTAGATAGTCAACACATCCTCAATAGGTAATGTGTGATGTGTTTTCTCAAATGCTACCCTAATTGGTTGTGTGCATCATGTTGTATTATGAAAATTGTCACATTTTTTTATAACTATATAGGTTATGTTAAGAAGATTAAAAAATACGGAGAGAACTATGTTGAGTATGTAAATTATTTGGATCCTAACATTATTTTAGGTGAAGAACACATGCCACAATGGATTTCACTAGATACCATTCATGAGGAAAGTATCTCAAGTGTCTTCCCCACATTGTGTTAATATTGTCATAGTCCTATAAGTTTTTGTATAATTAATTAATGAGATAAAATAGTCTCGGGAAGAAGAATGGAGAACTATGTTTGATAACCAATGTACTATCCAAATATGATGAGAGACTCTATTAGATCTATTGTACATTCAAGTGGTTACATGAAATAACATGGGTGCTAGATGTAGCACTATGAATTTGGCATGTGATATGTTATGGATCCATAATATTCTCAGGTGGAAACATAGGATTATATTAGCACAAAATGAAGTCTAAAAAGTGTAAGAATGAAACTACATTGGCCTCTTAATATACTCTTTGACCCTATCATGGACAACATTTTCTTGACAATGCTATATTGTTTTATAAGTATATTCATAGTAATTTCATCATATACACAACTTGTTTCTTCTTCCATTAAGTCCCAAAATCCAAAATCCCCATGGTAAATATAAAATCAAATTATTTTAAATAGTTTTATATTTATTTCATTTTAAAAATATGATTGATCTATAATGTTCACAATTTTCATGAATAAAGCAGTTTTCTTCAAATACAATGTAATAAGGTGTTTTAATGAAACCATACAAGAAATTTATCCCCAAAATATGTGAGGGAATAATATAAATATATTATGAAAAATATTAGATGAAATATCTGTATTCATTACTTCACCCCCAATTGAACTGTTACATGTACCCATATAATTATGGAAGACCTACTCTATAAAAATTCCACTTTCTGTCATGTCAAAGTCCTAAGAAGATGAAGGATATATAAAATGAGATCAGTTTTGTTAAATTCATAAAAATACATGCATTCAGAAATCCCCCTTTCTTGATATCCTTGCCCACATCCTAATTTCATACTTCCATGATTATTAATATATGGATTTATAATACATCATATGGACCCTCATTATTTTAGTTGATAATTACCTAAATCTTTTATTCCCCTTTCTAAAATAGGATCATATTGAATTTTACTCATCCATGAATGTGGTTAATTATTAAAAAATGATTAAAGATAATATTTAATTATGTGAATATAAATAGATAGAATCCCCTAGGATCATTTCTAATAATTGATACATGGAAGTAAGGTTTGAAAAAATCTATCATATTTCTTTTCTCTTGTTATTGAATTTTACCCAATCAAACACTATTATGTTATCCTAATAGGATTTCTAGACCAGATATCATTTTCTTAGTTTAATCCAGTTCATAGAATGTATAAAAATTTCATTTGAGGAGGCTCTCTAAGGTGTTACTTTATTTGGAATATATTTCAACAAATATTGAGTTAAAATTTATAGTAATTTCATTTCAAAATATGATACATTCGAAATATTTTTTATTAATTTTCATTTCTTTAATTTTGGAAAATTGATTCAATTTCTCTAAATATTTCATTACCTCTAATTTTTTATGATTTTCTCCAGTTAGAAATTTTTTTTCAAAACACATGAAGATGAAATAAAAATCATACTAAACTACACAAAAAATGTAAATAATTTTCAAAAAATATTAACCTATAATAAAAAGTTCATCCTAACCCCCACTAAAATTTCATGAAATTACATTTGTAAATTTTAATTGTTGTAATTTTTATTGATATATTATGATATAATAAAAAAAGTAATGGAGAGGGATAAAAATAGGGGTTCACTAATAGAACGACTAAAGGTGTTTAATATACTATATGGTCTTGTCTAGTTATCTATAATGATACTTCTTCACTCATTGACCACTCATATGGAAGGGTTTATTTTCTCTTCCTCTTATAGTTTCTACTATACTAAAAGTTAAGAAATTATTAACTCTAAAATATCTTTTACATTTAGAATGATGATTTTCTTGAGTGGATTTAGTTTTGATATTGTAAATTTGAACTTTCCCTCTAAGAAGGAAGTCACTCTTATTATGAGTTGTTCATGTTCCCACCAAGATTTATACATAACCACTATGTCACTATCAAAGGATTCCTCTAGAATTTATTCCACCCATTGTATCTATATATTAAATTTTCATCCATTTTTATTTAATCCCAAATCAATCTTCATGGATGTTTATTTTTATTTTTGTTCTATTTCTATAAAAATGAGACTGTTTCTTCTACAAAATAACATATATGGGATCATTCCAATGGGTGAATTATAAGATGTTCTATAATCCCATGCGGTGTCTACCAAAAACTATCTCAAATCCTTATTATTTTAGTTAATATTCTTCTTAATAATTCCATTAAATTATCTATTTGTTACCTCCGTAATACCATTAATCTAGAGGAGGCATGATTTTTATTTCATATAGTTCAATTTGTATATTTTTATCAAATCATATATTTTTATATAGAAGAAGTGTGTTAAATGATATATGATGATGAGCCTTATTTTTACAAATATAGTGGATATCTTATTTATAAGAAAGAAAAAAATAGAGTAGTTATTAGTTTTAATTATTTATACTTCCATCAATATAATAGTGTAATAAATATAAATAAATATGAAATAATACCAAAAATGTATATGAAATCATCTCATAAATTTCATGCCTCACATATAAAATATTTTAGAAAATTTCATAGAACATTTAGGAATTTTTTATTGGATATTTATAATTGATTGTAATTTTTTTTTTAAACTCCTGGTCATTTGTGAATAAATTTTTTAGTATAGTACATATTTAACAAAATTACTAGAAGTTATATTGGGTTATTAGTGACATTCAGAAGTCAAGGTTCAGAAAATTTTATGTATAATGGGTAAGAATTATCCTTTTCATTTTTACTACATATTCTGCAATGTTATGGGTTATCCCCCACATAGAACTTTTATTCAGAATTTAATCACGAAATGTTTTGTGAAGTGATTTGGGAAGTAGAAAGAATGATAACCATATCTCCATAAAAAGTGACAAAACCATTAATAAAAAAGAGTTTCTCACTAGGAATATGATCATTTATGGGTTATTGTTATGAAATTCTTACCTCAATAGTGTTTAATAATCTACTCATGATCTCTTCAACTTGGTTCTATGTTCATTATTTTTCTTTTATCCCTACATTAAACTCGTAAAATAAGAGAAACCATCTCGCTGGAATTGTTTTATCATCTAGGTTATTCAATAGATAAATAAAAGTTATAATACTGGTAAAATAATACTTTTTTCTTTATGTATATGATTTAAATTTCTCCAAATCACACAAAAAGTATATAGATGTCAATTTGAGTAGTGGTGAAGTTTCCTTGGGAAGTGTCTAATGTCTTGAAAAAAATCTATCACATGGTGTTTCCGTTCAATCCATTGGGTAAGGGTTTTCCCTAAAACATAAATTGATGTGTGAGATATTATTTAAAATGAATGTTCCTAATTATGTGGTAATACAACTAGTGGTGATGTTATATTTTTTATATGTTCATCAAAGGATTTAAGGGATCAGTCATCCAAATTAAATTTAGTTTAGTATTGAATTTAACTTGGTAGTATTATTTTTATCTTACTAATATAATTAATAAAACTCTAGTAAAAGCATGTATTACCTAAGAATGATCTAGCATGGTTTACCCAAGTAGGATAAGTAAAAGTAATAATGATTTTAATCTTTTATTTGTTAAAGTCAAATACATTCTTTTAAATCACATGTCCTAAAACAATTCCTTTTTCAACCATGAAATAGGATATTTCAAAATTGAGAAAACGTTCCTTTTAAATGTGTATTTTTATTAATTTTTCAATGTTAGACAATATATAATAAAATATATTTTTACGAATAGTAAATTCATTAAGAAACACTTTAAGGAAAAATTAAATCAAATCATAGAATATTATTACCATATATATATGGAAAATACTAAGGAAATTATGTAATTTTAATATCATTCTCTTATAGAAAAAGGTTTAATAAGGGATTGTAAATCTAAAATTGGTTTTCTATTAGTAACCTAGGGAAATGGGAACATGTAAATATACTAAAAATATATCTAGAGAGTAACATTGGGTCCTTCATAAAATTAGCTCTAAAAATGGTCTACAAGGGGTATTAGAAAATGATATTTCTCAGCTACTTGTTTACTACCCTAAATTCAATTCAATTTCACTAAATATATTTTAATATAATATGGATGAGTTTATTATTTTTATTATCAACAATGGTATGACCTAACTTATTGGGAACAATGTGAACGGTACGTACCAATTATGAGTTAGAAATGGGATAAATAATTTTTAGTTCTATTTTTTGAAATTTCTTTTTAACTACCTCCATCATAGTTGTGTTCAATATCCATTTAAATTTTTTAAAATTCTTATAATCATTATGAAGTAAAATATTGTTCATATATATTCTATGAATTTTTCTTGGTATATATCCTAGAAACCATGATATAGAACTTACTTTATATCATAAAAGATTAATGATATCTAATTATTAGTTAGATGAAAATTTTATAGTAATAATCACTAACTAATTACCTTCACCCATCATGTCATCATAATTCAATTCAGTTATAAGTGATTTCAATTGAATTTTGGGTGGATGAATTAAGGAAAAAATATGATTAATTAATTCTATCATTTTGAGTCCTTATATAAAATGAAATCAATCAGTTTCATTGTTTGAGAATAAAAAGTTAAATATAATATTAAACTCAAAGGTTTCCTTTTTTTATATTTTTGTATGTTGATCATAGGTTTTTTATATAAACATTTCTTTTTTTATAAAATCTCAACATATAAATATGATTCAGGATTCCATTCAATAATTTAGCTTTATAATTAATGAATGGATCCCTAGTATATGAGATTATGAAATGTATATAATCCTTTAAAGTAAATTTCATTGAATCATATATATTTAAATGTAATATGTTTTCTCCAAAATCTATAGCGAGATCCCCTTCATGAACATTTAGGATGATTATAGTTATCTTTAGAAAATGATTTCATAGGATTATTATTGAATTGGCATGTGTTATTTCTTTTGATATAAAGAGAATATAAAAGTCTTAAAGAGAAATTATGTTTTGTAATTTCATAATTAAATCAACATGAATTAATTCTATAAATATACTGGCTCTATCAATAAGTGGAACAACCACTCACATGCGTTGATTTATCAAATTTTCAAAGAAGAAAACATTAATGTGGTGTCATATTAATTTTATATATAATCTCATATAATTCATCTATTAATGAAATGTAGTTAATAATTTATGAAACATAGATGGTTTATGTATTTGGTCATTTTTAGAAAATTGGTTTTTAATTAAGACAGACACATTTCTTTATAAGCTATCTCTTCTATTCCCTTATGGAATTATTTTTTTGTTGTATAGTTCCTTATGGTATCTATCATATTTTGATATCTATTTAAGATATTATAGTCATTTTATTTTTATTTCAATATTTTTTATTGTGTCCAGGATTATATTAACAATTTCTTCTATATGAATTTTCATAAATTGGGTTATCCTTGGGGGGAAACGTAGTAGGATTCTTTCCTTACGTTTTTATGGTTTCTTAAATTTTTTACTATACTTGTAACCTTGATTTTTATAATAAACTTACTCTTTTTTAGTTCATTTTTTAGGATATTCTATTTTAAGTTTCATACCAAGACGAATTTCTCTTCCAGTGCTAGTAGAAACAAAACTCACATTATAAATTGGATTTGGAACTGTTGAACTAGATATTTGTTAGTATTCTTAGTGTTCATTTCAACAATACTCCCCAACTGATTTTTTAATTTTTTAATTTCATTTTATAATTCATCAATACATGGGATTGGTTAGTTATGACCTTGATATTAGGAAATATAGGAATTTTTCGAGGAGATTGGTTAGTTTGTATGTATCCTTAGTTAAACTTCTGTTTTAATGGTGGAGGTTCATGAAACTATTTGTGAAAAGGTTTTTCTATTAGGATTGTTAATTTTAAAATGAATATTGTTCTTATGATTTTTCTCTCTATCCAGTATTGGGCTATTGTAAAGTTCTATGCTGGTATGCAATAAAAACACTTTCAGTTTTCTACAATCTAAATCATTGATAAGTGAAATATTTTATTAATGAAAAAAATGGAAAATACCTTAATAGGGATTAGTTTCTCATGAAACTATTTAAGGTTCAATTTAATTACCAGGACTTTACTTTTTCTATATTAGATTTTAATAGAGGTGGTTCAATGGATTTTACTTCTTTGAATACTTTTTTAGTAGTACATCTAATTCTATATTATTTCAAACTTTTAGGAAATATTCTTTTTTTCCCCATTAGAATTAACTAGACAGTTTTTAATTAATGCTCCTTTTAATGATGAATCCAATAAGTTTCTATAAATATCAAGTAATACATAGTAAAAAAACTAGGAAGGGATGTTCCTCTATTCCTAGTTTTGATAATATTATACACAGCTTCATGAATATCTCTCGGTATTTATAGAGTGTATATTTTATGGATTATCTAATTACATATATTTCTGTCTATATGGTTGTGTTTTTCAGGTTGTAAATTATATTTGAAGGAATTTCATATGAATTTAATCCTAGTTGTGGAATTACCTTGTCTATTAATTGTATATACTCACTTTGGGAACTCTTTAAATTCAGATTGGAAATTATCTCCACATTAAAAAAATTTCATCCACACCCCTTGACATCAATGTAGTACAAAAATTGAAAACTCATTGATTTTTATTGGGATTCTATCTTAAAATAATATTGATGTTTTGAATTTTTTTGATATTTAATGTTTTATGTTCAAACCCATATTTCAATTAGGGTATGAAATTTGAAGGTTTAGTTTCATAAAGTGAGGTATAAACAAGTATCTTAAAGTATGGTCAGGATTTAGACCTATAATTTCATATTAATGGTGAAAACATTGTGTTTAAATTGATTCTATCAACGAAATATTCTTAAATTATGTTTTTATATTATCTATGTTTCTTATATATATAACTATAGACAACATGGTCCTCTCATTATTTAAATCACTAATGAATATTAATCAATGTGATAATGGTTCATGTAATTCTCTGCCTATAGTAATGTTTTAGGAAAATAAAACCACCTTCTTTGAAAATTAAACCATATGATTTGATGGTATTTTGATCGTCAATATGTAACTATGTGGTACCACAAAATTTAAACCCATGTTAAGATTGTGAATTTGAAAAATTTATTGTCCCTAAGGAATGGTTTAATTTCAATTTCCATATTGTTATGTTTTAATATATGGAGGTTTTATTTGTATTTTCTGTAGTTGATAGAAATAATGATATTTGAGAATATAATGTAGAATGGATCAGTTATTGTTGCAAGGGAAGAAGTATAAGTTTATTGTTATCATATTCTAAAATGTATAATACTTATTCTATTATTGGACAACGAAAAACCATTATCATGTATCTACTACCTATTTTTTTTGTGATGGCATATCACAGTGAACAAAAATAATTGTAATGTGTAATTTCTTATTGCGTAAATGTAAGAGTTATGAGTAATCAACATGTTAATAAAACATAATACTGACTTTCAATTAGTTAGTAATATCCCATTCATAAAATAGTTATCTAGAACAACTCATAATGGGTTATTGTTTCCCTAATCACATTCCAACAACCACCACAAATTCACCACCAAATCAATCATGTTTTATCATATACTGGGATGATTTATTAGAGGTAGGGAATGTAATGAAACCCAGAGAAAAATAAATTAAATGAAAGTAAAATAGAATATAAAAAATTAACTTAACATAAAAAAATTTGATAATGAAATCAATAATATAAGAAGAATTATAATTTTAATTAGAACTTAATAAAATACAAGCCTCTCCTTTATTGAACCAATCACTGATGAGGTGTTTAACCCTCTATGTGAATGGTCACATCCATGGACATATAAATTACAAATTTTAATGAAAGCAAACAACATTATAGATAAACCATTAATAGTTCCAAAATTAATATTTCCATCCAAAATTTATAAATATATTCTCCCTCCAAGATCATTACATGTGTGATGAAGATTCTATACATTATATCCATGTAGTATTTATGGTCCTCCCTTAAATTCTTGGGTTATTTTTTCAACATAAAAAATTAACACAATTTTTTTTCTCTCAATTATCATACGACAAATGAATTGTTATCTTAGTTTAGTTAGATAGTATGAATGTACTATTCCCTTTGTATACACACTATATAAATGTTCTGTATAATCACACTAACTTTATACACAAATTCCTTAGGATTTAATCATCTTCCTTTGATCATATATTCCACTTATAGTGTGTTTTAATACTATGAAAACACTTCTGGTGTATATTTAGTAACATACTATGGATTTCAATAAAATTTAAATTTTAGGCCCTTGGAATCAATTTTTTCTTATGCTTCTTATGTCAGAACATTAAAAACCATTATGAAGAAAAAATAAAACTATGTTGTTGTCTCCAAGATAATGTTAAACTATTAATGTATCAAGTGTTGTGGCCTAATTTTTCATTGAAGGGAGAATACATCTCTAAGAGGTTAATTGGGTTATATTGGCTCAGATACAACCTCATGAAGTGATGAATATCATGTTGGCTTGTGGAAATTATCTCATTTTTAAACTCCATAGATTACACCAAGTATAATATCAAAACACTGAGATCATTTTCTTGAATTTGTAATGTTCATTGTATATGTGCATTTAATTGGGAAATGAATGTGTATAACATTTAATTTCATTAGATAGCATTATTGAGGATAATATCTTGGGTATAACCACCATAATACATTGAACATGTCATAATCATGGTAAGTATAGGAATTATCCATTAAGGTATTAATGTAGTCTCATGGTGGATAATTAATAAATACATTAGAGAAACAATGTACCTTCGAAATATAATTTTAGGATTCATTGACCCAAATGTATATTGAATTGTAATTAGAAAATTACAATAGCCTAATACGTAGTGGTATTAAATTGATGCAGGATACAGTGTGGATATGGATTATTCTCATGCAGAAATATGGGATCTAATTACATCTACATTTATTCTCAATGGTGAAAGTTTGAAACTACGATGGACTTCGAATGGGATCTCATAACATAATACGGAAAACAATATCTTGACAATTCTATGTTTGTTTCTCTGGTCATTCTTGATATTTTTATCTTATCTGAAATATCCTGATTTATCTTCTAATAATTCCCATATTCCAAAATCTTAATGGAAATAAATTCAGATAATTATTTTACAATGCTTCCATTTTATTTAGTTTCTAAAACCCAGTTGATTAGAAATGTTCAATATTTTTTCCATTTAAATAAATATTCTTCAAATCAAATGAAATAAGGTGAAGTGCTAAGAACATCATATAATTCTTGTTATTAAAACATGTGATTTAATAAAATAAATGTGTTATAAATATAAATGATGAATTATTTTCATTAATTTGTCATTATTTCTTAATAGAGCCCCAATTAAGTTTTTGATATTCAAAGTTCACTTAATAATTTTAAATTTTAATGAAACTTTATTAATGATTTTTCAAAATTAGAATCACAAATGATGGAAAAAATATAAAGCTATGAGGTTTATATAGGATAAAATGTAACACCCCAAGCTTTCACGATACACCTCTCTTTCAATAATGCAATAGCTTGCATTGTACGCAAGTTCGAGTTCTAACACACCGCGACTAATCAAAGGAGCCGTTATGAATAGTAATACCCACTTTTTAAAATTATAGAAATTTTATATTTCAAAATGGACCTCATTTTTTTATTCGGAATATCAAAATTAGCCTATGTTGAATTTTTGGTATTTTTCTGAGAACTTCCAATTTTTTATGAATAGTGAAGAATACATAAAAACAACTTTTTTAATAAAAATAATTTATAGTGATAAATTATACAATTTAGTGGTTTTAAATTATAATTAGAATATATTTTTACCATTTTATCCAATGGTGTTCATTATAATTAATTTCACTTTGAAATTAGACATAAACAATTGTCAATCATTTGATATATATTGTTTCTTAAAAACACGCTATTTGTTGTGACAGTGGGAATTAATTATAAAATTAATTAATGAAACTTATATTTTTGGAATTTTTTAAAATAGAAATAATTTTTGAATTCGGAATATCAATTATAGCTTAGGGTGAAATTTTGGAATTGTTCTGAAAAACTTTAGTTTTTGATGAATAGTGAAACCACTAAGTGGTAGTTAAATAACTGATTTTTCATTTAAATGAAATATTACCACTTCTGTGATTTGATTTTCAAAAATAATACATACATGGTTTTCATTAGGAAGTAAAATGTGGTTCAATGGGAATAAAATAATTTTTTGGTGAATAGTAACTTTTAAGTTTAATTAATCGCGATTAAAGGTAATTAGTGAAATTTAAGGTAAAAATGATATTATAAAAATATGAAAATACCTTTACACTTGTCCTACCCCTATTCTATGTGTCATGACAGACCAAGACAATCCATGGGTCAACTTGGGGACCCCATGGAGCCACTTTGGTAGGAAAATGACATTAAAAACTTTTTATTTAATGTTAAAATAAAAATGTCATAAACAAGAGTTGTTTTACTAAAACAATTTTTAAATGGGGTTATACAAGTCATATTTTTGACTATAAATATTCATTATAAAGATAAAAATATTTCATACATCATGATATTTTTTTTATAATTTTTAGACATTATATAAATTAAATTATTTATGACACCATGATGATGCAGCGATTACATCATTAATTAACGATTCAAATAAAATGAAACGATAATGTAAAATATAAGGCATACACTTGTCAAAAACCTATTGTATGAAGAGATTTAAAACCCTTATCACCTTATCCTAAAAATATATCATTGTGGGACCTTTATAATCCGAAAATAATTTCGAAATAAAGTAACATTTCATGACATTCCATGAGTGCCCCTCCTCTCCACTTATAAAAGGCCCCCACCACTACCACCTTAATCACACTTTCAAAGACTTTTGGCTCGGCCAAACTGTGCCCAAATACTCTCCCAACTTCCCTCCCTTACTCCTAGAAGCCTCACTTTGGGCATAATTCTTCCCAAGTAATCCTTTGGCTCAAATCAAGAGTTACCCGATTTTAAGCTAATCTCTTCGCTTATGTTATTTTGTGTTTTTTTTGATTATCCAAGCCCCTAAAATCTTTTTATTCATTTATTTTGTAACAAAAACAGTATCCTAAATATACTATGATGTTTTTATAAGAATTATTCTAACTAAACTTACACACACCTACATCTAATGGTTAAATAACATACTGTTTCTATGGATGGCGAATTTCTGCCTCACGAAACGATGATTATTCAACACTCATATAACACCTTCAAAGGTGGACATTAAGATGTCACTCTATTTATAAATAATATATAATATGTTTATGTTTTACTTAAGGTTATGTATTTTTCATTTATGGCATACCTTTATGATTTCCATTATGGGTAAACGCGATAATTTCATTTTAGGAAGTGCGGACTACCGACCCCTCAAAGTGATTTGAATCGTTAATGCCATATGTGGGATGTATAAAGGATGGAGTAAATTTTATTATACATTATATTATACTGTAATTATAGTATACCTTTATATAATTATAATTTTATTCCATTAAATATGAAATAGAAATGAAAGTAGCGTTCATGCGTACGTATGGCTTACCGTCTCCATGAACGGTGCATTTCATTTCATACCTATAAATGTTACGTAATATTATCAATGAATGTATATACTGGATATATATGATATATATGATATCTAAATCATGAATATAATTATGGATATAATGGATATTTGACCACATGAACAAAGTGTAATTATAAGAAGTTTATTGTTGACTCAAGTACCAAAGATCGACAAAATGACCGTTATTAACTTAAATGACTACATAATTTTCGAAAAATTGTAATAAGTGATATAAAAGGGATAATGAACTTGAAAAAGTTTCTTAAGAAAGTATATATTAACTCTAGTTTATTATTCAGGAATTTAAAGAATGGTCGAGTCAAGACAGGACGCAAGGTAAGGGAACTTCTTAACCCAATTTCCATTCTTTGGGTTAATCTCCTACTTTCAAATTATTTCATGATATTATTTTGTACTATCTTGTATTTATAATTTCTTTATGTGTAAATATAGTGAATACACATAATAGATCTATTTTATTTTAAAAAAATGATCTTTGTAAGGGACTTCATCTCAATCTTCTTTCATTGAGGCATATTTTGTTTTATACACAAATTTCTTTTATACGGTGTATAAACCCCTTTGAATTTTATGTTTATCCAAAAGGAATATTTTTATATGATGCGTTTTACTAAACGACAAAAAAGGAATGTTTTCTTGTCCTATGAATTCATCGACAACGACTTCTCCTCCCCCATGACCATTATTTGAGTTTCGGCTTCCTCTACAAGCCATAACTTTTTTAAATGAAAAATAAATACAAAGATTTAATTTTCTTTTATTTTGGTATTGAAAATGATTTTGAAAGTGTTTTTATTATATCAATGTGTTGTATTGATATCTTGTGATTGAAATTTGGAAATGTTATGTTTCCTTTATGCATGTTTTATGTGATACGATTATGTTATGGTTTATGATATGTTTAAACCAGTTCATATGAGGAATGCATTAGACTTAATAAGTGATGGGTGTAGCCCGCTATAGCTCCTCGATGAATTGGCAGGTCTCATGAGACAAACTAGTGTCTTGGCACGAGGCCTTGACAAAATCTTATTTGTAGTCTTGGCACGATGCCTTGACTACGTGGTTATGATAGTCTGACATTATGCATTCCATCATTATGAAAGTGGTTATTAATATTGCATGTGATTATTCGACCAGTAGAATATCCATGTGAATAAGTAAATGGAATTATCTCATTTTACTTTTGCCATATTATGTTGAAGTTCAAGTTTAAAAGGCTTTTGTTTTAGTCGTACATTGCCTTAAATTTTTATGTTTATTTATGAAAGCTTCCGTTATATTGTTATCCTTACTGAGCATCTGAGCTCACCCCTTTCAATGTTTTAATTTTTCCAGGATGTGATGAAGTGTTATAGGAATGACCTGCAGGGATAGTCTGAAGGGGATATGAGTGTGGAAAATGGAGACTATGTTATTGTAGTTTTTCACTTTGTGATGTAATGTAACATTTATGAATGTATCCAGTGTTTCCAAGGCTACTAAACTAATATGTCTTTCGAGACTTGATCTTTTGTGATCATGCCAATGCTACGAAGTAATGCACCAGCTCTGGGTAACTGGGGTCGGGGCGTTACAGTTGGTATCAGAGGTAGTTTAGTACTAACCTTGGAAGCTATATTTAGATAAACTCTGATTATAGAACATAGCCCGAAGATAGACTTTAAGGATTAGTATAGAAGAACTTCCTATAATTTTGGTATTATAGAGATTTTGTGAGTTTTCTGAGCAATACATACCTGTCTGGATACGAGCAAGTAGAGGCGGGTCCGGCACAGATGTACCTAGGGGTTCGAAAACACCGCTTTGAGCTAGACTCGAACGGGAACTGGTGCACGACAATGGGACTTCCTGCACTCTTGGTTAAGACACTCCCGGGGGATATGCTTAGGATAATTCTCATTTTCTTTACAAACCACTATGAAGGGTTATGAGTATATACTTCCTCAAAGAAAACTTTTTTTTATGATTATGGATTATATCCATAAATAGTTCAATTTATTTTAAGTATTTTACAAGTATGGAATTATGTATTTTGATTCGTAAACTAATCTAGTTTATGCCATTGTTTAGAAATGGCGCCTTGTGTAAGGAATGGAAACTGTATCAATGCATGCACTCCGTGTAGAGATTTCCCTCCTGCTCAAGATAATTATTTTGGATCTGGAGATACAACTGGTGCTGATCAACTTATTACCATACTGGGACAACTCACTCAGGTTATGAATAATAACCTTACTCGTATGGAGCACCCTGATCCGCAATGTGGAGGATCAATGTTAGGCCTCTTCATGAGGCAACAACCACCAACATTTAATGGGGGTACAAATCCATTAGTAGCTGAGCAATGGATGAACTACTTAGAGAAAATATTCCATACCTTGGGGAGTAGCGAAAGGGAGAAGGTTATCATGGCAGTTTACCGCCTCACTGGAGATGCCGATCAATGGTGGTCATTGATTCAAAATACAAAGGAAGATGAAGAAGTATCAAGTATGATATGGAGAGAGTTCAAAGATCTTTTCTAAGAAAAATACTTTCCACATGACCATCGAGCAGATATGGAAAGGTAATTTCTGAGTCTAAGACAAAAGGAGGATGAGAATTTTGCAAAGTATGAGGCTAACTTTACAAGGTTAGCGAGGCATGCAGCAGATTATATACGTAACCCAAGAAGTAAGATTTATCGTTTCTTTGATGGGTTAAAACCATTTCTTCGTCGAGCTTTAGTATCACAATCCTTCTCATCGTACGAAGATATTGTCTTGTGTGCTATCAAGACAGAAAAGGAATTCTCTAAGTCTTATGACAATAAAGTAAAGCAAGGGAAGAAGAGAATGGTGGAACAAGAGATAGATAAAGGGAAATGGGGAAAGAAGGATTTTATATTATGCGATAATTGTGGGAAGAATCACCCTGATACTTGCCTAAAAGGAATGGGAGTTTATTATAAATGTGGAGAAAAAGGTCACCAGGCACGTGATTGCAAGGAAAATAAAGAGGCTATCAATGTTGAATGCTACAATTTTAGAGAAATGGGGCATTATGCAAATGAATGTCCTAAGTGTTAGGGAAACTTACCTCATAAAAGGCCAAGGGATCAAGGAAAATATTATGTTGTGACTACAGTTGAAGCGGAATAATTAATGTATTGGTGCTTTTGGACTCAATGATTATATTCTGGTTATAAGAATAATGTGATATATATAAGGATTGTATTGCAGTACATGATGTTTTCATTAAGGTTTTTATATGATGAAGGTAATCATATTTTTTTATGTGACAATAAGAGAAACTTTACCTTGTTTGAGAAATCTGATGATACAATTGATTTTGGAATTTAGAGACCTTTTAGAGAAAGTCTGGACAGAGGTATTTTGGATAACTATAAAGGTTGGAATGAATTAAGTTGAACTTTGGATAGTATTGTTTAAGGTTAAAACATTTCTGAAGATTATTTTTTGAATATTTTAATACTATAGTTTTAGGAAAAGGACAACCTGCAGGTCGGGGGATAACCCGTCGCGTCGGATAAAGCTGCAGGAATCGAACCCACAACCATAGTGTGACAAGCCTTTATTACCTACCACTAGCCTACAGGAAGTCCCTGGTTATTACAAAATAGTTTTAATAATCTAAATGATATGTGTTAATTTTTGGAACCTTATACAATTAGGATAAATAGAATATTTTTGAGTTCTATTACCTTTTAGAGTGAAACATGGATTTGTGATAAAAAATTTATTAAAGAATGAAAGTGTACATGACAAGTATGTATATTCCCTTACGTTCTTAGTAAATCTCCTAAATAAATTCCTCAACTTTATAAAAGGTAACTTAAAACAAAAACGTTGCCGGTTAACTTTTCCAACTGGGGATTCAATGACCGTTTAACCAATCACAAGTTTGTGATTTTCTTATGGTTAACTTTCTCCTAATCCAGTTTTCTACAACTCTCCATTAGACCTTGATGGTTTTTTTCTTCCATATCCATATTTTCATAGAATCCTAGTATCGGCTATCTCGGGTGACCTTTGTACTTCTCTTTCTTTCTTTTAATGTTATATTCTTATTAACCCTATTTCAGATGTGGGTTTTCCACAAAGGTATTTTCTATTTTCAACCTTTTACTTTCAAAGAAAAATTTCAAATTGTGAGGATGCAATTTATTGAAGGAGGGGAGAGTGTAACACCTCAAGCTTTCACGATAGGCCTCTCTTTCAATAATGCAATAGCTTGCATTGTACGCAAGTTCGAGTTCTAACACACCGCGACTAATCAAAGTAGCCGTTATGAATAGTAATAACCACTTTTTAAAATTATAGAAATTTTATATTTCAAAATGGAATTCATTTTTGTATTCGGAATATCGAAATTAGCCTATGTTGAATTTTTGGTATTTTTCTGAGAACTTCCAATTTTTTATGAATAGTGAAGAATACATTAAAACAACTTTTTTAATCAAAATAATTTATAGTGATAAATTATACTATTGAGTGGTTTTAAAGTATAATTAGAATATATTTTTACCATTTTATCCAATGGTGTTCATTATAATTAATTTCACTTTGAAATTAGACAGAAACAATTGTCAATCTTTTGATATATATTGTTTCTTAAAAACACGCTATTTGTTGTGACAACGGGAATTAATTATAAAATTAATTAATGCAACTTATATGTTTGGAATTTTTTAAAATAGACATCATTTTTGAATTTGGAATATCAATTATAGCTTAGGGTGAAATTTTGGCATTGTTCTGAAAAATTTCAATTTTTGATGAATAGTGAAACCACTAAGTGGTAGTTAAATAACTGATTTTTCATTTAAATGAAATATTACCACTTCTGTGATTTGATTTTCAAAACTCTGACACACATGGTTGTCATTAGGAAGTAAAATGTGGTTCAATGGGATTAAAATAATGTTTTGGTGAATAGTAACTTTTAAGTTTAATTAATCGCGATTAAAGGTAATTATTGAAATTTAAGGTAAAAATGATATTATAAAAATATGAAAATACCATTACACTTGTCTTACCCATATTTTATGAGTCATGGACGACCAAGAAAATCCATGGATCAACTTGGGGACCCCATGGAGCCACTTTGGTTGGAAAATGACATTAAAAACTTTTTATTTAATGTTAAAATAAAAATGTCACAAACAAGAGTTGTTTTACTAAAACAATTTTTAAATGGGGTTATACAAGTCATATTTTTTACTATAAATTTTCATTATAAATATACAACAATTTCATACATCATGATATTTTTTTATAATTTTTAGACATTAAATAAATTTAATTATTTATGACACCATGATGATGTAGCGATTACCTCATTAATTAACGATTTAAATAAAATGAAAAGAAAATGTAAAATCTAAGGCTTACACTTGTCAAAAACCTATTGGATGAGGAGATTTCGAACCCTTATCACCTTAGACTCGAAATATATCATTGTGGGACCTTTAGAATCCGAAAATCATTTCTTAATAAAGTAACATTTCATGACATTCCAAGAGTGCCCCTCCTCTCCACTTATAAAAGGCCCCACCACTACCACATTACTCACACTTTAAAAGCCTTTTGGCTCAGACAACCTCTGCTCAAATACTCTCCCAACTTCCTTCCCTTACTCCTAGAAGCCTCACTTTGGGTAGAATTCTTCCCAAGGAAGCCTTTGGCTCAAATCAAAAGAGTTACCCGATTTTAAGGTAATCTCTTCGCTTATGTTATTTTATTTTATTTTGCTTATCCAACCCCTTAAACTCTTTTTATTAATTTCTTTTGTAACAACACCAGTATCCTCAATATACTAGGATGTTTTTATAATAATTATTCGAGATACACTTACACACACATACATCTAATGGTTAAAGAACATACTGTTTCTGTGGATGGCGAATTTCTGCCTCACGAAACAATGATTGTTCAACACTCATATAAAACCTTCAAAGGTGGACATTAAGATGTCACTCTATTTATACATAATATATAATATGTTTATGTTTTACTTAAGGTTCTTTATTTTTCATTTATGGAATATCTTTATGATTTCCATTATGGGTAAACGCGATAATTTCATTTTAGGAAGTGCGGACTACCGCCCCCTCAAAGTGATTTGAATCGTTAATGCCATATGTGGGATGTATAAAGGATGGCGTAAATGTTATTATACATTATATTATACTTTAATTATAGTATAACTTTATATAATTATAATTTTATTCCATTAAATACAAAATAGAAATGAAATTAGCGTTCATGCGTACGTACGGCTTACCATCTCCATGAACGGTGCATTTCATTTCTTACCTCTAAATGTTACGTAATATTATGAATGAATGTATATACTGGATATATATGATATATATGATATCTAAATCATGAATATAATTATGTATATAATGGATATTTTACCACATGAACAAAGTGTAATTATAAGAAGTTTATTGTTGACTTAAGTACCAAAGATCGACAAAACGACCGTTATTAACTTAAATGACTACATAATTTTTGAAATATTGTAATAAGTGATATAAAAGGGATAATGAACTTGAAAAAGGTTCTTAAGCAAGTAGATATTAACTCTAGTTTATTATTCAGCAGTTTAAAGAACGGTCGAGTCAAGACAGGACGCAAGGTAAGGGAACTTCTTAACCCAATTTCCATTCTTTGGGTTAATCTGCTACTTTCAAATTATTTCATGATATTATTTTGTCCTATCTTGTATTTATAATTTCTTTATGTGTAAATATAGTTAATACACATAATAGATCTATTTTATTTTAAAAAAATGATCTTTGTAAGGGACTTCATCTCAATCTTCTTTCATTGAGGCATATTTTGTTTTATACACAAATTTCTTTTATATGGTGTATAAACCCCTTTGACTTTTACCTTTATTCAAAAGGAATATTTTTATACGATGCATTTTACTAAATGAAAAAAAGGAATGTTTTCTTGTCCTACGTATGCGGCGACAATGACTTCTCCTCCGCCGTGACCATTATTTGAGTTTCGGCTTCCTCTACAAGCCATAACATTTTTTAAATGAAAAATAAATTCAAAGATTTAATTTTCTTTTATTTTGGTATTGAAAATGTTTTTGAAAGTGTTTTTATTATATCAATGTGTTGTATTGATATCTTTTGATTGAAATGTGGAAATGTTATAATTCCTTTATGCATGTTTTATGTGATACGATTATGTTATGATTTATGATATGTTTAAACCCGTTCATATGAGGAATGCATTGGACTTAATAAGTGACGGGTGGAGCCCGATATAGCTCCTCGATGCATCGGCAGGTCTCATGAGACAAACTAGTGTCTTGGCACGAGGCCTTGACAAAATCTTATTTGCATTCTTGGCACGAGGCCTTGGCTACGTGGTTATGATAGTCTGGCATTATGCATTCCATCCTTATGAAAGTGGTTATTGATATTGCATGTGATTATCCGACCAGTAGAATATCCATGTGAATAAGTAAATGGCATTATCTCATTTTACTTTTGCCATATTATGTTGAATTTCAAGTTTAAAAGGCTTTTGTTTTAGTCGTACATTGCCTTAAATTTTTATGTTTATTTATGAAAGCTTCCGCTATATTGTTATCCTTACTGAGCATCTGAGCTCACCCCTTTCATTTTTTTAATTTTTCCAGGATGTGATGAAGTATTATTGGAATGACCTGCAGGGATATTCTGAAGGGGATATGAGTGTGGAAAATGGAGACTATGTTATTGTAGTTTTTCACTTTGTGATGTAATGTAACATTTATGAATGTATCTAGTGTTTCCAAGGATACTAAACTAATCGGTCTTTCGAGACTTGATCTTTTGTGATCATGCCAATGCTACGAAGTAATGCACCGAATCTGGGAAACTGGGTTCGGGGCGTTACATAACCAGTTTTTGGGATTTTTTGAAATAAATAAGACTTAATTTATCACATGTAAATTTTTTTGGTGATGGGTACTCTCTATAGTGTAATGAATTTGGAGTTATATTATGTTTTTAGTAGATATTTTATTTTATTTTTCTAGTTAAATCAAGACTTATTGTCAACTCTAGATTGATTAGTTTTAAATATATATTATAGTTATATCGTATAGAATAATTGAAAAATATATCATACATGGATAAGTGATAATAACTTTTAAATACATTAACCAAGGCATTAAACATAGAATGTAAGGATCATACATAGTGAATAATGAAAACCAGGGAACGAAAAAGCCCAATATAGGAACATGGTGATATATGGATTAGATATATAGAGTAAATAATGGAATGATGTTTCCATAGATAATGTTGAATCTATAGAAATTAACGGTAAATAAACATTTATAGAAATTATAATGAATTAATAGAGAAGATTAATTTGAGGAATGAGGACTCATTATCTATATTTAATGACTGAGTTTAATAAAAAAGATATTACTTATTGTAGGATTGAAATATAATATGTAGATACTCAATTACAAGAGGGGGGTGAATTTTATGCT
Source organism: Viscum album (assembly GCA_963277665.1). NCBI lineage: Eukaryota > Viridiplantae > Streptophyta > Magnoliopsida > Santalales > Viscaceae > Viscum > Viscum album. The sequence goes on from OY728143.1 coordinate 1,214,144,476, forward strand.
TAAAAACATTCATTTTTTAACCTTGAGGAAACATTGTTTAAAAATGTTTAACAAACAAGATTCAAAAAAACTGTTAATATATTTAAAAAAGAAATCAAAAGGGGCCTTGGTCCGAATAAAAAGATATTATAAAGAAATAAGCACATATGTATACTTAAGTAAGATTATACCTTAAAACCTATAGAATCTTGAATCAGAGGTATTTCAATAATGAAAGTGTAAGAAAGATACACTTTCTATTTATAAAAAAATAAGTAGCGGAATAAAATAACATGTAATTAAACAAGTAGTAAAAGTGTAATGAAATATTTTAACCCAAAGAGAACGGTATCCAAAAACCCTAGATAGAGTTACCATGATTTATACATTAAAGAAATTATATCTTACCCACACTAGGGTAAGCCCTAGATATGAAGATCATAATATGTCTTTCAATCCCTACATGCCTTTGATCTATAAGGTGATGAGAACATCTGTCTTCCTTTAACTTGGAAGCCGTCAATTAAGTAGGTAATCAAAACCTATGTCTTCCTTCTTCTTGTAATACCTTGATTATATATAATAAAAATTGAAATCACACAAGGTAAACAAAGATTATTGAATATTTAAGTAATTGGAATAAGCTATTTAGAACTTAAACTCTTCAAGGCTTTTATACAAAGCAAATATAGAAGATCTCTCACAGAGTTTCAATTCTTCCAAATGTTCACAACACTGAAAACATTAAAATTATTTGGTATTTATAGGAGAGATCTCAAATGGTCACATTTTCCTCCAATATTCATATTTTCCATGAAATATCAGAGGGACTTGGATAGGTGGAATTCTTAATGGTCATATTATAATTGAAACAACGACACCATTTAGATGATAAAAATTGTCACAAGTAATATTACATTTACAATAATATGTAATAATTTTAATGTAATAAACATTACATTAATAGAATGTAGTGTCTTTAAGAAAGATATAAAATCATTATATTAAAAAAATATAAAATCATTAAGAATTTTGTGAAATCAGATCACAGATAAGAAACTAATAAAATTGTATTTGAAAATTGTTGGAAATATAAATCTAAGAAACATAGTAAATCAGATTCATTTTTCATAACAATTTGGTATCTATGAAATACACTGATTCAGAATCAGTTTTTATGAGTGATTTGGAATCTGAGAAATAGGGTGATTCAGAAACAATTTTTCTAAGAGATTTAGAATCTAAGAAATGCACTGATTCAGAATCAGTTTTTCTGAGAAATTAAAAATCTTAGAAACCAGGTGATTCAAAATTGGGTTTTTTGAGCAATTTGAAATATAATACTCATGGTGATTCATAATCGATTTTGATGAAAACTATGTTAGACTTACCTTGAAAGTATAAATTTATTTTTCTGAATATAAGTTTGACAAATATAAAGTTTCACAATGAAAGAAATATCATTAAGTGAAAAGGTGTTTGTGATTTTCAAAACATAAAGATATCAAAAAGTCATAAGGAAACTTTTTAATCAAAAATCACCCCCTATTTGGAAATAATATTTTTTTTTAGAAAAAGAATATTTTTACTAAAATATATTTATATGGAACTTGAATGAAATACTTATCTCTTCTTGAGTTTATGACTTACAGTGAATATCAATGACCCCCTTAGGTTAAGGAAACCCCTGGAGGGTTGAATTCTTGTCTTTGTAAAACTGTCTTATTTTCTTAAGAAAACAACTCCTCACTTTCTTAAGGAAGTATTCTTTATGTAATACACCCTTACATATACATTATCTTCCTTATATTTATATTCTTTTTATAACATCTTGCCTCTTATCCCATTTTATGATTTTCAAAAATAAATGGAGGGAAGTATAAGGTACCTGAAAAAGTTAGAACACATACAATTAAAAACAAAGGATAACAAAATTTTAATATTTAAAAGGTTTTTATAAAACAAAATATCAGATTACAAGAATAAATAATCCTTATTTGGAACAAGTTTATTGACTAAGGATTTATACTTCTTTACTTCTTATGATCATCTTGAAACTTTTCAATAAGATCTTCTTGATCCTTACTATTATTTTTAAAAAACTCGATATTTTATTATGGACTTTGAATATAATCATCCTGGGACTTATGATTTTCATCAACTTTATCTCTTTAAACATTTATTCTTTTAACTTCATGAGATACAGAGTTAAGTTTCCCATTCAGAACACTAACTTATTAAAACCATATGTCTAGATCTTCCTTTATTTTCTCTGATAGACCATTAGAAAGATATTTAATATTGTCCTTGAATTATATGAAAGCTCCCTTGACTATTGTGAACCATTCATCAAAAGCCATATGATCATGGTTGACTTGATTTTACCACTTTATGATTTATTTTCATGACTTCTTATGAGGATCATAGTTGAGATCAAAAGTTTTGAAATCACCTTCATGCTTTACCAGTTTCTGTATGAGAAGAGATATGGAGTTTGACTTATGGTTTGTTGATTCTTGAAAAAGATGTCATCTAGACTCAAGGTTTAGAAAATAAGGAATGCATTTCATCAACTTCTTAAAATATTGAACAAAAAAGTCTTCTCCTAACGAGGAGGAATACTATTCTGACTCCAAAAGCAACTACCTTAGATGTCCCAATATCTACTTTATTTCCTTTATTTTTCTTTTGAATAGGATTTATTTCTTTCTGAAATACATTAGTTTATTAGAAAACTTGAACAATCCTATCACCAGCAACATAATCATCATCATTACTTCCAGCATTATCTTCACCACCATAGTCTTCTTTATCAACATTATCTCTATTAACATTGTCATCATCAAATGTGATTTTATTTACTTCTGTTTCATTAACATTCTATTCTTGTAACCATACGGTGATAATCAAAAACTTAGCTGAAATATTAGAATGTTTGGGTTTCTTGACTCCCTTAAGGCATAAGGATCCAATATATTTAATTTTGATAAAATTACCTTAAAAATAATGAATCTTATGAGAAGGATAATATGCTTCTCCATCATAAGGTATCTAAATAATGTTAGCATATTTCTTATAAGGTATCAAATAGGTCTTTCCATAACTCTTAAAATGAAGTCTATCTTTACCACATTCAAGGAAAAATTCTGCTGACATATGGAATTCAATAACCAAGTTTTCATACACCTAAACTTGTTCTCTATTATTCTTCATGAAGAAAACATTCTCCGAGCCTTAAAACTTAATGATTTTTGAAATCAAAGAATCGTATTTGAGAAAGAAATATTGATCCACTAACCTTTCTCTAAACACCACACAATATTTATGTTCTATACAAGTTGAAATTAATTTCTATGAAGATATCTCCAGAGACAGTCGAAACATAAAGGAAGATGAGCTGAAAAATAGAATGGAGGCCTTGAAGGGTGGTAGAGCTTCGACGAGAAAACTATGGAATTGTACCAAATAAGATGTATTGGTTCTGATATTTTGAGGTTTTAAGGAAATAAAACAGATATAAGTAAAGTTGAATCTGTTAATGTCTTTTTAAATAAATTTGAAATACCAACAAGTAGAATTGTAAGATAAAAATTAATATGTAGGAAAATGTACCTTTTTGACTTGTTAAAAGATTTTTTAGTATTATGTAATATTCTTTTTAGACATCATAGATTCCAAAAATCTTTTTTAGAGTTTGAAAACATTATTTGGTTCTAAAAAACTTTTTAGGTTCCAAAGGCATTATTAGGTTCCGAAAAAATTTGTTATAGGAATAAAATATAACCCCTATGAAAAGGAGTATAATAATGTTAGGAGATGGTTTAAACAAAAATTATATATGAATGATTCCATTATAGTTATCATTTTTTTAATATATTCAAATCTATCTGAAGGTAGTGATTTTGTAAAAAAATTAACAAGTTGTTCTTGAATTCCGATGAGTTTTACAAAAATATATCCTTAAGTGTGTGATTCCTAAGAAATTGATGCCTAATTTCTATATTCTTTGAATGGGTGTGATTGGTAAGATTTTTTCTTAAGGCTATGTCACTAGTGTTATCCCATAGTATTTGAGTTTTAGTAAAACTCATTCCATAATCTATGAGTGTGTATTTTATCCACAACACTTGAGCACAAAAACTTATAGTTTCTAAATATTCAACTTCAATAGTGGAAAGTAATATAAAGTGTTTTTTCTTACATGACTAAGAAACCAATGAATCTTCAAATAAGTGAAAAGTTCGAGATGTAATTTTCTTATCCATTCTACAACCACTAAATTCAGAATCTCAATTGTTTTAAAACAAAATCACTTCCAATGGAATAAAAAAGTACAAAATCCATAGTTCCCTTTAAATAGAGAAAAATTATTTCCACTTCTTTTAAATGATATTATTTTAGATTAGATTTATATCTTGAACTTAAGAATACTGAAAACATTCAGTCTGTATGACTAGCTATTAAGTATAATAAACTTCGTATCATGCCTCTAAAATATGTTTGATCTAATGGTTTCCCTGCTTCAGCAAGATCAAGAGTAGTTGCGGTACTGATTGGAGTAGTTATACTTTTATTATTTTCATATAAATACTTTTTATAAATATATTTAACATACTTAAGTTGATAAATATAGGTTCCTTTTGGTTTTTGAGAAATTTTAAAACCAAGGAAAAATGTTAACTCACCCATCATACACATTTTAAACTCAGATTTCCTAAGATTCACAAATGAATTAGTTATGGATTGTTGAGTTGATCCAAATATGATATCATCAACATATATTTGAAAAATTAAAACATTTTTCTTATCTTTATTTATAAAAAGAGTTGTATAAATATTTCCCTTAACATAATTGTTTTGTAACCAAAATCCTATAATTCTATCATACCAGGCTCTAGGGGATTTGTTTAAGACCATATAAAGCATTGGTAAGTTTAAAAAAATGTTAAGAATGTTTTGTGTCTTCAAAACTAAGAGGTTTTTCAACATAAAAATCCACTTAAACATATACATTAAGGAAAGAACACTTCACATCCATTTGAAAATGTTTGAAGTTAAATAATGCTACGAAGGCTAAGAGAATTCAAATAGATATAAGTCTAGCTACTAGAGAATAGGTATCTTCATAGACTATTTTTTATTTTTGATTATAGAATTTAGCAACTAATATTTCGTTATTTATTTCAATGATTCCATTTTCATCACATTTATTTCTGAAGACCCACTTTACTCCAATTATAGATGTTTCTTTAGGCCTTTTAACCAAGGTCCAAACTTAGTTCATTTCAAATTAATTTAGTTCATCTTTCATATCTTTAATCCAATCATCATAATATAAATCCTCATTGATAATTTTAGGTTCTAATTGGGAAAAAAATAATAGATGTTCTACTTCATTTTCTAAGGAACTTATAGTCGTTACTGGTTGATGTACATCACCAATGATATTATCACTAGGTTGATTCCTTAGAAACAACTGACTTGGGTTTTTTAAAACCTATTCATCAATATAGGTTAGAAAATATTTGGGAGTGAATACTTTAAAAACAATTTCTTGAGTATTATATTGAATAAGATAATATTCCACAAAGGTTAATAATCAGTTTTTGAAAACACATCTGAAGATGTTGGTTGGGGTTGTTTAAAAATAAAAGTATCAGTTTCATTAAATTTAACATGTACTATTTCCTCAATAGTACATGATTTTTTTTAAAAACCTAATAAGCCTTAGAAGTTGTGGAGTAGCCTAAAAAAATTCCTTCATCGGTTTTGGGTGAGAATTTATGTAAGTTATCTTTTTTATTCAGAATGAATACTTTGTATCCCAATACTCTAGAGTATGAAAATATAGGTTTTCAACCTATCCATATGTTATAAGATGTTTTATTAAGAAATGGACTTACTAAAACATGATCTATAGTATAATAAGCAGCACATATAGCTTTCTACATAAAGTATTTAGTAATTGAGTATCCACTCAACAAGGTTCTTGTTATATCATGAAGAATTAAATTTCTTCTTTTAACAACACCATTTTACTGAGGAGTTCTCGGAGCTGAGAATTTTCGAGTAATGCCTTTCTTACTACAAAAAGTTTCAAAAACAGAATTTACAAATTATCTTCCATGATCACTATTAATATTTATTAATGGAAAGTTTTCCTCATTTTTAACTTTGGATGAAAAGGATTTAAAATAAGAAAAGGCTTTAGATTTCCTTACTAGAAAATAGACCCATGTAAATCTAGTGTAATAATCAACAAAAACAAATACATAGTATTTTCGTCTAATACTTCTAGTTTGTGTTAGAAAAAAAATCCATATTCACTAGTTGTAGTGTGTCAGAATTTGAGACTTCACTTATTTATTTAAAGCTAGACTTATGTTTATTTCCATATTGATAAGAATAAAAAACTTTTGAAGAATCAAATATAAGATTCAGTAGATCCTTAACAAGTCTTTTCTTAAAATTTTTACATAAGTTCTTAAGGTTACAATGTCCTAATCTTTTATTACATAACCAATATTGGTCTTCCGTTGACCTATGGAAAGGTAAGTCTTGGCTACTAAGGTCTTCTATGTTAAGTGTATATACATTATCATGCCGATGGGCAGAGATAATGAACCCATCCTTGGAATTTTTCACCAAACATTTATCATTTATAAAATTCACTGGGAAACCGTAATAAAATAATTGGATTATTCTTATGAGGTTGTTCTTAAAACCTTTAAAAATAAGACATTTGAAATTAACAATTTTCCAAGAGAACAATGTTTCATATACCAACAATTTCTCCTTGATTATTGTCTTCAAAAGTGTCCCTTCATCCTTTCATCTTCAAAATCTATTCAAATAATTTTTTGTTACCATTCATGTGATGGGAACATCCACTACCCATGTACCGTGTATCGTTGTTGGTACTTCCTTTATTTTCGTAAAAAATAGTTATACTTTCAGAATCCAAACATTCTTGGATCTATAAATGTTCAAAAATAAAATCATAGGAATCCACATATACTTAAAAAAGTGGGATTTATGAAAACCTAAGGATTGAGTTTTATCTAAATAATAATTTTTCTCCCAATGATTGTTGAATATTCACTATAGTCATGAATATTTAGTGAAATTTAAATATAGGTTCTTTATATGGAGAAACAAAACCATGATAACCAGCTCTGACCATATCTCTTCAAGTTTCAATAACTTTCGAAGTACCAAAATATGTAACTTCAAGTTTCTTCTAGATACTATTTTCTACTTCATATGAAGATATTTGGATATATATATTCCGAATCATATAACAAATAAATGTATTGCATACCCTATAATTAAGATGATATTATTTCTTTTATGGATTGGTAAAAGTTCCGACTTACTTATCTAGAATCTTGTAATCACTAGTAAACATAAAAAAGTTGTCAACAGAAGTATTAATAAAAAATTATTCATTCTATCTCTCTATTATTCATAATCATTACCATAAAAATTAATTGGTATTGTAGGATTCAAATTATCTAAGTATCTGACATTCATTCCTACCACCTTAAAAAAACATTTCCACTCCACATGTTAGTGTAGTATTTATTTATAAAAAAAGAGTTTATCAAAGAAATAAATCCAACTTATAATAGAAAATCAAGTAATATAAAAAAATCTGTAATCTAATTACAATATAAAATTGTATATTAATATTTTAGATACCTACTATGATACTAATTTTAGGATTGAAATATAAGATGAAAATAATCAATAATAGGGGGAGGTTGGTTAATTTTAAGTTTAAAAACATTATTTTTTATCATTAAGGAAACATTTTTTAAAAAAGTTAAACAAAAAAGATTAAAAAAAGCCTGTAATATCTTTAACAAAGAAATTAAAAGGGCCCAAGGTCTGAATACAAATATATTATAAATAAGTAAGAGCACATTTATACTTAAGTAAGATTTTACCTTATAATCTTGAATTAGAGTTATTAAAACAATAAAAGTGTAAGAAAGTTATATTTTCTATCTATAACAAAATATGCAGCGGAATAAAAGAACTTGTAAATAAATAGGTAGTACAATTATAATGAAATATTTAAACCCAAAGAGAAGGGTATCCAAAAACCATGTATAAAGGCCCCTTGATTTAAAATTTCCAAAAAGTAAGTCTTACCCATACTTGGGAAAACCCTCGATTGAAGATGGGAATATATCATGATATCTCTGCAAGCCCTTGATCTGTAAGGTGATCAGTACCTCTATCTTCCTTTAACTTGGAAGCCCTCAATTAAGTAGGTAATCAGCAACTATTTCTTCCTTCTACTTTGAATCCCTCCATTGTATACATGAAAAATAAGAATCACACAATGCAATCAAAGTTTATTGAATATTTAAGTTAGTGGAATAAGATGTTCAGAACATAAACTCTTCAAGGATTTCACATGAAGAAAATCTGGAAGAGCTCTCACAGAGTGTAAATTCTCACCAAATTTTACAGTACTGAAAATGTTCAAATGATTGGGTATTTATCGGAGAGATCTCTAACAGTCAAATTTTCATCCAATGATCATATTTTCCCTGAAATCTGAGAGGGAATTATACATGTGGCATTTGTAATGGTCATATTTTAATTGAAACAACAACAAAATTTAAACAATAAAAACTATCACAAGTAATATTAGCTTTAAAATAATATTTAAGAATATGATTGTAAGAAAAATTACATTAGTGAAATGTGGTATCTTTAAGAAGGATATAAAATCATTATATTAATGAAATATAAAATCTTTATAAATTCATAAAATCAGATCACATAAAAGAATCTATGAAAAAAAGATTTGAATATTATTATAAATTTGAATATACAAAACATGGTAAATAAGATTCATTTTCCAAAGTGATTTGTTATCTAAGAAATTCAATGATTATGAATTAGTTTTTCTGAGTGATTAAGAATCTAATAAATGTTGTAATTCAGAATCGTTTTTTGATCAATTTGGAATATAAGAAACAAGGTCATTCTGAATCAATTTTTCTGAGTGATTCAGAATATAAGAAATGTGCTGATTCAGAATTAGTTTTTCTAAGTTATTCAAAATCTAAGAAACATGGTGATTTAGAATCAATTTTATTGAGGTATATTAAATCTAAGAAATACGGTGATTCATAATAGGTTTTGTTGAAAACTATTTTACAATTATCTTGAACGTATAACAAAATATATTTCTCAATATAAGTCAAAAAATGTAAATTTTATTAATTATAAAAATATCATTAAGGAAAATGGTGTTTGTGATTTTCAAAACATAAGGGTATGAAACAATCCTAAGGAAAATTTTAACTCAACACTTATATCCTATATAGGTGTTGGGTGATGTTATAGAGGCATTGAATATATAGTGAGGACATTAAATTATATAATGTTAGAGATGAAAAAACACACCATGGTATGAGGAAATTTATTTGTCCTTACTTTGAATAAATAATTGAAAGAAGAAATAAATATCTATTGGATTTAATAAAGTAAAATTATTTCCTTATTTATATAAACCTTGTTGGGGTTCTATTAACCATGTAATAGTTTTTAAACCACCACCATAGAACACAACATTTTTTGTGAATTTTTTTGAATGAATTAATGATCACTATGACATGACTAAAAATTATCATAGTCAGTATCATGGTTTATAATGAATAAGAACGTTGATTTTTCTATTATATGGGGTGTGGAAAACGATATCTACAACAAATTTTAGACATTTAAGAATTAAATAATATAATTTTTATAGATTATAGTTCCCATAAATGATTATAACATAAGGATTATAAATAAAACATGACATCTTGGTATATATTGGATGAGTTTAGATTTTGATGAAACCCTAGTTTAAATAAGGATAAAAGGAAACCATGGTCATTATTAAAATTATTTCTAGACAAAATGGGAATTTTATCATAGTGAAGATCATCATATAATCTTTTTTATTAGAAGAATAAATTAATTATATATGGAGTTTCTAAAAATAAATAATAATATACTTAAGTAAAGAAACACATCATGGTGGGGGAGATATATTAACATAAAGAAATATAAATGCACACATTTTTATGAGTAAGTATACTTTATACTATGGTTTTTAGATTCAATGATTTTACCAACAAAAAAAACAATGGATGAGTGTGAAATGTCATGCTTTAAAAGATATCCGGCATATTTGTATATTGATGATATTTTCAAATATGGTAAATTTTAAATATTTCTTATAAAAATTTTGAAATGACATATTTAGGTGGATTTTAAGACCAATTAATGGGTTCTAAATGATTTTTTGAATTAAGGAAAATCAATAATATTTTTTGGTATAATATTTTATAGAATCATACTATGGTTTAATTTTTACTTAGTGGAAAAGGAAATATAATTTTCCTAATCCAAACTTTATTTATATAATTTCATACAATATTTAATTATTAAATGATATAATTTCATCAATATTAATTATAATTTCATTAATATTTGACTTAAGATAGACAATTATTCCATTTTTGTTATTGATATGGAATATTTCAGATCATATAATGAGGGAATATATAAATAGATTATTTTTTAAGTTAATAAATAAGGATCAAATTTTATAAATAATAAAATTTTCTGTTGACTTGGTTAAAAATTTAAGGAGAAGTTTTTGAATAGATCTTTAGATTATTTTGGTAGTGACACATGTAATGAAAAAATGGAAGAATCTGAGACCTTAATGTTAGGTCATGATATTAAAGATATTTTAGATATAGGTGATGATCATGAATGACTGAAACAATTATTTAAATGATTAATATTTATGGATTAAATTGACTAATAGAGAGATAATCATCCATAGAAGATCATTGAAATGTTTGGTGATGTACAAGTGGTAGAAGAAGAAGTACATGGATATCAATATAGACAATTCCCTTAATAATGAGTTAATCTAATCCATATCATTGATGAAAGAATATGATTATAATATAATGAATGCAATAGAGACCTTTATTGATTGTACTATCTTGGAATTTCTCATATTTGATTTATGAATAATGAAATTACTAAGTGGGTGATAATGTAGTAATAAATTTAGATTCTTAGTGCCATCAGACATATATTTCTTATAATAAACTTGTTAATGGATTGTGTGACTATATCATAGTACTTTATCTTTAAATCATTGACCAGATAATAGAAAAAAAGTTTCCATTGGGGTGAAGTTTATAATACCAAAATAATATTGATTTGAGTGATCCGTAGTATATAGTTCCCTTTCTAAAATATTATATCCATTGGGAATGTGATTTTAGTATTTTTTCATACACCAGAAAATTTTATTTGAGTATAATACTAGGATATATTATATTATAGGTTTTCCAAGTATAGTGAGTATGTACATACATTTATTACTTGATTTATAATCATATATATTGAATATATAAATGATTTAAATGTTCTTCCTTTTATTTTTGGAACAATACCTAACCCAGTGCACTATGTAAAGAGAAAAATTTAAATTTTGATAACTATTGTTCACCCCACCCCATTAGTGGGATTCTATAAATTTAGTATACATTTAATAATTCGATCCCATTAATTAATATCATATACAATATATTATTAATATAGATTTCAATATTTCAAATTCCCTTTTTTATTTAGTTGTAGTAAATGATAGTATAAATAAATTTTTACCAGTGTGTAACCTATTCATTTCGACATGGATAGGGTATATGATGTTCTACTAACTCACTTATATAAATTAATAGAGAAATTAAATTGAAAGATAAGTTGTATGTTTTTATGCAAGAATATAAATAATCATTATTTTTTATAATATTTATGGTGAGTTTATAAATGGTATAGGTAGTGGTAAGTGAGTAATAAGCCACAAGAGAATTGATTCAATTTGATATGTGGGTATTTACATTATTATCTATCATTTTGATTGATAACAAGTAAATTAAATAACATAAATTCATTAGCAATAATGTATATTCATTAAAATAATATATCATGTTAGTCAAGGGAATACTCATAATGTCTAAATTCCCTATTAAGTTTATATTATGCTTCTTAAATAGTGATTTAGATCAAATTATTTTATTATGTTACCATGAAACCTCATCTATTAGGATTTAGTTATCATGATTTAGTTTTATGTTTTGGTTTCAACTCTTATTAAATTACTCTCAACTCTTAATTATTTAACCACTATCCAAATAGTAAATTTCTATAAGATCAAAATATTGAAAAACTGTAAATCAAGATAATAAATTACATGAAACACAAGATTAATTAATCTCCCTTTCTTATTACCAATTTATTGTTCCATCCAATCATATTCAAGGAGATACAAATAATAAAGACAAATAAGACCCCTTATATATATGAGTAACATCCTCTTCTCCTTGTTAAATTTATGGCTCACCTCACTTCCTTGAATAGATGGATTCTGGAATATGTGATTCTTTATAAAATAATGGTGTGGGATGAATAGAATGGAAGAATGGTGTTATCTGTATAATTTAGTGAATCAATGGGATATTGGAGTATCCATTTAAGGATGTGGAGTGTAGAATATAATGATAGAAATAAAGGATAATAAAGGTCTCTAGCTCCCCTGTTATAAAATTAGTTTTTGCTACCATGGATTTTAATCCAATTTACACTTTTATTAGATGTTTCCATATATACTTATATTTCAAATTAATTTTTTAATGTGTGATGCTTCGCTAAAATTTAATATATTTCATGAAACATTCAACTATATAGTGAAGAATGTATGAGTAATCTCATTATTCTCTCTCCATGATCTTCTTTCATCAATAATTCTATAATATGAATACCCAATTTTGGAAGGTAAGAATGTATGATGATTATCACAATTACATGCCTTACATTTTCATTTGAGATCCCATGATTGGTTTATATTTAGCACATGGTCTCCCATTCTAAATAACCATTGTTAAATTATTTGAGGATCTGTTTTATAGTGTTAAGTAAACTTTTCTATGAAATCGGGGTTTATACAACACTATCAATGGTTAAGATGTCATTATACAATGAGTATATATTATAATACCCTAAAAGTATGTTTTATTAATGGACATAGTTGGATAGTTTTTAGCCTCTATGGGTAGGTGAGGTGTCATTGTAGTGGGCCAAGGCTGCATTGAAAGAGAATTTACATAACATTAATATGCGAGATTCTATTGAGAAAGGATGGAATATCATCAATAACCATGATGTATTTTTAGTTTCTTGAGATATAGATGTACCTTGACATACCATTGGGTGGATTATGAGTCTACATTTATGCATGAGGTGTCATTGGAGGGTCTTTGAGATGTTGTTTCCATTCATGAATAGAAAATCAATCACCTTCTTCATTATAGAGGTCCAGTTAAATAAAATCAGTTGCATGAATATAGATATGTGATATTAGGTTGAGATAATGGCGTACCATTTCCCCTTTATCGATATTAAAATCCTCCATATATGAAATGGATGAATCCCTATATAATAGCTCTGATAAACTGAAATCTTTCACTGTGGTGAGGTCTTAGAAATCGATGATGCTTCATAGATTCACACACTTGTGTGAGGGGGGGTAAATTTATAGATATATGCGATCGGTAGGGAACTTTATTGGAAAATGATTTTTCTATAAGGTGAGTTACAAAGTTCTAGAGAACTTGAGAAATCATTGTTTTCATATTACATTATCCCACATCAAATATTCTATGGGGAAGCTTCATTATTTATAATTCTGAGCATGTGTTTAACTGACCAATGTTTAGTATATGGATTTGTTCATTTTTTATATCCAATACCCCTATGATACACCATGTTTATATATTAGTAGATTAATTCATGGATATTTTCTTCATCTATGAATCTGTGATTCATGTCATTTTTTTCTGGTCTCCATGTTCACCCCAAGCCTATCTCAGTCTTGTTTTGGCCTACAGATTTATAAGGTTAACCATGGGTTGGTTATACTATATAAAGTCTGAAGTTATTTTTTATTGTTTTTCATGAACATATTAAATTCTATGAAAGCATTCAACCATTATTTTATCTTTTTATACTTTAATAACATAATAAATCAATAAATAATTTCCACAAATACAATTCTAAAAATAATATTTTCATTAGAAAAATAATTTTTTGGGTTTATGGTATAAAATTTATAAAAAATTAATTATAACTAAAAGATAGAATAATAAATAAAAATATAAGTATATTTATTTAAATTGGAATAAAAAAATTACTCTAATTATAATGAAAAAATAAAAAAATAAAAATGAACTCTACATCCATACATACTTTAACATTACTTTTAATAATGTAATCTTTCTAATCAATTGTCTCATCAAGATTCCATTTCATCCCATATTCATAACTTAGTAATTTAATTTTAATTTACAACGAAGTATTTGTATCCAATATCTACATAGATTACTTTTCAAATCCACCTTACTCAATTTCATCATTACACTTCAAGAGTTTACCTAATTATTCACTCATCACTATAAACCAATCAGATAATATCATTTTCCTCCTGTTCGTAGGAGTTTAACATTTTCTTTCACCTTCATCCCCCCCAAAAAACATGGACAATATTTAACACTTATTTTATCCATGTGATTTAGAGCTCATATATTAAAGTATTTTAGTTATACTAATCCAAACTATGTAATTCCATATATGACATCCCCCTGAGACTAATTAGAATAGTCAAGACATGAAATCATGTTTAGTGACCATCTATCAGATAGTATTTCAATCATATTGGTTTCTTTTTTATTTTTGACACACAGACACACACACACTTGTGCCAATCTATTTCAAGAGAATCCAATTTGTATCCACATTTCTCACATTACTCCATTTCCAATGATTTTATCTAATTATTATTTTTGGTGAACCAATGACTTGTTATATATGTTTAGAAAAAATAAATAACACAAGGTTGGGTTTAACAAGAAAATTCGAACATGTTTTATTTTGATTAAACTTTGTACAGAAATATTAACCATCAATTCTTAAGTTTAATAAACAAGTGATTCCAAAATTTACAAGGGAATTATATCTTTTAGTTTGATGGATTGATTTTTCTCAAGAGTTTTATTAATAACCACATTGTACACATTCTTCCCCAACATTAATTTGAGTGTATGATAAATTTATTCACATGTGGAGGGATGCATCTCATAATTTAATAAATGAATTTGATCATTATGTGAATAAAAGTAAGGTTATATAAACCCCCCTTGTATTGTGGTTCCTTTCCCTAGTGGTCTATATATCCTTTGAATCCAAATATACTCTACTATTTTTTAATTAATTTGATGAAAAAATAAATTAATAAAATAAGTGTAGTGGATTTTATTCAAAATGAAACAACTAAAAAAATAAGAAAAATAAATATTTTAATATTCGGATTTTATGTAATAATTTTTATTTTTGAGTCATCAACCTAAAATATTTATCTTTATTATCCTCTATTGTCCCAAGTAAGATGGTTCTTTACAAGTTGAAAACCAAACTGATTCCATAAAAATTAATTTTTCTTGAATTACTATTCTACTCGATTTATAGTTTATCTTATATTATTTTCTCATTTTCATCCAATTCTAGAATGAATATTTTATATTTAATCTTACCAAATCATTCTTTAACCTCTTTACTATGTATAATTCCCATCATAGTAACTAGTTTCCTAATTTATACTTGAATCAGCTATATTTAAACAATAGTTTTTTAATTTATAGAAATATATATGAATCTAATTTGTGTTCCTATTATTGGGGTGTAAAATTCCTAAACTAAAAAAAATCATGAATGAAAATTCCCCCTTTCCGTGTTTGTTTCATGTGTAAAGTGGATGAAATCAAATAATTTCACCTAATATTGAGGCAACCCACTTTAATTGGGGTTTATTACCTTATTTTACAATTCAAAATTGTTAAATATTGATATAGAATTTAAATTACACTTGTTGAGGTTTTTTAGAGTGGGTAATACATCGTTTGAGCCAATAGTTCCATTAGGAGTTGTTGACATTATGTTGTATTACAAGGTTTCAATGTATATTTACATGTTGTTGATTATGGATGATATAGATTTAGAATTATTCATGAATGAGTCTCATATTAATCATCCTATTAGTGAATACATATAATATGTGAAGCATTATTTCTTCAAGATTAATAAATATAATTGATAATGGAATGTAATTTTCCCTTCTTTTATGAAATTATTAATCATTTCAGATGGTTATTGATAGATATTTGGGTTTCCATTGAGATGAAAAAAGATATTATTAGTGATTGGGAAACTAAATCTAGGTATAAGATCTACTAAGTTGGTAGAGTAGGTCAGTGGGAATCATGGATAGATATTTGAGATCGGGTAGAGGCTTAATTTGATGGTGATTAGAAGTTAGAGTTATGTGTGTCAACTGAGTGAAAAGATCAATATGTTCATGCATTTTTTGACACCAAATTGATTTTTTAGTTACTAGTCACTTCTTCATAATCCTATACATTCATGGAAAATACACAATGTTTAGTGGATACATATGTGGATTTCTTCGATGTACTATCTCCCAAAACTACACTAAGTGTATTTGTAAGTCACTCAGCTCATATGTCATGCCTTTTTTATAACTATGCACTGATAAGACAAATAATTTATTATGAGTCTCAATGTTTACCCAACTCTAGTCATTTTCTTTAGATTTCCTACCCCTCTTTAGGGGTACATAAGATATTTTTTGACTATCGAAGAGTTAAACAATTGTTTTCTTATTATATAAGAACTATTCCCTTTTTACCTCAACTAAATTCCAATATTGTTAATTTTTGGAACCTCATTTTTTAATTCTCACAAATCATGTTAATTATTTTAAATTATTTTTATGATTTATGATTTCATTTTACAATATAATACAATTTCGAGAAATATTGGGTAAGTGCAGAGAAGACCTACTGACAAACATTAATCATCACTAGAAAAGACCCACCATCAGAGTCGATTCACTATAAAGAGGAAAATTGGGAATAGTGTTTAAAATACATACCTTAAAAAAGGAGTCACCATTGAGGATGAATAATCACCAGAATAAATTAACTACCAGACATGAATCACTATTGAACATGAGTCACCATTGAAGATGACCTACCATTAAACTTTACCCACTGCCTAGAAATTTGGAAAAGTGTTGAAATGTCATATCACCCAAAATGTATCACCACTATGATGAGCCACCACTGAGCACGAACTACTGCCAGATGAACTTCCGCCAGTATGCCTCATCATTCTTCTGACTCACTATAGCTTAAGTAACCTTTCAGATGAATCACCACCCGAGTTTTCTCACCACCACAAGAGTCACCATAATTTTTCTTATTAATTTGAATTAAATTTTTCCAAAAAATATATTATTTAATTTAATGCAATATATTATTTTATATTTTTTTATTAAATATAGAAGGGTTACATTAAAGTGTGTGTCAGTGTTCAATATGAGGAGTAAAATATCTGTATGACCATTCTTTAAATGGATACTCATGTATTTTGTTGATATATATATATATATATATATTAAAAAGTATAGTCCCTCATCCATGCATAAAAAGAGAGATGGAATAGTATTGAATAACTATAAGAGTATTGCAAGGTGTGCGAATTTATTGAGAGATTACATGATGCATCCTTACCTACACATTATTGTGGAAGAGTATAATATACTAGACATTCATAACCATCCTTACAATCATAACAAAAGATATTTTATGACTCTTAGTTTTATAGTATTTTTCTGAGAAACAACTAGAGCTCCTCTTCAAGATACATTTGAGGAGACTCGAACTTTCAGAGCACATCATATTGAGAAACACTACATTATCTACATCTTTAAACCTACTCTTTCTGTTTGTTTCATTTAATTTTTAGAAGTGTGTGGTTTACCCATTTAATCAAATGAACACTGTATCCTTCTCTTTAACAGGAATATACAAGATATATTCTATACTCTCTTTACATTTTTTAACCACAGTGTTGTAGAACTGGACCTTTTGGGGCCTATGTTGTTTTATTTTCATGGTTATTCTGGAATATGTTTATATGTGGCCTAGAGAACTGGTTAGATATTGTATTTTTACCCTATCTAGGTAGTGGATCCAAATTATTTTATATAATCTTCTTGGTTGCAGGTGATTTCCAAGTGGAGGGGATTAGGTCTCAGATTTAGACTGAACCCCCTTTTCTAATTCCACTAAGTGTTTTTTTATTTCATTTCAATGTATTAAACTATTTTTTTTAATTTAAGAAAAACCACTACTTTGATAGTTAATAATAACTAGTATTTATATAATATTTTGATTTAGTAAATTTATTTAAAAAGTTAAAATAGTTTTCGTATAATTTTAATTGAGAATTAATAACTCTTGGAGAAATATTTTAAAAGATCAGAACATATATTGATATAATGTTTTGATTAACTAGGATGTTTTTAATTATATTGGGGTATTTTATTTAAAATGTTTCTACATAAATTTTTATTGGGTTTTCAATTCACCCCTCTTGAGATTCTCAATCTGAACAAAATTTGGTATCAAAGGATTTTAAAAATATTTTCAAATGTGATTTTAGTTGTGTTTTAAAGATATTGAATTCTTGTTAGTCCTAAATTTAATTCTCTAAATGGATAATAGGAAAAAAAATCAACCAATAGAACTCCTTTATTTAATGAAAATATTTATGCTCAATGAAAAATAAATATGAAAATTTACATTGAAAGCATGAGTTTTCCAATATGGTATTATATTAAAGATAAATATTAATTAACCAATACTACTAGGAATACATGGGATGATGTAACCAAGACTTCTTATAAAAACACATTAAAATCCATGAATGCTCTTTTTTAATTTGGGTAATGAATTTTTTAATAGGATATCTTCTAGTAAAACAGCATATGATATTTGGGATACTTATCTATTTCTCATGAATTAACTACTAATGTCAAAGAAATGAGATAGAATACTTATATAATTAAATATGATAAATTAAAGATGAAACATGATGAGATAATTTTTTATTTGTATCTTATATTTAATAAGATAGTGAACACAATGAGATCCTTAGGAAATCCATTTTCATTCAAATATCAAACCATATGACTGTTAAGATTTATTCTAGTGAAAGAGAGAGAGGAATATCAGAATTAATTTAATAATCGTGTGACATCAGTAAACTACCTATCAATGAATTGATTTTGAAGTTGATGATATATGATGAAGAGATTATGGTTACCCGTGAAGAGGAATATGAACCAAATAAGAAGTCTATAGCCTTCAAGACTACTGCATCAAAATCAAAGAAAACATACAAGATGAAAGCTCTAGTGATAAAGAATCACTAGTAAATAGTGATGTGGAAATGACCTATCTTTCCAGAAGGTTTAATAAATTCTATAAGAGTAATAAATTCCTCATAAAATCAATCTATAAGGGAATATATAATAATATTTTTAATTTTAAGAAATACTAAAAGAGATATGATAATTAAAATGAAATTACCTTTTTTGTGTGTAAAAATAAAAGGAAATGTTAAGGCTGATTGTCCCAAGTTAAAGTACAAAAATGTATTATGATGTTAAAGATAAAAAGTATAATATTGAAAAGAAATTCACTTGAAGTTCATATAATGAAATATTTAGTTAATTAGACTCAACTCATGAATAAAATCCTAATAGAGAAAATATGTTCTTTATGACAATCACATCAGTGGAAAACTACTTAAAAAGATCATGTAGAAGTCTATAGTAACTATATTATGGTTGTTCTAGAAATATTATATGAAATTACTCAAGATTCAAGAAATTGATAAAGGTTGATGGTGGAAATGTCACATTTGGAGACAATTCTAAAGGAAAAATAAATTTCCTTAGCCTAATTAGTAACTCTAATTATGTTTTAATTACTAAATTACTTTTCATTGATGAATGAAAATTAAATCTTCTTACCATCACACAACAATGTGATTATAGTTTTTATGTAAAATTTTAAAATAAAATTTAAAATTTTTTTAATTATAAAAATTATTTAGTGTTTACTTCTTCGAGAAATGAAAATGTTTATGTTTTTAATATTTATTCTTTAATTTCTTGATATTTTTCTTATTTAAGTTCCCTTCATAAAGAATCATGGATTTGGCATAGGATACTAAGACACTGTAACACCCACTCACTTATAAAGCTTACTAGGATAGGGATAGTTAGGGATATACCCATACTTGAATTCCTAAATGATAAATTTTTTAACCGCTATAAAATATAGAAAAAATTACGTTAAATTAAAAAATAAACTTCATCTTATTAACCTTTTGGTTTACATGGAATTGTTTGGATTATATAGAGTATCTATTTTAAATTGGAAGCACTATGTCTATATATTTATAGATGATTTTTCTAGGCATACTTGGTTATTATTTTTATCTCACTAATGTGAAGATTTCTCTTATTTTACCAAGTATGGAAAATCAATTGAATACCTAATTAGACATAGAATTAATACCCTAAAAATTCACCATGGATGTGAGTTTGATAATCAAGATTTTGAGTCCTTTTTTCTCACAAAATGGATAAAACTTGACCATATGTACACTCAGGATCCCATGATAGAATATAGTTATATAAAGAAGAAATAGAAAACGTCAAGAGATATACCGAACAATGTTAAATGAATACGACATACCTATCTACTTATGGGAATAGAATATTAACATAACCTTATATATAATTAATAGAGTATTAATAAGACATATTTTAAAGATAACCCTTTATGAACTTTGTAATAATAGAAAGGATAAGGTTAATTGCTTTATAGTTTTTTGATGTAAGGTTTTTTTCTTAACACAAAGGATAATCTTTAATTGTTTTATTAAAAAAGCGATGAAAGACTTTTCCTTGGTTAGTTAACTTCAAGTAAATCCTATAGATTTTTTAATAAAAAATCAATACTATAGAAGAGTCTGTCCAAGTCATGTTTGAGGTAACAGATCCACATGATGATAAAACCCCATTAATGAACCTTGGGGATGATTTATCAACTTTGAACATAAATTACAAACCTTATATTACTATTATGAAAACTGTAGAAAGATCATCCAGTTCTGAGGAACATCTTGAACAAGAGCCAAAACCTATAGAATATGTTGAGGTGAACAACCCTTATTTATCTTTATTTGTTAAGACACTTACATACCACCCTCTATATGTTGTAGTTGTAGAATTATAAAAAGATATAAAGACAATATATTCTGAGAATCTAGGTTGAAAATCATGTATTAATTCCACAAACAGAATCTAATAACATCAATGATCCAATTAATGATGAAATCTAGGTAATGTATATACAATAATAAATTAAATAATTTAAAAGAAATAATTTTTGTTAATGTATTGATATACATAAAGACACCATTACTATAGACCCTAAATAAATTTTTAGAAATAAGGATGATGAATCTAGCACAATATTAAGAAATAAGGCTAGACTTGCTGCATAAGGGTATAGTCATAAAGAGGTCATAAAATATGAGTAAACCTTTACCTATGTAGCAATAATAGAATCCATTAGAATACTAATAGATTATTTAGCACATCTAGATTTTTAACTATATCAAATGGATTTCTAAAGTGCATTCATGAATGGTTTTATAATTAAGGATGTTTTTCTAAAACAACCCCTAGTTTTCAAAATCCTCATTTTCAAAGTTATATTTTCAAATTAACAAAGGATTTTTATGGTTTAAAATAATTTCCTAGAGCTTTGTATGGTAGGCCAATATATTTTCTAATTTTTAATGGATTCTCAATATTTATACATGATCCTAAAATTTTTATAAAAAAGAAATTATAAATATGTTTCAGTTGTTCAAATATATATTGATTATATTATCTTTATATCTTCTAAAAATTCTTTACTTACTTATTTTTCAGAGATGATGGAAAAGGATTTGAAATGAGATCAATGGGTGAACTGGGATTCTTCATTTATTTTTTGATTTTTCAAAACAAAGAAGTGATAATTTTAAATCAAAGTAAATATATGAAATAAAATTTTAAATGTTTTAGTTAGGATAATACTAAGATTATTGACACTATTATAAGCAACATCGTTAAGTGTGATCTTGTTTAAGCTGAGAAATAATTGGTTTAAAATAGTTAAAGTCGTATGATTGGATGTATTCTCTAATTAACTTATAGATGACCAAAAATTATGTTCAGTGTGTGTATGTGTGATAATTTCCTAGAAAAACAAAAAATATTCACACTTACTTGTTTTTAAAATGATTTTAAAATACCTAAAGTATATAACTACTTTATAATTTTTCTATAACATAAGATAAGTATTTGACATAGTGAGTTATTCAGATTCTGATTTTGGTAGTTGTAATTTTGATTTAAAAAGTACCTCTTGGAAATGTCACCTTTGGGGAATGTCTTAAGTATCATGGTGTATTAAAAAAAATCAATTTCACTATTGAGTACTGAAGTTGAATACATAGCTAAAGGCTACCACTATACTCATATTTTGTGGACGAAACACACTTTTCTAGAAAATGGATATCAATTTAGATATTTCACTATAAATTGTGACAACACAAGTTTTATAAACAATTCTAAGAACCCTATTTCTCACTCTAGAATGAAAAACATTAATATAAGACAACAAATTTTGGGAGATCATTTTCAAAAGGGTGATATAACTCTTGAAAACATTGGTATTGAAAATTATCTTACTCATAATCTTACTAATCCATTGAATTTTGAGAGAATGAATTATATAAAACATTAATTAGGCATGATTAATTTTTGTTAAATTTATTTTTCAATTTACCCACCATTTCATTTTACCAACCACTAGAGTTTACCCACTATAGGTATTTACCCATCGTTGGAGTTTACCCACTATTAGAATTTACCCACCACTGTCATTTACCCACCATTGGAACAACCTTCCATTGTTAATGATTCATCATTGGTTTTAAGAAATTGTTGATAATTTCTATTTTTGGGTCAAATATTTAATTTATTTTTTATTTAATTTTTATTTCAATATATTATTTCTATATCCCTAAATTATTTAAATTGGGGACTTAGTCAAATTTTAATGCACACTCTCTCACACCTTTTAACTCTCAATATTCTATCCATCTTTTCTATCCCAACCCTTCACCTTCCCTATACATTGTATAAACATTCTAAAATACATAAAATAGTTAGAGTGAAGAAATAAGTAGTGTCATTCCTTGGTAGATATGTTGGAGGGTATGCAGTCCACACCTTATACTTCTATTGCTCTTCCTTATTCTATGGATGTTGAGTTGATTAGATCAGTGGTTAGGGAGTAATTTCAATCTATTTTTGGTGATGTTCCCGATATCCCTCAAGAGGTTTTGAGGAAAATTAG
Organism: Viscum album; assembly: GCA_963277665.1. Lineage (NCBI taxonomy): Eukaryota > Viridiplantae > Streptophyta > Magnoliopsida > Santalales > Viscaceae > Viscum > Viscum album. Next base: position 1,214,167,950 of record OY728143.1, read on the forward strand.
GCATAACATTTCCCATGTATATATGATGGTTCGGGAATTCCTAAATGAAGTGAGATCTGATAGAGAGGCCATTAAAAGTCAATCAAGTATTAATTTCCAAGTAAATACAATAATAATGAGATTAACTCACACTATGAATTCCTAAATGAGAACCTCAGAATTCCTCTAGTTACTCATGACTTCAATGAATAGCTCAATCAGCAAAAAGCGATGACCCCAATGCTCAAGTTGTTTATGGAGGAGAAAAATGATTTTTTATTTCCATGGAAAGAGGAGTAAATATTATCATGGACTTCATAAATCTAATGAAACCATTATTGCACGTGTTTAGTACCACAATAATGGATTTGGATGTTATTATAGTGATTTCTCAACTTAATCCTATAGCCAATACTCTATAGATGTTCATAGAATCTATTAACTGAGATCCCAATGCTTCTTTACCTGCTCGGTTCTATACTTTCATCCTAACTACCAAAGAATCTATCAAACATCTTAGACCTATTATCATCTTAGAGAATAATTCTTCACCTTCTATCCATACATCCACCACTACATTATTCTCAACTTATACAATTGTTCCCTCTACTTATGATAGGGTTAAGGTAAATTCACATATTTTTTCCCTTACCCAACCCCAGAAGCATTGAATTTTTTATTTTTTATGTGGAATTATTTATGACTTTTCTTGTATCTCTTTCAGGGTTCACTTCAATTAATTTTTTCCTTTAATGGTAATTCTCTTATTATTCATATTTTTCTTCTTTTTATTTCTTGTTTTTTTTTATTTTCACTTTTTCATAATCCCAAATGAGAGAGAATGATTATGTAATTTATTTACAATTATATTATCCTTTGATACCTACTTTAGTTTGATATTATTTTTTATTTAATATCTTTGATGCCATTATTCATTAAGTTACACTTTATGTTTAAAATCTTACATTAGATATTGAATATCTAAGAATATATATAACAACAACTCGATCTATTTTATCTCAAAATTTATCCTTTATATGATTATAAGATGCCCTGATTTGTTATCATCAAAAGGGGGAGATTATTAGAACCTACTTTTTTTAATGCTAAAAAATCATGTTAATTATATTTTAAGGGTTTTTATTCTTTCTGGTATAATTTTACAACGTAATATAGTTTGGATAAATATTGGTTAAGTGCATAAAAGAACTACACTCAGACATTACTCATCGCTATGAAATAATCACTTTCATAGATGAATCATTGTTAGGATGGAAATTTGGAAAAGTATTGAAAATTTCTACCTCAAAAAAGGGTCACCGTTAAGGATGGATCACCACAAAAATAGGTCACCAATAGAAATGAATAACCATTGAACTTGAGTCACCATTGAAGATGAAATAAAATAAAACCTTACCCACCACAAATAAATTTGGAAAAGTGTTAAAAAGACCTATCTATAGTAAAGAATCACCACCAGGATGATTCACAGTTGATCATGAACTACCAACTAATGAAATAACATCATTCTAACTAACTATTTTCCCAAATCACTTTCAGTTTAAGTCACAACTAGGTTGAGTAACCACCAGAGTTGTATCACCCCATAAGAGTCACCACCATAATTATTTTTATTTTAATTAAATGTTTCTAATGACTATATTATATAATTTAACTAAATGAATTATTTTTAATTTGTTTTATTAAATATTACAGGGATACATTAAAGTGTGTGTCATTATTTAGTATAAGTACCATAAGATCTGGGTGATTTTTATTCAAATAGATACTCATGTATGCTGCTGGTATATATTAAAAATAAGACTCCCTCATACATGCATGAAAAGAGAGCTTGAACAATAACAAAAGAACTGTAATATTTCTTTGAAGTGTGAGAATTTCGTGAGATCTTAAATGCTACATCATTACCTATATATGACTACAGAAGAGTAGAATATACTTGAAATTCATAACTTTACACTGAGTTAGAATGAAGAGAGCTTACGACACTCAATTTTACTATGTTTTTCTAAGAAACAACTTGATATCCTCTCCAAGATATATATAAGGAGACTCAAGATTTTAGTCCACATTAGATCAATAATAATAAAAATTCTATATCCTTACTCCTCCTATTTCTATTTTAACATTTAATTTCAAGTAGTGTGTGGTTTACCTTGTTTATCAAACACACACTGACTACAACACATTAACTAAAAGATAAAAATATATATTCTACACTCAATTTAATTTTTTTATCCACAATGTTGTGGAAGAGGTACTTCTGTGGACTATGTTTGTTTTATTCCTATGGTTATTGTGGAAGATATCCCTATGCGTCCAAGATAACTAGTTAGATATTTTATGTTTACCTCATTCAGGTTGTGGTTCAAGATTAGTTTATATAATATAATTGGAAGCAGTTGATTTCAAAGTAGAGGGGATTAGGTCTTAGATTGATAATAAACCCCTTATTTTAACTCTAATGTGTGTTTTGTTTTATTTCATTTCAAAGCATTAAATTGATTTTTTTAAATTTTAAATAAATCCACTACTTTGATAGTTATTATTAATTAGTGTTTATATATGATTTTGATTCATTAAATTTATTTCAAAAATTCAAAATAGCTTTCCTATTAATTTAACATAGACATAGTCACTCATTAAGATATCTTTTAAATAATCAAAACTTATATAAATATTTTGTTTTGATTAATTGGGTTTTTTTATTAAACTAGTGGATTTTATTTAAACTTGTTTTAATAGAAATATTTATTAGGCACTCAATTCACCCTTACATGAGATAATCAATCTGACCAACATTAATATCCAAAAATTCTTATTTTTAAAATATTTAAACACACACTTTAACATATTAGTGACCTAAATAATAGTCCAAAAAAATATTTTTTTAATAATTATTAATTTCGTAATATTTAAAAGTAGAAATTTTGAAATAATTAATTTTAATTCTAAAAAAAATATAAATTAATAAATATATCATTTTCATTTGAATAAACAAAATACTAAACAAATCAATTGAAAATATTATTAAAAAATAATGAAAAAATAATTAAATTTTTTTCTATATATCTATTAATCTATGAAATCCAATGTCTTTTATATATTTACTTATATAAAGAAATTTATAATGATGTTTTGTATATAGTGTTATGAAAATTATTTGCTAGATAGAATTAATCATGATATAGATTTGAGCATATAAAATTAAACATTTCATGAAGAAATACTCACATTTATTTCTATAGTTATCATGAAAGATGAGAAATTTATGAAAAACCTTAATTATGCTACTACTTTTGATATATGAGAGAAATTAAAAAAATTATATAAAGAACCCATCTAAGGAAAATTTATCATTACCCCATACTCAAGGAATGGTTACAAATATGGTGTTAATGAGATACATATGGAAAATTCTAAAGATAAATTAATTAAATAATGGGATAAAGGAATAATATTACTAAAAAATACGGTGAAAAGATGTAACTATGTTATCATTAAAGAGAAATAAATTATTTTTATTGATATGACCAAAACTAAAACTTATTTGGATGTTTATTTAAAAAGTATAATTTCATATACGATTTGATTCACGAAAATAAATAGTGTTTCTATAATAAAAGTAAAGGCTAAATTATGTTTCTAACACAAAATAATCTTATTTTATTGATCAAAAATAGATCCAATACTTATTAAATAATATTTATTATCTCTAAATCTTGTAAAAAGTTGATTCTCTATTCATATATAAATTATTTTTAGAGAAAAATATATTATATAATGATTATTTTTCAATTAAATAATCAATTGAAATAATCTATTAAATTATGAAGGAATAATTAAATATCTGTGGAGAAATTATATAAGAAAAAATGATCAAATGGAAAAGAAAAAATAATTTAAAGAAAACATGATATCTCCTAAAAAAACTAGAAGATTATATGAAATTATATTAAAAAATATATCCTTAATTTAAGGTGATGGTAACTAAATCAATGTAAAATAATTTGAAATTCATAGAACATAAAGATGACATTAAATCTTTAAGTATATAATGCTGATAAAAATCCTACAAAAGGTGGAATTTGGAAGTTAATTCTACAAATTTAAAAGTATTAAATTAGTGGGGAAACTAAGGTTGTTTAAAAAATTATGATATAAAAACTGTTATATCATAATTAGAAATAGGGAATACAAATATATAGGAATGGGGTGAACTATTTATTTGTGTATGGAGGTCAACTAGTTGAGAAAAAAAAGAAAATCGACTACAATATATCCTCTACGAAATGAGAATATAATGTATAGTTTATATATGAGACTTTTTATTTTTAATAAAATTTTACATATTGGTTTATAAAAATAGATGTTTTGGGATATTTTTTACCACATGAAGAAGAGTGTAACCTTAGGGATATTTTTGAGACACAAAAGGTAATTTTTTTATATAGATTTTATAAATTATCCTTTGCAATTTTTCTATTATTCTTTGGAGGAGTGTTTGGAAGGGTAATGGAGTGGATATAATAATTACATTGGATTTTATTCTAAATATATAATTCTTATTAAAAATAAAATGAAATTAAAATTTTTATATCATTTTATGTATATTCTTGGGTTCTGTTACATTTAAAGATGTTTGGAATTATTTTTAAACTATTTGGAATTAATTTTGATGTGTTTTTAAATTGAAGAATATTCCAACTAAAAATTATAAATTTCCCAAATTCATAAGAGTAATAGTGATCAATTCAGTGGTTCATTTGAGAATATTATGTATAAAAATTTCTAAACTAATTAAAACATAATATTAACTCTACTGGTTCTTATATAAAACTCTATAAAGAAGATAAAATACTAAAAATGGAAATGAAGCTTCCCTAATATTGTAAATGTGAATTTAATTAGTCTCGAGTTGAAATATTAGCTATGTCAATGCATCATAAGAGTAATTCTAATGGTTTATTTCATTTACTATAAAAAGATAATAAAAAATTGAATTTTTTCCTCAAATGCATGAAGGATATTACAATTTTCATAAGAGTAAACCTAAGAAGATATCATAAAATTTTCTATATATAAATTCATAAGAGTCACTGAGATATTTAAAAAGTTTCCATAATAAATTTCATAAAATGAATTTTAACATATGTTGCGGGATCCAAATATAGAAAATAAATTATTTTCCAAAAAATTAAATAGACTTTTATGAAAAAATTATTTTTGGAAGTTAAAATGATTAGTTGGAGAAAAATAAATTATATGATTCTAAAGCTTGAATTTATGGATATAATTTCATGAATAAAAATCATGATTCAAGATATTTATGAATAAAATTAATACTATGAAAAAACTATTATACTACATTCATACAATGTTGTATAAATTAAATAGGTGACTTAGGCCATGATAAAGATTTATGAATATTAAGGAATATGTTATTCTGAACAAAAATTGATTTATATCATGAAGAATATTATTATCCCAAAAGGGGGAACTGGTTTTTTAGTTATAGAAAACTGGTTGGTCACAACACGAATCATCTAATAGCACCATGAATTACATCAATGGCTACCTTAATAGATCAAATTATTGAAATTGAATAAGATGTATGAGTAGAAAATGGAGGTAGTTGGTGGCTTAAATTTGAATTTAAAATTAAAATTTTAATTGAAAGATATTTATAGTTATATGAAAGAAAAAATGAATTTGTTCTTGCATATATGAGATAATGAATATAGAGAGTGGAATTGAGTGTTCTATAGAAGAAAAGAAAATATTTCATTGTGGGATAAGCTTGTGGTGTTGAATAGTTTACATAGAATTTGATATGAATAAAGTTAAATCATTCTATTAGTAAAAGTATAAGAATTAGTAGATGAAGATATAATTATTAGTTTCTTTGTGTGATCATCATATCAGGGAATTTATTGAGGTACAAGAGGTCATACATGTTCTAAATAATGAAAAATTATAGAATCATTGTAATATTTTTGAAAAAAAAATCATCATAGGAAGACGAATGACCAATTCCCTAAAATTAACAAATATTCATGATTTTTATTTACATGGTAGTTAATACAAAAAAAAAATTATAATATTAAAAAATGAATAAAATAAAATCCCTTTTTATTTGTATTTATGATACCGATTATTTCTGATCATATTTTCTGGTGTATTTCTAGATGATTAAAAGGATTGGATATTTGTTTTGAGTAGTGGAAACTGTACATCAAGGGTCATTTTTAAATTTATTTCTATATGGTGTTCGAGATAAGTTGTTATATCACTCACTTTAACAAGTTCTAGGGGTTAAATTCATAAGAAATAATAAAATAGTAAAATGGTACAATTTTCATTGATTAATCACCCTCTCATAGTGAACCTCACTATGGTTAGGAACACCAAAAGTGGTATAATAGATAAAAGATTCCATTCTAAGATCAACACATTTTTATTTTTATATTCTGATTGTTTTTAACTTTGTTGGGGTTTGAGTTTATCTAGGAAATTCTTTATCTATATTTAAAGATTCAGTCTCTGTTTTTTCATAAATATAGAAAATATGAATTTAGTGAACATGAAAGGGATTCCCTTTTTTTATTTGTGGAATTATTAATTTTAGAAACATTTTATGTTGTCATATATTTTTTTATGAGTCTAAATTATTTAAAGGCTTCCACTATTTTTCCCTTATGTTGAAGGTATTGTTATGAAAACATGTTATATAAAGAATTTGAAGAATGATTTTAATGATTATAATATAATTTTTTAATGTCTTCCAGGGTAAAAATTCATTAAGGTTAGGAGGAAAAAAATTGCAATAGTCATTTTCAATAAATTAGAAAACATTTATAAAGGTAATGAAAAGGTAAACCAAGAAAAGATACATGTTTTGATATTGATATATAAAGTAATCCATATGAATGATTCTAAAACTAATGATGTGTTAATAAATATATTTAATGATATTTTACTCACATTTAGAGGTTTTGGTGACAATTTGTAAGATTCTAAAATTATTGAGAAGATTCTAAAAATTCTTCAAGATATGTTTGATGTAAAAATCTCACCAATAAAAGACAATTGCCTTGGTACTTATCCTTTAGATGATTTGTACAAAATCCTAATTTCATATGAAATGTGTAATGGATTTATTTTTACTAATAATACCCTGAATAATAGGCAAATATCCTTAATATAATTTATGACTGACAATAGTAAAAATAAGAGGAATATGAATTTTGAAGTTAAAATTCAGATGAGGATATTGATGAGAAGTTTAAAAATCTCGTGGAACTCATATCAAGAAGTTTCTGAAAGGGAAAAGGTAACATTAATTTGAAATTAATTGTAAATTGTTTCAATTATGGTTGTATTATATATTTTCTACTAACATTCCATGGCTGAAAGAAGATGATGATAATGACTATAAATAAGAGGATAATAATCCAATAATTTAAATATGAAATTATGTATCAATGTACTATTAAATTGTAAATGTAAGGATTTATATAAATTTAAGAATGTCAACTTATTATATAAATGTAAATATATTTATTATAGTAAGCCTGATTAAGTGTTATAATTATCAATTGATGATAATTAAAGGATGTTAATTGAAAAAGTGAATGAAGATGGATTCACAAGTAATGAGAGAATTTATAATAAAAGTGGGGGATAAATTGAAAATAATTTTATACTAAATCATGAATTCAATTAATGTCACTTTAATATTTTTTAATTTTAAATGGATAGGTAGAGTTTGAAGAATGGTTATTGATTATCAACCAATAATGATATTTGACTTGTTGAGATGGAATCAAGGTTTACAAGTGAAATTGAAATGTTGAAGATTCACCTTGATGAATTGGATAAGATGTATTTCAAAATTTAAATGAATGTTAAATAAAATAAAAAAAAATCTTGATATTTTCCAAAAAAAATTATTAATGAGGAATCGATATTGGATATGAAAAAAATACGACTTTTTGAAAACTATTCATGACTTTTGAGAAAAAAGGAAGAAGATCATAGAAGAAGTTGGAGTCTCAGAAATTAATGGGATTCATGTGGCATACCAAATATCAAATTTTATTGATGAAAAATAAATTTAAAATGTTTTAGGAATGTATGGTAGAAATATTCATGTGTGGAAAGGTATATTTTTTGAAAAATTAAAAGATTATCATAAATTAAGAAATTATGGGGACACAAATTTGAATATAGAAATTGCTAAAAATTGATATTAAATAAGTAATTGTAATGAAGTATATTCTGAAGAATAATGTGTTATGAGTATAATATTAATTTTTTTCATAAAAAGGAGCCAATATAGATAGTAAAAAAAGATAAACAACTGTATATGTCATCATCTATGTAGAAAGATATTTTTTGACAAAAGTATATGTTTTATGGATACTATTGACACTGTTGATTATTTCGACACAAGGAAATGATATGATGGTAATAATTTAAACCATATTTATGAGAAATTTTTTGAAGGAGATTCTATCCACTCAAAGTAGAAAAATTTAAAATAAATATGCAATATTATGACTAAAGATCAAGAACAAGGTTTGAGCATTATAAGAGGATTGTGTAAGATGTGACCAAACAAGTACCCATAATGAATAATGTTTCACCATTTTACCTACCCTATCGAGTATCAAATATAATACTCAAAATTCTTAAATAAAATTGAAATTAAATGAGTACTTCATTATTAATTATTTACACAAAAAAAACACAAAGGAAACATCCATTGATTCTATAAATTAGATTCTCATCCCATATAATGGGATATCAAAATCTCATATAGGATATCAAGAAGTGGATGAAACCCTTTATTACCTTTGCTAAAATGGGGACACTCAAAATTAGAGTAATGTTTTTATAAATCATTGTTGAAGACTCGCTAGAATTGAGGAAAAAATTATATGTTGATGGGTCGAAACATAATTTAACAAGTGTCTTTCAACATTATGATGATGAAAATGATGTTATTTTAGAATAATAAATATGTTGTGATGAAATTAAATGATTAATTTTTATTTAATAGAGGACAACATTATCAAGACAACATATTTCAAATTACTGAAATAATGAAGAAAGAGATGCCTCGTAAGAAGAACAGTGAAGATGTTAGGAAGAATTTAGAGTTTTATGACTACAAAGGTGTTGAAAAAACTTATATACTAAAAGATAATAATAGTGGTGAGATATCATAAAGAAGTGGTTTAACTGGTGTTGGTGGCTCTAGGTTGTGGTTGGGTGACTAAGGCCTTATTTGGATTTTTGTATGTTCTTCTGATCTCTTCAGGTTTTGTTTTGGTGATTCATTTTTTTTACCCTCAACATTGATGTCTTTGTTTTGTGATGATGTTTTGAAAAAATTTCAATGGTGTTTGGTATTTTTTGGTAATTTTTTTTTGGATTTACTTTTTTGGTTTGTCCTCCTTGTAATGTGCAGCTCACTGTGGCTCCCTTCCTCCACTCAACTCTACCCTGACATTAAGGTATAACGCTCTCGTTTGAGTAAGTATGATGCATTTGTTTTGGTAAATTCTTTATGAGGTGTTGATTGAGAGGCCAATGGAATTCAAGGAGGTTATATGGAATGGGTTTTTATCCTTATATTCTGCATGTGATGTCCCCATTATGTTTATTCTCTATAACTTGGGTGTTTTTTGAGGACAATAATGGTGCTCAATGATGATGATGATGATGGATTCTGGAGGCTTCCTCACTGATGATCGGGTATGACATTAGGTGGTGATGACTATGCTATATGAATATGATGATGATGGATTACCAAGGCTGGTGATGAATAATGGAAAGTGAAGAGACTCTGAATGACACATGCCACTCAAGGATCAAGGCATCGAGGAATCCAGTTCATTGTTTGTGTTTGAAATTCAAATTTGGAAACTAGTTATGTTTTTGGATCTTGAAACTTTGGATTACCTATTGCAACATCGGTTCCCTCTTATCCTTAAAGAATATATATAAAAAATTAAAAAGTAATTTTCAATCAATAAGTTAAGAGATGTAATAATAAGTATGATTTATCATGTAATATTGTGGAGTAAATAAGATCATTTGAAATCCAAATCTTTAATGAGAGTTAATGAAAAAAATTTGCAATAAAAATTATGTTTGATCAAAGGGGTGTGTAATACCAAGACATGGAGGTTGAAGATGAATTCTCAACATTCATTCATCAATGGATAATCTATTAAAAGTTTTATCTCTTCCATCACCTATTCTTTGGATATTATTATCAAAAAGCATAAAGAAAAAACAAATCTCTCACTATGATTTTTTACTTAATGTGTTTACAAAGGGGGATAAAATTTAAATTTTTGAGAATAAAAATATATGTGTTTTACCAAGTGGGGTAGAGATATCTTTGTCAGGGGAAGCATGTATTTGGAGAGTTTTATTAAAATTTGAAGGCTATGAACATATAATGTGAAATTTTTTAAAATGATTGGTGACCATGTATGTTAGAAATTTTTATTCATAGGTTCTTTGAACAGTTTTAAAAAATGGATGAAAAGTTTCTATGAAATATCAATTGGTATCAAGTTTTTTCAAGGGGTGTTATAGAAAGTATATAAGTCACTATTTATACACATCATCCTTATTTTTTCTATATTTTAATTTCCTATACTAAGTTCATTCATGTAGTCGTGTAAGTATTGAATAATGATTCATTACTAAGTACGATGAGTTTGAAAGTGATTTATGTTATTTTCTCAACAAAAAATTTAAAAGGGTAGATTATTGAGACCAAGATACTCTTTGGATATATTAGTGATCCCATGAATAAAACTTTTACAATAAAATTATTTTTGATAATGAAGAATATTTTTTTATGATATGAAGTTAACGAATATCCTCTATAATTTTGGTATTTTTCTAATAAATATGATTTCAAAAAGGGATGGTGTGGATATGTTTATTTTTATTTATTTATTTTAAATAAATAAATAATATTCAAATAAATATAAATTTTTTAATTCTATTAAGTTAATTACATTTCATTTTTTTTCATGTGTTTGAGGATGTTTGGAATTATTTTTGATCCATTTGGATTTAATCTATTTGTTTTCTTGAGTTGAGTAGATTCAAACTAAAAAATAATTATGTCCGAAATTCATAAGAGCCCTAGTGATCAATTCCTAAAATTCACTTTTTATTAGGAATTTTTTATGTTGGATAAGTCTTTAAAAATAATATTTAATGCATGAGTTCATAATGGTAACTCTTTGTAGAATCTAGAATATTGGAAATAGAAATATGTGAGAATAAAAATAACTCTAATCAGTTTAAAATTAAAATATTTTCTAAGTATTCATATTTTAAGAGTAACTCTATTGGTTCATATGAGTAACTTTGTAAAGATATTAGAAAACCTAAATATGAACTTAGACATATGATTTATTTTATAGTTTTCTTTAGAGTAATATTGATCCTAAATTAGAAAATTAGCTATGTGTCATTTAAAAATAGTCTTTCATAATTCATCAACTCTCATTCTAATATTTCATAAGTTTCGTTTATGTATATGAATTTAGATTTTGACACACATAGAAATTTATTTTTTTGGAAATTAAATGATGTATCAAGAAGAACTATTTTCATAAATAAAAAGGAAAAGTTGGAGAAAAATAAATCATACAATGTGGAAGTTTTTATTTATGGATAAAATATCAGGAAGTAAATAATGATTAAGATATTTGAGGAATATGGTTTGTATTAGGGAGATAATATTGCACCATGATCATGCAGAGTTAAATAAATAGAATAGGATACTAGAATCATGGGGAACATACATGAATATTAAGGTTTGTATTATTATGGGAAAACATATTAGTTCACATCGTGAATATTATTTTTGCATAATAATGTGAGAATACACTTTTTCAATTTGAGAGAAAATGGTTGTATATTCTATGAGGAATTAAATAATTCAAAGAATGATGTCCTAGTCAACTTTTATAGGTCCAATGACTAAAATAGAAGATGAAGAAGATTAAGATAATTCTAAGAAGTTGTGTAAGGTAGTTGGTGGCTAAAATATTAATGTGAAATTAAACTTTTAATGTGAAGATGTCGTTGTTGTTGTGAAAGATAAAAAATAATGGGTTTATGCATGCATCTTGAAATGAATAGAGAGAGATTCATTATGTTATGTATTAAATAAATAAGAATTGGCTAATGTGGAATATTTTTTTACAGAACAACTTGTGTATAAAGTGAGAAGAACAAATAGGAATACTTTCATCAGTTCCAGTAGAAGAAGAACATAATAAAGTGAACATTATTGGATGGTGTGTATGCTCATCGTACCAATGCATGTATTGAGTAAAGGGATGAAATAACTATTATTAATAATGAAGATATATGAGGGAAATATAATATTATTGTGAGGTAATAATTAGAAGAAGAAGGATAATCCATGCCCCAAAAATAAAATATAGTGGCACAATTGATTAGGATACTTATTAGGAGATAATGTTTCTATAAATTTTTAAAATGTGTAATAGTTATATCCTACACATTTATATCTATAATGGTGATTATAGTGGATATTTTGGTCTCAAGAATGTTCTAACTAGTATATGTATTGAATTAATCTTTTGTGTATTGAACAATGTACATCGCGTGTCCTTTGTTTATTTATTTCATCACTGTGTGTGATTTAATCTATGATATTAATTACTATAATAAGTTATTGAGGTTGATTTCACAAGAAATCGTAAAATAGAAAAATGGTACACTGTTAATTGATTGACCCCCCTCAGTCGCGAAACCTCACTCTACTTGGGGATAACAAAATATGGAATGGTATTATAGAACGAAGAGTGATAAATGTTCTAGGAGAAATTCTCTCACTATTATATCAAACGATAATAAAGTTAAATAAATTTAACTTCCATAGAATTAAATAAGGAGAAAAAGGAAAGAAACTTTTGTATAAATTATCTCTTTATATCATATTCTTACCATACCCAATGTAATCCCATGAATTTTTATGAAGATGATTTTATTTCATGTTAATAAATAAGTCAACGAGTAAGTGTTTCCCAAAATTAAGAAAGTATGTAATAATATTATTATTTTTAGGGTGTTGATGATAATGAAAAAATAATGAAGATATTAAATAATCCATTGTTTAATAAAAATTTTAATTGAAAGGGGAAGTTTGATGAGATAATAAGTATGAGATATTTAACAAGGTACTCATGTTGTCATCAATTATGTACATCTATTTAGACCCGTTCATGAATTAGAGATATATTAATATATATTAGAAATTAATATTGTTAAAGGAAAAATATTATACATGTATACTTGAGAAATAAGGAAGAATTATAATATATGTGATTATTATTAACCTATAATTTCATGGAATCAATGACAGGTGTGTATGGTTAAAGAAATACCAATCTACTGTATATCTAGATAAGTATAACAAGATGGTTGTAGTGTAATTAAAATGAATTCAAATCTATGAATTAAGTGGGAATATAAAATTATATATAGAGTATTGAAATATATGTGAACATACCCTGGATTATTAAGTTATTTTATTAGTTTAATTGAGAAATTTAAAATAAGTGGTTGGGTATTATAGAAGTTAAATCTTTAAGATACACTTAAGAGAGACTGAAGTGGAAGTAAAATCTAAGGATATGCCGAAAAATCTTGAGATATCCTTAAATGTGACTTATCAAGATAATATTACTTGTCAAAAAGTATATAAGTGAGGATATTAGATGTTGGGTTACACCGTGATTGTTTTTTGGTGATCAAAATATATATTATATCCCAATATAACAATATAATTAATTCATATAATATTTTTTTGATATTGGAGAATATATTAAAGAGCTATATAATATTGTAATATTTACTCAGTCAATCTAAAGTCAACATCATTGTATCCAAATGTTTTGGAAATATCAACCTAAATATGTGGATTTATGATTTTGTTTATTGATAAAATAAATCTGATGATGTTGACAAATTTTTCTTGATGTATATAAAATTTTTCCTAATACATTATTAAATTTTTTTAAGAAACCACTTAATAAAACTAATAGTGTAATAATTTACAACATTAATTGTTAAGAAAAATTCTACAGAATATATAAATATGGAACATTAAGTAATTGAGAATGTTTTAAATTAAATTTTTTGAATTCCTAGAGCTTGTGATTTTTCTTTTCATAGTTCTTTTATTACTCTTAGCTAGGTAGAAAAGGGGGACTTATAATTCAAAGAGAATTGATTATAAGAGAGATAATAATGAGAAATAAATAAGCTAAAATGATTTTTTCTAGAAGATAATTTGAATTAAAATAAGAATTCAGTAAGAAATTATTATTTCAAAATAATAGTTGAATTGAATAATAAGTGAGAGTATGACTTGCACGTTTTGATAGAGTAATTGATTTGAGGATGATAGTGAGAAACTAAAATTTCATCTTTCATGTATCAATATGTTTTTTTGTAAATAAAATTTTGAATCTGAGATAAATTATATGAATCTTTAATTTGGATTTAAATTGGTTCATATGTAGAGTCTATTCAAAATATAAATTACAGAAGAAGAACCCCAAGAGATTCTTTCTTATTCTTGAGTCGATCACTCTAATGTTGAAAGATCATGACCAACATTCATGATGTTGAAGTTTTGTATTCATTAGTAGTGAAATACCTACTATTTAGGGAGAATATATATCTTATCTATGTAGTTAAATTCAAGATAAATTAATATAATCTTTTCAATTAGTCTGTTGATAGGGACATTGAAAATCAGAGTAAATATATTATAAAGAACCAGTCATTAGTGATAACCACTATTAGGAGATAGTATTTTGGGTTAAGGATGATAGCTTCCCACCATGAGTAAATGATGATACCTTCCCACCAAAGGTAAAGGATGATACCAAATAACGTTTGTATTCAATTGATTATATTAGTGTATATGTGTGTCTTGGACTTTACCTAAACCCAATAGGAGTCTAATTACCCACATCATGGGTGAACCTTATGAATATAATGTGTTGTTTCCTTTTTTGATTTCATATTTTTCATGTTTTTTATTATGTTAAGAATTTATAAGAATATCAATTCATACTAATGGGTTCATGGGCTCAAATTTATAATTAGGAAATTCTAGTCCACACTGAATCACCTTCATTATTTGAGCATATTCACTAGAATATTGGTCAATTCTACTAGTATTAGAGTACCAAGTTACACCTTTGATTGGATCTATTATCCTCGTTGTTTTATATAATATAAATTATGTTCATATTTGATAAAGTAAGTTATATTAATTATTTAATGAATTATAATGTTTTCCAAGTTATCATGAAGGTTTATATAATAAAATTGAAAAGAATGATGATGAAAGAGGTTATGAATTGGAGAAAGGACACTCAAAGGAAAAAAGTGAATATGGGATACACTACTAGTTTAAGGTAATCAATGTAGTATTATTTATATTATATCAATTGATAATTATTCATGTGAAGAATCTATATCATGTTTTAAATAGTCTGTGAAAATTGAATAACTTAGTGATTTTTTCTCGGAGGATAATTAATATAAGAAAAAAATGTCCTTTTAACTTTTCACATATATAGTTGAAATCATGATAGGTTTATAATAAAAAAAATAACCACCTATAATAGAAAGAATATGGTATAGAAAATGTATTGGATATGCTATTTTAAAAATTAAAAACACTCATCAAACCTGCTTGAGTCAAAGAGAAGAGTTCATTATTTTATATGGAAACATTATGCCTAGATAAATTAGAATTGAGAAAGTTATATGATTAAAAATATGATATTAATATATTATTTTTTAAAATGGTTAATGAAATTGATGTATCCATTGGTGTAAAAAACTATCATATAAATAATAAACAATAAATTCCAAAAAGATATTGACCACTATCAATAATAAATAAGCATGATACATGAATACTACCTTAAAAAGAAAAATAATTGAGTGGGATGAGAGAGTTAGATTATTTTTGGATGATAAAGTTCCCTTAAATAAAAGTTTCTTAATATAGAGGAAAAAATATTAAATCTTTAAGTAACACAAGATAGGTCTTCTAAAGATGTCGATAGAAGAGTTGATTCTCTAAATTTTTCTGATAAGTGACATAATTTTAAACATAATAATTCTATTGGACAGAACATGTTGAAATAATATATAGATGCTTCCATACTAAGATCATATAAATATCTTACTTTTAATGTAGAAAACTTTTAGTATACTAATACAATTTTCTTGAATGGCATATGTTACAATTCATAATCTGGACAAATATAGGTGTTTTTTTTAAAAACACCTGAAATTGAAGGTTAATTTAAATATGAGAATTAATTTTGGATCCCCATGAATATCCCCAAAGGAATATGTATTTATGAAAAATAGTGACATGTTTAAGTTGGACATAATAGTGTTGAAAAGAATAAATCTATGTTTATTGGATATTATTGATGAATTAAAAGGTTTGAAACAGGTCCATTAATTGTTCGTATAGCATGTAAATACTGAGAGATAATTATTTCATATATTTAGTGGTAGAAAATATGAATTCAAGAGAGAACCTATAATTATGTGGTGAAGTGCATACAGAAAGGTAAATTATTTCCATTAAAATGATTTAATTATCGTAATAATTTCTATAAAAATTATAATAAAAACGATCATTGGGATAATGAGTGTTGGTTTATACCGACCAAGCATGGTTAATTTACTATTTATGAATTAATTATACTTAATTATATAAAAAATAAATGAAAGTAATATATTTAATTCACTTTGGGGTCTAATAAGAAACATTATTCATAACAAAACACACCTAAGAAGTATGTTATCAAAGATGCTACACTAGTGAAGATATTCTTATATTGAGGGAGCAGATGAAACATCATGAATAGTTACATGAATGAAATGATCATTAATATTAATTGGAGAAAACTAGAACAGTATATAAAATCAATTCATGAAATATATAAATAGATTGTAATATAGGATGACATCTATAAAGTAGTATTTAATATTCTTGATATGAAATTGAAAAATGGTAACATAAATACTCTTGAGAAATCATATGGATTATCGAAGAAATATGATCATGTTTAAAATGAATTCATGATTTTTTTCTATACTTGTTTGATTTATAATGGATGATAGATAAAATATGAAATAATTCAGGTAAATTTTTAATTGATGTGAAAAGATCAATTCCAACTAAAAAGAAATACTAAGAAAGGAAAAACATGCTACTTTAGGATTTTCATATTTATAAAATCAAATAAAGAGAAATAATGGAGAGTTATCATAAGTATTAATTTGAATTTAATGTATTGTATAGATTTAAAAATAACCCCTATCTTTTTTTCTATAACTAAAAATAAAATATAAAGACATCATATTCATGAAGTGCTCAGGTTATTTATTGTACCACTAAGAAGATTAGAGATTAATTAATGTTATATATTTTAAAATTTAAAATTTAATTATTTTTATGCAAATTTGTATGGTCTAGATCAACTCACTTTATACCATTCCTCTACTAATATTTAAAAGTAATGAAAAATAAAAAACACTTTTGAAAGGTCCCATGTTTTGGATGGGTTGATTGTTCCAAGGGAATTTTAGTTTCAATTTTATGGGATGGTATAAATATTTAAATGAGATATTGAAATTAATTTCAAGTGTTAAGATATATTAATGTGTTGTTTTTTGGTGGGGTTTAAGTTTTGAGAAGTGTCTTGGGAGTTTAGATGAGTATCAGAAGCATCAGGATACAAAAACTTAGTTTCAAGAAAAACAACATGAGACATAAGGTTGGTGAACAATTAGTAGTAACCATGCATATCAACTATACATATCAATATGAAAAGGTTAATGATTTTTACAACCATTTAAGGTAGTATGAATGGATATGAATGATGTCTGGAATAAACTTCATAGGTGGCTACACAGGCTGTGCATGATTTGGAAACTCATGTTGCTAACCTATATTGTTATTAACATTTAAAAAGTGGAGGCACACAATTAGCAATACGGTCTAGAAAATAGTGAAGCCAAACCCTACACCCTTTTAAAAGTGGTGAAATTATAGTTTTACCCTCCCTCCTTTATCATTCCATTCTTTTATTCTTCCATCATTTCTCCCACACTTAAAAGGCCACCCACTCAAGATCTCTCTCTCCCTTGTCTTTAGAAAGTGAGTCATATCCTTCATATAGACTCAAAATCATCCACCATCATCTACGTTGGATATCCCTAAGTTAGAGTAAAATTCAAATTTCTTATATTCTATGGTTATCTCACCATATTCATGTAAGATCACAGACTTCAATGAGGTATATACCTATTTAAATTTTGGTTTAAACCAATTAAATTTGGTTAATAGAATGTTTTATAAATTTGAGGGGAGGGTTGGGGTGTCTAGGTTGTTCGAGACATGAAATAAAGGAGAATTTGGCCATCCTATATAAGTTTCATGGTCGGTGCATGGTTAGTGGTAATCGTGCGCCGAAACTGTGC
This sequence comes from Viscum album, assembly GCA_963277665.1. Lineage (NCBI taxonomy): Eukaryota > Viridiplantae > Streptophyta > Magnoliopsida > Santalales > Viscaceae > Viscum > Viscum album. The sequence continues at coordinate 1,214,186,550 of OY728143.1, forward strand.
TCGCCAGGCGGTGGGGTGCATGGTTAAGTAAGTAGTGAAAAGGGGGAGGCCAAACTCTGTGAACATGGACATATCCATTCTACAGGCTTGGTGAATGATTTTCAAACCGTATAGGTTTCCCATATAACTATGTGTATTAGCCCCTCTTTGATAGAGTATGGAAGACAATTGGCATAGAGTTTGGCAAACCGTGCATCCAAACCTTGTGCCCCATTAAACTAGGGTATTTTACCATTCCCCCTTGGGATTTTAAAGATTATCATATGATTTCTCCCCTCATTTCTCAATTTTAAACCCTAGAAACAAACCATTTTTACCATGATTTCCCAATAGTTGATCTCCTTTTATTCTAAGCTATTTGGAGGGCCATTGGGTGTGGATTGAAGATCATGATGAGTCTAACGCCTCTATTTTCTCTATTTTTTAGATTAGGTATTTTAGTTTTGTTATTATTCTTCCAAATTCCAAACCCCTCTTTTTTCTAGTAGATCACAAGTTAGAACTTCAAGGGATTTTTGAATCTAGATATACAAAAATGGTTAAGTTTGTTTTCATCTATGGATTCGAGTTAGGTGTTCTAAAATTAATATCCCATGTTCATGATGTAAATTTTTGCATGTGAGGTAGCGTTATTGGTTACTTAATATTATGAATATGATACATTTTTTGATATTTAGTGAATTGGTTTGCTAAATGATGAATTAAACCCCTTAGGATCCCTAGGGGATACATTGAGGGATATTAGACTAGTTTAGGGCCATCTATGGGGTGCACCTATATTCCTGAACATGGAAAATTATAATGTTAAGTATAAAGTTTATTTTTGTTGAATTAGAGAGCATGGTAAATATGTTGAAATGTTATTTTGAATGAAAAATAGACACAAATTGAAATAGTTTCTAGTTGTTATCATGGCATAAGGGGTTTTTTGGTTTAATATTAATGAGTTAAATGAGTTATGGGTTTTGAAGGGTAACTATTTGATTGTATAAGCCATGTGAATGATAAATGGATAAATTGGGTTATGTTATTTAAATGGGAATGTTTGAATGGATTATGTAATTTGAATTGGTGAATGTGCTAAATGTGTTAATGAATGGGAATTATTGAATATGATAAATGGGTTAAGGTATGAGAAGTAAATTGGGTTAAATGGGCTATGAAATGTAAATGGTAATTATACTAATGGGTTAGATATTTATTATGGCTTACATGTTGAATGAATATGAAACATTTATGGTGTTTAATTGGTTAACATGGAATGAAAATGAAATTTATGTTAATGGAGTTTGATTGCTAATATGGCATAAGATAACATTTTGCATAACATTAACAGTTTAATAATAAATTAACTATAAATGGAAAATATGCCACCAATTTATGGAATGATAATGATTTATGTATTGAAAAATTTATTAATGGTGATTTGGATTGTGTATTGTTCAATACAGTTTGTAAAATAGTATAAGTGGTAAATGGTTAAATAAGAAAATGCACTTGTCTTTGTAGTTATGGAGTATTTGACTTGAGGATCTACCCCCATAAGTTGGGTTATAATTAGGCTCTAAATGCAAACCTATAATTATTGGGTTAAGGAAGGTGATTGAGGCTCAATGTCCATAACAATTTCATTCCACAAGACATCCTAGACTATGGATTCATGTTATTTCTGTTTTAATAGTTTATAAAATGTTTATCACTAATGAGATAAGAAGCTTTACTTATTATGTTATGCATAGTAATTGACTATATTAGGTAAATGGGTAAATTATGTAGTTGGATAACCCACAAAACAAGTTATGAAAATAGATTAAGTTATGAAAATGACTAAAGTGAATATTTTTAGCTCACGAAACCTGAGTTGTCATTGTTTAATTTTTTTATTTATTTAGTGCACCACTAACTATCTATTTAGACTGAATATTTTATAGAAATTTTTGGTGGTGGACTAATAATATGTAATCATACCTTTCACGGGTCACCTTTGGGTACTTTAATAGATTTCTTGGTTGCAGGTCATGATAAGGTAAAAGTCCCTATGCTAGGGATTTGAGTTGGACTTTTGTTATGCATGGATGAAGATCCAGACATGGATTTAGGACCTATTTTGGGGATTTGGTCATTTGAATTTATTTTGGGTTTTCTTCACCATTGTCACTACTAGCATGATATGACATATTTATTATTTGGTTGTAGTATGTACCTTATTTAGGAAATGGTTAGTAATGCATGTTTTTATTTTATTTCTCACTGTTTTATTTATTTCATATATTATATGTTGTGGGTTACTATTGTGATGAGGGTATAATATCACCATGTTATCCACTATACCCTCTCTCCTAGTCAGAATCCTCTGGAATACAGGAAGATGCGCTTGATGTCATGTGACGATCCGACTCAAGGAACTGGTTTTGTGGCTTCTGGATTAGGGATATTAAAAATATGTATTATAGAGGTTATTTTAAATGGTCTTACTATTTGGGGATGGTATATGGGAGATTAATATGTGTTTGCTTTTGGAAATGAGCCTGTTATTGGGAGTAGTTAACCCATGTTTGGGGGAAAGCCCATGTTCTATGGGTGGGATTGTTGTTCTTGGTGTGTGTTCTTACGGTTGAATGATATTTCACTATTTAGTGATGCACTATTTTGTGATGTGACTATGTTATTGTATTTTTCTCATGTCTGGATTTGAATTAGGTTTTTCATTTATGAATCATTTTAAGCACCTAGGGATATAAGTGTCATGCATCGTGGTAGGAACACACAGGAAGGGAGTGTGAGACATGAAGGGTAGGATGAATTTTAATTTGTTATAAGTATAATGAAATTGGTCCAAATATAGATGATGTAAATGGGTAAAATAGAAAGTGTTTTAAAAAATGGTAGAATTTTTTTTCTAAAATGAAATGTAGTAAATGAGTTAAAAATATTGTTTATAACAATTTGTGAAACTAGAAATATTCCAAAGAGAGAAAGATTTAAATTGTCAAAGTGGAAATAGTTAAAACATGGCATCTAATAAAAATGGATTATGGAAGTGTGAGTTGTTTTTCCCTGTTGACCATGACCTATGTAAGGGATGGTTGTGGTTAGTGTTTTAGGTGTGACGGTGTTCGTTGGGATAATGTTTGAGAAATGGTATGTTTATTGATAGTGGAGAGCCTTATATTGTATAAAATGTGGAAGCTTGATGTTATATATTCTATGACTCATGTTTTTAATTATACAGAAATTCCAACATGATAATATTTTATGGTTGGGAGACATGAGGGTATCTCCGAGAATACTCCACCAGTAGCGGAACAAGAGACCCTGTTGGTCTATGGTGACTGAGGAGAGGAAAAATTTTATGATAACTTCACTCATTTTATGAAGATGATGGAATGCAACCTAGAGAGGGTTGGGCCATGAATGTTTGATATTACTAGAGAGTTATGGTTGTAACAACTTATAACATTTACTGGAGAGGGTGGACTTAAGAGAAGATAATGTAGAAGGTTGAACATGAAGGCACACATGAAGTTGGTATCCCTAGTTTTTTAATAGACCTTATGTATGGGTGGTATGGGTAGTGAGTGTGCCTTAGGTTGGAGACCTTTCAAGGCCTAATGTGTTGAGTTGAGGGTTGGGCCTTGCTCTACCATTGGATAAGTTGTCTCTTTGAGGTTGAGGGGTATCTTCAAGTATCATGAATGTGGTAACCCTTGTAGGTTGTGATCTGGAAGGTTGTATTGTGTTTTGGATTGGATTTCTTGTTTCATGGTGCTGTTAGTGGTGGTTGTGTTATTATGGGTTTGTAACCTAGTGTAAATTCCTTATTCGGTTCGCTGGAAGAATTGTTCTAGAATGGGGGTAGGAGAGGCACACGTGAGTGGTGACTTGTTAGAAGTTTGATGTATATGTCCTATACAGAGGGCATATTTATTTGTTACCCCTAATGCTCGTTTTGGAAGTTGGCATCGTTTGGACCTAAGGAGTGACCCATAAGAGTGGTTTTACATTTTATAAGTGCTCTTGGGCGCGTGGGGAACAGATGGATGTTTGGGATTTGGATTGGTTCGGGTTTGGCCTAGAGGTATAAGTGGAAAGTTCAATGGATTTGGAAGATGTGATTTGAGTTATGATAACGAGTTGATAGTCTTGGGAAAATAGAGGTTAACCTTGATGGATGTTATCCTAGTGTTCTAGGATCCTTAAAATGTGAATAATGGGTGGGTTATTCATAGGAGGAATAAATGTACAGTCAAATTCATCAAGTTTCAATAAAAATAGAATTATTATTCCTCAGTTTTTCTCTTAAAGAACACTTGAGAATTTGATATTGGTTGTAAGGTTGATTTCAAGGGGCATGATAATTATTATTCCTGAAATGATGGTTGATACCATTTTATATTGGATGTGATTTGGATTATTTTTATGTGAAAACGATAACCACAACATGTATGGGAACTTTTTATATGAGAGTGACACTCAGGGTGAGGGGTGTTCATGTAGTTGTGCTTGTTGTGTGAAAGTTTGGGTTGTTGGATGAGTACGTTATAGATGACTCTAGTCTTATGAGGCTGATATACTAGGAGGGATGGTTTGTTGGGTATGAATATGTATAGGTTTGGTGATGTATGAATTGTGATGTTCATAGTTGGGATTAGTGTGTGGTCGTAGGAAGGTGTTAGACCTTGAGGGCTTGGATGAGTTATATATGCAGAAACACATTGGTAAGGCCTGATTCAATTTAGGATGGGTGAATAGGTGGTTCGTGATATGTCTATACCCTTATCTATCAATCCAAAGTGGGAATCATGAATATGTGAGGGGTCTTTGGTTTTTAATTGATTTCATGGGCTATTGCGTTTTTGTTTATAAACACTGAGGTTGTTTCAGAAGAACTTGAGTGGTGTGGTGGATGTAGTTCCATGGGACACATTGGTCATTGCTAATTTGTAGAGAGTTGGGAATCAATGGTGAGTTCTATTGGCACCCCAACATAGGTAGTGGTGACTGAGTTATGATGAGATATTGGAGAGAAAGGAATCTTGATGCTTTTAATACGTCAATGTGTCCTAGTAGTGGGAGGTTTTATCAATGATGGATCGTTTTGGTGGTGTTCATTGATGACATCTCAATGTATTTGTAGCTGGTGGAAATCATGATAAATATCATGACATCATCTAGGGTACACTGAGATATCTATGGATTTATACCTAGATACTTGGATGTATTTTTTTGGATATGGGGCCTCTTAGAGTTTACACTCATGGATTGGTGTATATGGATCTGAACATTTTGATGTACACCATCGACCACTTACGGGTGAGGTACTTGGGATAGACTGAAGTTCGATGAATACCGAGGGTTCTATTCTCAGATGCCTGTAAGAGGAGTGGTTGATGTTGGTTTTTCTATTCTGTTGGAAGATATATGACCACATCCATGTTTTGGGGGTTCCTCTTCTAGTTCAAGTGTCAGTTGTAGTGGTTGGAGTTACTTGAGAAGAGTAGTAGAAACAACACTCTTAAGGTGGGGAGCTATAAGTCAGTCATGGAGGTGGGGAGAAATCCATGGGGTGTATGTTTTAGCATTAGGATGCCCAATGAGAAGCCCGCAAGGTTCACATTTAGGTGAATCAGATGATGTTGGTATGCCTTATGTGGGGAGGCTCTATGGAAAGGTGTAGATTCTAGCATTTCAACTGTGAAAAAATATGTATTTTAGAAAATCTAGCAGGAAATACCTGACATGATGATTAAAGGGAACAAACATGGTATGTTATAAGACACCACCTATTTTATGTTTTATTTAATGTGTATTTAGAAAGTGATGGAAAATTTGAGAGAGTTAAAGTTATTTTTTTTCTGAAATTCTTGTGGGATTAATGACCATTTCAGGTTGTTTTGATTGAAAGGTCGGGTGCCAATGTTGGATAGATTCCTCATGGATGTTTGGTCATTGTGAGTTGGGAAACAAATCAATTGTGTTATATAAGATGAGTTGAGGTTTTATTGGCCTTTTTGAATTGTGGGTTGTCCACTGTTGGAAGATGGTGGTGGTGAGATAATGTGCATGGTGGGGAGCACCATAGCGGGAAAGGGGTCAATTGATGATACAACATGTGTTTTAGGCTGGATGGAATTGATTAAGTACCACTCTAGTGTTTTTGGCCTTGAAAATGAGTGTTGTATTGGATCTTGATCGATTGAGTTTCCTAAGTATTTGGGTTGTGTTTTGGATGTTTAGTTATAGAAAGGGACTATCAGTCCTTAAGTTGTGGATCAATATCGGTTAGGAAATGTGGTTGGTAAAATCGTGTGTTTATTTTTGTAGTGTTTAGTCCGGGTCACTATTATATTTTTGAAAATTGGGAAATAATGGAACCAAGTTATTTGGTCCATGAGCTGCAAAGAGGATCAGGCCGATGTGTTGCTGATTGTCTCTTCCACAATGGTATGATATTGTTTGTGATGATTACTTGTGTTTTAATTTTTGTTGATGATTTGAAGGCTTCCATACATAGTTATTGAAGTTTATATTTTTTATGAGGTTGATTCTTCCTTCAAAATCCTTCTATTTTAATCCTTTTGGACTTCCATTTCATGTAGATCGATGCTCTGTGTGATTTTAATTATTCTCTTTGCACTCTTTTATAGGTTAGATCTTGTATTTCTATTCTTCTTCTTCCAAAACTCTAAAAATATCTTTTTTCTAGAGGATAATATGTTAGGGATTCAAGGGGTTCTTGTATCGGGATATATATCTAAGGTTAATCATGTTTTCATCTATAGATTTTTGGTAGGTGGTCTACAAATTATATCCCATATTCTTGATATTGATTTGTGAATGTGAATTTCTCTTATTGGTTCTTTCTTATTGTGAATTTTATTTGTTTAGTTATATTTGGTAAATTGGTTGGATAAATGATGAATTAAACCCATCATGATTCTGGAGGGATGCATTTAGGATGATTAGACTAGTTTAGGTCCACCCATGGGGTGCACCAATATTCTCGAACATGTAAAATAGTAATGTTAAAAATATAATAGATTTGTGATGAATTAGATCCCATGGTAAATGTGTTTAATTGTTAGTTTTAAGGATAATTTTAATCTAATAGTAATTTTTTCTAGTTTTTAGAATAGAATAATGGGTTGTTAGGTAAAATGTTAATGGGTTAAATGGGTTATGGTTTGTGAAGGCTAACTGGTTGATTGTCTAAGGAATGTGAATGATAAATGGATAAATTGGGTTAAGGTATGTAAATTAGAATCTGTAAATTGGGTAAGGAATGTTAATTGGAGAACATGTCAAATGGGTTAATGAATGAGAATTTTTGAATATGCTAAATGGGTTAAGGTATGGGAAAACGAATTTGGTTAAATGGGCTATGAAATATAAATGGCAATTGTGCCAATGGGTTAGATATTAATGATAGTTTATATATTTAATTAATATGAAATGTAAATGGTGGTTAATTGGTTAACAAGGAATAAAAATTAAACTGATTCTAATGGTGCTTGATTGATAATATGGAATAAGGGACCTGTTGGGATAATGTTAACAGGTTAATGAAAAATGAATTGAAAATGGTAAATATGTCAGCAGGTTATGGCATGAGAATAATTTATTTATTGAACAATTATTGAATGATTGTGTTTTCTAAACTATTAAATATGGTTTGTAAAATGGTATAAGTGGAAAATATTTAAAGAATCATGTGCACATGGCTTTGTAGTTGTGGGGTGTTGGACTTCAGGATCTATGCACACAGGTCGGGTTAGACTGAGGATCTACACCCCACCCCATAATGCATGGGCTAGGGAAGGTGATAGAGGATCTATACCACTAATGGTTTTATTTTATGAGACTTACTGGATTAATAGTCCAATGTAAGTGGGTTATAATGGTTTATGAAATTTTTATCCCTAGGGAGATAGTAAAGTTGACTTATTCTCTTATGTATAGTAATTGATTGGACAAGGCCATTGTGTAAATGATGTAATTGGAAAACCCATGGAACAAGTGATGAAAATGGATTAAGTGATTAAAATGGTTAAAGTGAATATTGTTAGCTAACAGAACCTAAGTTTTCCTAGTTTACATTGTCATTTATTTAGTAATTTCATGCACTATCTATTTATACAAGTTATTTAGTAGACACTGTTGGTGGTGGATTACTGATTTGTACTCACACCCTACTCAGGTTTCCATTAGGTACCCAATTGGATTTCTTGCTTTCATTCCAGGATAAGGGTGCATGCCCTATTCTAGGGAGTTGAGTCCGACTTAGGTTGTGCATGTATGAGGATATCGACTTAGATTAGGTACCTATTTTGGGGATTTAGTCTTTTTTATTTATTTTCAGTTTTCTTCACATTTGGAACTGTTAGCATAACATGACATATTTATTGTTTAGTTTTTTTGTACCCTATTTGGGAAATGGTTATTGATTCATGTTTCTCATTTATTGTTCATTATTTCCTTTATTTCATATGTTATTTGTTGTGGATTACTCTAGTAAAGAGGGTATAGTCTTCAAAAGTGATCCACTAGACCCTCACTTCTAGTAAAAAACTCTAGAATATTGGAAGGCGCACTTGTAGTAATGTAGTGATCCAGCTCGGGGTACCAATTTAGGAGATTCAAGGTCAAGGATGTTACACTTTTTTCTCTATGTTCATGCGAGATAATTCAATCTATTTTTATGAAGTTTTTTAAATATTTATATTTATATCATTCTAGATCGAATCGAAGCCTGGTATCAAATAACTTTACTATCCTAATCTGAGTTAGGTGGTATATATTTTTTTCCTTATATGTTTTATTTATTATATAATATTTTCATTGTTCCACACATCATAAATTCTTCACATTTCTCCCAAATTGTAAAATTTCATCAATTAAATTCATAGACCATAACAACGACATCCTTAGACCCCTTACATGGTTGGAGGTTGAATAACTCAAATTAAACCACATATTAAAGCTTGTTTGTTAACTTGATTTGTGTTTCCTTCCTGACTTGTAATTAAACCACCCCTTAGTTATGCTCTTTAAATGTATGAGCATGTTTAAATTTTTTCCTAATGAATTAAATACTATTGATAAAACTCTTGGTCCTCAGTAAATTACTTTATGATTGAAATTTTTAATCATTCAATTATATCAATTGAATTGAATTAAATTAATGGGATTGTGATCATAACATATTTTTTCAAATAAAACAAAATTTTATTTGAACTATCTTATCAATCAAAAATGGATTTACTTATGTATTTTACCATGAAAATTTATACTATGAATGGGGTTTTCCCAAGGATTATTTGTTTTTTATAAATTAATGGAGTGATATATTTCTATGACTCATAAATCCAGGATTGGTTGCTAAACCACCTTTATATGTTTGTTTATTTATTTTTTTTAAAAATATCTAGTCTTTAAATGAAAGGTGAATGGAATTTTCATGTCCCATAGACCCATTTAATTATAATATGCAACAAAGGAATGGTAATTTTTCATGGCAGAAGAATACTTATTAAAAATAAGGTTCCTATTATTAATAGAACTTTTTCATATTCAAGGAGTTGTCAAACTTGACTTCACATTGCATTCCCAAGAGAACCCCTTGATCACTTAGAGGAAACCAATCTGTTTCATCAATCCAATTTCCAAAGTAAATACCCACCTTGGAATTCGGTATTTTTCTTATTTGTATGTGAATTCCTCCACATAACACCAATAAATCACTAATATTATATATAGAAATTATAATTCATTAGATCATCACATTTTATTTTTCTTGATATCCTTAGACACATGACTCCATGGATTACCTTCTTGGGCTCCAAATCATTCTTATCCAAAGATTACTTAGGACATGATCCTGATACCCAACTAGAAACTTTTATAATGGAATTATAATGATTCCCATTTTAATAAAAATAAAACCCCTATAAAAATACTATATCAATTATTACTATGAGTTTGGATCGACCCTGTAAGGTTAAGGAAACCTTGGTTATATATTGGGTCCCACTTTACTATTATCATAATCTCATGATGTCTATTAATTATACTATGAAGCATGTAGGATATCTATATATAGATGCTTCATCACTAAACCATGATTCCTCTCCAATAAATGTATATATGTGCATATATAATTATTTATATTAATGCATATATATACACGAAAAAACATTTTTATAGATCTCTCAGCATAGGATGAAGTAAGAATGGTTAGCCTGGTATCTTTGAGGAACCTGAGTCCAACTTGGTTACATTTAACATTACTACACTGCCTTAGTTTTATAAACTTGATCACTGATTTATTTTATATACACGGACTAAACTACATTAGGTCTCAATTTTTGGGACCTACTATGCTTATATCACACCATGTTCAGGACACTTTTTGGTACCTAGACAGATATCATCCTGTGAAATGTTAGGAAGAGGATTACAATCTATGGGATTTTTTTTCAATATTGTACACGGATTAGACATGAAGTATTTAGAGTATTGGTTAAGCATGTACTCAAACAGCCTTCCAGATTAATAGTCTTTTATTTAATTCTTTTTTCAGAATAGTTCTATTATATATGTACCTTTTTTGGTGTTTTTCACTACTTGTAAATTGTATCATGCCTATGCATGGTGATTTATTCATTTATTAATGTCTTTTAGTTATCTTAAATCATCCATTTCTTATTATAATTGTTCTTTATTATTGATTTCACTATCTTTATTACTAAACCATAGGGTATAATATCCCCTCTATACTATCTCAGAACATTTTTTCTAGTTGTAAACATATGAAAAATAGGGAGTAGAACATGAGACATTGTGACCCACCACTCAAGGAGTAGTATAGTAAATCCTAGGTATATATGTTACAATTTGGTATCATAGATTATTTTCCTTCTTATTACTATTTTGGGATAGTTGAAAATAAACTTGTAATGTGCCAATAATGTTCGGACCATGTTGATGATGAAGGTGATGGTTTCCATGTGTTGTGTTTTCTTTCTAAGAAGGTTTGAAGAATGAAAATTGCCTATCTTTGTTTTAGTAAGAATCATAATGAGGTTTGGTTTCTAAATGAATCAATGCCTATTTTTTGATGGATTCAGACCATGTTTTTCGGATTTTTCTTTCAAGAGAATAAAAGCCTATTTTTTGATATAACAAGAACCTGTTTTTCACAGGAATGAAAGTCTATTTTTCAAGAGAATCGAAGACTGAATTTTTGAAGAATCCGTGAATACTTTTTAGAAGAATCAAAGATTATTTTTTTAGAATAATCAGAGACTGTTTTTTTAAGTGAATCATAATGGAAATCTTTGTTATTGTGATGGAGAATTAGAGTCAATAAGACTATGATATTCAAATTGATATGATGATTTTCTAATGTGTATTTCTCATAGATAACTAGCTAATGTGGGAACATTTCATGAAATCATGATGGAAGAAAAGAGGAATTGAGAATTAGAGATAGTAATGGCTAATTGAATGTGACAATAGTTAAGAGTGGTGTCGACAGAAAAAGCAGTACTAAAAAGAGAGAGCAGTGCTAAAGAGAATAGTGCCAAGGAAAGCAGCACCAAAGAGAGTGGTTTTGATGAAATTCGGTTGTAATGGCCTGGACCTCTCCGGTCTATTCCTTTGTGAAAATGTGGTTTTGGAGGTTTTCTGGAAGGTCAAGGTGGCTTGGGGTGCATTTGGGTGGACTTTTAAGGAAATATAAAGAGTTATGGCCTTCGCACGGGAGGCGCATAGTTTTCCTAAACCGTGTGGCCAAACCGTGCAAGGATGATCCTGGGGGTAGTGGCTAACGCACAGTTAGCACACGGTTTGTCTAACTGTGTGGACTAACCGTGTGAGGAGTGATTTTTGAGGCATAAGCTAACGCATGGTTAGCGCATGGTTTTTTTAAACCGTGTGGAATAACCGTGCGAGCACTTAAAGTTAGATCCTAAAATTGTGGATCTAAATCGTTTTTCCTTTAATCACCTCGTTTAAGCCCCTAATTATCCATTACCTGGGATTACACTTCCTTAGAGGTGGAAGAACCTCTCCTAAGAATTTTGGAGTCGATCTGGAGGCTTCTCTTCGTGAATTGAATCCAGTTTCTCTAGGTATGTGATCCTTTTTTTTGGTTTCTTAGATCTACCTATATCTCCCCCCCCCCTCTTCTCTCGGTTTCTTAGATCCACGCCCGTTATGGGTAGATCTAAGAATGTGGATGTTGATTGTGATGATATTTGGACTTGGTTTTTTTAGGAGAGGAGATCTAAGGAGGATTCGTGGAGAATCAACCTGGTTTCATGGGTGTTCATTGACCGTTGTGGTTTTCCTCGAAAACCTTTGAGGTAGGGGATTCACAGCTTCTCTAATTGTTTATGTGCAATCATAGATTTAACATGATTTATCCCTTTGGATCATAATGGAATTGACCTAATTAAATACATGAACTGGATTAAAAGAATTGGTTTGATCACATGTTGTTGCTTTGTACAGTGATAACGGTTTGCCACTTGATTTTCTAGATAAGTGTGATATCTATGCCTTTCTTGTTAGCATGGGGTTCATGATGAAATTGATAAATAATGTAAAGCTGGAATTAATTGATAATTGGTTGGCTAAATATAAGGAGGCATGAAAGTAGACCTGGTTCTTTTTGTGAGTTGATATTGATCAAATTGGCATAGTAAGCATGTTTAATCATCAGTTATAGCTTACTAAATTGGTTCATGATGTTGGAACCAATGAATTGAATTTTTTAGTTCAAGATGGATTAAATAACTTGATTGAGTTCCATGAAGGGTTTAGAGTTACCCTCCTATTGTGAATTAGGGATAAAAGCCCATTTGATGTGATTGTTGGTGCTTGTTGTTTGAAGGCCGGATGCCTTGCTAAAGGGCCAAGAGCCCAAATCGTTGTAATGATTGTTTTTACTACTACTTGTACTGTACTGTGACCCTGGAGGGGTGTTTTGATATCTTGTGTTGTGATGTGACTCTGGAGGGGTCTTGTGATATGTGAAGGCAATGAGGACTTGTGGTTGTGGCAGCGGATGACGCCTAGAGTGGCGAGATGCATCGATTTATGCATGTGGGTGTCAGGGAGGACACCGGGAAAAATGTAATGGGCTGGATGTGATTGTTGGATGTTGTTGATCCTTGGTTGTTTATCTTCTTTAATTTTCCCCACAGCTCAAGGCAGCTGGTCTTGCTTAACCTTCTTCCAAAGGAGGTGAAGACACGCGGGGTATGCCACATGCTTTCCGTGTTTAGCCTCTCAAGGGAGAATGGGTCTACCCTCTTTCTATAGGCGGCAATGACTCGACAGGTAGTACATCTACTCACCGTGTGGAGCCCCCTTGTGTTTAGTAGCATAGGTTGCTTTTCTAGAATGCCTGGGAATATGGGAAGGTAATTCTATAATGAATGTTTGAATAAATGATGTTAACCCATGGGGTTGGAGTTGTTGGAACATAATGACGAGGTTGAGAACTTTTGAAGGGAAAATGGTTTTTGGATGTGATTTTAATGTTATTTAATGTGAAAATTGTTCATGGTTGATTAATTTATAAATAATTAATTAATGTAGAGTGGAATTGTTAAAAAGAGAAGGAATTAATCTAATAAATCCCTTTAATTGGTTGTGTGGTTATAGGATACCTAGTCTTAGAAGTGGCAGCCCGGAGTCCGAGAGACGTTAGCTGTAGTTGTGCCTATGAGTAGGTTATGCCCATAGTGTGGTTGTGAGTTATAATATATTCTGTACTTTTTGTGTTTCTATATGCTACTCCACCCTTTCAGTAAGGGAAACTGACACCCTAGGGATTCTGAGCCCAGGGGGGTGTTTTCCCCAACATTCCTGTGGGAGGATTAATGGCTCACTACCCCCTTTGACCCCGCTCTCTTCTCTTGGTAGATACTAGTTCCATGAGGCACATCGTTTAGTTTTCCCTATATATGTGTGTATAGGTCTGTAATGGCTTGTGGATTTTTCACACACATATATTCTAGATATAGGTGTAATGTGTATAGGCTGTGATGGCTTGAGGATCATTACTCGGTGTATGGGATGTAATGGCTTGAGGTATAACACCCGACGTATGATACATGTTATGTGAGCTATGGTGGCTCTCTAAAACTACCAGGTTACTTTTGGTTGTGAGGATGGTGTGGTGCTTAGCCCAGGTGTCTGCGGGCAAGCCTTTGTGGTGCACATGGTGCATATTGTGGAGCTTAGCCCAAGTTTATATGGGAAAGCTTTTGGAGAGAGATTCACAGGATGTATGTCATTGGGGAAAAGTGGAAAAATAGTGTGGAAGTAGTAGAGAGGTACCCTTTATATACTTTATTATATTATATATTCTTGTATGCTTTACTTGGTGAGAGTAGCCATGGTGAGGTTGGGAACCTAGTATACCTGTTTAGGTGATGATTTAGTTTCAATCGTTGTTAAATGTGATTTAGCATGCTTTCATTACCTTTGCACGAGAGGATTCGTGGAGGATCCTACTGAGTATACAATTATACTCACCTTACGTTTATATAAGCTGGTTTTTCAGGTCACTTGGAGGAGGTTGGAGATCAGGCTGGTTACTACTAGCTTGTGGTTGGAGGAGCTATTCGGGCTTGTGGTCGCTGCTTTTTTTACTTTCCTTTGGGTACTTGTAGTTTTACCCTTTAGTTGTATTACTTTTTCATGTCATTCCATATATGTACTTGGGGTTTTTTTATATTTTAGTTCTGAGTTGGACTTGGTTGGTGTCTATCTTATCTCTCTCTTCTGCATGTGTTCTCTTAGAGGGTAATGCCTCCCATTTGTGTATTTATTATACCCTCGGTGCTAGTCACCAACCCAAGGCCTACTGGAGGCGAGACTCGAGGGTCATTATCTCCCTTCCCACATTGTCGGCCTAGGAGGGGTACACTTTGTGGGGAGGGGGTCGTGACAGAGTGGTATCAGAGGTCTGGTTGAGGGATAGGATGGAGTTTAGAGTTAGGCACAAGTGATGAGGAATGGGTTGGTAGGGAAATAGTGTCATTCATGTTTATCATGTGAGGTAAACACTAGAGACTGGCTGAGACATAGGTGTTTAGGGCCCCCTGTGATCTGATGTATGGACCTTTAAGTTTACAATGGCTACTAAATAGGGTGATACTATTTGCAGGGTAGAGATATAGGAAAGGATCATGCATCATTATTATTTGTGCCTGTGTTTGAATGGGTAGAACTTGGGATAGGTTAACCTAAAACAAATAAAAGAAAAAAATTAATTAATTAATGTTGAGTCTTCTATATTCTAGGCTTAGGAGCTGTAATTGTTTGTTATTTTGCAGGTATGGATCCAGGTCGATGTCCTCATCAGGGTTGCGTAGAAGATGTCCATCAGGTTGTTCCAGCAGTTCATCGCAGGGTAGAGGTTGACAATGACAACACTTAGAGGAGGAAACTCCGAGAGTTTCAGCGCCATTGTCTGAAAATGTACAAGGGATCTATTTCTGATGCAGTCACGGAAGACTGATTGGAGGAGGTCGAGATAGGCTTCAGTTTGATCCGTGCTTGGAAGGAGCACTAGGTGTCCATAGTTGTGATGATTCTGCGTGGAGTAGAAAGGCAGTGGTGGTTCTAGTTACTTAGAGATCGTGAGGAGTCAGCGATCTCATGGGAGGAGTTCTGAGACAAGTTCAGAGTCGAGTTCCTTTCCTTGACTGCAAAGCTGTCTAGTCGCCAGGAGCTTCTTACCCTTCAACAGGAGAGCTCCACTATTCAAGAGTTTGGAATCCATTTCAAGAACCTTTTACGATATGCTTCAGACTTTTTACCAGATGAGGAGGCCAAGGTGAGGCATTTCGAGGAGGCCTTGCATCCAGAGATCCAGCGCTAGGTCACCCCATTTATGATGAAGACATATCTCGAGGTGCTAGCAAGGGAAGAGGTTGTCGAGAGGAATTTGGCCAAGACCGGATCATCACAAGAGGGGAATCAACATGATTCCTCACAAAGCAAGGTTGTGGTCTGGGGTTCCCGGTTTTCAAGGCATAAGAGTTTCTATTCAGCCGAGTGTAGGTCCCAGCCCTTCGGGTCTCGTTTATCCAGAGGTAGCAACTATCAGGCCTATTCCAAGGGATCATGCGATTGTTTTTGTTGTGGTGTTCATGGTCATCAGCAACGGGAGTGCCCGACCTTTCAAGGTAGTAATCATGCGTCGGGCGCTCTTCTCTAGGTTCCACCGTTGAGGCAGTTCCAGCCGAGGCAACATTATCCAGTTGCACCAGCTTTCGATTAGCAGAGGGTAGATGGGGCAGGCAGAGGACAACCCCATGATGCTCCTCATCCTTAGAGAGCAGAGCGCGGCCAAGGTGGTGGTCGTCATCAGGGTCAGAGAGGCCATGGTCAGCTTCATGCTCTAGCGTTGCCAGCTCCAGATGATCTAGACGTTGTTCGAGGTAACCTTTGCTTGTTTTCTACCTTGGTGTATGCCTTGTTTTATTCAAGAGTGACACACTCCTTCATATCACCTACCCCTGTCCATGCCTTGGGACTTGAGGTGGAGAGGCTTCTAGTGCCCTTGGCATTGACTACGCCAGTTGGAGGTCGAGATAGCTTGTTTGAAGTATGTAGAGATTATGATCTAGTGTTGGGGAAGCACTTCTCTTGGGGAGATTTCCTATGTTTATGAATAAAACCATATGATTTCATCCACGACATGGATTGGTTGTATTTGTTGTAGGCCATCGTGGATTTCTTCATGAAGAAGGTCATCTTCATTAGTGTGGATGGAGAGCATGTGGTGTTTGTTGGTGAACAAGATCCTCAGATGGGTCACATGCGAGTTCCATTCTTATCAACCATGGCGGATGAGATGATGCTGAGTTCTTCAGTGGTTCAGAAGTTGGTGTTTCCTAGGGTCGTAGAGGAGTACCCTGATGTTTTTGAAAAAGAGTTTGTAGCCTTACCACCTCGACGAGAGATCTAGTTTGGGATCGAGCTATAGCCATGAGCTTATCCTATATCTATGGTTCCATATAAGATGACCCCTTCTGAGTTACAAGAGCTACATATACAGCTTGATGGTTTTTTGTAGTGTGGTTTTGTTCGACCGAGTGTGTCACCATGGGATGCACCAGTTCAATTCGTGAAGAAGGTCGATGGCATTTTGTGGTTGTGTGTTGATTATTGTCACTTAAACAAAGTGACAATAAAGAATCGCTATAATCATCCACAGATTGATGACTTATTCGATCAACTGAAGGTTTAAAGTTGGTTCTCAAAGATTGACATGCGGTCAAGATATCATCAGATACGTGTGGAGGATGATGATATCCCGAATACTAATTTCTGTTGTCATCATGGGCATTATGAGTTTGTTGTAATGCTGTTTGGTGTGACGAATGCTTCGGCTATGTTCATGGGTTTGATGAATGATCTGTTCCGTGAGTTCTTGGACTAGTTCATGGTAGTTTTCATCGACGACATCCTTGTGTACTCCACATCTGAAGAGGAGCATGCAGAGCATCTGCGAGCCATCTTGGGGGTTCTTTGTCGACATCAGCTATTTGGGAAGTTATCAAAGTGTGAGTTTTTTGATCGAGAAGTCCGTTTCTTGGGGAATGTTGTGTACCAATAGGGAGTAGCTGTGGATCCATCAAAGATAGACGCAGTTGTGTCTTGGGAAGCCCCCAAGATAGTTTCAGAGGTGCGAAGTTTCTATGGGCTTGTAGGATACTACAAGTGGTTCATAGCCAATTTCTCACGAGTTGCGACTCCTCTGACTTCTTTGACTAGAATGGATCAAGAATTCATATGGACTGATCAATATCAGGAATATTTCGAGTATCTAAAAGAGAAGTTTTTAATTGTTCCAGTTCTCTGTCTCCCAGATGAGTGAGTTCAGTTTGATTTTTTCTATGATGCTTCGCATCTAGGGCTAGGCTGTGTTCTCATGCAATAGAGGTCAGTTGTTTCTTATGGGTCTCGACAGTTGTGTCCCCATGAACGCAACTATACAAATCATGACCCTAAGTTGGCAGCTGTAGTGGTTGCTCTGAATTTGTGGAGACATTACCTCATTGGTGAATGCTTTGTGGTTTTCACTAATCATAAGAGTTTGAGGTATGTTTTCTCCCAGTGTTTCTTGAACTTGCGACAACGTCGGTGGATGGAGTTATTGTAGGAATACGACTTCAAAATATCGTATACACCTGGAAAAGGGAATGTTGTGGATGATGCCCTGAGCCAAAAGTCATGTAGTGATGATGTGCGTGAATCCGGTGATTCATGGAGAGTAATGGAAGAACTGTCAGCGTTACATCTTGATATTGGAGAAGTTGGGGGTAGAGGTTGTCTTTTTCACATGACAGTGCAGTCATCCCTAGTGTAAATGGTGGAAGAGTCCCATTTGGGGGATCTTGAAGTGGAGGTCTGGAGAGACCGAGTTGTTTGTGGTGAGGCCCCGGATGGTTGGTCTGAGGACGAACAATACAGAGTGTTGTATCATGGAAGGATTTTTGTTCCCTTGGAGATACACGAGACGGTCCTCAAGGAGTTCCATGGTTCTCCTTTAGCGGTGTATCCCGGTGTGACAAAGATGTACCGATCCTTGAGGAGCCAGTTTTTGTGGCCTGGGCTGAAGCGTGTGGTTGCATAGTTTGTGTCTCAATGTTTAGTCTACCAGAAGGTGAAGGCCGAAAACTGTGTTCCTGGTGTTATTCTCTAGCCATTAGAGATTCCTCAGTGGAAGTGCGAGGACATCTCAATGGAATTCGTTACTGGCTTACCTTGAGCTTCGGGAGGATATGATTCTATTTGGGTGGTAGTGGATTGTTTAACGAAATCAGCCCACTTTATAGAAATCAAGGAGTCAATCTCAATGGAAGTTTTGTCGAGGCAGTATCTGAAGGTGGTTTTGAGGATTCATGGAGTCCCCAGGACGATCATTTCTGATCGAGATCCTTATTTTACCACTAGGGTGTGGAGAGGTCTCCAACATTCTTTTGGTTCTCAGCTATGCCTTAGCACTGCTTTTGATCCTGAAACAGTTGGTCTGATAGATTGAACCATCCAAACTCTTGAAGACATGTTGCGCTCTTGTATTCTTGATTTTGGAGGTTCATGGAGGAGGCACTTACCCTTGGTGGAGTTTTCCTACAATAATAGTTTCCAATACACCATCGGTATGGCACCGTTTGAAGCCTTGTATGGACGACCTTTCCATTCTCCATTGGGCTGGACTGGGGTCGGAGAGTCAGCAATTCTCAGATTGGAACTAGTGCAGAATACAACAGAGATGGTTCAGGTGATTTGTGAGAGGATGAAGGCAAGGCAATATCGTCAGAAATCATATGCCGATCAAAGAAGGATACCCTTAGAGTTTAATGTTGGGGATCATGTGTTTCTGAAGGTGACTCTCCGTCGTGGGTAGCGAAGGTTTGGCCATGGAAGTAATCTTTCTCCCTGATTTGTTGGGCCTTTCGAGGTGTTAGCTCGTGTTGGAGCTTTGGCGTATCGAGTGGAACTTCCCCCACAGATGAGTCAGATACATGATGTTTTCCATGTAATGCAGATCCGTCGTTATATTCATGATGACTCTAACATCATCGATTGGGGAGAGATCGATGTTGATGATGATGCCACCTTTGAAGAGAGACCTGTTGAGATCCAAGATCGCAAGGATAAGGTGTTCTGCAAGCGTTCCATCCTCTTAGTTCATGTCTTGTGGTGACACAGTGGCATGGAGGAAAGTACTTGGGAACGTGAGTCATAGATATGTGCTCAGTACCCAGAGTTGTTTTATGTTTGGCTCTTTTCATGTATCATTGTAGTTAATATGGTTTTGAAACCTTCATGTTTATGAGATGGCTCCCTTTGTTGCTTTGGTGGCTTGCTCTCTTTTGAGAGGTATCTCAATGGGTGGTTGTTCAGACCCTGTTTCGTTTTCTCTTTAGGTGGTTTTTGGATTCTCGAGGATGAGAATGTTTTGAGAGGTATCTGATGTAATGGCCCAAACCTCTCCAGTCCATTACTTTGTGAAAATGTGATGTTGGAGGTTTTCTGAAAGGTCAAGGTGGCTTGGGGTTCATTTAGGTGGACTTTTAAGGAAATCTAAAGAGTTGTGGCCTTCGCATGGGAGGCACACGGTTTGCCTAAACCGTGCGGCCAAAACATGAAAGGCTGGTCTTGGGGGCAGTGGCTAACGCACAATTAGTGCATGGTTTTTTTAAATGTGTAGACTAACCGTGCAAAGAGTGATTTTCATGGAAGAAGCTAACACACGGTTAGCACACAGTTTGTTAAACTGTGTGGACTAACCATGAAAGCACTTAAAGTTAGATCCTAAAATTGTGGATCTAACTCTTTTTTCCTTTAATCACCTCGTTTAAGCCCCTAATCGGCCATAACTCAGGATTACCCTTCCTTGGAGGTGGAAGAACCTCTCCCAAGAGTTTTGGTGGTGACCTGAAGGCTTCTCTTCATGAATCAAAGCCAGTTTCTCGAGGTATGTGATCCTTTTGTTTGGTTTCTTAGATCTACCTAGATCTGCTCCCCCTCTTCTCTTGGTTTCATAGATCCACACCCGTTATGGGTAAATCTAAGCGTGTGGATGTCGATTGTGATGAGCTTTGGTCTTGGTTGTGTTAGGAGAGGAGATCTAAGGAGGATTCATGGAGAATCGCCCCGGCTTCTTGGGCATTCATCGACCGTTGTGGATTTCCTTGAAAACCTTTGAGGTAGGGGATTTGTAGTTTCTCTAATTGTTTATGTGCAATCATAGAGTTAGCATGATTTATACCTTTGGATCAAAATTGAATTAACCTAATTAAATACTTGAACCGGATTAAAATAATTGGTTTTATCACATTTTGTTGCTTTGTACCGTGATAACGGTTTGCCTCTTGATTTTCTAGATAAGTGTGATATCTATGACTTTCTTGTTAGCATGGGGTTCTTGATGAAATTGATAAAGAAAGTAAAGCCGGAATTAATTGATAATTGGTTGGCTAAATATAATGAGGCATGAAAGTAGACCTGGTTCTTGTTGTGAGTTGATATTGATCAAATTGGCATAGTAAGCATGTTTAATCTTCGATTATAGATTACTGAATTGGTTCATGTTGTTGGAACCAAAGAATTGAATTTGTTAATTCAATATGGATTAAATAACTTTATTGAGTTCCATGAAGGGTTAGGAGTTATCCTCTTGTTGTGAATTAGGGCTAAAATCCCATTTGATGTGATTGTTGGTGCTTGTTGTTTGAAGTTCGGATGCCTTGCTAAAGGGCCAAGATCCCAAATCGTTGTAATGTTTGTTTTTACTGATACTTGTGTTGTGCTATTACCCTGGAGGGGTGTTGTGATATCTTGTGTTGTGATGTGACCCTGGAGGGATCTTGTGATATGTGAAGGCAGGGAGGCCTTGTTCTTCTGGTAGTGGATGATACCTAGAGTGGTGAGATGCATCAGTTTATGCATGTGGGTGTCAGGGAGGACACCGGGGATGGTGGAATGGGATGGATGTGATTGTTGGATGTTGTTGATCCTTGGTTGTTTATCTGATTTACTTTTCCCCACTGCTCAAGGCAGCTAGTCTTGGTTACCCTTCTCCCAAAGTAGGAAAAGACACACGGGGTATTCCACATGCTTTCTGTGTTTAGCCTCTCATGGGAGAATGGGTCTTCGCTCTTGATATAGGCGGAACATACTCGACGGGTAGTACATCTACTCACCGTGTTGAGCCCCCTTGTGTTTAGTAGCATAGGTTTCTTTTCTAGAATGACTGGGAATATGGGAAGGTAATTCTGTAATGAATGTATGAATCAATGATTTTAACCCATGTGGTTGGAGTTGTTGGAACTTAATGATGAGGTTGAGAACTTTTGAAGGGATAGTGGTTTTTGGATGTGATGTTAATGGGATTTAATGTGAAAATTTTTTCATGGTTAATTAATGTATAAATAATTAATTAAAGTACAATGGAATTGAGAAAAAGGGAAGGAATTAATCTAATAAAGCCCTTTAACTGGTTGTGTTCTTATAGGATACCTAGTCTTAGAAGTGGAAGCCCGAAGTCCGAGAGATGTTAGCTGCAGTTGTGTCTAAGACTAGGTTATGCCCATAGTGTGGTTGTGATTTGTAATATATTATGTACTTTTTGGGTTTCTATACGCTACTCCACTCTATCAGTAAGGGAAACTGACACCCCAAGGATTCTAAGCCCTGGGGGGGAGGGTGGTGTTTTCCCCAACATTCCAGTGAGAGGATGAATGTCTGACTACCCCCTTCGACTCTGCTATATTATCTTGGTAGATACAAGTGCCATGATGCACATCGGTTAGTTTTCCCCATATATGTCTGTAGAGGGCTGTAATGGCTTGTGGATTTTTGAAACACATATATTCTGGATATAGTATCCTATGGACTACTATAGGTGTAACGTGTATAGTTTGTGATGGCTTGAGGATCCCTACTTGGTGTATGGGATATAATGTCTTGAGGTATAATACCCGACGTATGATACACGTTATGCGAGCTGTGGTGGCTCTCGGAAACTACCTGGTTACTTTTGGTTGTGAGGATGGTGTGGTGCTTAGCCCAGGTGTCTGCGGGCAAGCCTTTGTGGTGCACATGGTGCAGATTGTGGAGATTATTCCAAGTTTATATGGGAAAGACATTAGAGAGACATTCACATGACTTATGTCGTTGGGGTAAAGCAGCAAACCAGTGGGGAAGTAGTAGCAGGGTACCCTTTATATCCTTTATTATATGATTTTTTCTTGTACGCGTTACTTGGTGAGAGTATCCATGATGAGGTTGGGAACCTAGTATACCTATTTAGGTGATGAGTTAGTTTCACTTGTTGTTCACTCTGCTTTAGCATGCTTTCTTTACCTTTGCACGAGAGGATTCAGGGAGGATCCTACTGAGTATACTGTTATACTCACCCTATGTTTATATAAACTGTTTTTCAGGTCACTTGGAGTAGGTTGGAGATCAGGCTGGTTACTACTAGCTTGTGGTTGCAGGAGTAGTTCAGGCTTGTAGTCGCTGTTGTTTTTACATTCCTTTGGGTACTTGTAGTTTTCCCCTTCAGTTGTTGTACTTTTGAATGACATTCCATATATGTACTTGGGTTCTTTTATATTTCAGTTATGAGTTGGAGTGGTTGGTTTCTATATTATCTCCCTCTTATGCATGTGTTCTCGTAGAGGGTAATGCCTCCCATTTGTGTGTTTATTATACCCTCGGTGCTAGTCTCCCACCCGGGGCCTACTGGAGGAGGGACTCGGGGGTCGTTATCTCCCTTCCCACATTTCCGGCCCAGGAGGGGTACAATTTGTGGGGAGGGGGTCGTGACATTGGTGTTTATGGAGAGTGATTCCAATGGGCCTATGAAAAGTGAGGCTGATGGGATGATGTAAAGAGAATCCAATGGAGGAGCGGTGCCGAGGGGAAAGTGGTGTCGAGAAGAGAGAATCCATGCTGAGGATGAAGAAGATGATGATGGAAAGTGATTTTGAGTGAAATTTTTTCCAACATCAGGATGATCACAATCTAATATAATTGTACCCAAGATGATCAGAACCAGAGTTGATCGTATCTAGAAAGGCTCATTCTCTAGTTGGTCATAAAATGTATTTATCTAGGGGGTCAAGATTAGTTAAGAAGAAGTATTATTTCCATCAAGTGGGCCATGATAAGTGAATAAGAAGTGTGTTGCCTCATGTTGGTCAAGAGTATAGAATTAAATAGATGGATATTGGTGAATTCTTTGTCAAGGGGTAGCTGAACATTCAAATACAAACTTTTAATTCAAATCATTTTTGAGGAATTGGATTGAGAAATCGACATGGGAGAATTAAAATATGATGTTCAGAACCTTTCTTTCCAGATAATCATAATCATCCTCACTACTCGGAGTTTGAAGTAGATATGAAGGTCAAATAAGTTTTGAGAAGAATTGAGAAGAGTTAAAGAAGTAAAAATTGCTTCGAGATTTTTGAGTAAATGATGACTAGAGTGAATTTAGGTGAGTGGGAAATCATTTTGAGTTTCCCGCCTTAACCCATTTTGGGTCAACTATAAAAGGAGAGAAAGTACATTGTACTTGTAGAGGTCTGACACAGAGTACTGTTCATCATGGAAGAGAGATAAGACTTGAGTGTTCAGTGAGAGGAAGTGACACCAGTTGTCTTTTATTAAATACACTTCAATGGGAAGTATATTGTGTTTGACTAACTACGGTACCAAGTAGTGTTAATCAGAATGTGGTTGTTATACAAGGATGAAATATTTGGAACGGGTGTTCCGTATTGGGTTTCTCCATACGAGGTTACTTGGACTGAGGATAAATTTGAACAGAGTTTTCATTCTAAATTTTACCATACTGAGGATTTTGGGACTGAGGCAGAATTCGACTATGTTTCAGCATACCCAGGGATTGATGTGGTGTTGATTCTGTAACACCCCAAGATTTCACGATATGCCTCTCTTTCAATAATGCAATAGATTGCATTGTATGCAAGTTCTAGTTCTAACACACCACGACTAATCAAAGTAGCCGTTATGAATAGTAATACCCACTTTTTAAAATTATAGAAATTTTATATTTCAAAATGGGATTCATTTTTGTATTCGTAATATCGATATTATCCTAAGTTGAACTTTTTCTAATTTTCTGAGAACTTTCATTTTTTTATGAATAGTGAAAAATACTTAAAACAAATTTTTTAATAAAAATAATTTATAGTGATAAATTATTCTATTGAGTGGTTTTATAGTATAATTAGAATATATTTTTACCATTTTATCCAATGGTGTTCATTAGAATTAATTTCACTTTGAAATTGGACATAAACAATTGTCAATCTTTTGATATATATTATTTCTTAAAAACACGCTATTTATTGCGACAGCATGAATTAATTATAAAATTAATTAATGCAACTTATATGTTTGGAATTTTGTAAAATAGACATCATTTTTGAATTCGGAATATCAATTATAGCTTAGGGTGAAATTTTGGCATTGTTCTGAAAAACGTCAATTTTTGATGAATAGTGAAACCACTAAGTGGTAGTTAAAAAACTGATATTTCGTTTAAATGAAATATTACCACTTCTTTGTTTTGATTTTCAAAAATCCTACATACATGGTTTTCATTAGTAAGTAAAATGTGGTTCAATGGGATTAAAATATTTTTGGTGAATAGTAACTTTTAAGTTTTATTAATCGTGATTAAAGGTAATTAGTGAAATTTAAGGTAAAAATGGTATTATAAAAATATGAAATGACCTTTACACTTGTCCTACCCCTATTGGATGTGTCATGGCCGACCAATGAAATCCATTGGTCAACTTGGGGACCCCATGGAGCCACTTTGGTAGGAAAATGACATAAATAACTTTTATTTAAAGTTAAAATAAAAATGTCACAAACATTAGTTGTTTTACTAAAACAATTTTTAAATGGGGTTATACAAGTCAAATTTTTGACTATAAATATTCATTATAAAACTAAAAAGATTTCCTACATCATTATAGTTGTTTTATAATTTTTAGACATTAAATAAATTAAATTATTTATGACACCATGATGATGCAGCGATTACCTCATTAATTAACGATTTAAATAAAATGAAAAGATAATATAAAATATAAGACTTACACTTGTCAAAAACCTATTGGATGAGTATATTTTTAACCCTTATCACCTTACCCTCTAAATATATAAGTTTGGGAACTTTAGAATCCGAAAAATCATTTCATAATAAAGTAATATTTCAATCTTTCCAAGAGTGCCCCTCCTCTCCTCTTATAAAAGGCCCCCACCTCTACCACCTCATTCACACTTTCAAGCCATTTGGATCGGCCAAAATCTGCCCAAATACTCTCCCAACTTCCCTCTATTACTCCTAGAATCCTCAATTTGGGAAGAATTTTTTCCAAGGAAGCCTCTGGCTCAAATCAATAGAGTTACCCGATTTTAAGGTAATGTCTTCTCTCATGCTATTTTGTTTTATTTTGCTTATCCAACCCCCTAAACTCTTTTTATTAATTTATTTTGTAAAAACACCAGTATACTCAATATACTAGTATGTTTTTATAAGAATTATTAGATCTACACTTACACACACCTACATCTAATGGTTAAAGAACATACTGTTTCTATGGATGGCGAATTTCTGCCTCACGAAACGACGATTGTTCAACACTCATATAACACCTTCAAAGGTGGCCATTAAGATTCCACTATATTTATATATGATATATAATATTTTTATGTTTTACTTAAGGTTCTTTATTTTTCATTTATGGCATACCTTTATTGTTTCCATTATGGGTAAACGCGATATTTTCATTTTAGGAAGTGAGGACTACCGCCCCCTCAAAGTGATTTGAATCGTTAATGCCATATGTGGGATGTATAAAGGATGTAGTAAATGATATTATATATGATATTATACTGTAATTATAATATACCTTTATATCATTATGATTTCATTAAATACGAAATAGAAATGAAAGTAGTGTTAATGCGTACGTACGGCTTACTGTCTCCATGAACGGTGCATTTCATTTCTTACCTATAAACATTATGGAATATTATAAATGCATGTATATACTGGATATATATGAGATATATGATATCTATATCATGAATATAATTATGGATATAATGGATATTTCACCATATGAACAACTTGTAATTATAAGAAGTTTATTTTTGACTCAAGTACCAAAGATCGACAAAACGACCGTTATTAACTTAAATAATTACATAATGTTCATAACATGGTAATAAGTGATATAAAAGGAATAAAAAACTTGAAAAATGTTCTTAAGCAATTATAAATTAACTCTAGTTTATTATTCAGGAGTTTAAAGAACGGTCGAGTCAAGACAGGACGCAAGGTAAGGGAACTTCTTAACCCAATTTCTATTCTTTGGGTTAATCTCCTACTTTCAAATTATGTCATGATATTATTATGTCCTATATTTTATTTGTACTTTATTTATGTGTACTTATAGTGAATACACATAATAGATCTAATTTATTTAAAAAAATTATCTTTGTAAGGGTCTTCGTCTCAATCTCCTTTCATTGAGGAATATTTTGTTTTATACACAACTTTCTTTTATACGGTGTATAAACCCCTTTGACTTTGACTTTTATTCAAAAAGGAATATCTTTTTAAAAAGAATTTTACTAAACGACAAAATTAATGTTTTTGTCTTACGTATGTGGCGACAACGACTTCTCCGCCGCCGTGACCATTATTTGTGTTTCGGCTTCCTCTACAAGCCATAACTTTTTTTTAATGAAAAATAAATACAAAGTTTTAACTTTATTTTATTTTGGTATTGAAAATGGTTTTGAAAGTTTTTTTTTTATTATATCAATGTGTTTTATTGATATATTGTGATTGAAATGTGGAAATGTTATGTTTCCTTTATGCATGTTTTATGTGATACGATTATGTTATGGTTTATGATATGTTTAAACCTATTAATATGAGGAATGCATTGGACTTAATAAGTGACGGGTGGAGCCCGCTACAGCTCCTCGATGGATCGGTAGGTCTCATGAGACAAACTAGTGTCTTGGCACGAGGCCTTGACAAAATCTTAGTTGTGTTCTTGGCACGAGGCCTTGGCTATGTGGTTATGATAGTCTGGCATTATGCATTCCATCATTATGAAAGTGGTTATTGATATTTCATGTGATTATTAGACTAGTAGAATATCCATGTGAGTAAGTAAATGGAATTATTTAATTTTACTTTTTCCATATTATGCTAAAGTTCAAGTTTAAAAGGCTTTTGTTTTAGTTATACATTGCCTTAAATGTTAATGTTTATTTATGAAAGCTTCCGCAATATTGTTATCCTTACTGAGCATCTGAGCTCACCCATTTCAATGTTTTAATTTTTCCAGGATGTGAAGAAGTATTTTAGGAATGACCTTCAGGGATAGTCTGAAGGGGATATGAGTGTGGAAAATGGAGGCTATGTTATTGTAGTTTTTCACTTTATGATGTAATGTAACATTTATGATTGTATCTAGTGTTTCCAAGGCTACTAAACTAATCAGTCTTTCGAGACTTGATCTTTTTTGATCATTCCAATGTTACGAAGTAATGCACCGACTTTGGGTAACTGGGGTCGGGGCGTTATAGATTCAGCTATATCAGGTAGTATCAAATTTAGAGAATCGGACTGGGAAATAGGACACTGAGTTTCTTAACTTATGTCTAGGAAGCTATTACCTTTTTTATTGGTAAGGAATTGAAGAATTGTGTTACACTTGTGTACACTTGTTGAATTGAAAATAAGCACACGTAACATGTGTTATTACGAAAGGAGTTGTATTATCCTATTGTTCTAAGAGGGTGAAAACACACTAGTGGAATTATTTCATATCCCTACACGAGTTTAAGGGTATACCCTACTCATTGTAATCCAAGGATTATTTTCTAGTGTATTGTATGCTATTTGATTAATTCCAACCAGACCAAGGATGAAAATATTATTATTGAATAGGGATCCTTATAAATACCTATGTTTTTATAAGTATGTGTTTGTTTTTTCAGTAGGGAATTGATTCCTTAACAATAGGAGAATGTTGTTTCAACTAAAAGGGAACATAAAAAAGAAAAAATATCACATTTTCAAACCCCCCCCCCTCATAGTGATAAATTACACTGAATGGGAAATAACAATTTGTATCATAGGGGAATGTTTCCTTTGATATTATTTTCTAATGGAGAACTTGAATTGTGTGAAAAGTAAATTTATTATGGTCTTTTATGGAAATAACTATCATATATGGAATGATAGAATGTTTCCACATGATACTTCTATCAGTTATGATGTTCATGAGGTTTTAATAGTTGGGTTTCCTTCCAATGATGATAAATATCCACTTACACCTATTGAGAAGAGGTTTTTTGAGAATTATAGAAGGGACCGGAGTTCTATATTATCATCACTTTATAAAAATGAATTATTGATAGTGAAAGGTGTTTCCACAACCAAAGGTATATCAGAAAAACTGAAAAACATATAAGAAGAAAATATAAAAGTCAGAAAGGTAGAACTTCAAATCTAGAGGTTAAATAATGAAGAATTGAATATTGGTGAACATGAATATATTGAGGATTTATTTACTAGGTTTAATGAAATTGTAAGTACTATTTGATGTTTTAGTGAAAAATTGGACGGATCTACAGTTTCTGAAAAGATCTTGAGAATGCTACCTGAAAATTTAGATGAAAAAGTTTCTTCATTAGAATATAGAGACCCTGAGATATTATCACTTGAGTAATTGAATAACACTCTTATTACTTATGAGATTAGAAGAGAAAAATCTATGAAGAGAAAGAAAAAAGATTAAACATAGATGAATTTCAGGTCTATGGAGAAGGATAATCTAATAATATTCTAATAAAAGGAGAATATGGGGATTCTTATTATGAAAACTAGGTAGGAAAAAATCATAATTATACTTTATCCTTATTATATAAGAATGTGAAAAAAGTATGGGAAAACTTCCCTTAAAGTGTTTTGAATGTGGAGGCATTGGTCACTTTGTGACTAATTGTTCTCGAAGAAAAAATAAAGAGTATAGTGATGAAGAAGAAATAAATCCAAAACCATAATGGAAGAAAAAAAGTAATAAATTAATGTTAGGGAAAGAAAATAAATTATTCAAACCCAAGACAAGAAGTTTTCTTACAAAAAATGATGAAGAAGAAGGAACTCATTATGAATTTGAAAAGTCATTTGAGTATGGTATTCAAAATAAATTCATTATGATAGTGAATGATGAAGAATACAAAAACTGTACTTCTAAAGAAGAGGAAGAATAAAATCAACATGTAATACATTTAAAAGAAGAGTTTAATGAGTGTTTAAGACACATTAGAAGATTTGAAAAGAAAAACAAAAAAAATTAGAAGATGAATGTTATTAAGTGTGTAATAAAAAAGGTTTTAAAGAAAAATTCATGAAAGAGATTAATGATTTAAAGAAGTGACTTGAAGACAAGAAGAATCATAATGAGCATCTAGAAGTGAAGTTTAAGGCAAAATAATAATAGTTGGGAATTGTTCAGCAAAAATTCTTAGAAGCTGAATTGAGGAACACCCATTTCCAAAACTATATCACTGAGGCTGGTGAATGGTCTTAACAATAGAACATGGATAAGGTTGAACAAAATATTCCCTCAAAGGGTAATATGAGGAATGTAATTTTTTCTATAAAAAAGAAGGCTGGGAAAGTTGTTTACATGGCCAAGACTAGAAATGTTGGAAATTTCGAAGTCTTATGGAAACCTAAGTTCAAAACTGTTTTGAAATAATATGAATCTGGGAAGGTTTAAATAACTTATAAATCCAATGAATAAAAAAATATGAAGAATAATAAACATGTTTATAATAGAAAGGTTAGTGGATCAGGAAAGAAATTGGATGAGAATCATATTCAGGATTTTGATCAGTACAAAAGTTTTAGAGTAAAATACTCTTTCTATGGGTATTGTTGGTATTATGGTGGATTCACTCAGAAATCAAGTATGTGTTGGTTCAAGAAACAACATTACTATTTTCCTAGATGTTATGAAATTTATAGATTGAGGTAAATTCAATCTACTCAAGGAAATAATAATGAGAAGGTAGTTGAAAAGATGTTTAAAAAGAGTGAAATGAAGATTAAAAAAAGTTTCATCCCTTGAAAACTGTTTGCAAGAGATGTGAACAACCTGGAAATCTTGAAAAATGATATCCTATTTTTGTTTTTGTCTTAAATAAAGATTCTTAATTATTATAAGCTGAATATGATGAATGAAACAAAAAAAAAATCTCTTATTGTTTAAACTATATTGAAAGCCTCAAAAGGAGAATGACCCTGGATACTCGATAGTGAGCATTATTCACACATGACTGGAGACTTTAAATTGTTTAAGGATGTGAAATATTTTAAAGAAGGAACTATAAAATTTAGAAATGCTGAAACATTGAAAATCAAATGTGTAAGGTCAACCATCATTGGGGAAGAAAAGATAATATCCAAGAAAACATTGTATGTTGATGGACTGAAGTGCAATCTGCTAAGTGTTTCACAATTGTGTGATGAGGGTAACAAAGTTATCTTCAAGAAAGATGAATATGTTTTTAAAACTGTATAATATGGGAAGATTGTTACAAGAGGACAACATACCAAAAGAAATTTGTTTCAGGTTGGTGACACAAAAACATCTTGTTACATGAGCATAGTGGAAGAGAGTCAGTTATGGAATAAAAGCCTTGGACACTTGTTTCAAAGAAACATGAACACAATATATAAAAGAGACAGTGATCGATATATAACTGATTTTCCAAGAAGAATAAATTGGTGATTCATTATCGATTAGAATGGAAAGATTATGAATATTGTGCATAAAAAGGTTGACATTTGTTCAAAGAAACACCTGGAGATGATACATTTTGATATATTTGGTCCCCTGAGAAAAAAATAAACAAATGGAGATAATTATGTCATCACTTTCATTGAAGACTTTATGTTCATTACACGTATCGTGTATATGAATTATAAATCAGATTCTTTAAAAATGATTAAATGTTTTAGAAAAAAAACACGTGAAAGAATGTGAGTATCGCATGAAGAAGTTGAGAACTGATAATGGTGGTGAGTATAAAAGTGAAGAATTTTAAGACTATATTGAGAATCAGGAATTCAACGTGAATATATTTCCCCACTTACACCCCAAAAAATGGTTTTGTTCAAAGAAAGCACAAATGTTTGGTGGAAATGGGAAGAACCATGTTATATAGACATGACATTTCTCACTACATTTGGTGGAATGAACTGAGTAGTGTTACTATTATTGAAAAACAATGTTTCCATAGGACACAATTAGATAAGACTCCATATTAATAGTTTTATGGAAGTACTCCACGTCTGAAGCATGTTGAGTTTTCGAGAGTCTATTCTTTATAAATAAGATATGTGGAAATGATGGAAAATTTTAGTAGAAAGGTGAAGATGAAATATTTATTAGTTATGCTTCCAAAGGAAGAGGTTATAGATTCTTCAATAAAGAAACAACGATAATTTTTTATTCTATTTATGTAAAGTTTATCGAAAAAAGTTTCAAATAAGAACCTACTAATGTTGAAGAGGAAGTTGAGAAAGTTGGAGAAAACAATTATGATAAGAATACATAAAAGTGTATACCTTCTAAAGATGAAGAATCAAACTCATCCATTTCTAATGATGAGGAAGATAATTGGAAGTCTCATGATAAGCTGAGGAAATAGGTGGAAGCTAATAATATAATTGGAAATCAACATCAGAAGGTTTGAACTATAAGAACAAAAAAATCCATTACACATAATTCATTATATTCAAAAGTTGAAAACAATGACCTGAAATAAGATTTTGATCATCTGAAATGGGTTCAATCCATGAATGAAGAATTGGATAATATTGAAAAAACAATACATGGGAACTCATACCCAATCCTAAAGACTATAATATTATTGGGAAAAATGGATTTTACGGAACAAACTAAATGAATAAGGTGAAGTTATCAGAAACAAATCAATATTGGATTGGAAAAGGCATTCTCAGATTGAAGGAGTTGATTTGGATGAAACCTTTTCTCTAGTGTCTATATTTGACACTATAAGAATATTTCTTTATATTTCTACACAATGAGGCTATAAAATATTTTAATGGATGTCAAATATGAATTCTTGAATGGTGATCTTAAAGAGTAATTTTTTATCAAACAACCATGTAGGTTTGTTGTTAGGGAAGATGAGAGTTATGCATGTAGATTAAAGGAATCATTGTATGGAATAAAAAAATCTTCAAGGGAATGATATTTGAAATTGGTTAATATTTCAAAGTAGATGAAATTTAAGAAAGGAGGAGTAGATATAAATATATATATTAGAGAAATTAATGGGTTTTCTATCATCATAATAGTTTATGTTGATGATATTATCTTTCATGGGAATGATGAAAGAAGTTGTGAAATATTTACTAAAGTGATAAATAAGGTTTATAAAATTTCTATGTTGGGAGAAATTAGATACTTTCTTAGGTTAAAAATCATGAAAAAAAAAGCATAAACTTTTCTTTACCAAGAGAATTATGCTGAGGAACTTCTAATGATGTTTGGCATGAAAAACTCAAAAACTATCTCCACGCCAATTTTAGTAGGAATGTAGATGAGTAAAGATAGTGAAGATATGGAAGTTGATTATAAAGAGTATCAAAATACGATTAAAATTATATTATATTTGACTGCATCAAGAACCAACATTGTTTATTATATTACCTTATGTGCAAGGTTTTTGGGTGCCTCTAAATAACGATATCTTATTGCTAGAAAAAAAATTACCAGATACATAAAAGGTGCAAAAGAATTCAGAATCAAGTATTGAATCTCACATAGTATTTATTTGTTTGGTTATTCAGATGCAGATTGGGTAGGAAATGTTGACGATAGAAGATCCACATATGGTGGAGTTTTCTTTATGGGAAAGAATTGTGTAGTTAGTAGTCAAAGAAATATAATTTAGTAACTATTAGTATGAATGAAGATGATTATGTTGTTTCCACTCAAGACATTACTCAAAGTATGCGAATAAAGACACAATTAGATGATTTTCTTGTTGAAGTGAAGTTACCATTTCTCTTTGGGTGCAATAATAAAAGCATAATCAATATCACTAGGAATCTAGATGAACATTCCCATTCGAAGCATATTGATATCAAATATCAATTCATCAAAGAGCAGGTAGCGAAGACTAAATTAAATCGTGAATATATTTCATCATCAAAACAAGTGGATGATATTTTCACAAAACCCTTCCCAAAGGAATCATTTTCAAAACTGAGGTTGAACATTGGTGTCCAACCTCTTTATCCTCTAGGCTAAGGTATGTTGTTCTGCCCCTCTCTCCTCTTACCATTGGATTGTTTTTTCAAGGGGGATAATGATACTATGGTACTGTTTCATAAATATATTGAATAAAAGAGAGAGTTGTGGGTATTCTATGAACTCAACATTGTTATGTGTGTGAACTATTTGAACTATTTGTTGGAGTAGTTATAGGAAAGAAATTTTTTTGGGTTCCAGGAAGGGTGAAAGAAGATTTGTGAAAGAAAAAATATTTAAAGATGATATCATAATCACTTCTTTTGGAGAGAATGGTTTTGATTTCAATGAATATTTTTTTTCCTATAATGAGTTAGCACACGTAGGCTTAATTTTTTTGGAAAGTGATCCATTGATGGATGATTCAATGTTTGGTGATTTATGAAAACTTGGTTGACAAAAAAATCCAAAAGGGGAGATTTTTAGGTTCAAGCAGATGATGAGGGTGATAGTTTTTATGTGTTTTCTTTTGTTGTCTATGAAGTTTTAAATAAAGGAAATCACATCTATTTGTTTTAGAAATAATTGTAATGAGGGTTTGTTTCCAAATGAATTAGAGCCTATTTTTTGATGGACTCAGAACCTATTTTCTAGAGTATTTTTTTCAAGAGAATTTGAGCCTGATTTTTATAGAATCAGATCCTATTTTTTAAAAGGAATCAAAGTATTTTTTTTTGAGAGAATCAGATCATGATTTTCCAAAGAACATAGCCTTCTTTTGAAAAGAATCAGAGTTTTCTTATCAAAATAATTGGAGCCATCTTTTTATGTGAATCAAAATTGAAGGATTGGTTCTTGTGATGGGAAATCAGAGTACCTATGACTATGATGTTCAAATTGATACAATGATTTTCTGATGAGTATTTCTCATAGATAATTAATTGAAGTGAGAACCCCTGATTCAATCTTGATGTAAGAAAGGAGGAAATGAGCATTAGGGGTACCGATGGCTGATTGAATGTGAAAATGGTGAAGGGTGGTGCTGAAAGGAAATGTAGTACCGATAATTGAGAGTATTACCATAGAGAATGGTTCCATGGAAAATATAACCAAGGAGAGAGGTGTTGTTTAAAAGTGGTGCCAATGAATAGTGATGCCGATTGGCCGATGAAAAGTGAGGCCGATGGGTTGATGAAAATAGAAGATGATGGAAGAGTCGTACCGAGGGGAAAGAGGTGCCGAGAAGAGTGAAGACACACTGATGGAAAATAATATGCTGATGGAAAGTGATTCCAAGAGAAAATATGTATGGAATCATGATGATCTTCATTTGAAAGAATCATACCCATGATGATCAGAACTAGAGTTAATCATATTCTGAAAGACTCTTGCTCTGGTTGGGATTCAAATGCCTTCATCTAGGGGTTAAATAGTAGTGAAGAAGAAGTATGATTTCCGTTAAGTGGGTAAAGATAAGTTAATAAGAAGCGTGTTGCCTCAAGTGGGTCATGTATAAATAAGAAAATATATGGAGAATGGTTAATGATTTTTCATGGGGTAGATGAACCTTCATATACAAGATTTTGATTCCAATTGGTTATGAAGAATCAGATTGAGAAATCAGAATGGGATAATCAGAATATGATGTTCAAACACTTTTTTTCTAGATGATCATAATCAGCTTCAGAAATTAGAGTCTTAAAGAGAGATTAAGGTTGAATAAGTTTCAATAATAATCACAAATTTTTGATGAATTCAAAATTACCCAGAGATTTTAGGGGAAATGATGATTAGAGTGAATTTATGTGAGTGGGAAATAATTTTGGGATTTCTTCCTTAAACCATTTTGGGTAACTTATAAAAGGTGAGAAAGTACATTATACTTGTAGATGTCTGACAAAAAATACTATTCATCACAAAAGAGAAAGAATCTATGTATGCCCCGACCCCAATTACCCAGAGTTGGTGAATTATTTTAATACATTGGAATGATTATAAAGAATCATGTCCCTAAGGACCGATCAGTTTAGTAGTCTTGGAAAATAGATTACATACATGAAGTTCAACATTACAACTTGAAAAGAAAAAACAACAGTAATTTATTCCATTAGAAATGTCCAAGCCTCCTAGATTATACCTTCAAGTCACTCAAAACTAACTTCTTTGTATCCTGGGAAAAATAAAACATAGAAAGGGGTGAGATCAGATGCTCAGTAAGGATAACAATATAGTAGAAACATTCATAAATAAGCATAAACCTTTAAGGAAATGTATAAGACTAATACAAAAGCCTTTTAAACTTGAACTTTAGCATAATATAGAAAAGTTAAAATCAAATAATTCCATTTACTATTCACATGGATATTATACTAGTAAAATAATCACATGCAATATCAATAGCCACTTTAATAATGATGGAATGCATAATGCCAGACTTTCATAACCACATAGTCAAGGCCTTATGCCAAGACTACACATAAGATTTTGTTAAGGCCTTATTCCAAGACACTAGTTTGTCTCATGAGACCTACCGATGCATCAAAAATTTATAGCGGGCTTCACCCTTCACTTACTAAGTCCAATGCATTCCTCATATGAAAATGTTTAAACAAAAAATAAACATTCGTATTAAAACTAGCTTACGAAATGTTAATAATTTATCCATAAACCTTGAATGGTATAAAAATTATACATCCACATTCAAACATATTACAAAACCTTCAATACAATATGGAAGTTTGGTATCATAATAAATCAACTTCAAATAAGCTTAAAATCCATCAAAGAATGTTGAAATAGATGAAATAAAAACCTTTTTAGAGAAATATCTCTTTCAATTTTGAAATTACATAATTATAAAGAAAACATATATTTTGAAAATATTCTTATAAGCTTGTAAGGGAAGATTAGAAGATGTTATAATGACAGAAAATATCTGCACCCACCGTATAAGTTAAAAAAACATTCTCACCTTAATTTTGTCGAAAAGGTCATAAAGTACCTTGTTTGGAAAATGATGAAAAGATTATTTTCAAAAACGTATAAGGTCGAATAAGGGTATAAATTAATTTAACCCATTGTCTAGAAATTAGTAAAAAAAAATTGAAATACATTTTTAAGAAACATGGATGAGGATGATAGAGAGGTCCTAGTAGATACTTAAGTAAAAACAACCTCGGATAATAAAGAGATTGTGAAATTAACCCTTACTGTGTACTTTTCCTTGATAAAGGGTAGTTTAACCTGTTTTATAATGGTGAAATAATTTTTATTAAATTATACAATAATCATATACATCAATATGATATCATATATGATATTTTAACATTGTTTGTTAATAATATCTTAGTATTATCGTTGTTTCGGGTGTTAACTGATTCATTTTCCTTTATATGATTTGTTATGTAAGTAATGTTTATTATGGATAGGATGTATCTTATTAATATTCAGAATTATATTAAGTATTTAAAAATTATTTGTAATCATATAATTAAAATTAGTCATGAATCGATTTCGATGGGGAAAGAATCTCATCGCGTTCGTGGAGACTGTAATCCGTACGTACGCACGAGCGACAATATCATTCTTTTGATATTAAAATAATATATAATTTGATTGTATATAATTTATAAAGAATCATTACCATGTTATATTTATTATTTACATAAATTACACATCATTATTATGCCCATCCAAATAATAATGTATTGAATAACTATTACACCATGACGTGGAGACGGTAAGTTGTACGTAGGCACGTATAGTGACATGTCATTCAAAGGATGGATATAATAATGAATATGGTTGTACCATATTTATAATAAAATAAAATTATATAGAATATAATGTATTTATTATTTTAGAATGGAAACAATAAAGAAATATGAAGTGGAAGAAGAAAGTAACTTGAAAGAGGTGATGAAATATTTACCTCTTCTTGGGGTTCTTCCTTTTGATTTGATCAAAATGGATCCTTAGGTTGGATTTATGACTAAAGAAAGGCCTCTAGGATGAATAGAGTACAGTTGAGAGGGTATTTGGGAAGGGTTTGGCCAAGACAAATGGATTTGAAGGTGTGAATTAGAGAGAAGGGGGAGTGCCCTTTTATAAGAGGGGTGAGGGGAACCTCAGGAAAAGCTTGAAATTTTATTTTATAATAAAATAATTTTCGGTTTCCAATGGCTTAAAAATGAATGACATAAAGGATAAGGTGTGTATGGGTCGAAAACCACTCAACCAATAGGTTTTAGACAGGTTTGGATCACTATATTAACCTTATCTTGTAGATTTAACTCTTAGTTAAATAGTTTGACATCTACCATGTCTCTTAGTATTTTTATATTATATGGTTAATAAACTTACTATATACTTCTAAACGAACCCCAAGTGGTTCATTAATGATACAACTATCATTATATAAGTCTTTTGACCGAACCTTAGATT
Source organism: Viscum album (assembly GCA_963277665.1). Classification (NCBI taxonomy): domain Eukaryota; kingdom Viridiplantae; phylum Streptophyta; class Magnoliopsida; order Santalales; family Viscaceae; genus Viscum; species Viscum album. Next base: position 1,214,224,889 of record OY728143.1, read on the forward strand.
TTTAGGAATATAATATCAATTAATAATATAATATTAGTTTTAAAAACTCTTTTACGTCAATTTTGACACTATTTGGTTTTTTTTTGCTAAATTCATTACAGCATTATTACATCAAAAAAATTAATATAACCAACTCTAACATGTCATATTAACATAGAAAATTATCTTAATTCACAAAATGTCTCAAATTACAATTATTTGGATGTTTATAATATCAAATATTTTAATATTTTATTAATTAGGTAATTACTGCATCATAATTGTGTCATAAATATATTAAATTATTTAATGTCTAAAAAATATAAATAAAATATCATTATGTAGGAAATATTTTTATATTTCTAATGAATATTTATAGTATAATTTATCTAATGGGTATCCCTATATTAAAAATGAGTTAGTTATTAAACTTTGAACTTTACACTTTTAAATCTTCTTTGGATTAAATAATAATAAATGTCCTAATCTAATCCAAGTGGACCTAAAGGATCAGATTTTATTCCAAAGGTTGTTTTTGGTCGAATTACACTTATCTAATAGAATTAGGACATTTTTTAGGATAATAATAATATCATTTTTACCTTTAATTATCCTATTTACTTGTAACCATGGTAAATAAAAGTGAAAAGTTACTATTCACCAAAAAATTATTTTTATCTTATTGAACCACATTTTACTTACTGATATAAACTGTGTCTCTTGGATTTTTGAAATTCAATTCATAGAAGTGGTAAAATTATGTTTTATGCAAATTTGCAAATGCTCCTAGGAGGTGGGTAAAAGATGGTAAAATTTAAATAAATTTTTTATTTATATAAAAATATTCTAAAATGACTCCAATGAATTACATTGAACTAATATAGGTATTATTTATCTGTTTTGGCCTAAAATAAATTTAAACCAAATAAATAATTATTTAAATGAAAAGTTGGTTTTAACCAATAACGTAGTGTTTTTAACTATTCATCAAAAAATGAATGTTTTTAAAAACATACCAAAAATTCACCCAAAGCTAATTTTGATATTCTGAATTCAAAAATGAAGTCTATTTTACCAAATTCAAAACATATAAATTTAATTTTTTTTATTTTAAAATTAATTCCCTTTTTCAAAACCAAGAAGCATATTTTTAAGAAATAATAACTATCAAAAGATTGACACTTGTTTATGTCCAATTTCAAAGTGAAATTACTTATAATGACCAACATTGGATTAAATGGTAAAAATATAATCTATTTATACATACAAACCATTAAAAAATATAATTTAACACTATAAATTATTTTGATTAAAAAATTTGTTTTCAGCTAAAATATAGTATTTTTCACTATTCACCGAAATAAGAAAGTTATCAGAAAAACACCAAAAATTTATTGAAAATAAATTATTATGTCCCGATTATAAATAAGAAGTTTATTTTGTCAAATTGAATATATAAAAGTTTCAAATATTGTATTTAAAGAGGTTTCACCATGAAAAGGCGGTAAAATTTCATTTAAAAAAAATACTTCTTTTATCTAAAAAATGAATTTGTTCTTACATTATGTCTAAGAAACTCAGAATATGGTTTCTAAAATTATAAGTATTATATAAATTAAAAAATTTAGTTAATACTATTCATAACCGCTTTTTAACATCTAGTTTGGTAAGTCATGGTGCGCTTGAACTTGGTGTTGCGTGTAGTGCAAGTTATTGAATTACATTGAAGAAATAACGTACTTTGAAATCATGGGGTGTTACATTATCCCCTCCTTCAATAAATTGTGTCCTTGCAATTTGAAATTTTTCTTCAAAAATAAAAGGTTAAAAATAGAAAAATACCTTTGTGGAGAACCCACATAGGAAATTGGGTTAATAAAATTTATTCTTAATAAGATGGAAAGGGAAGTGAAAAAGTCACCACTAAATTATGATCTTTATTAGGAGAAAATTTGTGGAAATTAGAGACACATAATTGGAGGAAAAACATAAATATTTATTGGGAGTGATTTAGGTCATCAATCACATTCAAGTGTAAAATTGAGGGTCTTAAATACATCAATATATGATGATTTAAAATACCATAGGTTCAACAAAACTTAAGGTACTAGGATAACACATTTTTTGTTTTAAGATTAATTACCTAATGTTTAAGAATTAATTTACCCATATAATTGGTGGAAAAATATCGTATATATATATATATATACTTTACAAGTAGAGTTTCATTATTTAACTAATTCCTACCACAAACTCATCTTTCACTCCAAAAGATTTCAAAAAAATATATTCTATTTATCCTAATAGTATAGGGTTCTAAAAATTAATGAATTTATAATTCACCTATCAGACACTTTAAAAAAAGAAACTACATTATACAATCTAGGGACTTCACGTAGTCTAGTGGTAGGCGATAAATCTCAATCACACTATGGTTGTGGGTTTCGATTCCCGCATCTTTGTCCGATGTGATGGGTTGTCACATAGTTTGTGTGTTGTCCTTTTTATAAAAATCCAAAAATAACCTTAACAATAGTATCCAATTTCGAACTTAATCCATTCCAACCTTTAGAATTATCCAAACTACTTCTATCCAAACTCACAGTCCAAAATTTATAAGGAAGTTAAACACAATGAAGATCCTTTTTCCACATAACAACATGTGAACAACTTCATCATGTATTATTTTAAAACATGGTAACACCCTAAATTACAATAAAAACTTATTTCTTATATTAATTCTCTCATATCATTTATATAATACTGGATACATTCCTTATATCCAAAAAAATTTAATACTCCAAAAATGATGAAATAAACAAACTATTAACCAGTTTCAAGGAAGTCAAGAATATCTAATATAACTTATCCAAATCAACCATATCTTATTCCAAAATCACTACCTCATTATAAGGACCATATTAAGGATTACATTTCCTTCAACCATGTATTTTTCCAAAAGGTGTAGCTTACTATTAATTCACTTTTCTTAGAACCATATAATCTCAAATCCTCAATAAAATAGCATTGTAGTACAATCATTATTTATCTCTATAATTCATATAACCAGTATATTGTTGATACAACACTCAAATGAAATAATTCTATAATAATAACATAAGAACACTAGTCAGTCCTATTCATCTAAGGTAGTATCATAACTTGATTATTATCCAATATAATCATTTAAGGTATACTCTGAGGACTGGGACATTGATTTTCGTAGTGTCCCAACGCCTTAGAGATGAAGCATTGTACATTTGAAACTTTTTTTTACTCTTGAAATCACATGCTTGGGGTCTTTTTTCTCCACACTTCTAAAAAACTATCATTCCCTTCAAGCATTTACCAAGGTAACTCTTTCCACAATTATCACATTTTGGAAAATCTTTCTTTTACCATGTCCCTTTATCTATCTTTCTCTCTACCATTATTTTCTTCTCTTGCTTCTCTTCAAAGCCATAAGACATAGAGAATTATTTACTTATCTTATTAACACATGATATTAATTCTTTATATGTTGAGAGTACATGGGATATTATTTCCTTCATAAATGTTGGCTTAATACCATGAATGATATGATCCTTCTTACTCTTTGGATCATATGTATTGCTGGAGTTCTCATTCCTTCTACTGGGCACCATTTCTATATAATGGCATACACTAGGTAAATTTATGAATCACAATGAATATTTACAAACCTGTAAAATACAAAACATAAATTGAACAGTTTATGGATATAATCTGAAATCATAAAAAAATTTCTTTGAGGAGGTATATACTCATAAATCCTTCATAATGATTTATAAAGAAAATAAGAATTATCCTCAGCATTTACCCCAGAAGTGTCGTAACCTAGAGTGCAGCAAGGACCGTTGTCATGAACCAATTACCATTCAAGTCTAGATCAAAGTGGTGTTTTTGGGTTTAACCCCTGGGTACATTTTTCCTAGAGCCGCCTCTACATGATCATATCCCGACAGGGATGTATTGCTTGGAAAACTCACAAAATCTATACATTACCAAAATTATTGGAAGTTCTTCTATACTAATACTCAAAGTCTATCTTAGGATAATGTGCTCTAATCAGTGTTTATCTAAATATAGTTTCCAAGGTTTGTACTAAACTTCATCTGATACCAACTATAATGCCCCAACCCCAGTTACGTAGAGTAAGTGCATTATTTTCATACATTGGCATGATTACAAGGAATCAAGTCCCGAAAGACTGATCAATTTAGTAGTCTTGGAAAATAGATTACCTACATGAACTTCAACATTATAACTTGAAATGAAAAAACAATAGTAATTTATTCCATTATAAATGTCCAAGCCTCCAAGATTATTCCTGCAAGTGACTCATAACTAACTTCTTCAAATCCTGGAAAAAATAAAACATAGATAGGAGTGAGCTCAGATGCTCAGTAAGGATAAAAATATAACGAAAACTTTCATAAATAAGCATAAACATTTAAGGCAACGTATAATACTAAAACAAAAGATATTTATACATGAACATAAAAATAACATGGAAAAGATAAAATCAAATAATGTCATTTACTTATTCACATGGATACTCTACTAGTCGAATAATCACAAGCAATATCAATAGCCACTTTCATAATTATAAAATGCATAATGCCAGACATTCATAACCACATAGTCAAGTCATTGTGCCAAGAATAAAAATAATATTTTGTCAAGGCCTTGTTCCAAGACACTAGTTTGTCTCATGAGACCTACCTATTCATAAAAGAGCTATAGTGGGCTCCACCCTTCACTTACTAAGTCCAATGCATTTCTCATATGAAACGGTTTAAAAATAACATAAACATTCATATTAAAACTAGATTAATAAATGTAAATACTTTATCCATAAACCATGAATGGTATAAAAATAAAAAACCCATAGTAAAACATATCACAAAACCTTCAATACAATATGGATGTTTTGTATCACAATAAATCAACTTAAAATATGATTAAAATCCATCAAAGGATGTTGACATAGATGAAATCAAAACCTTTTTTAGAGAAATATCTATATCTATTTTGAAATTAAATAATTATAAAGAAAACATTTATTTTGAAAACATTCCTATAAGCTTGTAAGATAAGATTCGACGATGTTATAACGGCGAAAAATATTTTCACCCGCCATATAAGTTAAAAAAACCTTCATACCTTAATTTTGTCGAGAAGGTCATAAAGTACCTTGTTTAGAAAATGACGGAAAGATTCCTTTAAAAAATGTATAAGGTCAAATAAGGGTATAAATGAATTGAACCAATTTTCTAGTAAATAGTAATTTTTTTTGAAATACATTTTTCAGAAACATGGACGTGGATGATAAAGAGGTCCCATTAGATACTTACATAAAATCAACCTCAGATAATAAAGAGATTGTGAAATTAACCCTTTCCTTGTACTTTTTCCTTGGTCAATGGTAGGTTAATCTCCTGTATAATGGTGAAATAATTGTTATTAAATTATACAAGAATCATATACATTAATATGATATCATATATGTTCTTTTAACATTGCTTTGTTAATAATATCTTAATATTATTGTTGTTTCAGGTGTTAATTGATTCGTTTTACTTTATACGATTTGTTACGTAAGTAATGTTTTTTATGGATAGGATGTACATTATTAACATTAAGAATGATATTAAGTCTTTAAAAATTATTTTTAATCATCTAATTAAAATTATTCATGAATGGATTATTATGGGGAATGAATCTCATCGTGTTCATGGAGACGATAATCCGTACGTATGCACAAGCAACAATATCATTCTTTTGATATTAAAATAATATATAATTGGATGGTATACCATATATAAAGAATCATGATCATGTTATATTTTTTTTACATCAATTACACATCATTATTATACCCCTCCAAATAATAATGTATTGAATAATAATTACACCACGACGTTGAGACGGTAAGCCATACGTACGCACGTATGGTGACATGTCATTCAAAGGATGGATAGAATATTGAATATAGTTGTAAAATATTTATAATAACATAATATTATATAGAATATGCTGGAGTTATTGTTTTTTAATTGAAAAAAACAAATAAAGAGGTAGAGGAAGAAGAAAGGAACCTGAAAGAGGTGATGAAATATTTACCTCTTCTTTGGGTTCTTCCTTTTGATTTGATCAAAAGGTATCCTTAGGATGGATTTCTGACTAAAGGAAGGAATATAAGATTAACAGATTATAGTTTATAGGGTATTTGGGTAGGTTTTGGCTGATCCAAATGGATTTGAAGGTGTGAATTAGAGAGAAGGGGGAGTTCCCTTTTATAAGAGGGGTGAGGGGCACCTTAGGAAAAGCAAGAAATATTATTTTATAATAAAATAATTTTCAATTTTTAATGGATAAAAAATGAATTATTTAAAGGATAATATGCGGATGGGTCTAAAACCACTCAAACAATTGGTTTTAGATAGGTTTGGGTCGCTATATTAACCTTATCTTTTAGATTTAACTCTTAGTTAAATAGTTTGACATATACCATGTCTCTTTGTATTTTTATATTATACTATTTTTAAACGTACTATATACATCCCATAGAACCCCAAGTGGTTAATTAATGATATAAATATCATTATATTATTTTTTTGGGTAGAACCTCGGATTTTTAGGAATAGAATATCAATTAATAATATAATATTTGTTTTAAAAACTCTTTTATGTCAATTTTGATACTATTTGGTATTTTGTTTTTTTATAAATTTATAACAAAATTATTACTTCAAAAACAATTCATCTAACCGACTCTAACATGCCATATTAACCTATAAAATTAGTGGAATTCATAAAAAGTGTCAAATTACATTTATTTGGATGTTTATAATATCAAATATTTTAATATTTCATTAATTAGGTAATTACTGCATCAACATTGTGTCATAAATAAATTAAATTATTTAATGTCTAAAAAATATAAATAAAATACCATTATGTAGGAAATATTTTTAGCTTTATAATTTATATTTATGGTCTAATTTATCTTATGTGTAACCCTATATTAAAAATGGTTTAGTTATTAAACTTCAAATTTAAAACTTTTAACTCTTCTTTGAATTAAATAATAATAAATGTCCTAATATAATCCACGTGGACCTAAAAGATCATATTTTATTTATAAGGTTGTTTTTGGTCGAATTAAAATTATCCAATATAATTAGGACATGTTTTAGGGTAATAATAATATCATTTTTACCTTTAATTACCCTATTTACTTATAACCGTGGTAAATAAAAGTCAAAAGTTACTATTTACCAAAAAATATTTTTATCTTATTGAACCACATTTTACTTAATCATATAAACCATGTCTCTTGGATTTTTAAAATTCAATTCACAGTATCAGTAAAATCATGTTTTATGCAAATTTGTAAATGCTCCTAGGAGGTGGGTAAAAGACGATAAAAATTCAATAAAATTTTTATATATCTAAACTTATTATAAAATGACTCCAATGAATTAATTTGAACTTATATAGTTATTATGTATCTAGTTTTACCTAGAATAAATTTAAATAAAATAAATAATTATTTAAATGAAAAGTTAGTTTTAACCAATAACGTAGTGTTTTTCACTATTCATCAAAAATTGAAAGTTTTTAGAAACATACCAAAAATTCACCCAAATATAATATTAATATTACAAATTCCAAAATTAAGTCTATTTTACCAAATTGAAAACATATAAATATAATTTATTAATATAAAATTAATTCTTGTTGTCAATACCAAAAAGTGTGTTTTTAAGAAAAAATAACTATCAAAAGATTGACTCTTTATGTCCAATTTCAAAGGGAAATTACTTATAATGACCGGAATTGGATTAAATGGTAAAAATATAATATATTTATACTTACAAAACATTAAAATTTATAATTTAACACTATAAATTATTTGGATTAAAAATGCTGTTTTCAGCTAAAATATAGTATTTTTCACTATTCATCAAAATATGAATGTTATCAGAAAACACCAAAAATTTATTGAAACTAAATTCATATGTCACAATTCTAAAGAAGAAGATTATTTTGTCAAATAAAATATATAAAATTTTCAAATATTGTATTTAAAGAGGGTTCTCCATCAAAAGGCGGAAAAATTTCATTTAAAAAAATAGTTCTTTTATCTGAAAAAATGAAATTGTTCTTAGATTATATCTTAGAAACTCAAAATATGGTTTCTAAAATTATAAGGATTTTATAAAGTTCAAAATTCAGTTAATACTATTCATAACCGCTTAGGAATGGCTAGTTCGGTAAGTCATGGTGCGCTAGAACTCGGTGTTGCGTGTAGTGCATGTTATTGAATTACATTAAAGAAATAACATACTATGAAATCATGGGGTGTTACATGCTCAAAGTGTTGAGTGAGAGAAAGTGATATCGACTATCTTGTATTGAATACACTTTGTCGAGATGTATGTTGTGTTTGACTAACTGTGGTACCAGGATGAGTAAATTTTAACGTGATTGTCATACCAATACGAACTAATCAAAACAAGTTTTACATATTGGGATTCTCCATACCGAGTTTCTTAGACTGATGATGAATCAGAATGGATACTTTGTACTGCATTTTACCTTACTGAGTATTTCCGAACTGAGGAATAATGAGACTGAGTTTCAACATACTTAGGGATTGAAGTGGTGCCGATTCAACTGTATCAAGGAGTATCAGATTCTGATAATCGGACTGCGAACACAAAATTTGAGTTTATTAACTTAAGTATAGGAAGATCTTACCTTTATTTTGGGTAATAAATTGAATAATTTCATAACACATGTGTACACATGTTTAACTGAAAAAAAGCATAGGTAACATGAATTGTTACAAAAGATGTTGTATTACCCTATAGTTCTAAGAGGGTGCACACACCCAAGTGGGATTGTTTCATTGTGCTACATGAGTGTAAGGGTATATCCTACTCATTTTAATCCAAGGATTTTTTCTAGTGAATTGTATGGTTTTGGATTACTTAAAACCATACCAATGATCTAGCTATTCTTATTAAATAACAGACCTTGTAAATACCTATGTTCCTGTGGATGTGTGTTTGTTTTGTTTTCAGTAGGGAATTGAATATTTAACAGGAGGTAAAGGGTTTTTCAACTAAAAGGGAAAATTAAAAAAATTATCAATAATTCAACCCCCCTCTCAGTGATACATTACACTAACTGGGCACTTACAGGTGGTATCATAGGGGAAGGTTTCATTCTCTTTGATTTGTTGATGGACAACATGAACTGTATGAAAAGTAATGGTATTCTAGTATTTGATGGAAAGAACTATCATATATAGAAAGATAAAATGATTCTATATATTATGTATACCAGTTATGATGTTCTTGAAGTTTCAATAGTTGGGTTTCCTCCCATTGATGATAAACCTTCACTTACACCTCTTGACAAGAGGTTTCTTTAGAATGATGTAAGGGACAAGAATTATATATTATAATTATTTTTTGAAAATTAATTATTGAGACTAAATGGTGTTTCCACAACCAAAAGAATATGGGACAAACTAAAAAACATATAATAAGGAAATATAAAAGCGAATAAGGTAAAATTAAAACATAGAGGTTAATGTATAAAGACTTTAATATGGGTGAACATGATTTTGTTGGTGATTTATTTACTAAGGAGAATGAAATTGTATATACTATTAAATGGATCTGTGAAAAACATAATAAATCTACAATTTTTGAAAAGATATTGAGTATCCTACCTAAAAAATTCAATGTAAAAGTTTCTTCCTTTGAAGACAGAGACCCTTAGACATTATCACTTTATGAATTTCGTATAAATACTATTAATTATGATATGAGAAGATGGGAATATATGAAGATAAAGACAAAAGTTGAAAGATATATACCTTTAAAGGATACGAAGAAGGATAATTATAAGAAGATACTAATCAAAGAAGAATATAGTGATTCCGATTTTCAAAATGAGGTATGCGAAAATATTAATTATATTTTATCCTATTTTTTATTAATGTGAAAAAATGTACAAGAAAAAACAATGTGAAACTCCCCATTAAGTGTTTTGAATGTGGAGTCATTTTTCACTTTGAGGAAGATTTTCCTTGATGGAAAATTGAAGAGGATAGTGATGAAGAAGAAAGAAAGCGAAAAATATCATGGAAGAAACATTGTGATAAAGGAATGTCAGGGATATAAGAGAAATTATTCCAATCCAAAAGAAGAAGTTTTCTATTTATAATTGAAAAAGAAGAAGGAAGTGATTCTTCATTTGAAAAGTCAGATGTGTATGGTATTGAAAATAATTTCATTACTACAATGAATGATTAAGAATACGAAATTAGTAGTTCTGAAGAAGATGAATATGCTTAACATGAAATGAATTTAAAAGAATAGTTGAAGGAGTGTTTAAGAAAGATTAGAAGACTTAAAACGCAAAACAAAAAAATATAAGATGGATATTCTTTAGTGTTCAATCAATAAGGTTTTAAATTAAATTTCACGAATGCTATTGATGATATAAAAAATTCTCTTAACAATGATAAGAATCATAATGAGAAATATGGAAGTGAATCCAAAGGAAAAAAGAAGAAGAGTTCGGAATTGTTCAAAAAAAATCTTAGAAGATGAATTTAGGAACACAAGTTTCCAAAAATCTATCACTAAGGCTGGTGAATATTCTTTACAGGAGAATCTGGAGAAGGTTCAACAATATTTACCCTCAAAGGGTGACAAGAATAATGAATTTTTTTAAATAAAGAAGAATAATAGAATGTTTTTTATGTGGACAAGACCAACAACATTGGAAATTATGAAATATTAAGGAAACAAATGTCTAAAAATGTTTTGAAACAATCTAAATATGAGAAGGCTTCAAATAATTCTGAATCCAATAAAGTATAAAAGAAGAAGAATAAACTTGTTGATAATAAAAAGGTCCGTGGCTCAGGAAAGAAAGTGGCTGAGAAACATATTCATGATTCTAAGCAGTACATAAGTTTTATTAGAAAATACTCTCTCTATTGGAATTGTTATTATTATGGTGTATTCAGACATAAATCAAGTATATGTTGGTCCAACCAACAACATTCATATTATCCCATATGTTATTAAGGGATGATATTGAGGGGGATTCAATATACTAAAAGAAAGTAGAATGAGAAGGTTGCTGAAAAGAAGTTTGAAAAGAGTGGAATGAAGATTGAAAATAGGTTTAAGCCACTACAAATTATCTGTGAGAGATGTGAAAAACCTAGACATATTTCAAAAAGATATCTATTTTTATTTCCATATCAATAAATGATTTTTAATTATAAGAAGCCAAAGGTGCACTACTGGAAAAATGGGCTTTTGAGCCCCTTAACCTATAGCGACCGCCAATGGCGGTCGCTACAATTCCCTAAAAAAAGGGGGCTTTAGTGCCCCCTCCCCCCCCCCTCCCTCCTCGCGAAGTGCCCCCCCTTCCCCCCTCCCCGTCGCCCGCGCCCTCCTCGTCGTCGTGCCCTCCCCGTCGCCGCGCTCTCTCCGTCGCCTGGGCCCTCCCCGTCACCGCGCCCTCCCCGTCATCGCGCCCTCTCCGTCGCCCCCCCCCCCCCCCCCCCCGTCGCCCGCGCCCTCCCCGTCGCCCCGTCCTCCGCCGGCCCCGCCCTCCTCCGACCGTCCTCCTCCGACCGCCCTCCGTCCTCCCTCCGCACTCTGGCCGCCCTCCGCACTCCGGCCGCCCTCCGGCTGCCCTCCGGCCGCCCTCCGCCGGCCCCGCCCTCCTCCGGCCGCCCTCCGCCCTCCGGCTTCGGGCACCCTCCACCTTGCGGCCGCCCTGCAGCCTCCCTCTGCCCTCGGGCCTCCCGCAACCCACCTCCGGCAGCTCGGCAGCCCTCCGGCCGCCCTCCGTCCGCCCTCCGGCCGCACTCCACCCTTCGGCCGCCCTCCAACTGCCCTCTGGCTACCCTCCGCCGGTACCGCCCTCCTCCAGCCGCCCTCTGCCTTGCGGTCGCCCTGCGGCCTCCCTCTGCCCCCGGGCCTCCCGCCACCCGCCTCCGGCAGCCCTCGGGCAGCCCTCCGGCGGCCCTCTGGCCTCCGACCTCCGCCCTCGGTCCTCCTCCCCCTCGTCCCTCCCCCCCAGCACCCCAAACACCCCCCCCCCCCCCGCACCCCGCCAACCCCCATCTCCTTCGTCTTCGTCCCCTCCCTCGCCGCACCACCGCCTCCTGTCCCCTCCTTCACCGTCCCCTCCCTCGCCGCACTAGCTCCGGCTCCGGCTCCCCACCGCTGCCTCTCCTCTCCCTCGCAGCACCGCCTTCGGCTCCCCTCCCTTACAGGTTTGTAGCGCAATCATGTATGACGTGGTCTTTCACTTACATTATTATTTTATAAATGGTTCACAAACAATTAATTAGTATTTATTTTAAATATATTTGATATGAAAAATGAAAATGTAATAAGTCTTGTGTAAATGTTTGTTATAGGGATCTTATTATGGATAAGAGTTGGATTTATCTTCCAAATCGAACGTCTAGAGAGTATTTCAATGGCATTATGTAGTTTATTGACTTCACCAGAGGATTTGAAAGTGGCTATATTAGTTGTCCATGTAGAAAATGTGCTAACAGATATCAATTCACATGAGATACTGTGAGGGAGCACCTATTCTTTAATGGGTTTCTGAGAAATTATAAGAGTTGGACTCGTCATGGAGAAGAATATGTTCGTTGTGAAAATACAGATACATTTCATATGGATGTTGATGCAAGGATGACTGACCCAATGCATGAAATTATTACTGAAATGGTACATGGGTTGGATACTAAAGGCATTGACATCCAGAATCTTGAGACCGGTGAGATAAATCTTCGCTCTGGTGCAGATCGTGATTCGAGGAGGTTTTATTAAGCAATTGATGATGCAAAAACAGAATTATATCCTGGATGTACTTCTTTCAATAAATTGTCATTTATCGTGGAGTTGTTTCATTTGAAGACTTTGAATCATTGGTCAGACACATCATTCGACATGTTGTTGGTGTTATTAAAAAAGGTTCTTCCTGTCGACGCTAAGATTCCCAAGTCGTATTACCATGCTCGTAAGCTGACAGAGAACTTAGGTTTTACATATGAGACCATAGATGCATGTGTAAACAACTGTATGTTGTTTAGAAAGGAAACTTCCCATTTGGATATTTGTACGGTTTGTGGTGCTTCTAGGTGGAAAGAGAACAGGGGAAATCAGACTCATCAAAGTCATATTGTGATACAGTGGAAACCGATTGTCGTAAAGCAAATGAGTTACTTTCACCTTAAACCAAGGTTGAAAATATTTTTTATGTCATATAAAGTTTCTAATTTAATGAGATGGCATGCAGAAAGAGTTCATGAAAGTGATATGTTAACCCACCCAGCAGACTCTCGTGCATGGAAGGATTTTGATAAGAGACATCCCTACTTTTCCAAAGATGTTCATAATGTCCGATTGGGATTGGCAGCAGATGGTTTCAATCCATTCAAGTCTATGGTTGGTGCAACTCATAGCACATGGCCCGTGGTGTTGGTTCCATATAATCTTCCTCCGTGGATTTGTATGAAGCAACAATTTATATTACTTTCCACTCTTATTGATGGACCTAAAAGTCCGGGGGATAAGATTGATGTTTACCTTCAGCCATTGATTGATGAGTTGAATGAATTTTGGGGCGATGGTGTGATGACTTATGACTGTGAAATTAATGAAATGTTCAAACTGAAGGATTCTTTATTGTGGACAATCAATGACTTCCCAGCTTATACAAATTTATCAGGCTAGAGTACGAAAGGGGAATTTTCTTGCCCTTGTTGCAACAAAAGAAAAAAATATATATGTCTTAAGAATTCCAAAAAATGGGCATACATGGGTCACAGACGTTTTCTCCCCCCTCATCACAGGTTCATAAAGGACAGAGAGGCATTTGATGGTTCTAGAGAGTTCATCCCAGCACCAAAGATCATGACAGGAGTCGAAATGTTATCGCAGATTGAGGAAGAAAACATCCGCACGGTATATTAAATTTGGGATTTGGTGGCTCCTCCGGTACTTATTATTTGAGCTGTGGGTAGGCAGCATAGTCACAATTGGAAAAAGAAAATTATTTTTTATAGTCTTCCGTATTGGAAAACTAACATGTTGAGGCATAATTTGGATGTCATGCACATTGAAAAAAAATGTTTGTGATAACATATTGTGGACCATTTTAGGTGTCAGTGGTAAATCAAAGGACTATGTTAATGCACACCGTGATTTGGAAGAAATGGGTTTAAGGAAACAGTTGCATTTACAGTTAGGTGAGGGAAACAAGGCATATATGCCTGCTGCACAGTATACGATGACTACAAAGGAGAAAGCGACATTTCTTTCCATTTTGAAGATGCTCAAGGTGCCTGATGGTTACTCTTCTAGTATTTCAAAGTGTGTGAATCTGACGAGCAAGACATTGAAAGGGTTGAAAAGTCATGACAATCACATACTACTTCAGCAGTTGATTCAAATCGCCATTTGTGATTGTTTATCCCCCAATGTTGTTCAGCCATTGATTGAGATGAGTAATTTTTTTAGACAGCTTTGTTTAATAAATCAATGAATGAGTGATTTAAAAAGTTTACAGGACCGAATTGTACTTACGCTTTGTCACTTTGAGAAACTATTTCCTCCCTCATTTTTCAATGTTGTGGTCCACTTGAAAGTTCAACTAACTGAAGAAGTAATGGTTGCTGGTCCAGTGCAATTCAGGTGGATGTATCCTATTGAGCAGTATTTGAGTACATTGAAACGATTTGTACGCAACAGAGCTCGTCCAGAGGCATCAATAGCCAATGGTTATTTGATGGATGAGTGTACTACTTTTTGTACAGAATATCTTACGGATGTTGAAAAAAAATTAGATAATCCATCTCGAATTTAGGATGGTCTAGTTGGAGAAGGAACCACATATGATATGGACAACATCGAGTGGATACAAGCGCATCGATATATCTTGTTCAACACTCCATCAGTTGCACCATTAATGCAGTAAGTATCTTATCACTTTTATTGTTTAACTTTTACATGTTTTGTTTGCATAAGTTGATCATTTAAGCATTGCGTTATCATTTTCAGAAAACACATTAATGAGATAAAATAAGAGATGTATCATGTGACTGAGTTGCAAATTCAACAGTCTCATTATGCGTCATTTCATGATTGGATCAAGGATTATGTACGTATAAATTGATTTTCATTATGAGTGAAGTATTATACTAATTTATTTCTTCATATATCATTATTGAATTCTATAAATTATGTAGGTTCATAAGCTGAGGGAGTTAGGGGACCCCATTCTAACTGAAGAATTTCTCCAACTGGCTGAGGGTCCATCTATAACGGCTCATCGTTATAAATCTATAGATGCTAATGGTTTTTGATTTTGCATTAAAGATGTTGACGACAAACTATCAACACAAAACAATGGCATTAGTTGTCTATTTGTCGATTCTGGTTATTACTATGGTCAATTGATAGACATCATTGATGTTGTATACACACACGGGTTGAAGTACATATTGTTAAAGTGTAATTGGGTTGATCCAGTGCGTGGATGTAAAGTCGATCAATATCAGTTTTCATTGGTGAATTTTAACTATATGTTATACAGAAATGAACGAGTTGATAATGAACCTTTCATTTTGACATCACAAGCGGAACAAGTATTCTTCGTTACTTTTCCTTCGAATCCAAGTTGGCAAGTTGTTGTCAAAATGTCTCGACGAGGAGTGTTTGTATTTGAACAAGATAAACCCGAGACTGTTCCTTTTGTTTCCCAATAACTTGATCAACATACCATAGTTCAATGTGAAGAAGATATTTATTGGGTCAGAGTGGTTGTTGAAGGAGAAACGGTCGATTTGCATGCTTAATGAAAGGTATAATTGTTTTCCCACTATTCATCCTAAGATATCATAAATTATGTAAACATTTTATAAATCCTTGTAAGTTTAATCCTCACTTTTTGAATTTTATTCAGTTATAAATATAGGGTGATTTAACTCATGTTATATTGATGTTATTATCGGTGTATCTTTCCATTGAGGTATTCTTCATTTGGTTCATGTGTTGCTTGAATTTTTATTAATTCTATTTGAAATTTGGCTATGCATTGATTGGTTTTGTACATAATTTGTATATCTGTTTTGTGAACTTTCTGATTTTTTAAAATTCATTCCCAAATAATTATTCAATCCCTTTTTGTTTGATTAACAACTATACAAGTTTGATTTTTTTTAAAAACAATCCAATTTATCATTTGGACACATTGGATAGACCCCTTACTAATGTTTTCCATGACTGCAGGCATGTCAGGGGAAGAGGCAGAAGATCCACATCATCCATCTGAGGCATCTACATCTCAAGGTCGAGGTATGTTGGAATGTCATTGTCTAGATTTTTTATGTAATTAATAAGAAAATATATATATATATTTATAACATCTGTCAATTTTTATATAAAATTGTTTTCAATAGGATCAGACCCGAGTGCTTCTTCCACTCGCAGGAGAGGCCCTGGTCGAGGCATATTATCATGAAATTCCGACATGACTTTTGATGTTTCATTTGATGAGGTATTTCATCTTGTGGGACGGAATGCCCCTGCATTTATTCATCTGTTGGGTCATATCATACGTGATCCACATCGATTTCCATTGACCACGCGTGACTGGGCTTCTATCCCTCAGGACACATTAGATCGTCTTTGGAGGGAGGTTCAGGTAAGAAGACCATTTTAATTTATTCCCTATGTATAATCAACAATAACATATGTGATTTTTTTCTTTAATAGAAAAATTTGAAAGTATGTCCCGATGAGTTTTGACCAGTGTGTATGAGCAAATTCTGTAAGATGTGGAAAGACTATAAAGGCAAAGTCAAGAGGGACCACTGGGTACCAAATGTGGGTGCCCCAGATATTCTAGAAAAAGTCCCGAGAGGTGTCCTCCCGGCTCAGTGGCGTGATTTAGTTGCATATTGGTCTACTGAGGGTGTTTCGGTTTGTATATTTATTTTGGTATATATATTTTCAAGAATGTGTGATTTGTTTGATATTTGAATGAATTGAATGTAGGAGGTGTCTACACTCCATTCTGAGAATCGAGCGTTGTAGGGACCACCTCACAGGCTCGGGACTCGTCACGTGTCTCAGATCCGGCATGAGGTATTTATTATTCATTTTTTAATTTTTTTAATTAATACGGTTTTGTTTTTATATTCTATTCATATATAGTTTCGGGAGCAAGGTGCACCAACTGATAAAATGTCGGTGTGGATGAGGACTCGTGATCGCAATGATCCAGAGGCTGCAGCATTGATAGTAATTGCTTGTACTCATTACCAATACTTACATAAAATCTTTATATTAATATATGTATATATATTTAAATATTTCACAGGCTCAATTTGAAGTTGAATTAGAACATCTGCCAGAGGACCAGCGACAGCTTCCCATGCGAAGGGATGAGATCTTTCATCGCATCATTGGTCGGGACAGACATGGATATAGTTTGACCTATGGAATAGGGATTCCTCATTCTGTAGTGTCACGTGCTGCGGTTGTCAGTCCTGCTGTTGCTCAGATTACACAACAGCTGTCAGATTTCGAGGCACGGCTGCGGGCTTCCGAGGAGGCAAATGCGCAATTGGCTGCTGAGGTTAGAGCACTGCGGGAATATGTGCGTTCTGGTGATGGTGCAGGGGATCACACGATGCAGGTTTATACTGTATTTATTTATTTAATTTAAATTATTTTTGTTATAAAAATATTCATAATATTTATTTGTTGTAGGCCTCTGGCCCACCGGATGGAGGTCAGTGATGAACACGCATGACGCATCATATTCACGAGGTGTGTTTCTTCTTTTAATGGTAGGCTTGTTATTGATATTTACGTTGGGTTTCTAGTGAGTTTTTTTGTGATTTGGGGGTATCATGTGTGTTTTGGACTCATGCAATGTTTGTGTGCACGAATTGAGAAATAACCATGAAACAGATTATTTATTTGGATATTTTTTGTTCATTTAATTTTCAATGATTAGAATTGCAAGTTCTGAAATATTTTTGAAAAAAATATGTGATTCCTAATATAAATCATTAAATTTGTTTATGATGAATGAGCTGAGTTCACTATTTTTAGTCCCCAGCCTAACCCGGACAGCCCTCCCCGCACTCTGGACAGCCCTCCCCGCACCCCGGACAGCCCTCCCGCACCCCGGACAGCCTTCCTCGCACTCCGGATAGCCCTCCCAGCACTCCGGGCAGCCCTCCCGCACCCCGGACAACCCTCCCCACACCCCGGAAAGACCTCCCTACACTCCGGACAGCCCTCCCGCACCCCGGACAGGCCCCCCGCACTCCGTATAGTCCTTCTCGCACCCCGGACAGCCCCCCCGCACCCCGGACAGCCCTCCCGCACTCCGGACAGCACTCCTGCACCCCGGACAGCCCTCTCGCACCCCGGAAAGCCTTCCCCGCACTCCGAACATCCCTCCCCACACCCCGGACAACCCTCTCGCACCCCGGAAAGGCCCACTGCACTCCGTACAGTCCTTTCCGCACCCCGGACAGCCCCCCCCCCCCCCCCCCCGAACCCCGGACATCCCTCCCGCACTCCAGACAGCCCCCCCCCCCCCCCCCCCGCACCCCGGACAGCCCTCCCGCACCCCGGAAATCTTTCCCCGCACTATGCACAACAATGTAATTATTATTCGTGATGTGTACGCACAGACGACACGTCAATCGAACGTGCGGTCTGCGCGGTAGGGCTCATTATGCATTCTTTAAGTGTTGCGCGCGCTTAATAAACGCGCGTGGGGGGTCCAAACGGGACGAACGAGGTCCGAATGGCGTGAAATAAGATGACATCAAAGGGTGAGTGAATTGTGATGTGGTCGAGTAGACGGCACGTCAATCGGACATGTTGTGTGCCCGTGGTGACCGGGAACGCCGTTCTGGTGTCATAAACGGCCAAAACGGGCGTCTAATGGTCAAAGTCATAGCGGACGACATCATATTGACCTGAAATCACAGGAAAACAATCTAATTATTATTCGTGATGTTTACGCACAGACAAAACGTCAATCGGACGTGTAGTCTGCGCGGTAGGGCTCATTAGGCATTCTTTAAGTGTTGCACGCGCTTGATAAACGCGCATGGGGGGTCCAAACGGGCCGAACGAAGTCCGAATGGCCTGAAATCAGACGACATCAAAGGGTGAGTGAATTGTGATGTTTTCGAGCAGACGGCACATCAATCGGACGTGTCGTGTGCCCGGGTGACCGGGAACGCCGTTCTGGTGTCATAAACGGCCAAAACGGGCGCCTAACGGTCAAAGTCATAGCGGACAACATTGGATTGACCTAAAATCACAGGAAAACAATCTAATTATTATTCGTGACGTGTACGCGCAGATGGAATGTCAATCGGATGTGCGGTCTGTGTGGTAGGGCTCATTATGCATTCTTTAAGTGTTGTGCGCGCTTGATAAACGCGCGTGGGGGGGTCCAAACGGGCCGAACGAGGTCCGAATGGCCTGAAATCAGACAACATAAAAGGATGATTGAATTGTGATGTGGTTGATCAGATGGCACGTCAATCGTGCATGCTGTGTGAAGGACCCCAGGACACCCTGGGAGGGGAGGGGTGAATCAGGGTGACAACTTTTTCTTTTAATGTGGTGGATCTTGTTCCCACGTTGGTAGGAACTTGTTGAACCTGTATGATGATTATGATTAGAAAGCAAACATTCACATCCACAGAGAGGACACAACACTTTTTACTTGTTTCACCACTAAGGGATACGTCCAAGGAGCATACGCCGACAAGTTTCCGGTCGTACCAAAAACCACTAATCTTCACAAGTTGTGGATTACAATTGTTCGGGCACAGTCACTCTGTCCCAGGCTCACTGCCTTTACAAAGGTTCAGGGATAGCTCACTGCTTCCCTCGGGCCACTCCCATTGACTCCCCCTGGATCACTGTCGTTGGTGAAGTCTCACTCAGTTTATAGACATGAAGGTATCTTCAATATATTTGCATTGAAGTCTTTGCCTCCACTCAGCACGAGACTCTGCTTGCGTCGAAGTCCGAAATAGATGCACTAGAACGCACAGAACCACTGAACCGGATAACCAGAACATGCAGACAAGCCTTACTAACAATTGCGCACAACACCAACCCTTTGCGTGCAAATCCTTCCTATTGCGCGCAAAATTTACTTTTCGCGCGGAAAAATATTGCGCGCAAAAATCTCCTTTTTCGCGCAACTCCGAATATTTCACGAAAGCCCCTTTACGCTATCCTTTTTCGCGCATCAGACCTCAGATATTCTCTAAGTCTTCCACACACATCCGGAATGAAGGGGGTCACCTCATATTTATAGGTTACAGAGACCCCCGCACGCAAAATCCCCATCGGCACAGAAAACCTCTCATCTGGCGCGCAATATTTCGCGCAGGTATCGTTTTCTGCGCACCTCTCCAGATATTTCGTGCAACCCATGCATTTACCATTTTTCGACGGTCTGATTCTGAAACACTATTAGCGCGAAAAACTTCGCTCCGCTATTTCGCGCACAATTCTGTTTTTCACGCCCAGCGGAAGTATTTCGCGCACAGCCCTTATTTTCCGCGCAGCCCATGCCTTTGCCATTTTTCACCAATCTGATTTCGAAACACTATTTGCGTGAAAAACCTCAATCGACTATTTTGTGCATCCCACTGTTTTATGTGCCCAACTTAAGTATTTCGCGCAAGCCTATTATATTTAGCGCACCACTTCCTTTTTGTGAGAACCTCCTTTTGCAAACAATCCATGTCTTCATTTTCTGATTTTGAGGCCCAAAAATTTGGCAAACACTGGGAAACAGCGCCACCTTCAATACTGTTGTCTGCTTGAACTATATGATTGCTTTGCTGGAACACATTTGGAACTTCCACTGAGGATTGACAACAAACAATTACTAAACTCCAA
The DNA here is from genome assembly GCA_963277665.1 of Viscum album. Lineage (NCBI taxonomy): Eukaryota > Viridiplantae > Streptophyta > Magnoliopsida > Santalales > Viscaceae > Viscum > Viscum album. The sequence goes on from OY728143.1 coordinate 1,214,245,912, forward strand.
TTCCTGCATAGAACAGCCATGGTTCCAACACCGTGTGCCCGCGGTGACCGGGAACGCCGTTCTGGTGTCACAAACGGCCAAAACGGGCGTCTAACGGTCATAGTCATAGCGGATGACATCGGATTGACCATAAATCACAGGAAAACAATCTAATTATTATTCGTGACCTGTACGCGCAGAGGGAACATCAATCGGACGTGCGGTCTGCGTGGTAGGGCACATTATGCATTCTTTAAGTGTTGCGCGCGCTTGATAAACGCGTGTGGGGGGGGTCCAAATGGGCCGAACGAGGTCTGAATGGCCTGAAATCAGACGACATCAAAGGGTGAGTGAATTTTGATGTGTTCGAGCAGACGACACGTCAATCGGACATGTCGTGTGCCCACGGTGACCGAGAACACCGTTCTGGTGTCATAAACGGCCAAAACGGGCGTCTAACGGTCAAATTCATAGCGGACGTCATCGGATTGACCTGAAATCACAGGAAAACAATCTAATTATTATTCGTGACGTGTACGCGCAGACAGAACGTCAATCGGATGTGCGGTCTGCACGGTAGGTCTCATTATGCATTCTTTAAGTGTTGTGTGCGCTTGATAAATGCGCGTGGGGGGGTCCAAATGGGCCGAACGAGGTCCGAATGGACTGAAATCAGACGACATCAAAGGGTGAGTGAACTGTGATGTGTTCGAGTAGACAGCACGTCAATCGGACGTACCGTGTGCCCGCGGTGACCAGGAACGCCGTTCTGGTGTCACAAACGGCCAAAACGGGCGTCTAACGGTCAAAGTCATAGCAGATGACATCAGATTGACCTGAAATCACAGGAAAACAATCTAATTATTATTCGTGATGTGTACGCACATATGGAACGTCAATCGGACGTGCGGTCTGCGCGGTAGGGCTCATTATGCATTCTTTTAGTGTTGTGCGCGCTTGATAAACGCGCGTGGAGGGGTCCAAACGGGCCGAACGAGGTCCGAATGGCCTGAAATCAGACGAAATCAAAGGGTGATTGAATTTTTATGTGTTCGAGTAGACGAAACGTCAATCGGACGTGTCGTGTGCCCGCGGTGACCGGGAACGCCGTTCTGGTGTCAAAAACGGCCAAAACGGGCGTCTAACAGTCAAAGTCATAGCAGACGACATCGGATTGACCTGAAATGACAGGAAAACAATCTAATTATTATTCGTTATGTGTACGCGTAGACGGAACATCAATCGGACGTGCGGTCTGTGCGGTAGGGCTCATTATGCAATCTTTAAGTGTTACGCGCGCTTGATAAACGCGCGTGGGGGGGTCCAAATGGGCCGAACGAGGTCCGAATGGCCTGAAATCAGACGACATCAAAGGGTGAGTGAATTGTGATGTTTTCGAGCAGACAAAACATCAATCGGACGTGTCGTGTGCCCGCGGTGACCGGGAACACTGTTTTGGTGTCATAAACGGCCAAAACGGGCGTCTAACGGTCAAAGTCATATCATACGACATCGGATTGACCTGAAATCACAGGAAAACAATCTAATTATTATTCATGAAGTGTATGCGCAGACGAAATGTCAATCGGACGCGCGGTCTGCGCAGTAGGGCTCATTATGCATTCTTTAAGTGTTGTATGTGCTTGATAAACGCGCGTGGGGGGTCCAAATGGGCCGAACGAGGTCCGAATGGCCTGAAATCAGACGACATTAAAGGGTGAGTGAATTGTGATGTGGTCGAGCAGACGACACGTCAATCGGACGTGTCGTGTGCCCGCAGTGACCGGGAAGGCCGTTCTGGTGTCATAAACGGCCAAAACGGGCGTCTAACGATCAAAGTCATAGCGGACGACATCGGATTGATCTGAAATCACAGGAAAACAATCTAATTATTATTCGTGACGTGTACGCACAGACGGAACGTCAATCGGACGTGCGGTCTGCATGGTAGGGCTCATTATGCATTCTTTAAGTGTTGTGCGTGCTTGATAAACGCGCGTGGGGGGGTGTCCAAATGGGCCTAACGAGGTCCTAATGGCCTGAAATCAGATGAAATCAAAGGTTGAGTGAATTGTGATGTGGTCGAGCAGACGGAACATCAATCGGATGTGTCGTTTGACCGCGGTGACCGGAAACGCGTTTCCGGTGTCATAAAACACCAAAAACGGCGTGAGATGGTCGAATTCGGAGAAAACGTGCTCCGAATGACCTCAAACCACACGAAAACATTAGGAATATTATTCGTGATGTGTAGGAGGATACGACGCACCCATCGGACTTGCGGTGCACGCGATATGGCTGAATGCGTCGTTTTCAGCAGCTCCGCGCGCGCTAAACCGGCGCGTTGGGGGGGAAAAACCACTCGAACGACCTCTTAATTCAATGAAACCGTACAAAAATAGACATTGTGTGATTTTTGAAATGATACAGTAGACGGCAAGTCAATCGGAGCTGTAGTTTGACCGCGGTGACCGGAAATGCGTTTCCGGTGTCATTTAACACCAAAAACGGCGTGAGACGATCGAATTCGGATCAAACGTGCTCCGAATGACCTGAAACCACACGAAAACATTAGGAATATTATTCGTGATGTGTAGGAGGAGACGGAGCGCCCATCGGGCGTGCGGTGCGCATGGTACGGCCGACTGCGTCGTTTTCAGCAGCTCTGTGCACGCTAAAACGGCGCGTGGGGGGTGAAAACCACCCGAACAACCTCGGAATGCCATGAAACCGTATGACAACAGCTGTTGTGTAATTTTTGAAATGTTCGGGCAGACGGAACGTCAATCTGAGGTGTCGTTTGACCGCGGTTACTGGAAACGCGTTTTCGGTGTCATAAAACACCAAAAACGGCGTGAGACGATCGAATTCGGAGATAACCTGCTCCAAATGACCTGAAACCACACGAAAACATTAGGAATATTATTCGTGACGTGTAGGAGAAGACGACGTGCCCATCAGACATGCGGTGCGCGCAGTACGGCCGACTGCGTCGTTTTCAGCAGCTCTGTGCGCGCTAAAACGACACGTGGGGGTCCAAATTGGCCGAATGAGGTCCGAATGGCCTGAAATCAGATGACATCAAAGGGTGAGTAATTTGTGATGTGGTAGAGAAGACGACATGTCAATCGGAGGTGTCGTTTGACCGCGGTTACCGGAAACACGTTTCCGGTGTCATAAAACACCAAAAACGGCGTGAGACGGTTGAATTCGGAGCAAACGTGCTCCGAATGACCTCAAACCACACAAAAATATTAGGAATATTATTTGTGACGTGTAGGAGGAGACGACGTGCCCATCGGATTTGCGGTGCGTGTGGTACAGCCGAATGCGTCGTTTTCAGCAGCTCCGTGCACGCTAAACCAGCGCGTTGGGGGGTCAAAACCACCCGAACGACCTCAGAATTCCATGAAACCATACTACAACAGCCGTTGTTTGATTTTTGAAATGTCTAGGAAGATGACACGTCAATCAAAGCTGTCGTTTGACCGCGGTGACCAGAAACGCGTTTCCGGTGTCATTTAACACCAAAAACGGCGTGAGACGGTCGAATTCGGAGCAAACGTGCTTCGAATGACCTGAAACCACACGAAAACATTAGGAATGTTATTCGTGACATGTCGGAGGAGACGGCGCGCCCATCGGATGTGCGGTGGGCGCGGTACGGCCGACTGTGTTGTTTTCAGCAGCTCCACGCGCGCTAAAACGGCGCGTGGGGGGGTCAAAACCACCCGAACGACCTCGGAATGCCATGAAACCGTACGACAACAGCATTTGTGTGATTTTTGAAATGTTCGGGCAGACGACATGTCAATCGGAGGTGTCGTTTGACCGCGGTGACCGGAAATGCGTTTCTGATGTCATAAAACACCAAAAACGGCGTGAGACGATCGAATTTGGAGAAAACATGCTCCGAATGAACTGATACCACACGAAAACATTAGGAATATTATTCGTGATGTGTAGGAGGAGACGGCGCGCCCATCGGACTTGTGGTGCGCGTGGTACGGCCGAATGCGTCGTTTTCAGCAGCTCCGCGCGCGCTAAACCGGCGCGTTGGGGGGTCAAAACCACCCGAACAACCTCATAATTCCATGAAACCGTACTAAAACATCCTTTGTGTGATTTTTGAAATGTTCGGGCAGACGGCACGTCAATCGGAGCTATCGTTTGACCGCAGTGACTAGAAACGTGTTTCCAGTGTCATAAAACACCAAAAACAGCGTGAGACGGTCGAATTCGGAGCAAACGTGCTCTGAATAACTTGAAACAACATGAAAACATTAGGAATATTATTCGTGACGTGTAGGAGGAGATGACGTGCCCATCGAACTTGCGGTGCGCACGGTACGGCCAAATGCGTCGTTTTCAGCAGCTCCGCGCGCGCTAAACCAGTGCGTTGGGGGGTCAAAACCACCCGAACAACCTCGGAATGCCATGAAACCATACCACAACAGCCGTTGTGTGATTTTTGAAATGGTCAGGTAGATGGAGCATCAATCAGAGGTGTCGTTTGACCGCGGTAACCGGAAACGTGTTTCCTGTGTCATAAAACACCAAAAACGGCGTGAGACGGTCGAATTCGGAGAAAACGTGCTCCGAATGACCTGAAACCACACGAAAACATTAGGAATATTATTCGTGACGTGTAGGAAGAGATGGAGCACCCATTGGACATGCGGTGCGCGCGGTACGGCCGACTGCGTCGTTTTCAGCTGCTCCGCGCACGCTAAAACGGCGCGTGGGGGGGTCAAAACCACCCGAACAACCTCAGAATGCCATGAAACCGAACGAGAACAGGCATTGTGTGATTTGTGAAATGGTTGAGCAGACGTCACATCAATCGGAGGTGTCATTTGACCGCGGTGACCGGAAACGCGTTTCCGGTGTCATAAAACACCAAAAACGGCGTGAGACGATCGAATTCGAAGCAAATGTGCTCTGAATGACCTGAAACCACACGAAAAAATTAGTAATATTATTCTTGATGTGTAGAAGGAGACGGCGCACCCATCGGACTTGCGGTGTGCGCGGTACGGCCGAATGCGTTGTCTTTAGTAGCTCCGCGCGCGCTAAACCGGCGCGTTGGGGGGTCAAAACCACCCAAATGACCTCAGAATGCCATGAAACCGTTCTAAAACAGCCGTTGTGTGATTTTTGAAATGGTCGGGCAGACAACACGTCAATCGGAGGTGTCGTTTGACCGCGGTGACCAGAAACGCGTTTCCGGTGTCATAAAACACCAAAAACAGCGTGAGACGGTCGAATTCGGAGAAAACGTGCTCCGAATGACCTGAAACCACACGAAAACATTAGGAATATTATTCGTGACGTTTAGGAGGAGACGGAGCGCCCATCAGATGTGCGGTGCGTGCGGTACGGCCGACTGCGTCGTTTTCAGCAGCTCCGCGCGCGCTAAAACGGCGCGTGGGGGGGTCAAAACCACCTGAATGACCTCAGAATGCCATGAAACCGTACGAGAACTGTCGTTGTGTGATTTTTGAAATGGTCGGGCAGACGACACGTCAATCAGAGGTTTCGTTTGACCGCAGTGACCGGAAACACGTTTTCGGTGTCATAAAACACCAAAAACGGCGTGAGACGGTCGAATTCGGAGCAAACGTGCTCCGAATGACCTGAAATGATAGCATTTATTAAATTGGGGGGTTTTAAATTATTATAGAACCATGATTTGATGATAGATTTAATTTTATTATATGTATATAATAACTGAATAATTATGTTCAATTTACGTTTGTTTTGTTTTTTTGTCTTATTGTAGGTTTTGAAGCAGAAGATTGAAATAGATGGAACTGCTCAGATCGTTGAAGCACGTTTATCGTTTATGATGATTTTGATGTTTATGGTTTTTGAAATTGTTTTCCATTTTTTATGACTGTTACCTTGTTTTATCTCTGATTTTTCACCGTAAAGGAAAAAAAACACAATTCGTACATTTCATTAAAAAAATGAAAAATATTTTATTTAATATTATATATATAAATATTTTCATTAATATATATAAATATATATATTTTATTTAATAAATATATATTTATTTATTTATTTTGGTATGAATTTTTTTTAAAAAAAATTTCCCAGTTTAGCGACCGCCAAAGGCGGTCTCTATAGACTGCCTGCCGGGCAGCATTAGCGGCCGCCATTGGTTGTCGCTATAGGCTGCTGTCCGGGCATCATTAGCGACCGCAAATGGAGGTCGCTAATGGTTCCCGACCGGCAACCTATAGCGACCGCCAATGGCGGTCGCTAATTCCCTTTTTTAGTAGTGGTGATGAAAGAAAAGAAATAAAATAAAAATCTCTTGTTTTTGAAACAGAATTGAAATTCACAAAAGGAGAATGACCTTGAATACTTTACAGTGGTTGTTCTTCACACATGACAGGAGACATGATATTTTTGAAGGATGTGAGAGATTGTAAAGAAGGAACTGTAACATTTGGAAATGATAAGACATTGAAAATCAAAGGTGTTGGTTCATCCATCATTGGGGACGAAAATTTAAAATCAAAAAAAATTGTATGTTGATGCACTGAAGCACAATCTGCTAAGTTTTTCACATTTTTGTGATGAGTGTAACAAATTTATCTTCAAGAAAGATGGATTTGTTGTGAAAAGTGATGAATATTGGAAAATATTTACAAGGGTCCAACATACAAAATTTAATTTTTTCAGGTTGGTGATGCACAAAAATCTTGTTACATGATCATTGTGGAAGAGAATCAGTTGTGGCATAAAAGTCTAGAACACATGTGTCAGAGAAACATGCATAAGGTATCTAAAATTCATAGTGTTCTAGATATCCCTAATTTTTCCTAGAATATGATATTTTTGTTGCACTATCTATTAGAAATAAAACATTACGAATGATGTGCATAAAAAGTTTGATATTTTCTCAAAGAAACCCCTAGGGATGATACATTTATATATATGTAGGCCAATGAGAAAAAATTAAAAAAATAGAGATAAGTAATTCATTACTTTAATTGATGATTTTACACACATTTTATATTTTATTTATATGAAACTCAAATCCGATGCTTTGAAAATATTTAAATGTTTTAGAATAAATGATGAGAAGGAATCTGAGTATCCTATGAAGAAGTTGAGAACTGATAATGGTGGTTAGTAAATAAGTGAATAATTTTAAAACTATCTTGAAAATCATGGAATTGTGCATGTATAGAGTTCCCCATATACTCCCCAACAAAATGGGGTTGCTGGAAGAATTAATATAATCTTGGTGGAAATGGGAAGAACCATGTTACTTGAACATGGTCTTTCTCCTTACTTTTGGAGGAAATCTATGAGTAATAATACTTATATTCATAATCAGTGTTTCTACAAGCCAAAATCATATATTACTCTATATGAATTGTTTTATGGAATTACTCTAAGACTAAAGCATGTTAGAGTTTTCAGGAGTCCATTCATTATAAAGAAGAAAGGTGGAAATGATGGTAAATTTGAGTAGAGAAGTGAAGATTAAATATTTCATGGCTATGCTTCAGAAGGAATATGTTATAAATGATTCAATAAATAAACAAAGAGAACTATTTATTTTTTTTAATGTAAAGGTTATCAAAATTAGTGGGAAAGAAGAACCTGGCTAAGTTAATGATGAAGTTGAGAAAGTTGAAGAAAACAATTCTTATAAGAATACAGACAAGTGTATACCTTCTAAATTAGAAGAATCAAACTTAACCATTTCCAGTGATGAGGAAGATAATTGGAAGTCTCATCATAATCCAAGTAAATAAATGATAGAAATATAATTGGATATCAACATCAGAAGGTTCAAACTAGAAGAATAAAAAAATCCATTACACATAATTTATTATATTCAAAAGTGGAACCAAATGACATGAAAGAATATTTTGAGCATCTAGAATGGGTTCAATCCATGAATGAAGTGTTGGATAAAATTGAAAAAAAACATGGGAACTCATACCCAAGCCTGAAAACAATAACATTATTGGTACAAAATGGATTTTCTTGAACAAACTGAATGAAGAAGGTGAAGTTATTAGAAACAAAGAAAGATTGATTTTGAAATGGTATTATTAGATTGAAGGAATTGATTTTTATGAAATCTTTGATCTGGTGGATAGATTGGAAATTATTATATTCTTTCTTGATATTACTATACAATGAGGAGACACAATCTTTAAAATGGATGTCAAATCCTCCTTCATGAATGGTGATATTGAAGAGCAATTTTATATTGAATGAACCAATGAATTTTTTGTTTGAAAAAATGGGAGTTATGTATGAAGATTGATGAAGTCCTTGTATGGGCTAAAACTAGAATCAAGGGAATCCTATTCCAAATTGGATACTTGATTAAGGAATATGAAATTCTAGAAAGGTATAGTGGATAAAAATATGTATATTAGAGAAATTTAAGAGTTTTCCCTCATCGTAATAGTTTTTGTTGATGATATTATCTTTACTGGGAATGATGAAAGAAGTTGTGAAAGATTTGTTGAAGAGGTAAAGAAGGTTTTTGAAATGTCCATATTGTGGGGAATTAAATACTTTCTTGTGTTACAAATATTGAAAAATAAATAATACACATTTCTTTCCCATGAAATGTATGGTAAGGAAATTTTCAAGAAGTATTGAATGGAAAACTCAAAACCTATCTCCACACCAATTTTAGTAGGAATATAGCTGAGTAAAGATGGTTAAGGAAATAAAGGTGAAAAAAAAGAGTATTAAAAGTTGATTAAAAGTCTATTTTATTTGACTACATCAAGTCCCAAAATTGTTTATGTTGTAACCTTAGGTGAAAGGTTTCAGAGTGCCTCTAAAGAATCACATCTTATTACTGGAAAAATAATTCTTAGATAAATCAAAGGCACAACAGAATTCAGAATCAAGTATTGTAGCTTAGATAGTATTGACTTCTTTAGGTATTACGATGAAGATTGGGAAGTAAATGTTGATGATAGAATATCCAAATCTAGTAAAGTTTTATTTTTGGAAAATAATTGTGTTAGTTGGCATTCAAAAAAATTGAATTTAGAAACTTTCAGTGTGGATGAAGTTGACTATGTTGTTTCCACTCAAGCCACTACTCAATATATGTGGATGAAGACACAGTTGTAAGATTTTCTATTTAAAGTGATGTTACCCTTTTTCTTAGGGTGTGATAATCAAAACACAATCAATCTCACCAGGAATACAGTTCAATATTCTCATTCGAAGCATATTGATATAAAATATCATTTTATCAAAGAGTATGTAGAAAAAATAAATTAAATCTTGAATATGTTTCATCACTCGAACAAGTGTCTGATATTTTCACAAAACCCTTGTTGAAGGAATCATTTTCAAAATTGAGGCTGAATGTGGGTGTCCAAAAATTTTCTTTTCAAGGACAAGGTATGTTTTTCTATACCATATCTCTTCAAACCTTTGGATTGTTTTTTCAAGGTGGAGAATGGTATTATGGTGCTGTTTCATAAATCTATTGCATAAAATAAAGTGTTGTGGGTAAGTTGTGAACTTTACATTGTTTTTTGTGTGAACTATTCTAACTTATTGTTGGAGTGGTTGTAGGAAAGATTTTTTTTGGGTCTAGGAAGGGTGAGGAAGATATGTGAAAGAATAAAAAGAAATTGGACATCATAATCACTTCTTTTGGACAACATGGTTCTGCTGTCAATGATTCTTGTTTCCTATAATGACTTAGCTCACGTTGGCTTAGAATTATTGATAAGTAATTCATTGCTTGAGGATACAATGTTTATTGTTTTATGAAAAGTTGGTTTACTACAAAATCTAAAGGGGGATCTTTTTAGGACCAATATGAAGATGAAGGTGATGGTTTTCATGTGTTGTCTAAGAAGTTTTGATGAAAGGAAATCACCTCTCTTTGTTTTAGAAAGAATCGTAATGAGGTTTGGTTTCCAAATGAATCATATCCTATTTTTTATGGAATAAAAACCTATTTTTTAGAGTCTATTTTTCAATAGAATCATAGAATTTATTTAGGAGGATCGGAGCCTGCTTTTTTGAAGAATCGGTGCCTATTTTCAGAAGAATTGGAGCCTTCTTTTTGAGGGAATCAGAATAAAAGGCATGGTTGTTGTGATGGAGAATAAGAGTGACTATGATTATGATGTTCAAATTAAGAAAATTATTTTCTAATGTTTATTACTCATATATCATGAGTTAATGTGAGAACTCATGATTCATTCTTTATGGAAGAATGAAAAAAATTAAGAAGTAGTGGTACAGATGGCTGGTTGAATGTGACAACGCTGAAGAGTGGTGCCGGCAAAAAAAAATCAGAACCGATAAGATATATTAGTTCCTAGGATAAAGGTGATAAATAAAGAAGTTCCAAGGAGAGTAGTGTTGTTGAATAATATGTACCGATGAGGTGTGATGCCAATGGGCCAATGAAAAGTGAGGTCGATGGGATGATGAAAAGGGAAACTGATGAAAGAGTGGTGCCAAGGGGAAAGTGGTGCCGAGAAGAGTGAATCCACGAAGAAGAAGAAGAAGATACCAATGGAAAGTGACATTGAGAGAAAGTTTTTCTGGCATCAAGATGATTTTAATTTGAAATAATCATACCCAAGATGATTGGAACTAGATTTGATCGTATCCTGAAAGACTCTTTCTCTGGTTGGTCTTCAAATTCTTTCATCTTAGGTTTTAAGAGTAGTGAAGAAGTACTATGTTTCCTCAAGAAGTTCAAGAGTAAAGAAGAAAATAATTGGAAATTATTGAATGCTTTTTCAAGGGGGATCTGAAACTTTAAATACAAGATTTTGATTCAAATAGTTTCTAAAGAATTGGATTGAGAAATCAAAATGGGAAAATTGTAATATGTTGTTTGGACCATTGTTTTTTAGATAATCTTAATCAGCCTCAGTAATCGGAGTTTGAAGGACATATGAAGGTCGAATAAGTTTTAGGAAGAATCAAGAAGAGTTGATGAAGTTAAAATTTCTTTGAGATTTCCGGGGAAAAGATTATTAGAGTGAATTTAGGTGAGAAGGAAGTCATTTTGGGATTCCCTCCTTAACCTATTTTGGGTAACTTAAAAAAGGTGAGAAAGTACATTGTACTTGTAGAGGTCTGACACAGAGTACTATTCATCATAGAATAGAGAGAAGATCTGAGTGTTTAGTGATAAAATGTGATACTCGCTTTCTTGTATTGAATACACTTCGTCGGGGTGTATGTTGTGTGTGAGTGACCATGGTACCAGGCTGAGTTAATTAGAATGTGGTTGTCATACTGGGATGAACTAATTAGAATGAGTTTTCCATACTGTGTTTCTCCATAATGGGTTTCTTGGAATATAGATGAATCATAATGGACTTTTTGTACTGGATTTTACAGTACTGAGGATTTCCAAACAGAGGAAGAATTTGACTGTGTTTCAACGTACTCAGGGATTGGAGTGGTGTTGATTCAATAGTATCAGAGAGTATCAAATTCAGAGAATTAGATTAGGAAATCAGACTCTGATTTTCTTAACATAATTCCCCGAAGTTCTTACCTTTCTTCATGGGTAAGGAATTGAAGATTTGTGTTACACTTGTATACATATGTTGAATTGAAAAGAAGCATAGAAAACATGAGTTGTTACAAAAGAATTTGTATTACACTATTGTTCTAAGAGGATGCACACACACTAGTGGGATTGTTTCATAGTGCTACATAAGGGTAAGGGTATATCCTACTTGTTGTAATCCAAGGATTGTTTATTAGTGGATTGTATGTTATTGGATTAATTCCTACCATACCAAGGATGTAATTATTATTACTGAATAATATGCCTTATAAATACTAGGGTTCTTGTAGATGTGTGTTTGTTTTGTTTTCAGAAGGGAACTGAATCTTTAACTGGAGGTGATAGTTATTTCAACAGTAAGGGAACTTAAAAATAAAAATATATCATTGATTAAACCCATCCCCCTCTTCGATATACATTAAAGTTATTGGGAACTTAAAAAAACTTAGTAAATAGATTGTGTCTGGGTCTGGAAAACCCATTAATAAGGGAAAGATCAACTTTTCAGGGATGTAAATGGATTTTATATTGTTCTATATTACATATGATTATTATTTCACCTTGGAGGACTATTGTACTTTTTGGCTTCTTACTGACTTATTAGATATTTACACTATTTCTTGTATGGTAAGGAAGGTTTGTGACATGAATCATTATAGGAACATAGAGATTCAAATTCCAATAATATTCCATAACATGTAGATTATATTTCGGATTGGCTTATGCATGATGATTTGTATACCATGTTTGGTTGGTTTCTTTTCCGTGGTTGTAATGTTCCTTTCATACAGAGAAGTTTTCCAAGATTATTTCCAAGTTTAATGGTATTATTATAGTGACATCATGTATGGTATATTATGATAAAATAATTGGTTATTAATATTTCTGCATCATCCAAAATGGAATTTTCTAATATAGCTTTCTAGTGGAATCGTAACTAGCCAATTATGACATATTTGATGCATGAATCACTAGTTCCATGGGATAAGACAATTACAGTAATAGTTAAACGGGTGAAAATTATAATTTATATGGTGTATGGGCCTTTTTAAATTGGAAAGGGTATCCTATATAATCAAATAATTATATATAAAAATGTTATACATTAATAAAGAATGTAAAAATATAATTGTAGTTACTTGAATAAAAAATATAAATTATAAAGGAAATTTCCTTAATAATTTGGGAATGGTAATTCATCTAGCAGAACTGTGATATATGCTAAAGTGAAATTATCCTAGAAAATTATTTCTCTTATAAAGTAAATTACATATAAAACAAGGTCATAATAACCCATATGACTAAATCCCTAAATGCACTACTAGAACCATGTAGTTCAGTTAGAGAAAGTGGTTTATGAGATAAACTAATCAATTATGCTTTATAGATATTTAATGATATAGAGGTACCCTCATTGGTTTCCTTATTCTTTTTATTATTTGTTAATAACCCCATGAGGGGGGTATGTTTATACTAATGGTATGGTTTTTTAAAATGTCATAAGCTTCTTATATAGTGTTAAAAATCAATGTATGGTGGAATCTTACTTGACTAGTACCCTATTTTGATAAACACATATTATCTACCTTTGAGATTTATTATTATGAGTTTTCAATAATAAAAATTTCAATTAGAACCGAAATAGGGTTTCCTCTATAAATTGGAATTCAAAATTTCATTAACTAATCCCAACTGTGAGAAATTATCATCTAAATAATTAGTTAAATAGGAATTAAAGTTTCATATAATCATCTAGATAAAATTCATTGTATAGATTCTTTAAAAAACTAGCATATATATATATATATATATATTAGGTTTTATCCTCAAAAAGTTTAGTAAAAAATGAGCATAATTTAAATTCCTTAAAATGAAATTGTGTATAGTTATTTATAGTATGAACCCTTAGGTAAGGTTTTCCTTTAGTTTTCTATGCGTGATTATTAAAATTGGAAAATTATCATTTCCCATATGTCTTATTTGGTTTCATATGTATTATTTATTTAATTTAATAGATATGAAATAGAGCCAAGTGAGTTAATAGGAATTAATATGGTTTATGATTTGATGATCTATACTTAAAAGATGTATTATCCCATCATGGTAGTACAATTGGATATGATAACCCATAAACTTTGAGCCAAGATTATAAGCACAAGAAGGGTTTTCCATTTATCTGATTAAGTCAGGTTGGAATCTTAGTAAATGGAATGAAAACCCCCATGTTAGTGTGTGGTTGTTTGGAATGTTGAACCACAAGGGGGTATTACCATACACAAATTCCCATTGAGTGTTATATTTTATTTCCTTATGTTTTCATTATTACCCACAATGGGGAAATCCTTTATTTGGATGCTCAGTGGTGGTTTGGGCCTCAAAGCCCGATGTTTGGATGTTGATACCATTATGCCTATGCTGATAGGTTTTGATCCTTGTAAGCCAATTCTTCCTTATCTTGTTCAATTTTTCAACTTTTGAGAGTGTTGTCAGGTGTGTTAGACCCCATGTGATTGAAACTCATAAATGAGATAGGATTCTCATGTGAGACCATTGAGATATGTGCAAGGCCCATATGTCATTAGTTTTGGAATAGAACCTAGTGATTTGATTATATATGTATTAATTAAGGAAACTAAAGAGAGACGATAGACATGTTTTTATGACTTCATTTCTAGGAAAAGAGCTTGGTTTTATAATATTTTCAGGACAAATGTAAGAAAGGTTCTTAGGTATTTTGATTCTGGTATGGTGATTCCTTTCCTTTTGAAAATAACCCTAACTTTTTCATTCAAAACTATATTTGATGTGTAGAACTGTTAGGATTATTGCCCTAGTTTACTAGTGGGTATGTGATTAAAGCTTATTTCATGGAAAAGTTATCATGAGGTGGTCAGTTGTTTGAAAAATCATGGAATTCGAAAGATGTATGATTTTTAAGAGGTCTTGAATGGGAAAATCCATCATAATAAAAATTGATGTTTCATGTAGCATGGTTAGCTTGAATATGTTGATGCACAACTTTTAGTAGTGTGAGTCGGGTATGAACCGGGTGGTACGGGATGTAAAGCCATTGCCTATGAATTTTTTTTATTTTTCCTTTTACATGTAGTAAAAATTTGTAATTTAACTTCATTGAGTGTTTGAGAAAGGTTTGAGGACTCACAGTTTCAAATATCATGCTTGTGAGTAGGGTGACCTAGAGTTTTGGGGAAATTAAAAGATAGTTAACCCAAGATGAGGGATAAAATAAAAATTCAATGGGTGACTTGAGATAGTTGACCCGTAATAGAACCATGGAATGTACTATCATGAGAGATGGTGATAGGGGTCATATATGGAATATTTATATAGTTTGAGTTGGGACAATATCAGGAGAGATATACATGCCTATTTATATAGTCTTAGTATACTCATGGTTAAAGGAGTCCATTCCTCCTATATTTACTTCACCCATAGTACACTAAGAGGGAGTTAGCTATATGTTGAGATACCTATTTATACTTTTATGGTTTGATTAATAGAATATAGGGTATTTGAACTTTTGGATCATTTTAAGGTGATTTGAATGGTAAATATTCCACTTTTGTTTGTTGATTATGGAGACCCTCATTATGATTCAATTATAGTGATCATCGTAGGAACCGCTCTCGAGGAGTTGGAATGGGTGAGGGTTGATTTGTATGTCAGTGATCATGATGATAACGATTTTTTAATGGCATTTTCAGCAATTATATATGGGAATTTTAAGTGATAACTATTTTATATTTTATTAGAGTGATGATGAGGATGATCCTAAGGTAGGGAGGAAGACATTGATCAATGGTAGGCGATCCTCAGTGGAGAAAGGTGAAAAGATATTGCAACTGGTTGTGTGAGGGTAATTCAATAAATATTATGCTATTAAATTGATAAAATAATGTATGGATATAATACTAGATAAAATTATAGGTACAAGTTCAATTATATATTTGGGTGAAATCCATATGTTGGTGTTAATCTCATAGTAGCTTATGAAGATCCATGGATGATGAAAAAGGAATGTGTTGGTGCATGAATTATAGCGAACTGGATGTTTTGAAAATGGAATAGTTTGTCTAAGAGACAACACTAGAAGTTAGGTATGGGATTCAATGAGTGAGTTTAGAATGGTCTTACCATTTTTGGGATAATGATTCAGAATATATTTTTGGGTTTAACTGACACATCAGTAGTTAAAGGTGAGAATTATTGGATGTAATCATCTTGATGAAGTTTGACCCATGGTTCATCCTTTGGGAGGATATAGTTAGTGAGGAATCACATCAGGTATCCCGTTAGACTGATATGGGTGCAATTTAAGGGTTGTTCATACCATTTTGAGGATAAAATAATGTGAATTGTATGAGATTTTTCAATAAGCGTATGACCATATCAACCATTCAAGTCCTGAGATTAGTGTCCTCATGTGTAATTTGATGAATGTTTCTGGAGTTTTGAGATTATTTTAAGGTTATTATTTAATAAGAAATGTTCATAGTGGAAGTACCATGGTTCAAATTTAGACATTGAAATCTATAACCTATGCTGTAAATTCCATGGCTGAGTTCATAAAAGAGATATCTATGTTATCATGTGTTGTATCATACAAGCTCGGTTAAAAACCATCTTGATGTTTTATTTATTTTTATTAAAGTCTCTCAGTTTTTGGTACATTAATCATTGTATGATTAAAATGAATCTTTGAGGTGTGATTGGATTTTATAAAAGAAATTCCTCTATTTTAGTGGAGATTCATGTGTCTAGAAGGCTATGGGATGTATTTTTTTTACCCAAAGACTTATCAAGAATGATAATTTCTAAGGTGGAGAGATGGTATGGTCCCAAGTTATGGATGGGTTGAATTTTCATTGGAATTTTAGTTTCTCTTTTAGTAGAAAAGAAAGATATTTGAAATAGATTTAGAAATTGATTTTGAGTGTTAGAAAACATTAATGTGTTCTTTTTGGGTGAGGTTCAAGTCCTAGAAAATTTATCAAGATTTAGGATGAGTTTTAGAGGCATTAGTCTCTACAAAACTAGTATCGGGATAAGCAACATGAGGTGTACAGTTGGTGCATGGTTAGTAATAACCATGTGGCTCAACCGTATATCCTTCTATGGGGAGGTCCACAATTGGAAAAACCATTCAAGGGAGTCTTCACAACCATAAGTAAGGTCTAAAGTAAATTACAAAGGTGTGGGTATGAGATTCACATGGTTTGGAAACACTTGTAGCCAAACCTTGCTCTATTTTAGAAGGGTTGAAATTCTAGTATTACCCCTCCCTATTTTATCTTTTAATTCCCCCTTTCCTATCTCATTTATCTCAATAATAGGTGGCCAAACACTACCCCTCTTCTAACTTTATTCTATAGGATTTAAGGTATCTCCTACATTTGGATTCTTAATCGATCTCCATCTATTCCATTGAATAACCCTTGAAAATTATACGATTACCCTTCCTTATTTTATTCGGTGTTCTCACTACCTTAAGCACCATCATTATACAAGCTAATTTAGCCTATTTTTATTATTTATGTTTAATTTTAGGACATCTATCATTCCATATGGAATAAAAGTATAATATTGGATGAATGAGCCCTCATAATCATGAGGTTTTTGTTCTATTTTCATTTCCCATTAAGTTTCATTTTTTAAATAAAATTTCCTTTGTGTATCATGCCATACTTTCCATATGTTACATTCAAATTGTAAAATTCACTCAATTAAACTCATATACCTATACGATTATATCCTTATCCCCTTTACATGGTTTTATTTTTTACTTCATCAACAAAAACCACCTATGAAGGTGTATTCTTCTACATGTGATACATTTCCTTATTTCCTTTTAATTAAACCACCCATTCTGTGTATTCTTTAAATGTCTATGAAAATTTATAATTTTTCCAAATGAATTAATTTTTTTGATAAACCCCTTATTCCTTATCAACATACTTTATGATTGGGATTGTAGATCTCTCCATTTTATTTATTTAATTCTATTAAATAATGGAGATGATGATTATACCACCATATCTAATAAAAAACCTTTAAGGTGAACTGTCTTATAAAAAAAATGGAATTTACTATTGTAATTTATCATGATGATTTATATTATAGAATGGGGGTTTCCCATAGAATAATTATTTCATATATGTTAAATGGTGTTATTCTCTTTAGTACTCCTATGCATAGAATTTGTAGCTAAACCACAATCCATATTGAGTTGCATTCTTATATAAATGAAGTAGATAATCTATAAAAAATGGCTAATGTCCTGGTATTTTCACAAAGTTACATTAAATTATAATATGAAACTAACACATGGAAATTTTTTCATGGGAGAATAATAATTATAAAATAGAATGATCCCCATGAATATGGACATTTTTCTTATTAATAGAGTGTACAAACTTGAGTTCTCCATAGTTTATTGATAGAATTCCTTGATCACACATATGATACCACCCCAATTCATTATTACGGTTTTCAAAAGAGATACCCACCATAAAGTTTTTTTAATTATTTTTATTTTAATACCTTAGTTTAGTACCAAAAATTCCCTAGTTTTATATCAAGAAGTAAGAAATCCTCAGATTATCACATTTTATTTAGCATGATGTCCTCAGACACACGATTTCATAGATTAACTCCTTGGACTCCAAATAATTCCAAGCCTAATATTACATGGGATTTTATCCCTATAATTAGTTAGAAGCTTTTATGGTGGAATGCCAAGGATTATCCTTTATATTAGACCTATACCCCAATATACAGAAAAAATTGAGTTGTTACTATGAGTTGGATAAATATTATAAGGTCAAGGATGCCTTGGTTATATATGAGGCCCCATATTACTATTATCATAATCACATGGTGTTCTTTAATTATACTATGAAATTTGTATGATATCCATATGTGGATGACTGGGCACTAAATCTTGGGTGTCACCAATATATATATAAATATTTTTGCATATATTTTTTTTACACGTATGGATTACACATACCTGAAAAAAAATGTCCAGGAACACCCCTTATTATACAGAAGTAAGTATAGTTGTCTAGGTGTCATTGAGGGACCTAAGGCCGACTGTGTTACACTGACATTTACCACACTTTCTTATTTTTATATACCTGTACACTACATTATTTTATATACATAGATTATATTTCATTATACGATGTTGGTAGTGGCTTAATGGGTTTATCTCACACCCTTTTTAGGACTCTATTTGGTCCTGTATAGATTTCATTCTATTGCAGGTTAAGAATATGACTGTGCTATGTGCTATTTTTTTCATATTCGAGTAGGTTTCGACATGTATGCTCTGAAGTAACAGATGAAAATTTACTCAAGATTCTATATAGAGTTGTATTATTTTATTTATTTCATTCTTATATCTAGTTAGATTTTATATGTACAATATACTACACTAATTGATGTTTTTACATTGTAACTTTTCCATGAATTATTATTTATTATTTTTTTCTAGTTATCTTTTATATTCCATTAAAAATTCTTCTCCTTATTGATTATTGG
Source organism: Viscum album (assembly GCA_963277665.1). NCBI lineage: Eukaryota > Viridiplantae > Streptophyta > Magnoliopsida > Santalales > Viscaceae > Viscum > Viscum album. The sequence goes on from OY728143.1 coordinate 1,214,265,008, forward strand.
TTCTATTTCATTTATTACAAATATATAGTGTATAATCTCCCCATTATTCCACATTAGACCCTGATTACCAGTCGACTTCCTTTGTAATATGGCGAGGTATACATGAGGCCATGTGACCCATCGGCTCAAAGAACCATTTAGTGTCTCCCAATTTGAGGCATAACAAGTCATGTTATAAGACCTTGATTACCACTATAATTTTTAAGAGATTAAAATAGATTGATAATGTTCTTTCTTGACTCTTGTAGTGTTGTCTATAGTAATACAAGATATAGTTATCATACATCAATGATTCTTTTTATAGTTACAATTAAAATAATGAAAATTTTTATTCTATAACCACCATTCTCCAACAGCTTCATCATTTCTTTAAAATGAATAAGATATTTAATAAATATTAAAATATTTATTTATAAAATAAATATATATACTTTATTAAGAATGGTCTTTAAATAAAAAATCAATATCATAAAAATAGTATTCACATAAAACATTATCCTCAAGATTTATGAATAGTTAACATATATGGGATTACATGCACAGAAAGATCAGCCTTATTCATTCTAAAAAAATAGGCCACTGGATGAACAATAACCAAATCTTATTTCCCTAACTCCATAAATCATTAGTATCAATAAGTAATGTTTGATATTATTTTCTTTCTCTTTTATTCATTAGTTGTGTAGTCTTATCCGAGTATCAACTTCTCGATACTCAATCATAAAAAAAACTCATTCTTCATTTTATTCTTTTATATTTACATAATATTTGGAATAAAATCTTCCACAATTCAAATATAGAAACACCTTGATTATAGGAATCATGGGATTCTCATTTTTCAATTATTTAATAGAACCCTACAATTTTTTATCTTATTAAACATATTTTAAATTTATAGTAAATATCAAAATTTAATTAACCAAAATACATCATATATTTCCTTCTATAAAAGCTCTAAAAAAACCATGGTGAATTAAAATTCACTCAAAACTATAATGAATACTCAAATTTAAAATGATTTTTGATGTGATATACTCCTCATAGTGCCACTACTTCTCATTCTGTTGAATCAACTCTATATTGATTCGTCATTCAAAGAATTAATCACAACCCTTTAGAATATTAGTTATATTTTAAATCATGAACAAAAAAATAAGGCATATTTTACTTTATGTTAGCATACCCATATCATAATAACAAAATTTTAATGTATAAAAAATCACATAATATGTATACTATCTTATATATCAATTATATTATAGTTTTTAATTTTATATAATTTATAAGATATATAAATTTTCCAAATTGTTTATTAACTCTAGAGAACATGTTATATATTCTCAAATCATATTATGTTTCACTTCCAAATCTTCTTAAGTATAATTTAAAATGACAACCTTTTCTATATTTCCAACCCAATCGTAGAAAAACTTATCAGATATCATGATAAAATCAGGCATATCATCCATAATTTCTAATTTCCTTATTTATTTTAGGTGCACATGTTGTATAATAAATAAGATAATTTCATGTTCCAATTTTATTATTCTGAGATAGAAAATAAATATTTTATATCATGATAGTATCATAAATATCATCCAACTTTTGGGAATATTAGTCTCAACACAAAACATATTCTTATTGGTTGATAAAACATAATATTAATTCACTAGAATTATCAAATTTCAATCCCAACTCAAAACATATTATTATATATTGATCCATAATTAGGAAAATTTATTGTAGTAATCCCAAAATTTGTTAAAAAAACTCAAACCACTTGTAATATAATCATAGAATTCTCAATCTCATTAAATCACCTCAATTTTTTTTCAAACATCATTCCAATAATCTTACTATTGTTTGAAATAAAAATCAACCTTTTAGAATTACATTGGACTCTTAAATACCCCCTTTGGATTTTTTTTTAACCTTAATAAATCGCTCAAAGAAACATTAAGTCTGAAACTTTTTCAAAGATAATTATCATGGAACCACACAACTAGATAAAGTTTTTTTTTGAAAGAACTAAATCCTCTATTGAAAAGCATTATCCATGTGATATAGATTCAACCACCATAAATAATAACTCTAATCCGACTTCTTATCTAAATTTTCTCAATAACAGTAACAAAAGATTAACAATAAATAGGGAACATATTTTTATACTTCTTATCCCCATTTAAAAATAGAATCCTAGTATAGTGGGAGTTCGTAACACCCCAAGATTTCATCTTGGGGTTTTTATTAAATAAATACTACGATAAATAGTTAATATCACACACAACACTGAATTAAAATGATCCATTATATATTTTATTATAATGAAGGATGAACATCAATATAATATGAGAATACAATTTGAAACCTCATTTATAAAATTACAAGAATAGTAAAACCTCATGTAATTAAAAATATAATAATTAAAAAAAATTTGCTTTGAAAACATGAATTATAATTCATTAATGTCTTTTTCATTATAGTTTAAAAATAATAATTAAGGTTTTTTTAATAATATTAAATTATAGATAATTTATTTTTTTGTAGATAAATAATAAATGGGATGTGATGAAAATTTATTAATGTTAAAAAGACAAGTTTTTCATTGGACTATTTTCAAGCGATTTCTATTGATTATATTTAATAAAATTGTTCCATTTTAAAGGATTACTCAAAGATTTTCAATGTGAAATAAAATATACTAAAAATAACTTATTTCTGAATTAATATGCAATAAAATTAAGCATACATAGTTTCTATGAAGTTGTTTTCCTATAAAAATTGTTTTTAATTATATTTTATGTTTTCATTTTAATGATAAATTTCTAAATTTTAGAATTTTAATTTGATAAAGTGAAGTATATTTTTTAATTGATCATGTGATGATTTCTATAGGATGAATTTTTTCAATTTTTTTTAGAAGGTTTTTTTGTGTGAGTAGTATAAAATACCATTTTAAAAGATATTGTATCATTAATGACATCATCATTATGTAAGCCTAAATTAAAAATGAATTAAACATTCTTATTGACCAAATATTGATTTAAGGTGTAAAATAATGAATTTAAAAATATTATTTTGAATATAGAAACTTATTATTGTCATTTTTGAACAAAAGTTATATAGTTTTTTAATAAAAAACTATTTTTTATTATTTTTCATTAATTTATTATCCACAAGATTCTATTCAGATTTGAAATTATTTGAAAACAATATAAACATCATTTATTTAATTAAAAACAAAAAAAATCATGGTTATTAATAATATTTATAATATTTGTTATAAATAATTACTTTTATTCTTAAAGATATTTTTTTAAAAGTTATTTTTAATACTTTATGCGTACTTAATGATATTAATTTTTATCACTTTTGGAAATCTGATTCATTAAAATGGATTTAAAATTTCTAATTAGAATAATAAAAATTATATAATAATTTGAATTTAATTTTAGGGAATAAAAATATGTTACCATGTTAAAATATTATCCACCATGGTAAAGGATAAAATACGGTTCAAGTGTTAAATCAAGTGGAAATATAAAAAAAATAACAAAAAAATCAACTATAAAGGGATCGATCAAGGATTTCATGAACATAAGATAACATATACCCACTAGTTATCAATTTCCAATACACTTTACATACCAGGAAAGTTCATGCATAGAAAAAGTTTGGGCCTAAAAATTTATTAGAAAATAAATGTATAGCATAGGATACAAGAAATGATGCATCAAGAACCACAAAAAAAATGGCGACACCCAAAATAAAAAACCAACCATTAACAAGGTCCGCACTTATTACCAATGAAGCCTACAGGCCTGATCCACCCAACCCAACCATCACCATCATATTTTCTTGAGAAATACGCACATAGGATTTCACCAGCCTACCCCCACAGCCATTACAAGGGAGACCCCAAACCCAAGTGTGTCGCTCTCCTGCAACGTTGTAACGTGTCCCTATTATAACTAAATTGTTTCTGACCCCATGTGAATGAAATTGTACACCAAGATTAATAACAACCTTGTTGTATTTTGTGTCCTAGAACCAAATACTTTGTACATTATTCATTAAATGAATACTTTATCACATATTGATTTTTATTCTGAATGAAAATACATGTGATAATTTCCTAAGGATAGTTATTGCATTAAAGGCTCATAGCGGATCCTTGCTATGATGAGAACATGAAAGTACCATAACACTGTTCTTAAATATATTTTCTATAGCCAGATGATGTTATTTGAGGGACACAAATAATACAAGCCATTAGGGGTGAGGACTCATAAAAATTTGAGGCACCTTCTCATGGTGTGCGCCCTTTGTAATATCCAGGAGGATATTATGAGAATGAGACCTGCCAGTATGAAATCCACATTTCATAGTGTCATTTAATGTTCCTATATGTGGACATGAGTACTGGTCCTTATAATTTTAAGATTATTATTAATGGGTATTAAAAATCGGTCACTTAGATGTATTGATGAAAAAGGTGATGACACACAGTTCGCAGAAAGGTTGGATATGTTGGTTGCATCATGAGTTACACTACATTAATAGATAATGAGAGAAGGATTTGTTCCTTCTATTCCATAATAGAAGTAGATATGTCAGGCCCTTTTATAGAATCAGTATATCATAAATAAATCCATAGCCATGTTGAGGAGTGGGAAAGTTCAATTCTAGAAAGTCAAAGAAACAATAATCAACCACATGGGTTGATGGAACTAGCATGCAACTAGATTGATTCTAGATATTGAGAAAAATGGATTAAATTAAACAGTAAGCATTTTTATGAGGCGAAAAATCAATGTGGCATAAAATTCTTTCTCTTGGTTTCCTTGACCCGTTTCTAGACAGTGATCTTGGACTTTATGAAAACCCACCTAATTCCAACAAGAAAGAGGCCTAGAGGGTCACACACTAAGTGTATCCAAGTATCTCAAGTAGAATAAAGATTATTCCCATATGTCGTTTAATAATTATTCAAGATAACCTAAGTCATATTAATGTTGGAAGAAGAATAAAATTAAAAACAAGATATAAATGTCATGTACATTAAATGTATACACCGTGTAGTTTTCATTTTGGAAAGGAAATGAAAAACAAGTACACACCATGTATTAATGACTACACGTTGTGTAGTTTTTCCAGTCGGGATTTTGAGGAATTAATATCATTTTATTAAAGTGATATTTATTATAATCAGTGTGTGTGTGTGTAAAATAATTAATGATTCGACATGGGGGTTTTCAATAAGAGTTAATGAAATAAATTAAACGTGTAAGGCATTTATTTATTGTCATAACTCTATAACCTCAAACCCGATTATAAATGTCCTCACAACACCAACAATTTTTATTAAATGTTGTGCACAACAATTCTGGAGAATTCTCTCAAGTCCAAAATAAATCCTTCCTCTAAGAACTCTCTCCAGACCAAGATAGATCCTCCTCCATCGGATTAAGGCGATCTAAGGTAGACAATGCAAGAAAAGGGTTCTCCACGCTAGCACCCAAAGATTCCTTTGGTGACGTCCAGAGATACATAGAGCACATGTGGATCACCGCTAGAGATATCCTACACTTGGATTCTATGGAACAACAACAGATCACATCAGATCGTTACCAGATAAATCAATGGAGAAAGAATTCCATCAAGGTAATTTTTTTCAATTAATTAAATTAATTATAACCAACCTATGATGATCCTCCTTTTTGGTTCCGGGACAATTATTCTTCTTTGTCTTTTTCTGTGATTCGATCCATGGAGTCTGGTGTTTATCATTGTATTGATCCCGGATTGATCATTGATAATGACAACAATTCTAGTGGGCATATCCACCCATGAGCTTCCACTGTGCCCAGAACCAATAAGTGGTATCAGAGCGAGTCATATCGTTGATTATAATTATTTAGTTTTTCATTGGTGATTTAAGCATTTAATAATTTAGTTGTTTCAATTCATGTTAATTGTTCTTTAAATATAAATCTCTAGATCTGTTCCTCGTCTCTCATTTCTCGTTCACCTTTCAAAAACATATTTTTTCTTTTATTTTTGATTAAAGTAAAATAGAGGATCTCATCTGGAGGCGCCAAATGTTCCTGGTCATACAAAACTAGAATACACGGCATGTATTCGGAAGTACATGCCATGTAGTCCAGGTTCAATGAATTGTACTGATATGCCAAATTAGTCCTTTTAAATGGATCATACATAAGTCATAATTGACACCGTGTGTTGACCAGGAAGAGGTGGTACACAGTTTCCAGATTACACACAGTGTGGTCCACTGAGCACGACGTGTAGTCTCTTCAAGTTAGGGTTGGACCGTATACCCCATACACGACTTGCTCGACTGGAAACCGTGTAACGTGGACCCTACACAACTTTTGTCCCAGTGAACATGGCATGTTCTCCCAAAATTTATGAAGTACAAAAACACGCCATGTCCCCGAGCGTGTACTTCGGATAGATGGTGAACAAAAGTGCACTCCGTTTCGTCGGAACTACACACCGTGTACTCATCCAAAATTACGCAGATTTATTAAAATTTATTATTATATTATACAAACCCTTGAGACGTGTACCATAGTGTAGGTGTATAGTTTAGGCACAATACATGATAGGTGTTATATATATATATATATGTGTGTGTTTAATTTAATATGTGTGAAAATGGGAATTCACTGGGTTTCCTCCAAGGTACAAGTTATATACAAAGATAATTTTAAATGAATTTATTTGGTTAAAATTATGATGGATGAGAATCTCAAGGAAATTTAGAAAAAGGATTTAAGATAAAAGGATTGATTAATTAAAGATAATTAATTGATTCGAGCATGATTTATCATAAACAAGAATGATTAAAGAATTTAATTCTATTTTTATTTATGTGTAAATATCAATGCATGTATGGATGATCATGAGAAAGACCAAGACCTTTGTATGATAATGGTTTCTTTTAATTTAGTTATTTAAATTTGTCAGCTTGTGAGCCTTATCCTCTTTAATGTATAGGGCCTGCGATCCCAAGGTTACTTTTATGTGAAACTACTTTTTACCCCTCACCTATGTGTGAGATGAATGTATATGTAATGGACGGTGCTCCCAAGCTAGTGGAGGTAGCTCAAGTCTGGTTCCATGGTGAAACCAATCTAAGGAGATACAAAGGTGTATAGGTGGAAAGCTGTAAACATGAACCTGAAAGGTTCAAGATGTTTCTCCACTAGGTCTTAGGTATGTTTATCAACATCTAGATAAACTAACCAATAGAGAAAGCTCCTGATCATAACATTTATTTTATTTCTATTAGTTGCATGGTTTATTTATTGTGGGTGTGTTGTCATGATAACACGATTAATGAATTGCACAAGCATGCAAGATGGAACTAAAATAAGACCGGATATTACGTAAAATATTATCTTAGACATGGGTAATCACTTAAGTATATCCCAATTAATATTAAAATTCATGTAATCAAAGATAATAAAATGGAAATTTACGTATAAGGATAAAATACCTCCAAGAAATATTAAGTCGGTATAGCCTTCCATAATCTTAGTTAGAATCGAATCATAGTTCAAAAGGCTTGACCAACCCTAGTTTGGGAACTTTTAATTATTGGGGAATTCTAATTCAAGGTTTTGGGTTGACCTAACTTGGTTTGTATCAAGGGATGACTACCACAGTAGGACTTGGTGTGACCAAGAGGCAAAGGTTGAGGAAATTATAAATAAAATGATTTCATGATTGGGGAGTCCCCTCAATGGATCACGGAGCTGTGAGTTAATGCAGTTGGAATTTGGAATTCCTACCTAAAACCCATTAAGTTTCTTGACCAACCCTAGTTGGGGTAATGCGAAGGGAAATATGGATCATTTCCACTAGAATATTCAGGAAATAGAATATTCTGAAGTCAATGGTGAGGGATATTGGATTTCGATAAAATAGTGGGAGACTAATAAGTATTAATTTATTTATTTGTCTCAATTTTATCATAATAAAGTACTAAAACTTTTCTCATATTAATTTATTGAAACGAAAAGAAAATGACTTCAAACATATCATTGAAAACAATACTCGAGAAAGAAAACCTTCTCACTGCCACCAATTTCCAAGAGTGATAGAGACGTTTATGCATCATCCTTATCCATGAGAGAAAATTATATGTGTTGGAAGAGCCTATTCTAGTTGCACCTAGGAAAGATAGAAGTGACGAGGAATTATCTATCAATATGAAACACATGGATGATTCCACAGATGTCTAGTGTTTCATGCTATCGGCCACCTCTAATGAGATCTTGAAGAAACATGAAAATATGGATGCATATAACATGATGTCTCACCTTAGGGATCTATACGAAGAGAAGGAGAGATATGAGAGATATGAGATCTACAACACTTTTTTTACAACTAAGCTTAGAGATTCTGCACCAGATGAGCCTCATGTATTCAATCTTATTGGCTACATTGAATGCTTATACATCTTAGGGATTAAGTTCCCAGATGAGTTGTGTACAGATCTCACCCTATTACCACAGCCCAAGACACTCTCTAGCTTTGTTTTCAACTACAACATGAGCAACAATGAGAAGAGTCTATCCGAACTCCTGAAATTAATTCTCTAGGTAGATAAGGACATGGGGCATGACAAACCCACAATCATTATGGTGAATAATAAAAGGAAGGATGAGGAAAAGGGGCCAAAGACATATAAATGGTATGAATCCCGCGAGTGTTATCCCTACAAGAAGGGGAAGAACCAGAGGCAGGGCAAGAAAATAGAGGTGGTATGTTTTTTATGTGGTAAGAAAGTCCACTGGAAGAGGAACTGCACCCAGAAGTGTGGGGATGCTAAAGCTGCATTCGTTATCGAGTGTAATATTTCCATTTCTACACATTGGGTATTAGATACAACTTGTGGGGCTTACATATGTATTCAAATGCAGGAACCAAGTAGATTTAAAATGATTTCTAGAGAAGATGTGGATCTTCGAGCTGCTAATGGTGTGAGGATCTCTGCATTATCCATTGGTGATTACCACCTCTCATTGTCGACCAAGATGATTTTAGTTTTACATAACAGTTATTATGTGCCTAGTGTTACCAAGATCATAATTTCTATATCTTGTTTTGATATGGATGGATTTATTTTCATGTTTGGAAATAAGGGTTGTCTCTTTTATAAAAACAACATATTTTATGATATGGAACATTTAAGTAATAGTTTGTATGTATTAAATTACGAAAACCAAGTGTTTGCAATCGATAACAAAACAGACTCACATGACTCATACATCACTCAGTTGTGGCATCACAGTCTACGTCATGTAAACGAGAAGCGCTTGATAAATCTCTACCAAGATGGTTATTTAGACTCTACTGAGTTGAAACCATTTGATAGATGTCATGTTTGTTTATAAGGAAAAATGACCAAGATGCCTTTCGGTTGACAAGGTGAAAGGTCCACAAATCTTCTAGGATTGGTGCACACGAATGTGTGTGGACCATTTATAGTAGAATCTAGAGGTGGATATTCTTACTTAATAACTTTTATTGATAATTTTAGTAGATATCGCTATGTATACTTAATGAGGTTTAAGTCAGAAACCTTATAGAAATTTATGGAATTCAATAATGAAGTAGAGAATCAGTTTGGTAAGAAGATAAAGAAGCTTCGATTGGATCGAGGTGGAGAATATCTGAACCAAGAGTTCATCAATATTCTACGAGAGTTTGGGATTCTATCTCAGATAACTCACCCTTATACACCATAGTGGAATGGTGTTAGTGAATGGAAGAACTACACATTTTTGGACATGGTGATTTCGATGATGAGTTATGCAGATCTTCCATTATTCTTTTGGTGATATTAATTAAAAACTGCAGCATAAACATTAAACCGAGTGCCAACTAAGGTAGAAAATGGAATTCCCTCCAAGTTATGGAATGAAAAGAAACCCATTTTTCCGCACACATGTTTATGGGGATGTGAGGAATTTTCTAAGGCCTTCTTAGGAAACAAACTAGCACCCCAGGGAATGAGGTGTATCTTTATAGGATATCCCAAGGAAATGAAAGGATATTACCTATATAACCCTTCAGACAAGAAAGTGACTATCACTAGACAAGACATATTTCTTGAAAGGGATAATATCCTCAAAAATTATAGTGGGAGTAAGATTGACTTTGATGAAGTTAATGCTCAAGATATATAGGATTTGGAACAGGAACAAGTTCCACAGGTCCCCGTAGAAGAGGATCCAGAAACACAAGTACTACGTAGGAGCTCAAGAGAGGTTAGGGAACCAAAGAGTTTTGGCTTCCTAGTAACCAAGGATGGTGAATCATTATTGTTGGACAATGATGAAACTCTCTCCTACAATAAAGTAGTAGAAAGATCATAAGCTACAATATGACTAGAAGATATGAATTTTGAGATGGATTCCATGTATCAGAACCAATTCTGGGTTCTGGTCGATGACCAATTGATGTAATAGAAGGTCAAGTTAGCACCTATAAAGAAATGATAGTGGCTAAAAGATTCTGACAACATAAAGGAATTGACTATGATGAAACCTTATCACCAGTTTCCATGTTTAAATCCATAAGAATCATACTTTCCATAGCATCTTACCATGATTACAAGATTTGGAAAATGGATGTCAAAACAGAATTCCTTATCGGGAACCTTCCAGAAGATCTCTATATGACACCTCCAGAAGGATTTGTGACACCATGTGAAGCCAAATGGGTTTACAAGTTGTAGAAATCCATTTATGGATTAAAGAAAGAATCTAGGTCATGGAACATACGATTTGGTGAAGCTATAAATGTATTTGGTTTTTTAAGAACAAATATGAGCCATGTGTTTATAAGTGGTTTAATGGGAATGTGGTCGTTATACTAGTAGTATATGATGATGAAATATTTCTTATTAGAAATGATGTACCGGTCTTACAATTAGTTAAGGACTGGCTGAAAATTGTTTCTCCATAAAGGACATAGGTAAAGCAACCTACATTATAGGGATCAAAATAATTCATGATATATCCAAGAGGCTTCTTGGACAGAGTCATGGTACATACATTGACCATATACTAAAGATATTTAGTATAGAATAATCCATGAGAGGATTGGTTCCAGTGTCATATGGCCTACATCTTTCTAAGAAAATGTGTCCTCATACACAACAAGAGAAAGATAGAATGAGTAAGATCTCATACGCTTCGACTATAGGATCCATTATGTATTCCATGTTATGTACCAGACTTGATATTGCCTATGCACTGAGAATGGTAAGAATATATCAAGAAGATCCAGGATAACAACATTGGACTTCTGTTAAGACTGTCCTTAAGTATCTGAGAAGAAATACAGATATGTTCCTAGTGTATGGAGGAGATGAGGATCTTGTCATCAGAGGGAATGCAGATGCTGGATTTTAGACAGATCAGAATGATCTGAAGTCGCAATCTGGATATGTTTTCTGTCTCAATAGAGGAGCTGTGAGTTAGAAGAGTTCAAAGCAGCCAGTTGTCACCGATTCTACAGTGGAGTCTGAATATATAGCAGCTTTTGATGCAGCCAAAAAATCCATCTAGATTCGGAACCTTCTCCAAGAGCTTTATGTGATTCCTAGAAGTGATGATCCTATCACGTTGTATTGTGATAATATTGCAGTGATTGCTCTTGAAAAAGAACCAAGGTCACATCAACAGATAAAGAATATAATCCGGAAGTATCACCTCCTAAGGGATTTCTACCAAAGGGGTGAAGTTGTAGTGAGATGAGTGTCTATAGAAGAAAACCTGACAAACCCCATGAGTAAAGTTCAATCTCAGCAGAAGAATAAATATCATGTGAGAGCTAGCGAGTTAAAGGTTGTTAGCAGTTGGCTCTAGTCCAAGTGGGAGTCTGTTGGAGTTGGTGGCCTAGAACCAACTAAATTTTACTTTATTCATTAAATTAATACATTATCACATCTTTATTGTTCTTCTGCATGAAAATGCATGTGATAATGTCCTAAGTATAGCAGTTTCATTAAAGGGTCATAGTGGATTCCTACTGTGATAAGAACCCAGAAGTGCCACAACACTGTTCTTGAATATATGTTCTATGGCCGAATTATTTTATTTGAGGGACACAAATAATATAGGCCATTAGGGGTGAGGACTCATAAAACATTGAGGCACCTTATAATGGTGTGTGCCCTTGGTAATATCCAGGACGATATTATGAGAACGAGACCCGCCAGTAGGAAATCCACATTTCATAGTGTCATTTGATGTTCCTTTCTACGGACGTGTGTATTGGTCCTTATACTTTAAGATTATTATTAATGGGTATTACGACTCGCACACATAGTTTTATTGACAAAAATTGGGACGACACACTATTTGAAGTGAGGTAGGATACGTTGGGTGCGTCACGAGTGATAGTACATTAATTGATAAAGTGAGAAAAGATTTATCTCTTTTGTTCCATAACAAAAGTAGATATCTCAGGCCCTTTGATAGAGTTAATATAGCCTAAATAAATCCATGGGCATGGTATGGAGTGGGAATGTTCAATTCCAGAAAGTCAAAGAAAGAATAATTGAGCACATGGGTTCATGGCACTAGCATGCAACCTGCTTGATTCGAGATATTGAGACAAAGGGATTAAATTACATGGTAAGAGTACGTATGAGGTGACATGTCAATGTGGAGTCAACTTCTTTCTCTTGGTTTCCTTGACCCATTTCTAGATAGTAATCTTGGACTTTAGGAAATCCCACCTAATGCCAATGAGAAAGAGGCCAAGAGGGTCGCACACTAAGTGCATCCAAGTATATCAAGTAGAATAAATATTTTTCCTGTATGTGGTTTAATAATTATTTAAAGAATCTAAAATAATTTTAATGTTGGAGGAAGAATAAAATGAAAAACAAGATATTCAAACCATGTACATTAAATTTACACACCATGTAGTTTTTATTTTGGAAAGGAAATGAAAAATGAGTACACTCCATTTATTAATGATTACCCACCATGTAGTTTTTCCAGTCAAGATTTTGAGGAAATAATATCATTTTATTAAAATGATATTTATTAAAATCAATGTGGGCACATTTCAGGGAATTAATGTTTCAACATGGGGGTTTTCAATTAGAGTTAATGAAATAAATAAAATACGTAAAGCGTTTATTTATTGTCATAACTTTATAACCTCAAACTAGATTATAAATATCCTCACAACCCAAACACTTTTTCTTAATCATTGTGCACAAAAATTCTAGATAATTATATCAAAAATGAGAGAACTCCTTTGTCCATGAATTCTCTAAAGACCGAGAGAGATCCTCCTCCATCGGATCATGGTGATTTAAAGAGGACAACGCAAGAAAAGGGTTCCCCATGATAACACCCAAAGATTCATTTGGCAATGTCTAGAGATAGATAGAGCATGTGTGGCTCATGGCTAGAGGAATCCTACACTTGGATTCTATGACGCAACGACAGATCACATCAGATCGTGATCGGAGACATCAACAGAGAAATAATTCCATCAAAGTAAATTTTGATAATTAATTAAATTAATTATAACAAACCTATGATGATCCTCCTTTTTGGTTCAAAGACTATTCTTCTTCTTTGTATTTTTCTTTGATTCAGTCTGCGGAGTCCGGCGTTTATCATCATATTGATCCCAGATTGATCATTTCTAATGACAGAAATTCAAGTGGGCATGTCCACCCATGAGATTCCGCTGCGCCTGGAACCTACAAACTTGAGGCATCACCCAAAGTAAATCCCACACCTCCTCAACCAAACTAGCATGCTCCAAAAGGTACACCATCTATGCCCCATCACTATCACACATAACGTTGGAGCACCTACGCATCACCACTGAACTAGAATCCGATACATATTCCCATTGCCTACCAAACACCGTCCCCCATGCTCGTCTTTATGCAGCTCCAACTCACCAACCGTTACACTAATGAAGATTCACTAAATCACCCAACATCCAAGAGTATAAGACATTCCTATCGCCATCATCCTTTCCATGCCACCATCCAAAAAAAGGTGCATCACCGCATAAAGTAGAAGAACCAGCCATCCACACTATCCGATTGCTATTTCCAGTGCCACTCCTCCATCTGGGTTGCATAATCTCTATCTCAATATATGACCTTTATTTTCATCTTTTTTTTCTCCAAACATTTCCACCCATTTCCCAACTCACATGTTATTCTCACCAACATATCTTACCTCATAATTCCACTTCTCGGTGGTTCTATCCATATTTTGCACCATCACAAAAATTAAATAAATATTTGGTCACCCTAAAATCATCGCCTGATTTTGAAATTCCTTCTCAAGAAAAAAAATCAAAGCCATAATCATCATTTTGATTTCATCCACCAACACTTCTTTCAAAAACAATCATAAGAAGATCATTCCGAATTCATGAGAATTAGAGAGAAAATAGATCTTTGTGCCCTACAAGATTCGAAAAGGAACAATTCTCATTGTATACACTTGATCTGATGAGATCACTGTAGTGATCCCCATAAATGGATAGATAGAGATTCTCTCTCCAAGATAGAAAACCCATACCTTAATACTCTATTTCAAATACACTTTACTTGAATATAAAATTCCTTATTTTATTAATAAATTTATATTTAAAAATTTACAACCCCAATAATTTATAAAAGGACCCCAACACCACCCCACTTCCCCCACAACAAAATATTCTAATCTCAACCATAATCTTCCAAATCCCTCTAAAACACCTTTTATAATGTTATAGAGGTTCATACCTAATCAAAATTCCACCTTTAAAATTATTAATCCAACTAAAAATGGATTTATCCCACATAATAAAATAAGGAGGAAGAATTTAAAAAATACATTGATTTTTATATCATTTTTCTATAAAGTGTAATGTAATAAGTCTCAATAAGATTCTTATTTATATTTTTTAAAATATACTCTTTTATACCTCCTTTGATTGTATTATGACCACATTAATATAATTACATAAATATCATTAGTATATTAAAATATTAATATGTTGATGTAATAACTATTACCAACCTTCATCCCATCCACTCATAAAATTAAAACATTATATGTGTTATTGTTGGTTCATTGCCTCCATAGATTATACATTTTATTATTCATCACCAACTTACTTGGAAAGTTATAAAAAATGATTTAGTGAATATATATGATATTTTTGAAATGATTAATATTCAAAAATACAATTTATACACTATATTAATGATAATAACTGTAAATGGTTATAATAATACTAACAACCCAAAATAATCATATTGATACATCATTCATACATTGAATCTATTTAGGAAAATATATTGAGATTTATAACTTTATTCACATAGGAATGATAAATACTCTCTAAATATATAATCTTGGAGGTTATGGTATTATTCGGTATCATATCTTACCATATTAAATATATCAAAGATATTTTTCATAAATCGATTGAACCTTATGTGGCCGATGAGGGATTAAGATATACAATAAATAAATGAAATATGAAAATAAATAAACCTTAAGAAATAAAAAAAAATATTAATTAGGTTCTTAATAAATTATAAATCATTATTTTTTTATTATACATGATCTTAGAGAACATATTTCTATATAAAAACCCAAGGTAAGTAATATTTTCCTTAATTTATATTTTATGATACATTTTTCAATTTATCAACCAATTATTTTTATTGGAAATCATGTATTCACTATCCCATTGAATTATTTTATCATAAATAATTTTTTATTAAATTTATTTATATTTATATATTAAGATCATTTTTTATGTTATTTTGATTCATATTTTACATATATTTATAAAGGGTTTCTCAATAACATTCTATTTTATTGACTTATGTATTATATTTATTGAATAATTTACATAATGATTTTGTTCATTAAAAATATAAATTTATTTATATTTACTCTTGTTTTATATGGATTTCCATTTATTTCATATAATATATTCAGTGATATATTTTGACTTCCCATGTTAACATATTCGTAAAAGCTTCCATTCCAAATCCCTACACTTTTATATAATATCTTTCAATTCCATATTTTATGTTTTATGAATCATATGCAAGTATTTTATTGTTTACCTAACTATTTTACATTCATTTATAATAAATTCATTTTCAACTTTTCTCCCTTATGGATTTATGGATAATACCATTCTTTATCCATATGGGTTTTCTTTCCCATCACACATAGATTTCTATATGTTTTTACAACTAAGTTTCAATCTGGGGAAATTTTACAATAATTCTATCTTATAAACCATATATTTTTATCTCCACTATTAATTCTTTGGCCTTACATGTATTCTTACCCTTCACATACCTTTGGTTAACAATTCAAAAAAAAGTTTTCCTATAAGTGGAGCCAACATTACATATTTTATATGATAAGATAATACTATCTTATGTATCCGTAATCATTTTATTATTTCAATAACGTTCTTAGCTATACTTAAATGATTATTTATTTTTATTTTCTAATAAATTTTATATATTTAAATTTTTTTGAATGATTATTCTTAATGATTTACACATGGGTCATTTTTTTACTTAATTACAAATGTGTGAAAAGAATATAATTTCTAATATATTCAGCTTGAATTTTTATTCCCACTTTCATAACAAATTTTCATAATGAACCTTCTTATTAATTATTTATTTGTTTTCTATTGTAATATATTTTCCAATTTGGTTATGAATTTTTTGATTTAAAAATAATTGTTAATATTTTAAAAAAAATATTTCACTAAACTTATCTATATTATTATCCTTAATTCAACATTTTTATCTTTTACATAATCTAATTTCAAGGGTTAAATATTTTTAATTATATTAAAATTATGGTTTTCAATTTCCTCTTTCCAACCCCATAAAATATACTTTTGATGTGATTTATTAATTTTGTGTCATAACATTAGCTTTAACAAAAATTCATTTTATAATATTGCTTCTATTTTAATATGAGACTCTAAAAGAATATTCTCCCTTTAAGTTATGTTTAAAGTATCTCCCTCTAAATAATCTTATGTTTTTTTTATTTTTTAGATTAACCTTACGAAATCAAATGATCCAATTCTTAGTCTCTCAATATTTTAAACTTGATAGTTTTATATAACGTGTCTTCTTATAAAGTTGTTTTTCATATATGTCAACATACTCTAATAATTATTATGAATGAGTAGGTATATTATCTATTAATATTAATCATATTATTTCTCTATATATAATATGATCATTTTTTGTGATATTTAGTAAACCTATTTCTTTATTAGGTTGACCATAAAATAATGAAATTATTAATGGTTTTTTATATGGAACACACATGAAAGTATATATTATGATTTGATTGGTGGTCCAAGAATTAAAAAATTCTCCAACTCATTGTTTAATGTTGTAAATCTCATGAGATTATATATAAGGGATTAGAAATTAAACACAATAAACTGTTGTATGTTTTCCACTATGTAATGTTTTCTTTTTAATGAGCCTTAACTCATGATTATTATGCTGTGTATTATATTATTTCCACAATATTATGGTTTCATGATCTTATGTTATCTACTTCATTATTCAAAAATCCTTTTGTTATGATTGATTAATTATGATCCATTTTTTTGTTGGGTATGATTTCCTTTTTTTGTTTTCTAGTACTAGGATTATGTCTCCACACCCACTTGTTTATATTATTCTCACTTATGTTTTTAAATTATTATTTCTTCGGTTTACCATTATTGAGTTTTTATGATTTCACTTATTATGTTTCAATTTTCCCATTTTATAATGAATAGTATTATTTATGAAATTTCTATATGTGTATCATGTGTAGATAATTATTGGAGAGATGTTAAATACTTATTGTTAAATAAGGAATCCATGGTTTAGTGGAATAAATTCATATTTTTAGCTAAATATATGAGTTTCATTAGTTTATAGTTATTTCATAACCCTCCAAAAATATAATCCTAAAATTAATTTGGGAAAACAGTTACTCAATATTTTTTATTGATATTGTAATTATGGAATTCTATGACTGTTTCACTAAAGTAGTACTCATTGTTTTTATATGAAGAATACATTTTTAGAACAAGCTCTAAGTGTGTGGTTTTGTGGATTCTCTAGGTTTACCTTATGTATATCATGTATGAAGGAAGGTCTGAACATTCATGTTCATCTTCAAAAACTCAAATATTTCCTTGGGTGTTTCCTTAGTGATGATTTCAACAAGTTGATCACTTATAGATTGAATTACATCTTTACATCTCCATTTGAAACCCTATCTCAGATTAATTGAAACCAAATTTCAATGTTCTTAGATTGATAGTATTTTATAGTGAACTAGGATTATTATAATTGAATATTACATATTTTAAGATTAATATTCATCACATTACAAAAAAAAACACCTGAGGACCATAATTGTTTAGTTTCATTGGAAACATGGAACACAATCTTCCAATCTAGTGAAATATCATAAATGTATCCCACAAATATCTGCCCATTTACTAGTCCTAATTGAGATAACCTATAAAAAACCTTTATTTATAACATGGGAAAATAAAAAATAAGAAAGGGTGAGATTGGTTGCTCAGTAATATAAACATGTTTCATGGCATAAACATGTTCATACCCAACCTATCATAGATTATAAACATGTTTCATAGAATAAATATTGGAAGTTCATAAGACATGAGTCCTAATGGAATCAAATAAAATGAGACACGAGAGAATAAAATTTTCATAAGACTATGATTTGTGGAATACACACCAAATTATTACATTTTGAACATGTATAAATTGAAATAGGTTCACTTTTTAATTTAAGGACATGAAATCAGACCCTCACATAATCTTATGGACATGCAACAAGGTCCACACCTAAATTTATAGATAGGAAAGAAAAGTCCATGTTTACCAATATGAAAATTTAATTAGATTAATGTATAACATTGTTAACTTATTATCTGGTTCATTCATAACATTTTTAACATGCAATTTTGTTCACACAAAACATTGTGAATATGTAATCAGGTTCATGTATAACATTGTGAGCATGTAATCAGGTTCACACATAAAATGTTTATTCATGATGTATTCATATATGAACAATGAATTATAGGGAGATATAGGTCCCACCCATATCATAATAGAAACCATTTTTATATTTTCCATAATAAAAAAACATTCATCATATCATAACCCATTAAAATTATCAGATTTCATAAACACTTCTTCACATCGTAAACTATGGAAAAGAGACAGGTTTCATAATCATCTTTCCATGATAAACAAAAATATTTAAAATTAAGAACAATAATGGTATCCTTGAATAATATACCTATTAATTCATAGGTTACATTAACAGATTTTATATTAGAGGTAAAATTATTTTTACTAATCATTTAAAACAATTCATAAGGAAACTATCATATTTATTTTGGAAAACACTTTCTAAAACACAAAACATTTTGATTATTTTTATTTAAAAATAACTTTGAAAACATAAAAAAGTATAATTAGAAATTAAATAAAATATTTCTTTCGGTAAATATCCCATAATTTTTAAAATACAATTTTAAAACATTTTTTAAAACGTTTTTAGAAAACATGTTTTTGGAAGAAAAAGTGTTTTCGACCGAAAAGAGAAATTTTTATAAAAAAATTATTTTGAACTATTAAATACATAAGGAGATGAAAATAAATGGAAAACATTTTTTATCATGAAATAAACATAGTATATGAAAATTAATTTGTTTATTGAGGGACAGATCATAAGATCTCATCATTGTAAGCATAATCATATCCAATCTCGATAAACAATGAGATTTTAACATAAACCTCTTAACAATTTAGCGAGTTGTAAGTAAAATAAAAGTATAACATTAAATGAAACTTTAATTATCATTAAAATAAGGATATGTGTGATATAAAATTCTAAAGGGACCATATATACACATTATAGAAGTGTATAGGCACATAACAAAACTTATGACTTAAAGAAGGCAAATTAGGACGAAAATCTCATACTATAAGTCTTGAATTCCTTAACAAACATTAAAAAAATCATATATAATAAATTTCATTTTATTTTAAATCGATTATATAACCATATTAATATATATAATACCATATATGGTATTCTTTTTATCTTTTATTACCCGTTAATTATTAATTCCATGTTAAAGTCATGTTTCTGGAAGTAATTCTATTGTTTTTTGTGTATGTTTTGAATTTTTATTTATAACCATATTATTTAAAACATGTTTTAATAATATAAATAATTTTTAAAATTATATAAATATCATATATATTATTTATATATGTTTTTATAGTGATTCATAATATTTAGAGATAAAAAATGAATTGCATCATACATGGAAGTAGGTCGTACTTACACATGAATGTTGTTTGCATTTTCATGTAAGATTGTAAGAATTGTAACTGATATATTATCATTATAGAATAATTTTATATCTTTTATATAACACATTTTCATTAAAAACATCATTGTTACCTTCCAAATAGAGTGTTAATGAATCACATTGCTTTGCAAGGTGGTAGTGTGCCAAACACACGAGCAACATTATCATATACCCAAAATAGAAATAATGAAAGTTATGGTTATATAATAATACCTAAATAATGATAATATAATAAATATTATATATAAATAATAAATATATTATTATAATTATACTTTTATGGTGGTAATGGAAGAACGAAAAACATCGGTTCACAAGGTTGTAGTCCAGAGTACGCACCAATACTGATTTTTTAACCCATATGATGGAAGTGGAGATGGTTGTAGTTAATTAACCTAAAATAAAAAAATATAAGTATATTTTAAGAACTTAATTTATTATATTATCATGGTACAATAATAATTTTCGTAGGTTGAGGAATAAATAAAATAAAAACACTCATTGATGAATGTTACCTCTTCTTCGGGTATCCTCCATAGGATTGCACCAAAATCATACCTAGGATTAATTTATGTAAAAAATATGGCTTATATTATTAGATAATGTAATTTTTCTAAGTGATATAGGAAGATATTGGATGAATAAAAATGGTTTTATGGTATGAAAAAGAGAGGAGAAGGGGTAACCTTTTATAAGTGAGGTGTGTGGCACACTTGTAGTATTCTCAATGAAAGAATTCAACCCATGGTTTTTCATGTAAAAAAGATACAATAATGTACAATTATTTATAATATAAGGTATAAGGTCAATAAAATTTCATAAAATTGGTGTTCAACATGTTTTGGGTCATTTTTCACCTTAAAGTTTTAGTTTAACCCACAATAAAACCATTATTTACCTTAATCACGATAAATAATTTTTAAAATTTTCACTAAAAAATTTTGGTCAAAATTATGTTTAAAATATTAAATAATATAAATTAATCCAATTAAAAATATATACTCCATTATTTCCACATAATTTGAAAATTTTTATTTTAAATTAACCCCATAGACATATGATGTGAATGCAGCTTTTCAAAGAGAAAATGATAAAAAATCTACAAAGTTCTTATATCCAATTTCAATATGAAATTGATTCCAAAAAACAACATTGGATTAATAGATATATAATTTTACTAATATTTTTATTAAAACCAATATAATATATAATTTAACATTATAAATATTTCAAATGAAAAGATAGTTTTCAATTAAAAATCATTATTTCTCATTATTCTTAAAAAAATTAATGTTTTCAGAAAATTATAAAAAATTAAAAAGAAGATAATTGTAATATTATTAATTAAAAAATAAACATTATTTTTTAAAAAATATTCAACATGTTTCAAAAATTAAATTTTAAAAAACCCCACATATGTGACGAACAAAATGAGTTTTCAAGAAATGCATATTTTTTCAAGTGTAAGGTGATTTATATTAACTCCACATATAATAATAATCATTATATGAATATAAATTATAATTTAATTACATATAATATATAAATTTCATTTAAAAAATTTCTAATTTTTTATTATTTTAACTAATTAAAATGAATAAACATTATGCACTTTAAAACATTCTTCAGAATAAACCTCCAAAAATAAATTTATTAAAAATATAATATAAAGATAATTAAAAATAAATCAGGTGGATTAAATATAACTAAATAATAAATTTTAAACTTTAAAACAAAATGGGGAATTTAAAATTTTTAATTAATTGAAAATAAGTGACAATTTTTCAAAGATTGATATTTTTCACTATTCAAAAAAAAATCATCAAAATTTTCTAAAAAATAAAAAAATTCATCTTATGTTAATTTTTAATCAATGATGTAAGAAAAAATGTTCACTTTATCAAATAAAATCTCAAACATATCTCTAGACTAGTTATATTGTTTTCTCAATCATTTTTTAAGAAATCATATTTTTAAATAATATAATAACTTTACTAAAAAAGTGATTGATTATTTACTAAGAATTTATAAAGAAATTTACATCGAGTAAAACATTTATTTGTATATTTCATAAATTAGTTGATACTATTAAAAACAACATGTTTAAAGGATAGGTTATATTTTTTATATTTAAAACAATATTATTTCAAGGTTTTCTTAAGCTTAGTGTATTGTGTCATGCACACTATCATTGTTGTGTGCAACACAAGATAAACTCGGTGTTTTTTATAACACAAGATATACTCTATATTTTTTGTAAAAAATATAAAATCTGATTTGTGTGCAATTAAAAATATTAAAAATATTAAATTTAATTGAAAAAAATCACAAAATATAAGGTTGTCACGTTCTATAACCTTAAAATGAATATCTCGACCAAAATTAATCTTAGTCATCAAAGGTTTAACATTTGAAATCTCCTTCATAGAAACCCACATCGTAAAAGTGTTAGTAAAACATAATATTTTAAAAGATAAATGGATGTGAAAAATTAATCCAAAATAATGCATTCTAGTTTTTAAAATAGAACATATGTGGTAAGTATAAATTGAAATAAAATAATTAAATATGACCTAATTACTAATTGATAGTGTTAGGAGAAATTTAAATATAAAAAATTCATAAACGTAAGAGAAGTGAAAGGGTTATTTATATGATAAAAAATGACGATAATAAGAAACTATTTTTATTCATGTTTATGTTACTAAAGATGGGGAATTCCTTTCTCCATCTTGGTTGAGAACATATAAAAATTTAATTAATTAATTATAATGGTACATGCCTTCTTGGTTCGTTACATTACGACTTTGATCATTGGAAGTGCTTAGAGGAGGCTGAGAGGGAGTTTGGAGGATTTCAGTTTCTAATAACTGGATAAATGGGGATTTCACACCATGTAACTATATTACATGATGTGAAAATTTTCTTCATGAATTTATTAGAGTTTTCAGGACTTTTAGATATATAACATAGCGTGAAGAATAGTTTCAAGACGTTTAGTGTTTTGATGTTCAAAAAATAAAACAAAATCATGAGGTAATGCATTTTCTTGCAGAAACTGAACCCCTATTATTACATGATGTGAATGTGTATTAGAAATCATGTAATAACCTGACCCAGTTTTGTATTAAATATTTGTTACAACCAAGCTTTCATTATTTTAGAAAATTTTTCCTCATTCCTCTCATTATAGATGAACCCTAGGCAACCTGAGGAGTCCTCCGATACCCAATCATCCTTCTTTTATATATCAATCCATAAGATTGTTTCTTGGAGATCCATAATCGATAAATGGCGAGTTTTCTCATATTTCTCATATATTTCCTCTTCTTATTTCCTTTGGATTTACCGTAGAGGTACAAGTTTGATAGAGTTGTATGTATATAAAATGTTAGGATAATTTTCTGGGGTAGAATAGGTTGATCCGTATTTCTGGCAGTGTGGTTACACTCGTTAGAGATATTTATTTTTTTCACTTATTAATCTTGGTTGTGCTTAGAAAATCAAAGATAAGAATCAATTAAATGAAATTGAAATGGGTAGGGGGATTCATTTTGTGAACCTTTACAATTTTTATATTATGATTGTGATATTGTTATTATATGATATTGATTTCCCAATAAAAATAGTTTCCATTAGTGTATTTTTTTGTGCACTAGATGAGTCATATGTTGGTTGGTTCCTATGGAACACTTATATATGGTAATTGGTTAATCATGTAAATATGGATAATTATTGGATATCCAATGAATTGGTTTGTGTGATAATGCCATTAAATAATGGAGTGGAATTGAATAAGTGTAACCTTTTCTGAATATGAGAATGTGTTATGATGTGGTGTGTGATGAGATGTGTGGAATGGTTGTGGCTATGTGTGTGGGAAAAATTAAAATGAAGTTGCTATGTTGTGATGTGTGAGTTACCTCTGATTTGTGCTATGGAATGTTTGTGAGCACGGTTGTGTGCTTTGGGTTGGCCTGTTTGGTGTCATAGATGAACATGTAGATGATACATCAACCTGGATATGTAATGGAATCTCATGTTGATATATTTATTGATTGTAGAATGGATGTGAAGTGTTGCATAAAGGGGTTATGATAAGGCTATGCAATGATGTGTTTTTATGTTTCTTGTTGTGTGATGTGCATGGATTTTTCATGGATAGTATTAGAATAAAAAAAATTGGTTAATAATGTATGGAAATAGTCTGGGATGGTTTTGTTAATAAAATTAATATAATAGTTATGAATAATTAAGGGTAATGGTTAGTTATGTTGCTTGGAAATTGGAATGGAGGTTATGGATTGTTTTGTGGAGTTTTTATTTAAACATAACATCAGTATCGGTGGTGTTGTGATCTATTTGTTTGTTTGAGAACCCCTAGGTTTGTCTTGAGTGTTTGGTGTCATATATATGTAGAATTGTATTTTACTTTGTGATTTCTATACGCACCCACCCTAGTTGATCACTACGTGCCGAACACCCCCATCATCATGGTGGAGGGTGTCTTTCCTAAACACCCCAATGGGAGGATAGATGGATGGCCACCAGATCTTCCGTAGTCCCCCTTCTAGGTGGCGATAGACCAAGATTATTTGGAGAGGTTGTGATTCATGAGGCCTAGGTGTGTGTGGTGAGTAGTGCTTTCCTAGGTGTCTTCAGAATGAGATGAGTTGTGGTCTCCCAGTTTTCATTATGATGAGATGATTTTTTTTTCAGGTTTCTTCGGGGTGAGATGATTTTAGATATCCTAAGTATCCTCGGGATGGGATAAGATATGTTTTGTAGCCCGAGTGTTTGTGAGAAAGATGTGATGTGGTTTATAGACCAGGTATCTACGAGCATGATGTGATGTGGTGTGGTTTGTGTAATAGGTGTCTGCAAGAATAATGTTGTGTGGTTTGTGGACCAAGTGTCTGTGAGAGGGATGTGATGTGGTTTTTTATTACTAGGTGTGTTCATGAGGGTTATGATGTGGTACATTTGGAATAGGTGGGAGTGTGAGGATTTTTTCCATTAGGAAAGACTGTATAATCAATGGGATGTGGTGTGGGGTACCCAAATCATCAATGTTCTTACTATATTACTTCACATGACCTGTATTACTTGGTGAGCATGCCTTGGAATGTTTGGGATGGATAATATACCTTGATAGGTGTTACTTGGTTCTATTGTTTCCTTACAAGGGAATTATTATGGTTTCTTTTACTTATGCATGAGATACGTATGTTTTTACAACTGAGTATACTTGTATTCCCACACTATGTATATAAAAATCCTTTCATGTTTCTAGGAGGATTATAAAGACCATGATGGGTGTTACTTGCTCGAAATTTGGGACAATTTCTGAGTTTCTTCTTTAGCATGCATTTGGGTACCTTCCTTTGGTGTTTTTCTTTACTTATACTAGTTCTATTTTTTGAATGCACATGGGATGGTTTTTTTATTTCTTACACACACACACACACACACACACACACACACACACACACATATATATATATATATGAGTTGTTTTGTGGATGATCCATCATACCCCCATATCTTGTTTCATAAAAAAGTTTAATGCCTTCCATATTGTGTGACCTCTTTACACATGGTTCTAGTCACCAACCCATGACCAAATGGAGGTGGAAATTAGGGGTTATTTTCTTCCTTTCTTCTCTAGAAACCCAGGATGACTATCTTTGGAGGGAGGGGGTCATGGAAGAATGGTATCATAGATGATATTTGAGATATAGGATGGAGTTTTGAGTTAGGCATAGTGAGAATTTCATGGTTTGGTTGGGAAATAGTTTCAGGTGATCTTGGTGCATGACTTTGTTTAGGGAAGACTGGCTAGGAAAAAGGATTTTAGGACCCCCATGATTTGGTGTAATGACTCCGAGCCTACTGAATGAAAAAGTAAGGACACACCATTTATAGGGTAGAGACCTAGGAAAGGTATATTCATTATAACCAGTTATGTTCTTATCTAAATTGGGTGTTTTTTGAAATTTGAAATGGATAATTAAATGAGTTAAAATGGAACTTAATTAAAATTACATAATACTCAAGCTCAGGAACACCTTTTTTTACTTTTTAGTTATGGACCCTGATCATCGTATGCGTGTAGCTTAGGCATAGGAGGCTCAGTAGGCTGATTTGGTTGATCGATGATGGGTTTATCATGTTGAGGAGGTTGACCAATGGTAGAATAAATTGCGTTCTTTTGAATAGAAATATATGGGAAAGTATGAGGGAATTTTTTTAAACATGAATACAGAAAACTGGTTCAAGGAGCTTGAAATCACCTCTAGTTTGATCCGGTCCCCAACAGAGTATCGGGTTCTTTTAGAATCCAGTCAGATGTGAGGAGTTTTGAGTTAGTGGTGGATGCTTTATCTGGGGGATATGAAGGAAGAAAACATTTTGTGGGTCTACTTTGATAAGGAATTCAAAGTATAGATATGAGAGAGGCAAGAGATACTCACCCTTCAGTGGGGAAATATTTCAATATGATAGTTTGGGATCAAGTTCAAGGACCTCCATATTTTTGTATCGGATCTCTTTCTGGATGAGGATTCTCGTGTGTGACATCTGGAGGAGGTACTCCATTCTTCAATCCATTATGATGTCATTGCTTTATGATTCCAACATATCTATAGGTCCAAAAAAAGGTATAGGTGATTGAGAGGATTCACTCACAAGGAGGTATTTAGTGAGAATAGAGTAAACATAGTTCTTCAATAGGTAGGGTTGTTAGATGTTGTTCACTGGTGCCAGGGCCTTTATAGTTCCAATAAAATGGGATATAACCTCAACAGATTCCTTTTCAACCTTATGGTCCTCATTCCTTTCCTATGAATGTGGCACCAAAGTGTTTCTTTTTTTGAATTCATGACTATCTTCAAATTCAATGCCTAATGGCTGACCAATATTAGTTTGGAGGAGGAGGATAGGTTCAACGTCATCCTCAGTAGTAGTTGCTGGAGAGAAAATTTTAGTTGTAGGGACATCAAGATTTTTCTTTTCTGAGGTGGGATAGGGTAGGTATAGGCCAAATTATGATGTATTTTAAGCTTAGGGACCGTGACTTGAGATTATCCAAAGGGGTGGTCTTCATAAGAGAGGTATATGAGTTGGCTGTGGTTAGTTTAACCCTACAGAGGCAACAGTTTCAGTAGGTCAAAAGATCATTAGTGGTAAGATAAGTTTTTTAGTACCCTTGATTTTGCTTTTTTTAATTTAGGATATTCATACTCTTTTATATCACCCACTCTATCCAATGATCTGGGGCAAGACATTGAGGGGCTTCCCATGCCCCTAATGTTGTGTACGCTAGTCAGAGGCCAGACCAAATGGTTTGATGTTTCTTGGGGATTTATTTTGATGATTGTACTAGATCAGTCCCATGGAGATCCGTTCTTGCTATAGATTCATCCATACGATTTCATTCTTGGTATCAACTGTTTGCATTATGTGCATGCTATTATAAAATGATTTCGAAGACTAGTTTTTTCCGACATTGATGGCCAACATCTGGTGTTCATTATTGAGAAGGGTTGTCAGGTGGAAAATCGGTGTATGAAGCCCCTTATCTCTTTACTAGCTGATCTGTTAGTAGAATCAGTTGAAGTTGAAATAGTATAGGTTCCCAGAGTCGTTGGGGGTGTTCCTGGATGTTTTCTCCAAGGAGGTTTTAAAGTTACCCCCTCAACGTGACATTGAGTTCGGGATAGAGTCACAACCTATTGTTATTTTAATTTTGATGAATCCTTATCATATGGACCCTATGGAGTTGTGGGAGTTGAGGATTAAAATAAATGATCTGGTAAAAAAGGGATTTATCTGGCCCGGTTTTTCACCGTGGGGTTCACTAGTGTTCTTTGAAAATAAGGCAGATGATGTATTGAGGTTGGGAATACACTACAGGAGGATGAATCAGGTGAAAGTCAAGAGATGTTACCATATTCCAAGGGTAGAAGATATTTTCAACCAACTGAGTGGGAGAAATAGGTTTTATAAGATCAATTTGTGGTCCAAATATCACCAGTTGATGGTGATAGAGGGAGATATCCTGAAGAATACTTTTAAAATCATGTATAGGAACTTATATTTCATATTCATGTAATTCAGTGTAACGAACGCACCAACTGTGTTCATGGGGATTATGAACTCCATAATTTGTGTGTTTCTAGACCATTTCATTGTTGTATTCATCGATGATATCCTGATCTATTTGAATTCAAAGGAAGATCTTTCAGATCCTCTCAGAATTGTCTTTCACATTCTTCGGTGACATTATCTCTATGAAAATTTATTCACGTTAATTTTCTAGAAATGAGAGGTGAAATTCCTTGGGCATGTGGTTCATCATAAGGGTGTGGCAGTTGACCTGTCAAAATTTGAAGTTGTTGTTTCATAGAAAGAACACATGAATGTGGATGAATTTAACAGTTTTCTTGGTCTCAAAGGCTATTATCAAAGGTTTGTACCCAATTTATTTCAAGTTTCATATCCATTTATAGATCAGACTGTAAAGTAAAAAGTTTTTCTGTAGAGTAATAAGTTCTAAGAAACATTCTGGTACCTAAAAGGAGATGTTTTTTAGTGATCCAATTACTTGGTTTCTAGAAGAATGGGTGATGTTTGGGGTGTTTTGTGATTTTTCCCATCTAGGTTTTGGGTGCGTCTTGATTCAGAAACATGCTGGGATCTATTATGGGTACAAGAATTTTGATATGAGTAAGAATAAATATGCCACCCAAGTTTTTTACTTGGAAGAAGTTGTGTTCTCACTGAATTTAGGGCTATATTACCTCATTGGGGAGTGCTTTTTTGTCTTCACAGATCACAAGAGACTGAGATATTTTTTATCCTAGCATGATTTGAATCTGCAATATTAGTGGTTTATAGAGACTCTTTATGACTATGATTTAGAGATCTCCTAAACCTTAGGAAATATAAATTTCATGGCTGATTCTTTGATAAGGAAGATGCAGAAGGATTCTATTTGTGATTCTATGGATTCATTGAGAGTGATGGAGGATTTGTAAGCCTTACACATAGATTTAGGAGTGGAAATTGGTAGAGTCTATTTATTTCATATGACAATGCAATCATCATAGATTCCACATGAGAAGTAGTCTCAGTGAAGATAATAATAGATGGAGGTTCTTTATGATCCCGTTGGCCATGGTGATGCTCCATAATGGTGGTCAAAGGATTATCAGAACTAGATGTTGTTTTAGGACAATTTGTTTGTTTCAATAGTGGTGCATGGGGGAGTCCTTAAAAAGTTTCATATCTCAACTTTTTCTATACAACCAGGAGTTTCTAAGATGCAATATGTTTTGAGGATATAGTTTTTGTGTCCTTTAATGAAATGCACTGTTGAGTAGTTTATGGTGAAGAGCTTCATTTTTTAGCAGGTGAAGACTGAACACTATGTTCCCAATGGTTTTTTACAGCCCTTGGATGTCATAGAGTAGAATTAAGATGACATCTTAATGGATTTATTCATAGGGTTACCTAGGGATCAGGTATCCTATGATGCTATATGGGTGATAGTGGATCAGTTGACGAAATAGAACCACTTCTTACTGATTAAGGATTCTGGCATATTTGATGCCTTGACAATGAGGTATGAGGATGAAGTGGTGTTATTTCACTGAGTTCCGAGGACCATTGTCTTATATCTGGAGGTTTGGTTTACCTCATGAGTTTTGAGGGGATTACAACATGCTTTTTCCACTCAGTTATTCCTAATCAATTCTTTCCACCCTCAGACAGATGGGAAGACAGAGAAGACTATCCAGATGTTAGAGGATATGTTGTGAGTGTGCATCTTGGACATCAGAGGATCATGGGTACAACAACCGCCCTGGGTGGAGTTCACTTATAATAATAGAAATCACTCTACCATTGGAATGGAGATATTTGAGGCATTGTACAAGAGATTGTTTCATTCTCCACTATGCTGGAAGGAGGTTGGGGAGGCAATTGTGCATAGTCCAAATGTGGTACAGAGCATGACCCATAAGTTTCATCATGTTCATGGGAGAATGAAAGTGGAACAGGACCAGCAAAAGTCGTATACCAATTGAAGGAGGAGGACCTTGGAAATCAATTTTGGGGACAATGTACTCTTTATGGCTTCCCCCTGACGTGGGAAGAAGAGGTTTGGTAGGGGTAGCAGTCACTCTCATAGGTTTTTCAGGACCTTTAAGGTGCTCCAGTGGGTTGGAAAGGTGGAATAGTTTTTGGCGCTGCCACCATAGTTGGATAGGGTCCATGATGTATTTCATGTCTCTCAGCTTCGTCGATATCTTCATGATATCTTTAATGTCATTAACTAGGGAGAGTTGGATATCAAGGATTATGAGACATTGATAGAGTGTCATGTAGAGATCCAATATCATTGAGAGAAGATTTTGTGTGGGTGGACCATTCCTTTGGTCCGAGTGTTGTGGAGGCATGGTGTCCAGGAGGAGAATACCTATCAATGAGAGACGCAGATGTGTTCTCAGTACCGAGAGTTGTTTATATTTTGTACATTTTCTTCTTTTTTTTGTAATGAAATGCTTGAAACCTATTTTATATGAGATGAGTTGTTTTCACTTCGTAGTATTATGTGTGGTGCACTATTTGATGAAGTCCTAACTTGTAGAAAGGGGTGGACCTGATTCATAGTCGAGAAACATTAATTAAGAAGCGATTAAACCCATGAAAGTGAGTCATTTCTACCCAGAGAAAATAATATATTGACATAGAGGATGAAATTCCCTAATTTAGAAGTTTAGACAGTGTGGTTCTTATGCTCATGTTGTCCATTGGGTTAGAAGATGTCAAAAGAGGTTTTATTGGATGTGGGGGTTTCCAAATCATCTTTTGGACAACTCAAGGGGTTTTTCCATTGAATATAAATGTGTTCTATTATTATCGAGTCTTCAAGTGTAGTAAGATCCTTGAGAGTTATCTCATGGGATGGTTGTTCAGACCCCTCTTGATTCTGGTATTGGTTTTGGATTCCTGAGGTCGATAATCATTTCAGAGGTATCTAATCTAATGGTGCGAATTTTACAATCTATTACATTGTGAGTTTGGTCATTGGAAGTTCTCAGAGTAGGCTTCGAGGGATTTTAGTGGAGTTTAGTTGCTAAAGGATGAAAATAGGGATTTCACGCCGTGTAAATATATTACTTGATTTGAAACTCTACTTCATATATTGTCATGTAGTTTTCATGACATGAAGATATTTTACCTAGTGTGAAGAATAGTTTCAATACAGATAAACCCTTGGCACCTCAAGGAGTCCTTCAAGACCCACTCCTCCATCTTTGATCTATCAATCCTAGAGGTTGTTCATTGGGGACTTCCTTACACTTTAAATTATTCCATAGTTTATTATTCTTATAAAAAATCTCATAAGAGTTCACATTTTCACATAGGAGTTCACATTTTAAATTAGTCTCAGTAGACACATATTTTTTATAAAAAATGATATGTTTAAAATTTCTATCCAGTAAAACATAAAGATGTCATACTCTATTAGAATAGTTTTTATATCTCTACCAATATTTTATTCTTGCTTTATGCTACTCCATATTTATGGTATGTAATGAAAAATATATGGATTTTGGATTATATATTTTTAATGTATGACTCATATGTTTTTATTATAAACACTCTACCATTATCAAATATGAGATTCCTTATACACATTCTTCATTCCTTCTCAACTCTTATTTTGAAAATTTTAAACATTTCTGATACTACTCATTTATGTTTTACAAACATCTCGTTATTAATTATAGTTTAATCATCGGTGAATGTAATGATTTAAAGATTCTCAAGAGGGTATTTTTTCCACATTTTCCTATAAAAATAACTTTTTATAAACTCAAGATGTATGGTGGATATTATTTAAACCATTTAATAAAATATTTGACTCATCATTCCCTTTGGTAGGTTTCAAAAATTTACCCCGTTTCTCTCATCAGATGAGGTAATTATATTACCACATCTCCCATTGAGATATTTGATAACCTTCTCTAACATAGGAGGACCAATTTAATATTCCATAACATTATTCCTTTTTTGTTTAAAAAATAAATAATTATTTCAATAACTAACTTGAAAAAGGTCACCATAGGTTATTCCATATCTAATGATAACATTTCTCTATGTTTTCCTCATGACGAGACAATCATTTTTTCTGAAAATAATTTCAATTCCTTAATTACAAAACAGTCTCACACATAGAATGTTATGTTTTGGCCCATCAATAATCATGACATATTTTTTAATTCATATTTTGGGAATCAATTTCATATTCCCCAATTATTTTTATATTTATATATAATTAATTATTAAATATAACCTCTACACTATAATTTTCTTTATAAATATTCATGATCTTGGTGTTTCAAGTCATCTATAATGAATAGTCATTGCATATAATCCTTGATTTTATCATCCTTTTCCCTTTAAAATACACTTTAATAATAAGTGAAATCTATATTTTAATACCTTTATGAGACATATTTTTTCCCCAAATGTTTGAGATTCTCTTAAAAGCTTGTTCATACACTCCTTAGTATAATGACATTACTTATCACACCTCCCACAAATCTCCTATAGATAATATATTCTGTTTTGGATTGGTAACTGAGATAAAATTCTATTCACTATTTTTCTTCTTCTGAATAATTATTCATATAATCTCTATATATATCCCCCTAAATTCTTGTTTTATACAACTCCATGTTATAGGTATATTTAAATAAAAGTATTTTTTATAAATAGTTCTTCCTTGAAATTATTGAGCATATCTAAAATTTCTAATTTTTTTTCATATTATATTTTTATCCTCTGTAAAATTTTATTTGGGGGAATAATTCCTTATCAAGTTACTTACATATTTCATGTATATTTAAGTAAACCATTTTGAAGTTTTCTCAACCCAGGATTCCCCATTTTTTAGATTTTGGAACTTTTAGAGTAAGATAAAAAATTCCACCTTTGTTATCTGTTAAAGGTGAAACTTTTACCTAATATTGTGTACCAAACTTCTCAGTAATTTATGAGGAATCTACCATTATATTAATTTTCTTCTCATAGTAACTTAATATTTTTACAAGGGACTTATATTCTTTAATACTCTTTGACTCTATCATGTTTATCTGTTAATTTTTTAGAATATCTATTCTCATGCTACTTCAAAATCCTATAGATATCAACAAATATAAAATTTATAAGATCAATTTCATTAAGATAATCACTTTATTTGGTTCAATACTAATTTTTATCTCTCTTTAATTTCATAACCTATATCTTTAGAGATTTAATTTATTTATTAAGTTATATATTAGTCTAAAGGAACACTTTAAGATAAAAAATTTACATGTGTTCAATGTATATTTCTTATCCTTCTTCTTAAATTGTTGGTATTTATTAATATTCTTCAACATGATCTATAATATTACCTAACTTTTTAGGAATTTCTTCATCAGATTAACAACATTTAGTGTAGTAGTTCTTCATCTTCTTTACTCAACATGATCATATTTTTCTCCTATGAAATTTATGTATACTCCCACTATATTTATTAACCACCTTTAAACTTATTCCCAATTTATTACCTTGGGGTATTTATTTATAGTGAACCTACATATATTACCGGACTTTTACCTCATTTTTAACATAGATTTTTTTTTACAAATCCTGGATCCAAATGATTATTGTCATGGGATAATTAGGACCATACATAACTTATGATTATAAAAAAATAAACAATTATAAAAAAATATTATTCTTTATCCTTATAGAGATAACATTATTCTTAGTAGCTGTAGTCTATAGAGGATATACATCAAAGAAAGGGGTTACCTAAAATCTATGTAAGAGGATGAATAAGAAAATGAATCAATAAAACATCGGTGAGAATAATTATAATCATCATAACATAATCATAGTATCATCATCATAACCATGATATAAAACTTTAGATAAATGAATGGAATGTGTAAAATCATAAAAATGAATCATCATGTACTAGTGGTCAAATACAACACATAGTTATGAACAAATCTAACATAATGTTCTCAAAAAACATATATGCATAATCATAAAATCACTTTTGTATAATAATATATAACCACTTAAACCCATAATAAACATTATATCAGGAGAAAAATCCCATAAAATAATTAATTTTAGGGATATATAATTCGGGTCCCACCCGTCACATCATAACATTTCATAATCATGAGTTCCAAATAGAATGAATAACAACTATATTCATAAAATAAACCATGGAAAGGAATGAGTTTCATAAGAATTGA
This sequence comes from Viscum album, assembly GCA_963277665.1. Lineage (NCBI taxonomy): Eukaryota > Viridiplantae > Streptophyta > Magnoliopsida > Santalales > Viscaceae > Viscum > Viscum album. The sequence continues at coordinate 1,214,299,828 of OY728143.1, forward strand.
TTAAATAATACACTCATGAGTAAGACATTGGGTTCTAAAATAAAAAAGGGAAAACCACATTTGGTATAAAAATAATCAATCTTGAGTGAAGAAGAAACAATCTAAAGAGGAGTCAAGATGTGTTTTCGAAAGAAGCGATATTTTAGAAAATCATTATATTTGTTAGAAAACCAAGTTGGAAAAATTTATATCATATAAAAATAACAGGGAAGAAAAACTAAATTATATTTAATTACATTAATGGAATATACACATAGAAATTTGTCATGGAAGAGGTATAACCTAAATAAAGGGAGTCGGGTTGAAGAATCCCCGTACCATATGCCTAAATGCGTTCCATACTTGCACTTAATATCCTATAAAATAAAATTAAATTATTTAATTACTTAAATAATAACCTATTAAATATGTATTTGATTTATTATAATTTAATTAAATTCATTTATGACCATTAGGATGAGTTAGTTAAATTTCATCATTTCTGGAGCATTCATTTTCATGGTTTTATAGTCTGTTTTACTCATGTGAAATTATTAATGTTCTTGTAAAATGATAATAATTATCCCAAAGTAAATCTTTATGTTATTAATAAAAAAAATCTTAAATTTTCTCATATATAATTTGGTTTTATTATATGAGGATGATTGATTTGATAAAATATTAATGATAAATGTTTAGTTTATTCTGACGTTTTTTCAATCTTCATGAACTAGTTTTGTTTTATTTAATATTATAGCTATAAATTAGTTACAGAACATTAAAAAAGTTATAATGTACATATTAAGAAATTTTTTAACAATAATAATGGGTTTATGGCCATCCTTGAAGGAAATAATGAAAAATAGAAACTCGTCATCCACAAAGGCGGTGAATTGACACATCACAGATGATGATTTAATTTTTAGAATAAAAGAAGATTATTAGAGATTTGATGATAGATATTACATTTAAAAAATAAAATTATAGTACATATATGTAATAATGACGTTATCATTACACTTTTGATTGGATAGGGGAGGAGAGGATAAGAAAATAAAATAGATTAAAAGAGAAGAACTGAATATTTTACATCTTGAATATCGTCTCCTTGAGAACCTCTTTAAGACAATTGGGTTTGGTCTTTTGTTGAGAATAGTAGCTCCTAGAAATTGGAAAGAGGAATGGGAAGGTAATTGGTTATAATTTGGACATTATACAAGGATTAGAAGGTATAAGGAGAATATGTGATGAAGGATGGTATTTATTCAGGAGGAGGGGTGTTTTTATATTATTTTATTCATTAGTTTCTTATTTTTTCTCAAGATTTTCAATAGTGTTGATTAATATGAATAAATATAGTAAATAGATTATGTGAGTTCAAAATAATGGGTGATTACATCATCTATACATCAAACATGACTAAAAAATGCATGTATTTAGCTTATATCAAAAATTACTGTATTTCATTATTCACCAAAAATTCAATTATTATAGAAAAATCCATAAAATTTACCATAACAATTTTTTAGGTGTATATTTCAAAGAGAAATTAATTTTATTAAAATAATTTTATATATATGATAAAATTAAATTTGAAATAAAATTATCATTTATTGGATAAATATCAATTTTAATATTATGGTTGATTTTAACACCCTTTGGAAAATTAATTAGGGTCTCATAAAATAATAATATAATAATAATAAATCATTATATTAATTTATTAAAATATTTTATGAATATAAATATAGTTTTAAATAAATATATTAATTATAAAATTTTAAATAAACATTTACATTTTAGAGAAATTGCAACCCTTAATTTATAATTTCTAAAACATTTATTTAATTATACCATGAAAAAATTATATCATATTTTAATGTATTAGATACATAAATTTTATTTATACTTTAATAGGGGATTTTTCTATTTTAACTATGAGATTAATATTCCAAATGTTCTTATTACTATTACATTGGTTTTGTAACTAATCCAACTGTATAGTTAACTTAATTTCTTTAAATAACACTTATTCCATTCATAATTGTTTAGAATAATGTTTTTACTGGTTCCTCTATTTGATGCATGTGTTTTATTATGTACATATAAAAATATAAATCCTTTCGATAAAGTTTTGTGTCGTTACATTTCTACCAACTTTAGAAATTTCATCACCAATTTTTTTGACAAACTTTGGTGAAAAAATGTTAGGGTATTTATCATTCATTGCTTCCTTCAGTTCCCAGGTAACATATTCATACTTATGGTTTCTCCAGTGTATATTTACTAAGTTTGTGGTATTACTATGTAGAACCATTTCTATCTATTCCTAAATATTCATCAGATGCTCCTCATAAGAGAGATCATTCTCCAACTGCACCAACTCACAACTATAAATTTTACCTACGACTATGGTTTAGAACCATGTATATAGAACCTATAACTGTGGAAATAACTTATTTTCATGTTTTTCATTAACCATGGTGACTATCACTGTGGAACTAAGGGAATCCTACCACCATGGTTTTAATCTTGGTCATAGGCGCCTAGTGCCATGATTTTAACCTTGACCGTAGGGGCCTACAACAACGGTTTAATAGTGGGTGTAGGCCCCTAACTCTATGGGTTTAACCCTAGCCATATATGCCTAGTGCCATGGTTTTAACCATGGATTTACAAACCTATAGCCATGTTTAATCCATGGAAATAGGTGCCTGAAACCACAGTTAAAACTATGGATGTATCCACCCTAGAGCTACGGTTAAAATCATGGATGTTGGCCCATTTTATCTGAAAAAAATAGCAGAAACCTGCCCAAACCTGCAGTATAAAAATACACTATACACATACACCTATAAAAAATTTAAAAAATCATTGCAGCATCTCATTTACACTAAAAATAAAAACATATAAAATAGAAATTTTATAACCAATGAAAACAAAATAATAGATATAGAAACTATCAATAATGTCACTCCGAAATTTGATAAGAATACTCCTCCTCATCAGAAAATATATCTATAACATCAATGTGTGTACCAATAAAAGAAAAATCATCATCACCATAAGCAACATCTTCAGCCTCTCCACCATCAACAACATCTTTAGCCTATCCACCATCAGTAGCATCTTCAACATCACCACCATCAGCAGCCTCCCCACCAACATCTTCAGCTATATAATCATCACAATCCCCATACATCGAGTGTAAACTCAATAAAAATCCATCCAATATTGCTTCACCATCTGGAAAAGTTAATAACATATAGCTGATATCAACTTGAAAAATTGTTCATTTTCTTTTTTCCTCATATTTTGAGACTCTTGTCTAAGTTCTTACATTACTATCTCAATGGATGAATGTGATTGTTCTCCAATAACCATTCCTGCAATATTTCTTGAAAATTCAACACATTATGACCAATATTTATATGACACAATTTTCTTTCCATGTTCACAACGAACTCTTCCCCTGTTCTCGTTGCCAAGAACCTGTTGTAAATAATTGTTTGGTCTTAATGTGTCTGGTTCTTTTTCCATTAGATCATGGAGAAAATCCTATAAAAGGGCATTACCATTTTAGTAGATAATAAAAATAATAATATAAAATATGAATTATTTCAATCAAGAGTTAATGTATTTGAGTAAGATTTAATGTATTCAAGACTCGATAAACACTATGTTATAGTAACATCCTCATTCTAATATTTTTACTCTTCATATATAATTTATATATAATATTGATGATATTATTTGACTATAGTGTTACACTTCAGAGACTAAAACTAACCTAAGAACAGGTTGGTTAGGATAGAATTAATCCTTAATGTGTGTAACTTTTATTATAGGGAATACATTTAGGGTAGAGTAGTGTGTGACTATGTATTCAATAGATGTTACACCAACATCGACTACTCTCTTTCAATATTTTGAGGAATCATTCATTTCTCCTTATAGACACAAAGGTAGTGAATGTATGAACCAACAAGTAATAATTTTTTTGATTTTTATTTAATATCTTTATTGAAACTATAGAGTAAAAGGAAAGTAAAAGAACATTCTTCCATAAGCTACTTGAAATATTCATGGCATGATACAGATCTTCCTTTATAACCCCTAGCATTATTACATTTATCCTAAATACTGGGATATATTTCATTAAAGAATAAAAAATCTATATACTTCTTTCATTTGATAACATCCAGAAAGGACAGTTGGAATGGTAGTATTCAATGCACACCTAAGCTAATAATACATGACCTCATCTACTATAACTGAATGATATATGAATTGATGAGTGAGACTATGAGGAGAAGAAGCACAGATTAAATTTACAAAGGAAGTCCTATATATAATATCCTTTATTACTTAAGTATTGGTGGAAGAGAAGAAACAACATAATAATGCTTGTACTCTTCCACAATGTGGACAATTCCATCCAAAACTATTTATTTCCTCAACAGTTAGTTTCATAGATTTCCATATGAACAACCCTTACATCAAGTGGGTGATCATTCACATTAGTAATAATTTTGTACTTCTGAATATTTGTACTAGTAGAAAGAAAGAAAGAAAGGGTTTTGGCATACTAAAGGATTTTCAATTTTTTCGGAATCTTTATTTTGATCCCCAAATATCCGCCTCATAAGCACATCTATTCCCAATAAAATTATAGAATCATCCTATAATAAATCCTCTATATGTATGGTAAAAATCTACACATCCCAAGGGATTGGGTGCACCTGATGTCACACCATCCATGTTGAGTTTTATCCATGATATAATTGGGGGAATCCACCAGATAAACATCAGATTCAATGGTTTCTTAAACTTTCTAGAAACACCCAGTTTTCACAATATAATAAAATCATTCATATCATTTTTCATTGAACCGATTTAAAATTAGGACACCGTATGAGACAAATAATGGATGGAAACAACACCACCATGGATGGAACACTTTTTTATGGGAAACTACATTACAGGATGCCAAAAAATTGTCCACAATAGTGGCATCTGCTATGAGTAAGAGATTGTGAACCTACTGGATTAGAACTTGTTCAGAAATAAAGTTTATTAGATCTGTCACATTATAGTCAAGGAACAAATTTATTTGGAATAGGATATGGAAATAATCCCAAATCCTGGATGCATACCTTCACTATAAAAAGTGATGCAGTTAGGTTTCTTCAGACTGCAGGTAGAGGTTGTAGCCTAAGATAATCAGACTGACCCTGTTAAGCTGACCATGTAGTGGAAGCTTGTATTTATATCACATCCATAATAGTATATGCTTTGACGAGGGGATAAAATATCTCCTGAATTTAGTGAGCCAGGATGTAGTAATGTTGTTTTGCAAGTTCCTGTTCCAGTAAAAGTCCCTAGCAGCGATCTTTCCAACCAAATTTGGATTCCAGATGAGAGTGTCAACATCAATGTAAGATTATATCTTAATTTCCATAATGAGATAAACTCATCAATCCTATGATAAAATAAAACAATGGACATATTTTTGTATCATGTGAGGGAGATACCATCTGATTTAGTGTTATGTCTAGCCATTTAGTGATCGAACAATTCATGTTGGAGCTATTTTAAAGTTGGACATAAAATCATTAATGTAGGATATGATAATAGGATAAATTGAGGATGAGAGATATAATACGAAACCATTGCGTAGATTTTTAGTCAATATGTCAATCAATAAGTATAGTCCTCCATCATATGAGGTGATTAAATTACAAGTGAATTTTTCAAGGAGAACCTTGTTAAATTTTCTAAGATACTGAATACCCAATCTAACTATGTCAACTGGTTTGGTACAATCTTTCTAAGCCTTAGAGACCAACTTCTTCTCATTAATGCATCATGTCCAAAAAAAAGATTCTAATTTTTTTAATGGGTTTTGATAATAAAAGTGGGCCATTTATAAATGGAGAAGGTGTGAACAAACATCGTTGCGATGACAAATATTACAAGGTTAACCCTTCGGTCACAGGACATGCATTTCCCTTTCCTGCTATAAAATTATCTTTTGATATTAGCTATGATTCTTTATAAGTGGAATCCTCTATACTTCCCCTATAAAGGAGGGAAATGAAGTTAAATTAAGGGTAAGGATCCTATTTTAACACCAAGATAGCAATTTGTTAGAGTGTCTTTGAGGGATGGGGGATATTCTATGATATTTTTCCTCCCACATTTTGCTACTTCTTCTAAATTATTCCCAATGATTTATCAATACTTCCACTATAGGATGAGAATGACTTTATAATCATGATTATTCTAGGTACATAGACAATATCCCCTATGGTATATATAAATAATCCTATAGAGCTTCATGTGCTAAAAGATTAACATGAGTATTTATAGGTGATGGGTTCACTCAACCATGAATTCCTATTGTGGTGCTCCAATATAGTTTCCCAATCAGGAAGAATGATTACTATAGTTATGTTCATATTTATATAGTTTTATCCCGTGATCGTTATAAATATGTATCCCCCTCACTGTATCAATATCACATTTGGTTGGATCAATGTTTTTCTCTAATATTGATCTAAGGTCCTGATATCATCAATTGATAGTGATTCCCGTTATATTCTTTATACTACTTTAAAGAGTTGTTATAACTTATATTAGTATATTGGGATGATTTTTGGGTTTACAGATATATTATTAGTGGTTATGGAACTGTTTTATTGTCTAAATATTTCTTAAACCTCTATAGAGAAACATTATTATATGACCAGTATAAAATAAATGAGAAGGTTCTTTAAACACTATTATAAATTGAATTGATTTCAGATGTACTTTTTAATCCTTATCATGAAATAATAATATTAAATTACCATTAGTAATACTAAAGAGAGTGGTAGATAATTCATTTTCTTATATAATACCATAAGAACAAGTGATATAATTGACTCAATCATTCTTATTCCATATGAGGAAAACACAACTCATAAAATTTTTAGTAAATGGAACTGTATACTAAAAGATAAATATTTAAAAACATTCATTCAATTTTTTCTTGTGTTTCCTAATTCAAAACAATTATATCATTATTTTTTCATACTATAATAAAACATTAATGATTTGGGAACACATCCTTCGATATTTAATGCACATTTCTATATGAAAATTGAACATAAATCAATGAAAAAGTAATTCTATACTCAATGTTAGATCATATATTACCCGTGATAGTTCATGATCTAGAAGTGTAGTTCACCCAAGAGTATGATTATATATCATGATTACCTTATTTCTTATATTCCTTTTAGATGAATAAAATTAGTAAATAAAAATAAACTAGCCTTCCAACAAGTCAAAAGGAATAAAAAGTCAACATTTTGACTTAACAATTCAACGAGTTTAAGACATAACTGAAATAACCAAGTTTGAATAATAAAATTTAACACAATCACATATAATAAAATCATCCACTAAAAAACTATGATTAATGAAAAAAATAAATTCATTAAAAAAATTAAGACTTTAAATTACCATGAAAGAGGAACAACTCCAATATTCAATTAATTATTCGTATGGTGAAATTCGATATTCATTGAAGATCATTTCATTTTCAAGATGTGTACCTCATATTTTTTTATCTAACAAGAAGGTCATGCTTGTATGGACACCACATCTCCCCCAGTTCCATTAACATAGCCCTATTAGTATGGAGACCATCTGAGATGTTATAGAGATGCTGAATATTCAAACAAATTAATCAACAATACTTTATAAAGAAATTGAAAACTAATTTTAAAAAACATATTACCCAAAATTTTACCGAATCCTTATCTTCTATTTCTTTTCCATATTTTCTCCACTCGATTTCTTGTATTGGAAAAATATTTCTATTTCTGCTGAGTGTTCACATGAAACTCCGCAATTATTTACCATTTTCTTCAATAATTTTCATTTACTCATTATACTGAACCATAATTTTCATGTTTCTATTCCACAGTTTATGAATATTTTTATGACCACATATTTTAGTAGAAGATGATCCTAAAAAAAGAAATAAATATTTTATACACGTATATAACTTAAATTTTATAAAAATTTATTAATTTCATTATTTTTAAACATTTACTAGTAGAAATATTTATTGTCGCTCGATCATGTACACTATGCTGGGGGTAAACAACTAGAGTAGTGTCTTCCATAGTAGACAATATATTCTGTGGTTAGGTAGAAGGGTATGAGTATACAGGGGGCATAAACAATGGACGTGTACCCTCTATAGTAGACTATAGATAATGAGGTTGGGTAGGAGGTTACGAGTGTACATGGGAAATAACCAATGGAGGTGTACCCTGTAGAGATGAAGGTGGATAAGGGTAAAAAAATAGAGGGATGGAAGGAGATGGACTACCATGCATGGTAGGAGGATAAAATTGAAAAAAAGGATGAACACCCATGTATGGATAAGGAATATAAGTGGGGGAATGATGGGAGGAAAGTGTCCCGATGAATGTAGAACCATTGAATATGAGGAGGTACATGTTAGGGGGATGCATGTAGGGCTGATTTGATACTCTAAAGTGTGTAAACCATCTTCATTGAATAAAATTTTCCTCCTTTATGATTCATGTTCATATTAAATATGATTTTTTTTAAAGTTCATACATAATCAATTAATAAATAAGGGACTCATCAGAACAATCATATTTGTCACACCAACTTCTCTAAGTTGGTGATCATTTTCCTTTATTTTTTTCTCTGAACCTCCTCATAAGACATAATAATCTGTAAATTCCAAAATTGATGTCAAAATATTAAAAATATAACAAATAATTAAATAAATATAAATATTCCAAGAAAATTTATTTTATTTTTCAAAAAATTACATCTTGAATTATGTTTTTTTCATTATGTTTTTAACTCTGTAAATAAAAACATTATAAAACAAATAAAGATACTAATATAATCATTTAAAAAACATATACTAGGTCAGGATAATATAATCTAAATAATTTGAAACAATTAATGCTAGGCATTATCTATTATATTTTCTAGTTCACAATCCATTCTCACAATTGAATCGTCCATATCATCTAATGATACATTTGAGTAAATACTGAATGGTTCATCCAAAACATCACCATCATCCAATCCTTCATCAAAAATATATTTGATAATAACATCAACAATAAAACCAAATTGCAGTTTTAAATGGTCATTTACATAAAATACTTGTCTAACTTGTGACACAAGAATATAAGGTTCATCTATTCACAACTGACATTTCATATAAATCACTCTAAAACCACAACTATCTAAATTCAAGCCTTGCCGTGTCATTGAATTAAACCACTTTCATTTCATCATAGCGACATGACCATGTTCATGGTATTCTAATAAAAATATTCTCTCAACAACCCCATAATATGACATATTTTCTAATCAAGGCTGTCTGTTTGTTTCTTTAGCATAATAATCAGTTATAGCACTAATTTTGACACCATCATGATGTGTTTCCATCCTTGTTGTACAACTATTTATAATGAATTTAAAACCATTTACAACCATTCATTTACATTCATGAACCACATTGTTCAGACCAAATGAAAATTCCATTATTTCAGTAGATACATCATCCCTCGATAAGCTTTGGAACTAAAATTTATAGACAATGAATATTTAACAACTACCAACAATTTGGTAATGTAAAAAAAGAATTTGTTACCTTTGTCTTCAACCAAGTAGGAAATTATTTTCTGTATAATTTCTCCCTCTTCTTAATAAATTAATATCTATGAGCTCTTTTTATAATTTCAATATGTTCTCTACAAATATGAATATTTAATGATATTAGGAACTATGAAAAAAATACACAAAAATATATATATATATATTTATAATTTTACTTGATGTAATCATCAACCACACCTCACTTAAAAAATAAAGTACGGTGATCCATTTCCCACTCATCCCTATTCAAGGTACACAACTTGTATAATCCAGATATCCACTCCTTTTAAGTAGTGATGTAAATGTTGGCTCAATGGGATCATAATTCTCATCTTCAGTTCTCATGGACCGATTAGATATCATGGTATTATTATTCAAATATATTTAACACAAATCCATGAATTTGTGCGCTAAATAACCTTTCACAATAGATCATTCAGGTTGATTCTTATTTATCACAAAATATTTCAATTTAAACAACATTATTTCTTTTATATACATCTTGTGACTAGAAACGGGACCACCAAAAAGAAATTTGTTGGTAATATGCACAGTCAGATGTAACATACATGTGAAATATTATGTGGAAAAATTCCATCCAAGTCACAAAGAATGATCAGTACGTATTTCTTTAGTTTTTTCACAAACACTTTTGTTCAATATTTTATCACAACGATTTTGATAAAAGAGACATAATCTAAAAATAGTGACCCTAAAATTATGTGACAGTAAATGTCAAATGGAAATAAGAGTCAATTCAGGCAACATGACATGGTAGTCATGGGTTTTTTGTGATTTTAGGTTCACATCTGTAGTATTCACTCAATTTTAAATGTTACTTGAATAACTATCTGGAACCATTCATCTTTCCAAGAATAGAATAAATTGTTTTTTTTCTGCATTTGTCATTGATAAACAAGAAAAAGAGACTTTCCCCTGATTCTGAACAATTAATTCATGATGAAGTCTTGGTTTTATACCCCAATCCCTTAAATCATGACATGAACGAAAATCATCTTTTGTCTTTCCCTTTACATTTAAAAGTTTTTAAGTAAAATTTCATGCACATTTGTTCTAAATATTCATTACATCTATGTAGTGATGCATCAAATTTGATGACCAATATAGAAAATCATAGAATATACTTTTCTTTCTCCAATTATAGTTGGAATTCAATGGAATATTATTCTTCTTGTTGGAATTCAACTTAACCTTTCCTAGAAAAAAATTCAAACTATGATGTTTTTTAAGGATATCACCCTCGAAATTCATTGAGTTATTTTATCCATCTCTATGGAATTATAAAACAATCTTCTATTTTTCTTATATGGATGATCCATTTGTATAAATATTTGAATCCATATAAAACTGAAAGTGTGTCAAAAATTTAATCTCCTAGAACATGTACTTTTCATACATATAGGGAAATATAATATCCCCTTGGTACTCTAACAAGCCATCACTCCCTATGCAGGGAAATAATTTATCTTCCATAATAATGTTTCATAACACATAAATCAATCCTTTCTAAATGCATCATATGTTTGCACCCCAATGGTGCAATGCTCCTTGAACTCATCTATTAATGGTGGTAAATATATGTCGATATCATTTCCTGGATAATTAGGTCCGTAAATCAATATACTAATTATATTAACCAGATTTTTCATACACATCCAAGATAAAAAATTATAAATAAGAAGGAAAACATTCCTTGTACTATATGCATTATGCATCTAGTAAAATGGGTTGAAACCATCACATGAAAATCCCAATCTAACATTCTGTGGGTTGGCTACAAAACCAGGATATAACCTATTAAAATTTATCCATGATAACCCATCAGTAGGATGAACTATATCATCATTATCCTTATTTATTTCATCTTTATGTTATCTCATATTCTTATCCAATTATTCTTACATAAAAAGTTTCTCATGTCTTAGAATCAATGGAAAGTGCCACATCACTTTCTATAGTACACAAAATTGAGTTCTATATTTATTAGTCTTCTATATCTTTATGCCACATTGTTTTCACTCATTTAACTTGACATTATCCTTCTAGAATAAAAAATATATTTAGGGAATGCGTATATTTTAGTACTTGAAAATAAAAAAATTTGAACCAACTTTGATGCCATATAATCATTTTCATGAAAACATGCATCATCAGGTAACAAGTCCCTAAAAGGGTAATTAGATAGTCAAAATCTATATTACTAAATACATACATTTTTTCCATGATACAGTCGCATTAAAAACACTAGTTTGTAATTTTTCCACATGACTGGTAAAATGACGTATTCACATATTCTAACAAATTTAAAAAATGCTCAACATCATTATTCTGATCATTAGATGAAAAATATGTTCCTGTTTCATTTCCTCTTCCACTTATCTACATGAAGTGTTGTCTCGAGAAGAAAAAGGAAACTGATTAGAAATCAAATTTTCCATTCTGATCCTTATAGCTGAATCAACGTCCTTCCCTATTTGAAATTTTTCTCCATTGTGATACCAAACATGATATCCTTTTTGAAATCCTTTTTAGTGATGTGGTAACTTACTTTCTCATGTTTTATCCATGGCCTTCCAACACAATCAATTCATGTGAATTGAATCATTCCACCATCTGAACCATTATTGAATGCAAAATCCAAAAAATCGTCCAAATCCTTTTCAAACTCATCAGTGAACCGATCAACATTATATATCCTAACTATATCCATTCTAATACGAATAAAAAAATAGTTAGTAAAATTTTTGATTGTAAATAACAACATTGAAACTCATTCATGGTTAATATAAGTAGTATATGGACTCATTCATAGGTTTCGATTCCATATATTCTTTTTGAAAAACATAAGTAAATGTTTAAGATTAACGCATCAAGTATAACATTATCATTTACTAAAGTATATGAGATATCTAAATCATAATCATATAAGAAATATAACCATATCCAATAATTAATATTTATTTCATGTTAATAGATTACATAATGAAAAATATTACTTTCAATTATTACACATTGGTAGATAAACATTAGGTTGTTAGAAAGTTCCCAAATTTCTAGATATTGGCAAATATTATAAATGGATAAATCATAATCATCAGGGATTAACATTACCTAAAAATAAGATACTAAAATACATGAGATACAAGTGGAGGAAACATTTTATATCCTAATGAAAATATAATAATACTCACAAAGCGTATCATTATTAGATACTTATATAGTGGAAAAAGATTCAAATGTTGGATTAGTGTTCAATGTATCATATTAGAATGATACAATTAAAGTGGACCATGGGGTTTATATATTAAGGATGGTTTTATAAGAATATTGGGTTATAATACATGTATAAGAGTGGTTCTAGTGTGTAGGGAGAGGGAGGGGAACAACATTGGGGGGGGTGAGGGGGAGGGTGAGGGTCTTAGTAGGGAGGAGGGGGAGGGTTGGGTGGGGGGGGGCTGGGAAGGGGGAGTGGGAGGGGTTGGAAGGGGGGAGGGGGAGGGGGAGGGGGGGAGGTATGGGATGGGAAGGGGGAGGGGGCTTGTTGGGTGGAGGGAGAGGGGCTGGTTAGGGGGAAGGGGGAGGGGTTTGATCGTGAAAGATATAGGGAAAGGGGAAGGGGTTCAATCATGATAGAGGCAGGGAAAGGGGAATACGGAAGGGTTTAGATTATGGGAGGAAACTTTCGATCCTGAGAGAGAGGATAAAAGTTTATTTGGGGTGTTTAGAGATGAGTTGACATGAATTGAATAAGTTCTATGTTTTATTAAGTTGTATATGCCCTAAAAATTTTAGGTCTACTTGTGGGAATCTCATAAAACCTATAGAGTTTTTGTAAGTCTTGAAGTAATTTCATAAGACCTATGGTGATTTTGTAAGATTTGTGGAATTTTTATAAGACTATACGATGATTTAATGAGAAATGTGAAAATTATATTAGGATTATGGTGTTTAAATAATACTTATGGTGATTTATTAAGACTTTTGTGTAAGATTTCATAAGGGTTATTTACACATACGATGAGGATACCTTGTGAAAAATTTGGGAAGTGGAATTTTTGGAATATAGGATTATTCAAATATCACGAGGCTATGATTAATCCCTAATTTTAGCTATTTTTCAATGAAAATTAATGAAATTTATTTTCTTGTGAGACATGAAGAAAAAATATACATCATGATGCTATTCAAGAGAATTATCATGCCAAGATGGTTCTACTGATTAAGAGGTAGTTTTACCATGGTAAGAGAACGACATCACAATACATTATTAAGAGATTATTTAGAAAAATGTTCATGTGATTCAGAATATAAAATAAGGGAGAAGGAAATAGGATAAGTGATTAATTGACATTGTTGCAATAGTTGAAAGTGTATTTTGAGAATCATTTTTTATAATATACAAATAAGACCATTGTGTGATAAATAAGATGTGTAAGAAGATCCAAATTTGTTTAGTCATTATGGAGGCTTAATCTTACAAACATATTGTGTTTATTTTATTTGTTTCACCATTGTGAGTATAGTTAAAAAAACATGTTTTGTTTATTTTATTTCCTTCTAGTGATTCGTTTTTATAATTATTCCTTCATATATGCTCCTAGCATTAGAAAATATTCTGATTTTGTATTATATGTTAAAATAAATGGTTTATATTTGTGAAAATTTTTATGTTGTGTGACTTATATGTATCATGTGTTCCATCACAGGCTATAAAGTGGAATGAGTTGTAGTATTAGTTCATTTCTATACCTCTTACTGATATAGTTATCTTAAACCTTCATTTTTTATGTTAATTTCTACTTGATTACAAATGAATAGATTTGTGGTATTTATTAAAAAAAAATCGGTAGGTTTTACATGGGTTCTAATTAGCATTGCTATGATGGAATAAAATAAGTTTCTCATGGCTCAAGAATATGGATCTTTTTTAAGATATTGTCACTATTTAACTTGTGTTGGAATAATGGATTTAATTCATTTAAATTATTGACTCTATATGCACTTCGTTTTATATGCAGATTGTGTTACAAAAATAATTTACAATCTATTAATCATGTAAACAAAATCACCATATTGAAACCAAACTATAACCTAGTTAGAACATAGGTAAAATATAAATATAATCATTAAAAATATTAATTTATATATATCTCTAATTAAATTATACATAGGAATCCTTGAATAAAATACTATAATTAAGAAAACCCTAATATATTTATTTCATAAAGTAATTTAATCAAAACAGTTAGTAGGAAATTAAAAATCACCCACATAAGTATTCTCTAACAAAAAAAATGATAAATTGAGGTATTCAAATGGATTTCACCAAGAATTTAGTGAAATTTAAAATTATAGAATCCATTTATAGTAAATAGAAATAAAAAGATATGTTAGAATAAGAGAATAGAATTGAAACAGAGATCCTACCTTGAACCTATGAAAAATTCATATAGTTAGAATACTATTCAGGATTAATTGGGAGGAATATACACTGTAAAAAAACAATGAAACCTATAATACTAGAAACATAAAATTAATCTAAAAATTCTAATAGAATATTTTTTACATTAACAAAACATAATTAAAAAACATATAGAATAATATAAACAAAAGTTATTTATTATAATCATAAGAACATATCAACGAAACACATGAAATTATAAAAGTAATGAAATAATAATGGGTTTAGAAAACACAATAATAACATGGTTTAAAAAGAAAATAAAATCACATGGAGACACCTACCAAGATCATGTGAAAATTGCATGAATCAATCAAATACTGGTTGAATAGAACCAAATAATTAATTTGAATATCCTCGATAATGATAAATATAAGGTGTGCTCAAAATCTCAATATAATGTTCAAAACCTGTTGACTCATTATCAAAGTGAGACAAAATCTGGCCTCAATTGGGTCCAAGGAAGGCCACAATATGGAAGAATCCCTAACTACAAGGATAACCCACAAAAATTAGACTATATGAGTACCTTAGGGTTCGGCTGAACTCACATTCCAACTTCCAAAATTTATTGGCAGGGTGGTGGGGAGGTCGAATCAGATCCACGTTGGCTGGGAGGTGGGTTGGCTATGATGAAGTTGAATCAAAATAGGAATACCTTTAGAGGTAGGAGAGGTCTATTTAGACCTATGTCAGAGGAGGCGGAGAGGTCGCTTTGGTCATATGTCAGCACATATGTGGGGAGGCCGTGTGTGAGAAATACTGATAGGGAGGTAGTTTACCTATGTTAGAGGAGCAGGATCATCAGGAGTAGCACTAGCAGGGAGCATCTGCAGAGGAAGTGGGTTTGACCATAAGGGGATATGGTTTCGTCCTTATTTGGGGAGGGATAAGTCGAGAGGATTCTTGATAAAAAGGTTGGGAGGAATATCACGTGTTTAAAATAAATCATGGTAGTAGAGACCCTATGGCCACAATTTATTAAAATGTGGTGCTAGATGTGTGACAATAGGAGATTTTTCTAATAGTGCCTCTGAGTTCAGTATATGTGAGGGATATGGTATGTACTACCTCAAGAGGGATAAGTGGAATATATAATTTACTTGAGAGATGGATGGTGGGATTTCTAGATAATATTATACATCTCCTATGAAATAAATGATCTCAAAGGGTGAAATGAACCTTATTCTAAACTTCCATTTCTTTCCAAACTATAGTAATCTATTCCACGATGATATTCGTAGAAAAAATCTGTCTCTAACTTCAAACTCTATGTTCTTTCGATGGTTTTCAGCATATATCTTATGAAAAATCTGAGTATATTTTACCTTTTGTTGGATTATATGAACCTTCTCGGTCATCTCTTATACAATATTAGGTACAAGTACCTTTTGTTCACTAAATTCATCAGAAAAAGTTGGAGTTCTATATTCTATCCATAATACTAACTCATATGGAGCCATCTAAATACTTGAGTGGAAGCCATTGTTATATGTGATCTCAAAGAATGGTAGATTTTGATCCTATCCATCTTTGAATTCCATTGATCGGGATCTCTACATTTCCTCGAGGGTCTGAATAGTCTTTTTAAAATTTCCATCGGTTTGGTGGTGAAAGGACATGGTGAAATTCAATTTAGCACTCAAATCATGTTGAAGTGTTCTCCAAAATTTAGAGTTGAACCTTGGATCATGACCAGATACAATTGAAAGGGGAACCCCATGCATCCTCACAACATCTTTTACATATATTTTGGCCATTTTTTCAAATGATAAATCCTCTCAAAAAGTAAGGAAGTGGGTATTCTTGGTGAGTCAATCCACTACAAATCATATCACATTGTTTACTTTGGATGTCATTGGGAGACCTATGAATAAGTACATAGTTATATTCTCCCATTTCCATGTGGGTATATGAAATGATTTTATGTAACCCCAACTTCTTAATACATAAAATTTTCATTACATAGTACAAAATAGGGGATCATTTAATGATTAGTTTCTTGGGAATAAGGTTAAATAGACAGAAAAACTAAATAAATTATTCTAATACACTTGAACAGATTATTAAAATATTTATAATAAGTACATTTACTGTATCTCATAACTTGGGTACATACAACAATGTAAAGGGTGAGCATAAGGCTCAGTAAGGGAAAATGGGGAACAATTTACATTTGATTTTGAGTAAAATAAATAAGAACAATAGGAATATAATTATGACATGAAAAAGGGAAAATCATAAATATACTAAATAAAAGAACATGAATCATAAATATGGAATTTTTCTACACTGTTTAATTGAGTAATTCATAAGCATATAACCAAAGTTTATCACTAGGGTGTCACAAAAAGTACCAAGATTATTCACTTAGGTATTCTATAACAAGCCATATCTAGAGAATAAATTATCTACTCAATGAATTGGAGATATATTAGGGTGAAACCATATTATGTATTAATTAATGTGATCCAAATATATCATAACAAAACATTCTATAAAAAACTCATGCAGAATAAAAGAAATGATTTTTATATAAAAATCATGAAATTTTTAAAAAGTTCTTGAAGAAAATATCGTTATCCCATTATTAACCAATGAAAAAGGAAAGTGGGTTTCATGTATGTTAATCCTAGAATAAAATAGAACCCTTTTCATATAGGTTAATACACATAAAAAAGGATAAGTTATTCAAAATAAAAATAAGACAATTTCTTGAGAAAAACAGATAAATCTTGAGAAGAAAATATGATAGCATAACGAGTATGAAACATGGTTTTAGATAACATTAAAAAAAGAGGGGTAAATGATATCTTATTTATAAAATAATATTAACATAGTAAATTAATATAGTAAAATGTACATAATAATATATTATGTAAATTTTAAATATATACCACATAAAAAATGAAACATGAAAGGAAAAGAGAAGTTGAGATATCCTTTACCATGAACAATAACTCCTAAAACTAGAATATTTTGACCTTGGGGGATTTAAGAAACCTTTGGGGACTCCTTGGGAGGTAAAATTATCAAATATTTGTGGAGGATAAATTTTATGTGAAGGGTAATAGAGATATTGGTGGGTATTTATAGAAAAGGGAGGATTTTTTAAATTTCATTAGACACCTTGGTAGTGGTAAATTCAAAACCATGGGATTGACCATGGTATTTGACCATGGTGTTGGAAAATTTGGACACCTATTATGATATGTTAATCCAAAAGTTTATAGCAAAACTTTATAACACTTATTATATAATTATTATGTCACCGAACATAATGAGAAACTTAAACTATATTTTTTTACATTTCATCAGAAAATAAATAATTTTAGAAGATTATCATAAATTCACCCTAACCAAATGTTGACGTGATTATTTAAAAAATTATGCTTATTTAATCATAAAAATTATCTAATTATGATAAATTTTACTTTTTAATATAAAAATCATTATTTATTAAAATTAATAGTTGATAGGAAATGGATAGTAAAACACATAGAAAAATTTATGACGCTTGAAAAAAAATTATTTTATCATCTAAATTTAAATAAGAGTATTTTAATCATATTATTTCATGAAAATAACCAATATTAATATTAAATTATTTCATTATAATAATTATAAATTTTCATAAAAGTAAAATTTATTTATGAAAAATTAATTTAAAAAATTCTTCATATTTTTAAGAAAAACTAAACTCAAAAAAAAGAATTGATGGGAAAAAAATTATTTTTAAAAAGGGATTATAAATTACTTAACCAAGACCTTGAAACATAACCCATTATAATACTTTCATAAAAAATAAGGGTAAGGTGTGCAGTGTTGACAAATTCATGGGGATGCTCGGATAACATCACTTAAATTGTAATTTACATGAACCTAAACTTCTCCCATAAAAGATATAATTAAATCTTAACATGTTGAGGATCATCCTGGGCTTGGTCAAGAGTGAAGCCCAATAATTCTACCTCCTTACCAAGATCCAAAAAAAGGCTTCATACAACATGGATCTATGAGTTGAGGCCATTTTTCTCCTTTCTTTATTAATTAACCATTGTCATTTCTATTTATAACACTAATTATAACATTAAAATTATTATTAAGAGTATTGTATCCAATCGTAATATTAACTAATGGTCATAATTAACCAACTTTCATATAATGATTGAAACATGATGGTCAAATTTCATTTATTCTCCCTTTATTATTAAAGGGAGATTTTTTTGAGTATAAAATAATATAATACACATTTTCATGATATAATTATAATTAAAAAAGTTTGATTTATTACATTCTTCCCCCTCAAGAAATGTCATCCATAAAATTTTAACTTATTTTCCAAGTTTACACGAGATGTGGGTACTTCTTCCATAATTTTTACATTAGTTCTCATGTGGTTTATTCATATATGTGGTTCCTCTACAACACTTTGATGAGGAGGAAAGTCTTGTTACGTATGAACATGTCATTATGGCCCAAGATCTCCACTATGTGTTCCTCATAAGAGTGTTCATGTTCCAATTTTACCAAATTAGGATTAAGTACATGTGGAGGTTCATGTATTTACTTATTCAAGAGAGAGATATAGAATACATCATGAAATAGAGCTAGATTGGGAGGAAGTTCAATATGATTAGACACTTATCATATGCGCTCATGGATTTTATAGGGGCCAATTTACCTGGGGTTATTGTTTCCTTTATTTAAAAAATGCATGAATCTCTTCCATTGTGAAATTTTAAGGAAGAATTTGTCACTAACTTCAAAATATAATTACCTTAGTTGATTTTAATCATAGATCTTCTGCGAACTCTAAGTATTCATTATGTGTTGTGGATGGAATGAACCTTTTCTGTCATCTCTTTCAAGGATATGGCCCAATTAGATTTCTCTCAAAAACTTCATCCCAAAAAGTAGGAGTTATACATGGATTCCCATAGATATCTTTATAGGATACATTTTAATAGTTGAATAGAAGATATTTTATTTATAATAACTCAACTAATAGGAGATGTTGATCCTATCCAAATTTAAATTTTGTAGAGAATGTTTTCAACATTTTCTCCAGTGTCTAAATAGTCCTTTCTGATTGGCCATCTATTTGGGGGTGATAGGCCATACTGAAATTCAAGGTAGTACTTAGAGAAAGTTGAAGACTTATCCATAATTTTTATTGAAACCTTGGATCATGACCAAATATGACAGAAAGTGGCCCTCTATCCAACCTCACCACATCCTTCACATAAATCATAGAAAGTGGATCAATAGATTAGTCCTCCGAGATAGAGATAAAATGGGCAATCTTGGTGATACATTCCACTATAATTACCATTGTATAGTTTCCTTTGGTTATTCTTTGGATACTAGTGACAAATTCCATAGTGATATTATCCCACTCCCATATTGGTATGGGTAGCAGTTGTAATACCCAATTTAGGATGTTGTCTCCCTATATTCAATTATTGACACACTAGACACATTGTAATGTAGTGAGAATTATACCTTTTAATGTTATCACATCAATAATGATCACGAAGGTCCCTATACATTTTAGTACTTCCCAGATGTAAAGCGAATTTAAATCTATGAGATTCCTCCATCATACCCTTCTTTATTTTTAGAGTAGATGGAAGACATATTATTGTTTGAAATATTAGTACACCTTATTGATCAATATTAAACTCAGAAAACATACCATTATTCATAGCCTCTTACTTATTTTGTAACAAAGGATATTCTATTTGAGATTTCTTGATCTTATTTAGTAATGATGATTGAAAAATAATTTCAGATAGATTTGATGATGTCCCTTCCCTTACTATTACCATTTCTAGTTTTACAAGGTCATTATTCAAAAGATCTCCTTTAATCCTCCTCATTTACAACTCAAAAGGATCATTCCTACTTAACGAATCAGTGAATTTGTTTGCTCTTCTAGGTTGATAATGAATTGCACAATCACAATCTTTAAGAATTTCCAATCATATCCTATGTCTCATTCTCAATTCATGTTGAATGAAAATATACTTCAAACTTTGGTGGTCTTTGTATATATCAAATTTCTCCCCATAAAGATAGTGCCTCTATATCTTCAAAGAAAAAACATCTACCTCTAGCTCCAGGTCATGTGTATGGTAGTTCATATCATGAAGCTTCTATTATCAAGATAAATAATCAATCATCTTTTCATTTTTCATGAGGACACACCCAACTACTATTAGAGATGCATTACTAAAATTAATGAGTCCTTATACGATAGAGGGTAGAGTTAGCAAAGGTGATGTAACCAATCAATTCTTTAGCTCTTAGAAAACATCTTCACACTCTTTTTTCCAGATGAACGCGACCCCTTATAGACTTAAATTGGTTAGTATATTATAAATCCATGAAAAGTTTTTCAAAAACTACCTATAATATCCTACTAATCCAAGGAATCTACTAATCTCATTTACTCTTGTTTGATGATTCCACACCACCACAACCTTTGTCATAGTAGGATCAACTAAGATTCTTTATTGGTTACAATGTTCCCCAAGAAAGAAACTTATTGTAACAAAAATTAAAAATTTATAAACATTCCAAAAAGCATATCCTTCCTTATAGTTTTTAATATAAACCTATGATGATCCTCAGGCTCCTAGAAAATTTTCAAATATATTAGAATATCATCAATAAAAACTACCACAAACTTATCATGGTGGTACTTAAATATTTTATTAATCGAATACATAAAAATAGGAGAAGAATTAGTCAATCCAAATGGCATAACAACATATTCATAATCACCATATATTGATCATAAATATGTATTTGGAATATATTTTTTATTCAAACTGAATTGATAATAACTAGATCAAAGATCAATCTTAGATAATAATTGAGCCTCACGAAGATGGTCAAATAAATCATCAATTTCAAGAAGTGAATAATTTTTTATAGTGATCTCATTAAGGTCTTTATAATTAATGTATAGGAACAATGATCTATACTTATTCTTAAAAAATAGAACATTTTCTCCCAAAATAGACAGACTTGGTTGAGTAAACCGTTTCTCAAAAAGATATTATAATTTTTCATTAATTCATCCAGACCATATTTTACATTCTATATGAAATTTTTGAAATAATATTGGATCTAGGCATGATCTCAATGGAGAACTATACCTCTCTCTATGGGGGTGGTCTAGGTAACTCCTCAAGAAATATGTTATTATATTATTGAATTGTGGGGAAATTTTATATACACATACTCTCATTTCTTTCTTTATCTTCACAGATCATTTTTATAAAGAAGCCTACATGTGATGCTTCTAGACTAAACATAGGTTGAGATATCTCTCCTTTGAAAACAATTGTACATTTACCATTAAAGACTATTGAAATTTCCTTTCTTATATAGTTGATCTTATCATTGTACATTGAGATCCAGTCCATCCCTAGTGTAATGTCGAATTCTATCATGGGAATGAATACTGAATTTACAATGATATTATTATTCCTAAAGAAAATACTAGTGTTCATATACACTTTTGATTCTTTAATAATCCCTCCAGGATTCTTGAATGATAACTATACATCTATAAGTTTAGGGATTGCTTATATATAATTTTTTAACTTGGAGGAAATAATGGAATGTGTAGAAACAAAATAAAATAAATTAATTTCTATATTTGAGATAAAAATGAGAGTACCTACCAAAAAATTATTTGGAGGATCAATATTAGCTGTTATGATATAAAAAGAACATCATTTCTCCCTTGTTATATACTGAGGTAGATGGTGATTCCATTCCATTGTCTTTGAATTTGGAATGAGATGGGAAAGTGATCATGTTTTTTATATTTAAAAATTTAAACTTCTGGCTGGGCCAACACCATATTCCCCTTTTTATTAGAGTTTTGAAGTTAAGGATTCACCTCACTATGAAAGTTCCAAGAAATATTCCCATCTCTTCCATAATTGTAACATTTTCTACTTCTGATCAAGAAGCTCCCTGAATGCTTATTCCCACATTTTTTCAAGAGGGAAGTTGCACATATTTTCCTCCTCTTCCTTTATCAAAGATCCTACCCTAGTTTGGCTCCAAAGATATATTCTTTTAATTTAATACATGGGACTACTACATCTCTTCAAACTCCAGTTCAACATTAATAGAAATATTCATGATCTCATCATAGTTCTCATTGTCTTGATTTTCTAGATTATTTTGTATATAACTTCTTAGTCTACATAAGAATATATTAGTCTTCCCATTATGATCCATGAAAAATATTGAGGTGTAACAATAATGTCTTGTGAGGTTCATCTTATAAATTCTCAAAAATTTATTTTTCCTTCTACTTTATCTGAAGGATTTATTTCTCCATTTTTTTTACATTGAACGAGGAAAATAATTATTGAAAAAGGTACCCCATAACTCTTACCACTTTATTTCATCAATATACCCTATTGGATTTGTTTTTTAAAAAGTGTACACCACTAACCAGTTTCATACACCAAGTAGTGCACATCTATGGTGACATTATCTTATTCTGAACAACAGTGCGCATAATAAATATTTTCTAAATATCTTATCAACTATTCATCAATCAATGAGTTAGTAGATCCACTAAAATAAGGTGTTTGTTGACACATAAAGGATTCCACAGAATTTTGTCCCCTTAGAGGTGAATGCAATCTCCCATCTTGATTTTTGTTATTTCTCATAACTCGAGTCAATTTGTTCTGAATTCTCATGAAGTTTTCCATTATAACTTATATCGGAAGGCTGTTAGTGCCTGGTTTATTTCCCTCACCTTTTATGTGGTTTCTCTTATTTACCCTCATTTTTAAAAGAAGAAAACCTTAGTGAGAAAAATGTTTATTTTAATAATCTTATAATTATAAAGTATATTTTATATTTTAAAACATCATACTTAAAAATTTTATTCTTTAACAATAATTAAAGTTAATTCAAATTCTCCATAATGGATCATAAAAATCTTATGATTGACTAAACATATCCCGCAATAGTGTTAGACTAGTTGTGTGGTAGGGCCTATTGTCATGTACCATGTTATTCAATGTAAATCCCAACACACCTTGTCATATTTTTTACCACTAGGTACATCTGTTCCAGAACCACGTCCACTTATTCGTATCCAAACTGGGATTTTTTTCTCTGAAACCAATTACATAATACTTCACCAAAATACCGAAATAGTTTATGATATAGATACTTTTGTCTTATGTTATTTATAAATGTTTCAAATCCTAATTTCCAAAAATAACTAAACCTTCTTTTAATACCAACTATGACCTCCCTCTTTTTTTATAAATAGACTTTTCATTACATAGTACAATATAAAAGATCTTTTGTTGTTTAGTTTCATGGAAATAAGGTAAACTATACATGAAAATAAATTTATCTAACCCACTTGAAGGGATTTTTAAAATTTTAATCAAATTTACATTTACTACATCTCATAACCTGGGGACCTACATCAAAGGAAAATGTGAGAATAAGGCCCAGTAAGGAAAAAAGGTGTATAATTTACATGTGATTTTGGGGAAAATGAATATGATCATTAGGAATATTATTATTATATGTAAAAGAGGGAATGGGTAGTATATTAAATAAAATAACTTGAATAATGCCTCATAAATGTGGATATAAAGCTTAATTGAGTCATTCATAATCATATCACCAAGGATTACCATCAAGGTGTCATAAAAATCACCAAGGTTATTCACCAAGGTATCATAAAACTTGTCATCTCTAGAGATTAAATTATTTAACCAATGAATTAGAGATATATCAAGGTGAAAACTTAATATTTATTAATTAATTGGATTTACATAGATCATAATAAAATATTTTAGAAAAAACTTGTAGAGAACTAAAGAAACTGGTTTCATATCAAAATATTGACATAAAAAACAGCATAAATACAAGATCTTTACGTCATTTTTAACCCATGAAAATGGAAGGAGGGTTTCATATAAGTTAATAGAAGAATAAAATATAACATTTTGTCGTCAAGGTTAATACCCCTTGAAAATAAATAGGTTTGTTAATTTTAAAAATAAAATAATAGAATTTCTTGAGAAAACGAAAAAAAAAATTGAGAAGAACATCCGATAACATAATTGGTATGAAACATGGTATTAAAAAAAATTAAAAAGAGAGGGTAAAGGTTATACCATTCATAAAATAATTCTAATATAGTAAAGGGATAGAATAAAATTGATATAAGAAAATAGAAAGTTAATTTCAAAGACATACCACAAAAAAAAAAGGAAACTTAAAAGGAAAAGAGAAGTTTAGATTTCCCTTACCGTGAAGAGTAACTACTAAAACTATAATATTGTGACCTTTGGGGATTGAAGACACCTTGGGATGACTCCATAGGAGGTAAAAATATCATATATTAATGGGGGTGAATTGGCAATGAAATTTAATAGATAAATGTGTGGGTATTTATAGAAAAAGGGCGAATTTATTAATTAATTTCCTTGGACACCTAGGTAGTGGAAAATTAAAAACCATGGACATTACAATGGTATTTTCACATGTAAATAGTCAATTAGGACAAATATTATTATATCCTAGTGAAAAAGAGTCTACCAGAATTTTATATTACTCCTTACATCATTATGATTTCATTGAATATACTGAAAATCTCAAACTATTTTCTCACCATTCATGAAAAAATAAATTATTAGAATAAAATAATCATATATTGAACTAATCTAAATCATAAATTATTATTAAAAAAATTCTGTTTATTTTATCATAATAAAAATTTAATAATGAGAAATTTAACATTTTTATATAAAAATCCATATTTAAAAAAAAATTAGCAGATAGAAAATACATAGTTAAATTTCTGGCACTTGAAAAAAAATTATTTTTTCATTTAAATTTAAATAAGAGTACTTTAATAATAATATTTCATTAAAATAAATATTATTAATCATCCTTTTTTTAATTTAATAATTATAAATTTCCTAAAAAGTACAATTTCTGTCCGATAAATCAATTTATTAAATTCATACTATTTTTAAGAAAAACTAAACACAAAAAGGAATTGATGGAATAACAATTTTATTTAAAAAATGGGATTATATGTTAAGTAACTAAGGACTTGAAACATAACCCCTTATAACACCTTAATATTTCCTAAGGGTAATGTGTGCGATGGTGATAGATTAATGGGGCGGCTCGGATAACATCGCTCGAGTAGTAATTTCTAGTAACTTGAACTTCTCCTATAGTAAATTTCATTCGAGATTAACATGTTGAAAATCAGATTGAGCTTGGTCAATATAAGAGCCTAGTGATAATACCTCCTTCCCAAGGTCTAAGAAATGGGATTCCTACGACACGACTCAACTGGTTGAGGCCATCGTTTATCCTTTCTTTATTAATTATCCATTATTATTTCTATTTATAACAATAATTATAACATTAAAATTTTTTAGGAGAATTTTTTAAAATGGTCATATTGACCAATGATCATAATTGAACAATAATCATATAACAGTTGAAACCCATTGTTTACATTTCCATTAGACTAACTTCATTGTTAAAGGGATATAGTTTTATTGAGTAAAAAATAATATAACACACATTTTAAGAAACAATTATCACTAAAAAATTTAGGGTCATTACAGATTGCATCATCAATTTGGAAATTTTTCACATTGATTTAAATTACAAACATACTATACATCTTAATATACAATACATAATACCCTTCCTCATATTATCCTATTAGATGTTCTTGCAAAGATCATTGTACATCCAGGCACTTCCATGATGGATAGAGAAAGATGAGCTATGTGAATTATGCAATAAATCCTTCTTTATCATAGGATATGATGGAAAAAAAAGCATGTTCCAAATTTGGTAACACCATCATCATAATTATGGAACTCATATAGTTTCCCCTCATTTACTTATTTTACCTTTATTTGAATCTCCAAATCATACCTTTATGCCTCCTTGGTTGTCACTTAGATAGATGGTTGGAGAATAATTTGGGTAAGGTAGGATGTATTCCTTGTGATTATGATTTCCAAATCCATCCTTTTCATATCCAGGAATATGGGGTATTTCTCAATTAACATCTTGGATAACGTAGCATGTTTATCTCTTCTTAGAGAATCAGCTACCTTGTTTGCCATTCCCGGATGGTAATGAATATTGGAATTATAGTCTATGATTTTCTATAATCATCTTATTTGATGCATATTAAGTTCCTTCTCTGTGAAAATATATTTTAGACTCTTGGGATCTGAATATATGTCACATTTCTCACTATATAGGCCATGTTCCAGATTTTCCAGGGAAAAAATCAGATCTTCAAGCTTCAGATCATGCGTCTGGTAGTTTATATATTGGATACTAAACAATCATGATGCTTAGGATATCAATATATCATTATGCATGAGTAAAAAATGCAATAATTTATTTGAATAATAAATGTATATCACAAAAATTTCTCTACTTGTTGGTAGTATGAGTACTTTTGTAGTCATTAGCCTCTTCATGAAATACTTGAAACTTTCCTCACATTCTTCTATCTAGTTTTCCTTACCCCTTTCTATGTTAACTTTGTTACCAGGAAAGAAAATCATGAGAAACTTCCCCAAAAAACAATTGTTGTACAATTATAATCCATAAAAACTATGGATTTCTGTGACAATAGTGGGTCTAGGCCATTCCTCAGCTACCTTTGTTTTTTAAGGGTATATGAAAATTCCCTTAATTGTGATCATGTTCCCCAAGAATATGACATTCAACATCCAAAAGTCACACATTCTGAACTTAGAATAAAATTTCATACTCCATAATGTAACTATAATAATTATTATATATTCTTCATGTTCCACTTTTACATTGGTGTAGATGAGAATATTGTCAAAAAAACTAACAAAACATTTTAAAGGTAATATTTAAACACATTATTCATCAAATCTATGAATATTGAAGGGGGATTGGCAATTCTAAAGGGAACCAATAAGAAATTATAATTCCCATAACTTATATAGATAACATCCTTATGAATATTTTCTTTCTCTACATTCAATTGATGATATCCAGAAAGAAGATCCCCCTTTGAGAAGTAATGATCTCCTCATTGGTGATCAAACAAGTCATCAATCTTCGGAAGAGGATACATGTTTTTTATGGAGATCTTATTGAGCTCTTGATAATCTATATATAGCGGCATTGATCCATCAATTTTCTTTTGGAAGACAACTAGCACACCCTAAGTTGATAGACTAGGGAATATGAACCATTTATCAAAATGATCTTATAGTTTCTTCTTTAATAATTTAAGTTCGATAGGGGCTATACTGTAAGAATATTTTGTTATAGGAGTGTCTCTAAATATAAGTTTTATTGAGAACATTATCTAAACATTTGGTAAAATTAAAGGTAAACCTTTGGTAAATACATCACTTTATTCCCTCACAATGGGAATTTCCTCTAGGTTGATACCTTCCTATGACTCAACTATTTGAGTGAGGTATGATTCTTCACAGGTAATAAACACCTACACCATTGAGGGATTTTAAAAATGATATTCATCATCTTAATTAAATTTTTTGAGGAGTATGGGATGGTTCGGAATATGAAAATGTATTTCCTTTTCCCAAAAATTGATGTGTGATCTATATAATGAGAGACAATCCATGCCTACTATAGCATTGAATTCTACTTAGGGAATTATTATGAGATTTTCTAGAATAATATTCCCACATATGCCTACATGAAAAGGGTACAACTATTAGGATTCAATGATCTCACCACTAGTTTCTTTATAGATGTCTCTACCTCAAGGTATCAAGGCTTCGATTCAATATTTCTAGAAAATATGCAAGATATAAAGGAATGTGTTGAACCCTAATCAAATAAATCTTTTTCCACAGTTGAGTGAATAGTAATTTTACTTTGAATGATTTAATTTTCTTACTCCACTTATGTAATAGTGATGGCATAGATTTACCTTGATCCTTTGGCTTTAGTGGTCAGTGATGTTAATTACCCTCAAGGACCTGATGTTTAGTGGATTGGATTTCATAATTCTCTTTCTCCCTATAGTTGATGTATTGAACCATGGGTGGAACCCCATTTACTCTATCACATTGGCTATATTCATCATGCAACTTTTACATTCATGAGATTGGTGTATTTATCTCACACACTTGAAGAAATTACCTATCCCTTTGAAGTAGTTCCCATGATTCTTCTTCCCACATTTTTGACATGTAGGCGGTTAATATTTCTTTCCACCATTTTTATTATATCATATAGCTTGAAACCCTATAGTTCTTTTAATATATTCATATACATGAGACCATTCTCCATACTTCATATCCACCTTGAGATAACATTGGACCACTTCTTTATAAATATCAATGTCTCAGATAGCTATAACCTTTCGATGGTTTGGTTTTAAACCACTAAAGAATTTATCTATTTTTTATCACCATTGATAAAAAAACTAGAGTGGTTTCTTGAAATCCTTGTGAATTTTTATTCTTAATCCATGAAAAAGTCATCCTCATTTTAATTCATCTCTATAAAGTATTTCTCTATCTTTTTAAAATGACTTGGAGGGAAATAATTATTAAGAAATGCACTCTTAAAGTCATCCCATGCTATCTCTTCTATTCTCTCCTTTGGATTCATTTTCATTATTATCACCCATAATTGATCGAATTATCCATATAAATGATTGATGGATAGAGTAACCTTATCCATATCAGAATAACATAGCACAAAAATGATATTCTCTATTGAGTTAATACATTTTCCATAAAAAATGGATAAAAATATTAACTAAATTTCATTGGTAATTACCTTATAAAAAAATAAATGGATAGTTTCTCCTTCTATGATGAAGGTGTATGTTCCACATGGTTGATGTTATAATTCATATCTTGAGATAATTGGGTAATAATGGATATAATGTCTTGAACTATACCACCTAAGGAATATGGGATTCCATTCGGGAAATCGTTGAATTGTCCTTCACATGGGTTGTTGGCCTGGTTTCTCTTGGTTCCTATAATTCTGTAAAATAGAAAAGGTATGAAAAAAACATAAGTAAGAAAATCAAGAATTAATAATTTTTTATTTTGTTCAATTAACTCTAAATTCATCTCTTATAGGAACCCTATGTTTAGAATTGTTATAGAACTATGTTTCATGGGTGTTTACATATACATTGTATTATCCAAAGGAGTTTCACTAACATTATCAAATCATAACTCCCAAATTAACTTTATAATGATCTAATACCAACTATAGTGACCCTATCTTTCTTAAATTACTATTACCTCATTTTTAAGATAAAAAACATAAATTCATTACAATTCTCAGTTCTAAAGGTTCAATATATTTTAAAAATTTGTACCATACACCACTTATTCATATTAAAACATAGAAAATTTATATAAAATATTCTTATTTATCCCTCTAAATATCACATTATCTTTAGTACATGTAGTCACCTATAGATATATATAAAAAAATGGTGAGCTAAAATTCCAATAAGAGGATGAATAAGTATATGAATTAATAAAACATGGGTGATCATAATCATAATCACAATAACACAATCATAGTATCATAATCATAATCATGAGAGGGAAATTTATATAAAGGCATGAAATGAAGAAAATAATAAAAATGAAACATCATGTATTTGTGGTTAAATACTACACATAGTTTTGAACAAATATAGAATCATTTTTATGAATAATACACATAATCACGTTAGATAAAAAAATTACACAATGGATTAGAGGGATATATAATTCCAGTCCCAGTCACTACATCATAACATTAACATAATCATGCATGATAAATAGAACGTATACTAATCATAATACTAAAATAACCCATGTAATGAAATGAGTTTCATAAGATTTACATAAAACATACATTCATTAATAAAATTCAATGTTTCCCAAAAAAAGGTAAGAACATATTTTTTTAAGAATCATGAATCTAGATTGAATAAGAAACAATATTATGAGGAGTCACAATGTGTTTTTGAAAGAAGTGTTATTTTGAAAAATAATTATATTTTTCATAAAAAAACATATAAAATTTTATATCCTTTAAAATAAGAGGGAAGAATAGTAAAATTATATTTACAGAACACTACAGGCTTACAAACATTAAAATTTTTCATGAAAGTGGTATAACCCAAAGTAGGGGAGTTGGATTTGAGAATCCCCTTTCCTTACGTTTGAATGTGTTATGAGCATACACTTAATGTCACAGATAATAAAATTAGATTCATTAATTACTTGATTGATAACCAATTAAAGAAGTATTTCATTTTTTATAATTTTATTATGTTCATTTTTGGCCATTTTTAACAGTTTTATAATTCAATTTCATTGTTTTAGGATCATTCATATTAATGTTTTTGATGGTCGGTTTTACTTCTGTATAATTATGGAAGTTATTTAAAAATGGTAATAATTACCTAGAAGTTATATTTTATGTTATTAATGAACTTATAAAATATTAAATGGTCTCATATATAGCGTTTTTTTCTATAAGAATGAATCATTTTATAAAATATTTATCATAAAAGTTTAGTTTATTTCATAGTTTTCTTCAATTATAAAAAAAATTAGTTTATTTACTATTATGTCAAAAAATTTGTTCCATAACATTAAAATATTATTATAAAAATATTAAAATATTTTTCAACCATTTTATTTTTTTACTACCATTCTTGAATGTGGTAATGGAAAAAGAAAACTCGTTATCCACGAAGGTGGTGAATTAATACATCATAGACGATGTTTTCATTTTTAGAATAAAAGGAGAAGAGAAGAGGTTAGATGATAGATATTCTATTAAGAAAAATAAAATTATAGTATATATGTATTACTAGAGTTATCATTAAAATTTTTATAGGGGAGGTGAAAAGAATATAAGAACAGAAAATAATTTAAAAGAGTAGTATTGAGGATTTTTCCTTTTGAATATCATCTCATTGAGGACCTCCTTAGGGAACTTGAGTTTGATATTTTTTTGAGACCATCAGTTCTTGTACATTGGGAATATGCATTGGAAGGTAATTGGTAAGAATTTATATATGATACAATCTTTATGATGTGTGAGTATAAAATATGATGAGTGGTGGTATTTATAGGAGAAGAGAGGGGTTTTTTGATTATTTTATCCAATAGTTTATTATTTTGGATAAGGACACTAAATAGAGTTTATTTGTATGAATAAATATATTAAATGTATTAGGGGAGTTCTAAACATGGGTAATCAAATCATCCATACAAAAACCAACAGTAAAGAATGAATGTATTTAGAATATATCATAAATCAATATATTTCAATATTCACAAAAAAATCAATTATTTTCAAAAACTCCTCAAAATTATCCCTGCCCAATTCTCAATGTTTAGATTCAGAAAATAGACACAATTTTATGAAAATAATTCACTAAAAATGAGAATATATATTTTTAAAAAAATCATCATTTCATAAAAAAATACTGATTTTAATATTATAGTGTATTTTATGAACCTTCTAATAGTTAATTAATGTATCATCAAATTATCATATAAGTATAATAAAACATAATATTAATTTATGTATTTAGTTTACTAAAATAAAATTTCTTTTAAATCATTGTACTAATTATAAAACTGTATATAAACATTTATGTTTCAAAAAAGTACCAACCCTTAATTTATCATTTCTAGAAAATTATTTACCTATACCATGATATAATTATATCATATATTTATAAAAAATACAGAGAAATATTATATATTCCTTCATAGGGGTTAATATTCTAATGTAAGGATTACTATTCCTGACGGTCATACTGTTATTCCAACAATCAGGTTATCATTCCAACGCTATAGGTTCCTTAATTTCTATAAATAACACTCATTTAATTCTTAATTTATGATAATAATATTTTTATGTGTTTATTTATGTGATTAATGTGTTAATTAAAATTATTATAAAAAGGAAAATTCCATTGATAAATTTTTGGATCAATACATTCTTAATCTTCATTATCTTTATACTTTCCAATTTACTTTACTGGGTTATTATCTCCAAATTATCCAATTTCACAACATTTAATGAACCTTAGTGAGTGTTTGCCTTTATAATTAACCTTTAAATTTTTTATGATTTTATATAAAAGATCCATTTCTCAATTATACTCTTCATATCTCTCCTACTCTTCATCTAATTCCCTAAAGGCCTCAAATTCCTTCATGTTGATCTTGAGTCTTTCAAAATCCATGAATTCCATTTCTTATTTGGATTTATTATTTAATACATATTCCTTTATTTTCTCATAGATAATGATTTTATTGTAACTCAAATATGGATAGTTATTCCATCTCTTCAAGGTATCACATCATTGGACTAGGTTTATGAGGAAAATTCATCATTAGCTTCATGAAAATAGTCGAATTTTCCAACATATGAAAAAACACCATAATGTAACTAAAAATACAAATAAATATGCAGAATTAGTAAATTTTTCTCTCATCATAATCCATTGTGATGTATTGAAATTTATCTTTTCAGATTTTTAGAACATATTCCTAAATAATATATTTCCAAACATACATGTTCCTAATATTTTCCCGAATTCCCTTGGTTGATTTGAGAACCAAAAGGATGAAAGAATTAAATTTCATGATTTTGAATAATATTCATGGTTTCACATTATTATAAATATAAAGGGTGTATCTCTTATAGTGGTTCAAATCCCACTATCACATCATCACTAACTTCAAGGACTTGTGATAGAAGATAAGGAAACATTCTGTTTATCCATCACAAAATGTTCTTCTAATGGAAGATAATCACACCCCTAATATAAAAATATTATCCTCTCATATGTTTTATTTCATGGTCTAAAACATAAAATTACATCAAATACAACCCAGAAATCTAGAGGCTTAGTGTATTTGGGATATTAGACACATAAAACATAAAATTAAATATAAAAAATAACAAATTTATTAAATTATTCATAATTTGATCCTAAATCCTACTGATCATATATTACTTAATAAGATTACCTACATAAATACATAATATAATAAGAAGAAAAATAAATCCATGTAAGGGAATAATCAGATTAAAGTGTTATGAAAATTAATATATATATATATATATGTAAGACAACAGGCATATCATGCGAACATAAATGTTTAGAATCATATATGTTCACATAAAACCATGGCATATAGAAGATTAAATCATAGGATCATGGTTTCATGGGAATCTAAAAACAACATAAAATATGACATCTTATGACTATTACAAGGATCACATTCATGACAGAATAACATAGTGTGCTAGGATAACTTGTTATAAACCATATATGGTATCTCATGGGATGAAAACATCATCCAATACATTAGGGGACATGTATTCATAATCAAAACATCATATTCAAAACATGTATATACATATGTGTGAATCATATAAAAATCATAAATACATCATAAACTTAATAAATCCCCTTGAAAATGAACCGGGATATATAATATTGTCATAGAGTATATTATAATGGTATTTAATAAATATTAAAAAACAATAATGGATTAAATAATTCATGTATGTAAATAAATGATTAAATATGTTTTGGTAATTAAAATTATGTTCTCGTGAATGTAATACTAATAAAAAGTACGGAGAAAAATGTTTGGAAATGATAATCCTAAGTAATGTTTTAGGAAAATGGTAAATATACAATAAGAATTTAAGAGCATAAAAGTTTCCATAAAACCAAAATAGTAACCCAAATGATTTTAAATAAAATATTTATTGATTTTTAAGACCCATAGAAGGTTAAAATATTTTGATGGAGTGGTATATTAAAAGATGAAATAATTAGACAAGTTCCCTTTTAAAAAGTTTCCTTAAAAAATGTAACTCAGAAGG
Source organism: Viscum album (assembly GCA_963277665.1). Classification (NCBI taxonomy): domain Eukaryota; kingdom Viridiplantae; phylum Streptophyta; class Magnoliopsida; order Santalales; family Viscaceae; genus Viscum; species Viscum album. The sequence goes on from OY728143.1 coordinate 1,214,334,950, forward strand.
TAAAATGAATAACAAGTATTATCGCCAAAAAATAAAGATAAATTAAAATAGGTATAATTTAAATATAAATATATATTAAATGTGTAATAATTATAATTGAATAATATATTGGGAAAAAAATAAATAAATAGTGTCACATAAAGGTATTGAGGGTGGTTCAAAAGACCCCATACCTCAGGTCCTTGACTCACTTGGTAAGATCACCTAAATTATATAATAATAAAATTAAATATATTAAAAAATTTATTATGAGAATATATATAATATATTTAATTTATTAATATTTATTTATTATCATATGTCATCCCATATTTTTATTTTCACTTATATCTGACACTTGAGGTTGTTCGAAAAATTTCTCTAAAATCACTATGGAATATTTTCCATAGTAAAATGTGCAATAAAATGGTTCACAATCTTAAGAATTATAATTTTTATTATTATTTATCATTCCTTTTGAACCAATTTTATACATCTTAATATATAATAACAAAATATTTCTGTATTGGGATAAGTGTGTCGGTTAACTTATTTTTTAATGTTCGAATTTCCATTAACATTTATTATTAATATAACTGATGTAATGTTCAAGTGATATTTACAGAATATCTATTGATTTAATTAATTATTAAAACAATCCACTTAATTTGGGGATAAAAATGAATTACATCATCAGTAGTTATAGTGATAAAACAATAATGTGGGTTATGTATTCATTTTTTAAAATGATTGAAGATTGGAAGTAATATATTGGGGAATCCATTAAATAATAACATTTAAATATATTAATAATAATATTTTATTATAATTATATATATATAATATTTTTTAGGATTTATAATAATAAAATAAAATAATAGTTTTTGATAGAGAATATTACCTATTATTTTGGATTTTTACTCATAGGTTTTATTTTAAGGAACCTTAGTTTAGATTACTAGTGAGACCATGTCATCTAGGACATGGGTAAAAATTTAAGGATATATTCAGATATATTTTACGATAGATAAGGTTTATAATAATTTAATAAATGGTATGGTTAATGGTGGAATATAAAGAGGCATAAGTGGATTTTAGTATAATATTTTAGAATAAAACATTATCTTAAAAAACACATATTGTAACTCAATCATAAAGGGAATAAGATTATATTGTAAAAGGGGAATTAAAATATTCATCTATTTTTTATAATATGAAATATTTCATTCATATGAATCATTACAAATTACATTATTTATATGATATTTCAATATTTATCTAAAAACTTGATATTTTAAGAAAAATGTATAAAAAGTAACACTTCAGAATTTTTATGTGATGAATCCAAATATGGAATAAATTTTATCAACTAAAATCTTATATTTGAGTAGTTCAATTTTTAAAATAATTCTTTTTTTATTAAAAAGTACTAATGTTTATGACACTATCAAATTTTTGATCATTTGAAAAAAAATTATGATTACATAAAATTATATTCTTATTTATTTATAATTAAGTATTTTTTTAATAAGTAATTTAATATAAATAAATATTATTTGGTATTTTTTATTCATTATAAGATTTTTTTTCTTATAAATAAAACTAATATTCTCTTTCAAAAATAAAATCATATTTTATTTGTGTAAAATACTTATTTTATCATATTTTGAACTTTTATGTCATTGAATTTTATTATTTTTATTAAGATACCAGAAAATAATAAATATTAACCTTTTTTAATTTTAGTTGTAAATTTAAAAAACAACATGGTAATAGTGTAAAATCATTTTCATTTAAAAATGTATTTATATTATATAAAAAATTGTCCACTAAATATATAACCACTTAATTCATAAGCATAAGACTTAAGGGTATAGTGTGTGATGGTGGTTCATTTATTTGGTTCATTGTCCAACATTAATCATGAGGTTATTTCCACCAACTTAAGGTTCTCACGTAGATGATTTTTCTTGAGCCTCGCATGTTGATGCTCATCTTGGGTTTGGTCAAGGGACAACCTTAACAATGCTACCTGCCTCCCATGATCAGATAAATGATATTTATCAGGTATGAGCCTACTAGTTTATACTACCATTACTCCCTTATTAACCAATTACCTCAAATAATTACCCATAATATACAGTAATTATAATGGTCATTTTATAAAGGCTATACTTCAAATGACCATAATTCCCAACAGTCATCATATATCACGATTTATTTATTATTATTCAAATAAAATGCTGGTTTTCATTTATTTTGTGTTTTAAATAATTATAAATTACAATAATTATATGCATAAGGGAAATTTTATTTATCAAATTATTGGTCAATATATTCTTTGAACGATAAGTAATTTTATCCTTGAAATTTCATTATACACACTAAGATTAAAACATATAAAGGTATTAATGTTTCATTTCTTCATCAGGTTCCATTTTTTCCTCTTTTAATTTATGGTTCTTCCGAAATAATTGACTAGGTGAGTTAATATGTTGTGTAGAACATTGTCTATATAGTCCAAGATATCCATAGTTTTCTCCTTATAAGAGTGATAATTCTCAAATTATACAACCTCTATATTTTTATCATGTGATAGATCTGGTATGTACTTTCTCAAGAGGGTTATGTAGAACACATCATGAACTTCAGACATGTTTAGTTATATTTCTAGTCTCTAGGATACATATTCAATGTGACCCATAATATCAAATGTTAAAATGAATCTAGTAATTACCTTTACCATCTTCAAAAACCTCATGTCTCTCTTATATATATATATATATATATGAGAAAACTTTATCTCTGAACTTGAACTTTATAACTCATCAATGATTTTTATCCTATCTCTTTATTCAATGCTACACTTCTCTTACGTGTTTCTATATGGTTTTGACCATCTCTATAATTTCGCTAACCAAATGAGGTCTCATCATCTTATGTTCAACAAGTTAATCCATTCACATGAAAGTTTTATATGTATTCCTATAAATTCCTTCATAATAATCCATTTGAATGCTCGAATGAATGAAATAATTAAAGGATAACTCATCCAAAGAAACATGTTGGTTACAACCCCTTATAAAGTCTATATAGAATCCTATCAACATATCCTCACGTGTATGTATGTTTATTTTAGATTTTTCGTTATTTTTTTGATAATAAGATATATTGAAGACAAAATATATGTTCATGACATGTTTAATACTCTTCAAAGACATTGTGATGAACCTTATATCTTGATATTATACAATTGATAATGGTGTTACATGAATACTAACAACTTATATGATATATATCTTTACAATTTTATCTAGTGATAATTTCTCATGAATAGTGATAAGTGATAAGTTTTTGTGAGATAGTTCACTACAACCCCTATGGAATTATTTCTTTTGGTTTTATTTAGAACACCTGGGATACAATCCATCATCATGTTCTCAAATTTCCTTGATGGTATGGTTGATGAATCATTTGAGCAAGGTAAGATGAGTTCCTTACTTTTGGATTAAAATGTCCATCCTTTACACGTCTATGAATTTTGGATCCTTTCCAATCCTCATCATCTATAAGGTTAATTTTTTTACTTATAACATTAACCACATTATTTCCCTTCTTATTACTATAATTTAATGAGTAATTATAATCCTTAATCAATTATAGTAATCACCATTGGGGAATATTTTCTCTTTATGCGTGAATATATACTTGAAGCTCTTATAATCTGTATATATGTGACACTTATCTATAGAGATAATTTTACCAAATATTTATTATGAGGATTAATAATTCCAACTCCATCTCATGTGATTAATATTTTATCTCAAGGATATTTAATTATATAAAGTAATAGGATATCACATTATCATTTCACATGATGACACCATTTAAGCCCTTTCTGAAGTACCAATACGGTAAAAAAGTCCATCCCTAAAGGTAGGGTTTTTGAGTAAAAGTGTAGTTATTAGAATATTCTAAAACTACTTGATCTATCTTTACATTCATCAGTCCAAAAACCTTCTACCATTAAATGATATAATGGTTAGTGGGATTGAAGATCTGGATAATTTTCTCATACATTTCCCATGTACCCAACAAATCTAAGGAAACTAAAAAAATCTATTATATATTTTAGTCTAAAAAATTCCTATACCACTATTTTTGTTGATGTGTCCATATATATCCTCCTTTATTTGATTAAATTTCCTATGAATGATAATATCCTAATCCAAAACTCATATTTTATAATTCATTACATTTAACTTCTCCTTTATAAAATACTTTAGTACAATACTAAAATCCTCATAATTTTATTAGTCTTGAGCCTTAAAAATATCTTATTCTAGTGTTTTTGAACAAGACATCATATTCAAGGATCCTTAATTTTATGTTTTTAGATAATTAGGAAAAAAATGTTACAAGTTAAACCCATACATAATATGTGGACAGTTATACTTGGTATCCACTTTTCCCACCAAATAAAACCCTTTCAAAATAAATCAAGATTTTTTTTAATAAAACAACTTCAATACTTTTATCCAGTAATATGATTTCTCCTTAGAAATCTTAAGCCATGTGAAAAAAATTTAAAACATGGGATGATCCCAAAATCTCAGTAATGGAAATAATGAAAGTAAATCGTTAGTGATATGAAAACATTAAAACCCATTAAAACTGTCTTATTAAAAACTTATTAGAAAACATATAAAGTTATGTAGGTACCTTGGGACATCATCACCACATCACTATTAAAATCACCCTTAAAAATGGAATAACCATAATTTCTACTTCCACATCCAGAATACACAACGAATTGGAGAGCTATATTGGGTCTCAACCTTCATATAATATATATCAAGATCACCCATATTTTATGAGCTATAATGGGGCTCACCCTTTCATATAAGATATATCAGGCTCACCCATGAGCTATAATGGTGATCAACCCCTCATATAAGCTATATCAGGATCACTGATTAAATTTCCAAGTAACAAAATATATAATCTTTAAATTTTAAACATTCCACTCATAAAATTTCTTTTCATTCATGTGATAACCAATCCATTTTCAAAAACCAATTTAAAACATTGATAAAAGATATTATTGAATCAATGTCTTCAATACCACTTTAAAACATTTAAATTATAATCCACATAAAATTATAAAATATTGAAATACATTAAATAACCTGAGTACAAATAAAATATTGATATATAAAGTCAAATGATCTATATATAAACTTTACAAAAGAATAAAGTTCCATTTCATCAATAAACATCTCAATGAAAGGAGATTGAGACTAAATCCCTTACCTTAAGTCCAACTCATCACGTACAATATTTATCTTACTGAATAATAAACTTATCATAATTATTTAATTTTTAAGATCTTTTATAATGTTTATTATTCCTTTTATATGACTATTATCATGTCATGAAAATTACAAAATTATTCATGTTCACATCAGGTGTTTTGTCGATATTTGGTACACGAGTCGAAAATGAACTTGGTAGGATACCGATAATAAATGAGGCCGTAAGTCCATTATCTCCAGAATAATATTCATGATATAATAAAAAAATTATTATATCAATTATATCTTTAAATAAATTCATTAAATATGTATATGAAAAATCAACAATGATACAATCATGTAGACGATAAGCCTTATGTACGCATGAGTAACGTCTTCATTTTTTATTGATCATTATGGAAAGAGGGTATGTAATGTTTTATCATTCCATAATGATAATAAAATAATTAATATTATATTAATCATTTAAATATTCTTAAATATATATAATACAAGTGATGTAGTGAATAAAAACGAATCACATCGCTTCGTGGAGGTGATAGTTCACACGTACACACGAACAATATTATTATTTTTATGTGTAGTAAAAGTAATAACATAATTGATATATTATTATCTTATAATGATTAATATTTCATGAATATCAACTATTAACATTAATTATATCATTATAACTAGTCTTTAATGACGGTGATGAAAAATGAACTATATCGGTTCCTGAGGCGGTAGTCTTCCGTACACACAAACAAAGAGTTGATTTTCCATTTGATGAAATTAGAGATAGATTTAAATAATTATATTAATACAATAACATCTATGTATATTGATTTTTCTGGAGTAATTATTTCATCATGGTTGGAGGTTATTGAAGGAATATTAAGAAGAAATAAAATTGAAATACTTTAATAAAAACATTACCTTTATTTCGGATGAGCACTATTCTGAACACCATAACACCTCTAAGGAATATTTTATACCTAAAATAAAGCCTTAATAATGTGTGTAGGGATTCTAGGAAGGGGTTTGGGTATATATTGTCCAAACCAAAATGTTCTGGAAGTGTGATTAATAGAGAGGAATATGTGTCTTTTTATAGGAGAGGGGAGGGTCATACTTGGAATTATTAAACATATTGAATTAATATAAATTTAATTTAGATTAAAAATGAATCAAAACCCATTTTTTAGAATATAGGATGATTATGGGTCAATATATAATCATAAAATTAAAATATTACATGTTTTAGTTTTTTTAATCCTTATCTTTTTGTTTTAAACCTTTTTAACTCTTACCATTTTAACAAGTAATTTACACTTATAGGGTTAAAATAATTACAGAAATCATGAAGAAAGACCAATTAATGAGTCATTAATGAAATATATGGAATTATATCAACATTAGGGTCAAATATCGGTTTTTTATAAATTTTATGTCATTTAATTATATATTTTATATTTTACATTATGAATTATGTCAACTTGGACACTATTCATTACATGAATTTTTTAAAAAATAATTACAACTTTATTAATTAAAAATAACTACATTAAATAAATAAATAAATGTCACAGTCGTCCAAAAAAATCATGGATGGTATAAAATATAACATATTTTATTTTTTTGATATTATTAATTTCATTTATTAGATTCATTCTTTAATAAATCTATTACTATATCATATTTGTGTCATAATTAAATTTAATTATTTAATTACTAAAAATTGTAAATAAATTAAGATGACCTAGGAAATATTTTTATATTTCTAAAAAATATTTAGAGTCTAAGATATCCCCTGTATAACTCTATATTAAAATGCATTACTTTTTAAAAACAAGTGTAATAAAAATGATTATTCATTGAATATAATATTATAAATACATTAAAGTCATCGATGTGGAACCAAGTGGTCCAAAATCGACCCAAGGGTGCTTATTGTTTGAATAAATGAATAATATTAAATTATTATAATTTCAATGTTTGATTTATATTATTATTATTATTATATTTTTACCTTTAATTAACTGATTTACCCCAAACCGTGGTTATAAAAATAATTACTAAAGATACTATTAATAATTTATAAATATTGAATGGAACTATTTACCCAATTTGGTTATTCTAATTCAAAATTTGGAATCCATTTTTCCATATTTAAAACACATAATTGGTAAAAATTAATTATAAATTAATCTTGTTGACAAAATAAGAAAATAGGGGTTTTAGTAAAACGTTCAAAATATCACATAGTTTTTATATCCAATTTCAATGTGAAATTTATTATAATGAAATTTTTTTAATTAAATTATAAAAACATAATGTAAATATACTTTAAAACAAATTTACAAGGATAATATATCTATATAAATTACTTTGATGAAAATATAGTTTTGAATTAAAAAGAAGTATTTTTCTCTATTCATTAAAAAATGAATATTATTAAAAAATAAAAAAAAGTTATCCAAATTTAAATTTCATGTCTTTATTCCAAATAATAATTTTATTTTTTGAATAGATCCTATAAATGTGTCAGAAAATATATTTAAAAAGGCCTTCCATCAAAAGGTGGTAAAATAGTATTTTTTTTTTTAAAAACAACATTTATTTAAAAAATTGAATTATTCTTATATAATGCCTATAAAACCTATAAGATAAATTTTAAGAATTACATAGAATATATTTCCTATATATTTCATTAATAAAATTCATCAAGACTGATTTTATTATTTTATAAACACAATTATTTTGATTTAAAAAGTTTTTTCAGAAAAACATTTCCTTTTATTTAAAAAGGGATTTAATTTAAATAATAATTAATTGGTGGAAAAAAAATTAATTATATACAGGTGTAAACCATATTTTCATAAATCAATTAATATTGTTCATTCTCACCATTTTAACAGGTAGTTAACAAGGTAACAAACCAATATTTAGTTGTTCACATAAGTTTAATGTGGTGTATTATGTACGACATCGAACATGGTCTCTTTTTTAAAAACTAAGGATGTTATATTCTCTCCCTTTTGGAATTTCTGTCCTAAAACTTTGGTTTTTTGGTTTGTAACTAGGGCATGACTTTTCAAAATACCTCTCTTTCAATCCCACATTAGAAAAAAGATTAATAAAACTACCACTTTAAAAGAAAGAAATGATAGTATGAAGGTCACCTAAGACAATACATACTAGGATTACATGTAGAAAAGCATGGATATGGAATAAAAACTAACCATCATGTTCTGATGGGGAGTGATAGAAAACATGATAATAAGAAAGTTAATAATCAAAAAACCATAAATTTGTGATTGGTTAAAAGGACATTGATTTCATAGTATAAAAATTAAATGGAATTTTTTCTATGTTAAGATCCTGTTCATAATTTTAAGGACTTATTTTAATACTTAGAAAAAGAAAATAATGAAATATACTTACTTCAAAAGTAGATATTAATCCTTTAATCGATTTATACCATAAAATCATCTTTTTCTCAAGTAACGAGTATTCAAAATGAACTGACTTCTACAGAATCACATAATCTAAAAAATATTATTTATTTATCCTTTATTGAAACATTAACCAAAACCAAAAAGGTTAGGATAAGATCATCTAGTTCCCCCAAAAGCATAAACCATTATATCAAGAATTTTTTTTAATATAAAAAATTAAAAAGTAATACCCAAAGTCCAACATAGACCATTTGATAAATAATTGTCCTTAAAATTCCTCAAAATAATCAAAAATAATTTTGAAACAAAAAATTCAGAATAATTTTATCATATAATTGTAAAAGGTAATTTTTAACATTTATCTCCAAATTACATCCACCACTCTTAATGTATCATACCCAAAAAAATTTAACCTAATCAAATATTCACCATGATATAATAATCATTTCCATACATAACCTAATTACCTATAATTCCATGATAAAAATCATAGATTCTTCCAACATATAAATAAAAATTAACTCCTAAAATAAAATTACATTTTATTCTATTTACCTTGATTATATAAAGTTTCCAAAATAGTGAACATCTTCCAAAATAACATTTATTACTTAATCCCAAAATCATTTTCCAATACCAAGAATATAAATTTGATAAAAAAATAAGTTCCAAAAATAAAATTATTATTATTCAACCAACTTGTTTAACTAAAATGAAAAATGTATACTAACTAAGACTTCATGTAGGATAGTGGTTGGTGATTCACCCTTATCGCCTATTAGTTGTGGGTTCAATCCCCATATCCTTTCCAGATGTAATGGGTTGTCACCAAACCTGTTGGTTTTCTTTTTTCAAAAACTATATAATTTTGAAAATATGATAAATTACACAAAAATAACCTTAAATGTTTTTTAACCTCATAGGTAATATCATAACTTTCATTTTTCATCCTATAATCTAAAAACTCATAATTTCAAAAAAGTTGAACATCTCCAAAAATATCATTGGTCACCATTAAAGTTCATAACATATACCCTGAAAATGGGATTCTAGGACATTGAACATATGATAAACCATAAAATTATAAACCCATGATGATCTACCTAAATCTTATGAAAACATCATAATATCCAAATTTCTCTAAACAACCCTCTTATACCAACTATATAGACCCAACATTTAATATCACTTATTCTAGTGTTTTTGAACTAGAAGTCAAATTTAAGAATATTTATGTTTATAGTTTTAGATAATTATGAAAAAACTCTTACAATTTATACCCATAAATTATATGTGGGAAGTTATACTAAGTATCCAATTTTTTCACCTAAGTAAACCCTTTTAATAAAAAACATTATTTCTTTTCATGACACATCTTCAATACTTTCATCAGGGAATATTATTTTTTCTTAACAGTCTCAAGAACTATGAATTTTTTAAAACATGAGATGAGAAAAAAGATCATTAAGTAAGACAAAGAAAGTAAATCATTAGTCCTATGAGATCATAAAATCCCATTTAAAACCTTTTCTTAAAATCTTTTTATCAAGCATAGAAAATTATATAGGTTCCTTGGGACATCATTGGCATATCACACTTACAGTCACCCATAGAAATGGAATAACCATATGATTACCATCAACCTCCAGAATACCCAATGAATTGGAGAGATATAATGGGGATGGACCTTTATATAAGCTATATCAGGATTACATATCTTTCATGAGCTATAATGGGGCTCAACCCTTTGTATAAGATATATCGGGCTCACCCGGGATCTATAACGGTGCTCAACCATTCTTATAATCTATATTTGGTTCACCTATTAAATTTAAAAGTACTAACACATATAAGATTAAAATTTTCAACATTTCACTCATAAAACGTTATTTTCATTAATATGATAGTCAATCCATTTCCTGAAACCAATTAAAAACATTTATAAAAGACATTTTTGATTAAAAGTGTCCCATACCACACTGGAGATTTTAAATTTTAATCCTCATAAATGTATAATAGTTTAAAAAACATTAAATAACATGAGTATTGATAAAATATAGATAATAAATTTCAAAGGAGCTATATATAATCTTAATAAAACGATAAAGGTGCATATCATTAAGAAATGCCTCAATGAAAGGAGATTAAGATGAAATCCCTTACCTTATGTCTGAATCATCACGTACAATATTAATATTACTAAATAATAAACACGGGTTAATTATTTACTTTCTTAAGAAACTTTATAAATTTTTTATTCCTTTTATATGACTATTATGTTTTCATAACAATTAAGTAATTATTCCTGTTCACATCTGGTGTTTTGTCAATATTCAATACTGGAGTTGAAAATGAACTTGGTAAGATGTCAATAGTCCATGAGGTCATACATCCTTTATATCTAGAATAACATTCATAAAATAATAATAAATTTTTTATATCCATTATACATTTAAATCCATTCATTATATGTGGATATAATAAATGAACAACATTACAATCATGGTGACGGTAATCCATACGTACGCATGAGTAATGTCTTCATTTTTCATTGTTCATTATGGAAAGAAGGTAAGTACTATTTTATCATTAAATAATGATCATAACATAATTAATATTCTATTAATCATTTAAATATATTTATATATATCATACAAGTGATGTAGTGAATAAAACTGAATCACATCACTTCGTGGATGTGATAGTTCGCACATACACACAAACAACATTATCATTTTTATAATCATGGAAAGTAAGAACATTATTGATATTTAATTATCTAACAATTATTAATATGTCATTAATTTCACATATGAGAATTAATTCCATAAGTATAACTTGTCTTTAAAGACAATGATGAGAAAATAACAATATCAGTTCATGAGGTAATAGTCCGCCGTAAACAGGAATGAAAAGTTCATTTCCCATTTGATGAAATTGGAGATGGATTAAGTGATGATATTAAAATAATAAAATATTTGTATATTTAGGATACCTGAGTTATTATTTTATCATGTTTAGTGGATATTTTTAAGGAATATTAGGAGTAAATATAATATAAATACTTAAATAAAAACATTATATTTCCTTCGGACGAACACCTTTCTTTACACCTCAACACCTCTAAGGACGATGTTATGCCTAAATTAAATTTTTGAGAATGTGGATAGAGAATATAGGAAAGGATTAGAGTTGATATTTTCAGAATAAAATGGTTTTTGAAGTGTTATTAATAGAGAGAAATGCAAGCCTTTTTATAGGAGAGGGTAGGGGCACCCTTGGAATTATCAAAATATTAAATTAATATAAATTAAATTTCGATTCCAAATGAGTGAATAATAATTTATTTTAAATATAAGATGATAATGAGTAGACATATAATCATACTATTAAAAGTATAAAATATTTCTCTTTTTTGATCCTTACCTTTTTTATAAAACCCCTTTTAACTCGTACTATTTTATCAAGTAATTTACACTTAGAGGGTTAAAATAACTACTAAATCATGAAAAAAGACTTAAGAATGAGTTATTAATGAAATTTATGGACTTATCTAAATATTTTGGTCTATTTTTTGGATATTTATAAATTTTATATCATTTAATTAGAGATTTTATATTTTAGGTTATGAATTATGTCAATTTTGACACTATTCATTACATTACTTTTTAAGGAAATCATAAAAACTTTATGAGTTCGATCTAACTAAATTAACTCAACAGTAACATGTCATAGTCATCAATAAAATTAATGGATGTTATTAAATATAGCAAATTATATTTGTTTTAATGTTATTAATGTCATTTATTTGATTCTTTCTTTAGTAAATCTATTGCTACGTCATCTTTGTGTCATAATTAAATTTCATTATTAAATTCATAAAATTTATAAATAAATTACCCATACATATGTAATATTTTTATATTTATAAGGAATATTTATAGTCTAAGATATCCCCAATGTAACTTCATATTAAAATACTTTACGTTTTCAAAATAAAAGTATAACAAAAATTACTATTCATTGAATAAAATATTATAAATGCATTATAGTTCTCCAAGTGGTCCTAAAGTTGACCCAAGGTTTATTAGGGTCATTATTCACTCATTAGATGAAATTATGAAATGTTTTAGGATCTTTTTATATTATTATAATATTATTATTACCTTTAATTACCCGATTTACCCTTAATCGTGGTAATTAAAATAATTACTAAAGTTACTTTTTATAATTTCCAAAAATAAAAAGGACGTAATTTAATAATTTGGACCTTATGATTACAAATATAAAATAAGTTTTTTGAAATTAAAAACATATAATTTTAAATAATTAATTAATAATTAATCACATTGACGAAATAAGAGAACGAGTTTTTGAGTACAATGTTCAAATGTTTACATAGTTTTATATGAAATTTCAATGTGAAATTGATTCCAATGAATCAAATTAGATTAAATTATAAAAAAATAATTTAAATATACTTAAAAAAAATTAAAAATATAATCTAACTATATAAATAACTTATACGAAAAATTATTTTTGAATTAAAATGCAATATTTTTTACTATTCATTAAAAAATAAATATTATCATAAAAATACTAAAAATGTTTCCAAAGTAAACTTTTATGTCCCAATTCCAAATAAGAAGTTTATTTTTTCAAATATAACTTATAAATGTATAAAAAATGAGTTTTAAAAAGGGTTTTCCATCAAAAGACGGTAAAACTTAATTTTTTAAAAGAACTTCTTCTATGAGAAAAATTCAATTTATTCTTATATCATATCTAGAAAACATATAAGACAAATTTGAGACATTAAATTGAATATATTAAATATATCATTAATTAATAAAATCCATCAAGAGTGATTTTTCTATTTTATAAACTCATTTAGTTGCATTTAAATATTTTTTTCGAAAAAACATTTCCTTTTATTTAAAAAGTGTTTTATGTTAATTTATATTTAATTATTCATCAATGAATTAATTATATACATGTGTAAACAATATTTTCATAAATAAATTAATATTGTTCATTAAAAACACTTTAATAGCTTGGTTAAAGGTAAAATCATAATATTTAGTTGTTCGCTTATGTTCGATGTGGCGTATTATGTACGCTATCAAACATAGTGTATATTTTTTTTTAAAACATGGGATGTTATGCATTTTACACAATTTTTTAGACTATTTTAGAATATAATCTATCAATACAACCAAAAAAATTTCAAGGAAATATATAAATGCTCTATTTTCTAAATAGATTAATATTTTTTGATCACAAGAAAGTTTAAAGGTGATTATTATGAACCCATAGTGTCTGTAACTTATATCAAAAGAAGTATTATAAATATATTCCTTCTTCACCAATAGATGATAATATCATGTTGTATGATCTAATTTAGAGAATTATTGGGAAACATGTTGTTGATCAAACATTTTATCAATACATAGAAGTTGATACTTGTTATTTATAATGATTTTTTTTATTTTAGAATAATAAATTCATAAGAACAACGAACCATTATTATTATTTATAAAGACGACTGGTGAACCCCATGGTGAAACACTCTAATATATGAATCATTTTTCATTTTTCACTTATATTTTCTTCTTTGGATCCTTATATTCTTTGGGTGGAATTATATATAGTCTTGGATATAAGTACATCTCTTGGTATATGATTAATTAAGAACTCAAAATCTTAAATTAGAGGAAGACCATAAAACTCTTCAAGGAATACATCATTGTACTCCTTTAAAATTTTCATGTCTTCAATTGTGGTCCCCTACTTTTCCTAAAAAATTTGAGATATATATTCTTTATCATAATAAAATAATATATATTCTAGGGAATAATTTTTCCACGGGAGATTCTTCATCAACTTTACACTTCTATAGAATCTAAGGAAGATTAAGGATACAAAAACTAATTTTATTATCCGATAAGTTTATATAGGGTATATATAAATATATAAAATACATAAAAAATAAATCATAAATTTCAACTAATGGGATTATGAAAAGGTTATCTTGAAGAATTATCCCACTAATATTTACCAAGGAGGAGTTATATACTTGAGATGTAAAAAATTTCCTACCTTTTTTAACTTATAATGAAACATAAATGCTTTATTATGGGGTGTAAATGGATCTTATAAACCTTTTTTTAAATAAAAAATTTATAGAACCAAGATAAAATAGTATATTCACTATTCATTAAAGAAAAAACAAGTGTACCTAGAACCATTGTTTTAGGACCCACCTCCATAATTGTGATTACATAATCCAATCATTTCTCTCTTGGCCTTTGTGGTTGTTTTAATTAGTTATAATTGAAAACCAATATATTAGGAAATTTTTTTGTATTATTTTTGTGTTCTATAATGTAAAAAAGTTAGACCATGGAATAATGATTGATCATATCGTCCTTTCTTCCATCACAATAATGAGATTTATAATCTCCCTTTGGCATTCATTAGTTTTATATCTCTCTCTTCCACACCTAAAAAATATCCTTGATCACTTGAGATAGTTTATAATATTATTCTTCCAACATATATTATAATAGTTAAATTTTATTTTGATCCATTCATGGTGTTTATCTACTAATCCCCTTGAAATAAACTCTATTATTAAATTCTTATCCTTATTACCATGAGACCACTAAGAATTATTGATCCTAGTTTCATATTTGAGGGAACATAAAATAATATTCTCATGGATATTGAAGTATAAAATTTATATATATTATTTATCACCTAGAATTATCCCAATAATGAATCAAAAAATATTAATTTTTGGGTCAATATTAATGGCAAATGCATAACATGAAATCCTTGTGAATTTTTCCTCATAAGATGAGATTGATCCATACTCCACTTTCTCGAGTCTAAGTAACTCAATATATATTTTAAGATAGGGATTTTAAGTGAAATATTTATTAAAAAATATTTTCATGAATCCTTATTAAACCATAGATTCAATTTCATCCATGGGATTCTTATTCTTGATTATTTTCAACCACTGATAAACTTCTCCCCTTAATTAGAAAATTACTAGTATTAATTTCTCTTGATCATAGTATTATAGAATTAATAATACATTTTAAATTAAATTAATCCATTATTCCATGATAAGGGGATAAAATTATGCACTAAAATCAGGATTCCATTGTCTCATAAAGGGCTCAATAGTATCATACTATTTCTTAAAAGAGGGGGTTGTTCAACATGATTTATGTTATTTTTTCTAACATGGGTTACATGAGAAAGTTATAGTACAGATTCATCTACTACCTCTCCCATCAGGTTGGTCATCTCATTTAGTAAATAATAACATGGTCCATAACATTGGTTATTGGAATGAATTCTCCTATTTCTATGAATAAACTAAAAAAAGGAAAATTAGGGGAGAGAATACTGAAAAAAGTAATCATAACAAATTAAAATAATAAACATAGAGAAAATTAACTATATCTAACACATATAAACTAAATAATTAATTTATAATATTTAAAATAGGATATCCATAGTTATTTTACTATTATGTTATCTATTCTAAGTATTTATATGTAAAAAATTAAAATCCTATTACAATAAATAAAATCCATTATATTAGGTTTTAAAGTGTTTCTAAATTAACCAAATCACATCCCATGAGAGTATCAAAATAGGTGTGTTATATATCCCACTTATTATGATCCAAGTTTAGATCAATTTAATACCCAAATGACCACTTTTATGGTAATTAAACTTTGGCACATAGTTATATATCCCACATCAGGTAATTTCTATCTATATAGAGATGATATTTCCAGAAGCAACATACTCCATACCAAAATTTTAGGAAGTTTTCTTATATTTTTTCTTATCCCTATGGTTTTTATTAATGCATGGAAGTAAAAATACATACAAATAACTATTCCTTGAACTGATACAAAATTTAGAAACATGTTCCTCTTAAATATATTATTTCATGATTTTAAACACAATATTTTATAGAATAAAACCCAAAAATCTCGAGTCCTAGTGTCTTTAGGTGATTTGATATGTAGGATATCAAATTAAACCTAGACAAAAATATCATTATTTAATTCCTAGTAATTTTATTGTAAATTTATCTGATCTTTTATTACTAGATTGGAAACCCTAGAAAAATATATAAATGAAAAGGGTGAACAATAAATCTCAGAAAGGGAATAATTAGTATAGAGCGTGATCAGAAGTAAAATATTTACGAGAAAAGAGTCATATCATTATAACATAAAATAGATGAGTCATATATATTCACATGAAATCATGGAATAAATAAGATTATATCATTGGATCATGACATCATATGAATGTTGAAATATTGTAAGACATGACAACATGAGCATAATTCAATGCCCACTTCAAAGACATCATAACATAATGTTCATGGATAACTTACCATGCACCATATATTGAACATCATGAGAAGAAAACAATAATAAAATCATTGGGGAATATATAATTATTTGAATAACCATTAGATTTATATCAAGTACATAGATATTTGTTCCATCTAAGGAAATAATACATAGGGAACAAGCATAAGAAGACCCATGAAATGGAAATTGATTAAATAATATTATCTAAGATCATAATAAACTGGTATATCATAAATATTCCCATTAATGAAGGGATTAAATCATTTATGGATGATCATATATGAAAAAATAATTATAGGTCATGAAAATTAAGTTGATGTGGAGTGAAGAAAAATAAAAAAATTCAAATAACTATGTTTATAAATGAACCACTTGAACAGGAAAAAGGGTAAGGAGTATTTAAAATGAAAATTGAAAAATTGTTTCCTAAAACTCTTATATGATACAAATGGTTTTACATAAAATAATATATACTCTTTAAAAACACAAAATTATAAAATCATTATATGATTAATTAAATGAAATGTGCTAATAATGAGATGAGTTCTATTTAAAATGGGTTACCTTGAAAGAAGTAATTGAGAAGGTAACTTAAAGAACATTCATTATACCCAGGAAAAATATGCATAGTAAACTATGTATATACGAAAGTACATATATAAAAAATATAGAAAAATTATAGGAGAAGAATATATAAAGAGAAAAATAAATAGAACACATAACCCAAAAGCAACGAGGGTCATTCATGAGATCCCTTACATCGGTTCCTTGACTCGATATGTATGATTTCCCAAATTATAGAATAATAAAAATAATTAATTTTTTATTAAAACTAGCTTATACTATATCTCATTTTTTAAGATCCATTTTCAATCATATGTTATTTTTATTATAATTTTCTCTTATGTCACCCAGTTGAGTCTGTTCAGTTAATTTCAATAAAATAACCTTGATATGTTAATCATGGTCAAAAGTGTGGTTAAATAGATTCATAATATCTGGAATTGTTAATTTTTTTATCATTGCATTATAATATTTTATACAGTTTAATATATAATCATAAAATAGTTCTAAATCATGAAATGTTTCCCGTATAACGATATTTTTATGGTTGGAATTATCATTATAATTTATTTTTAATATCATTGAGGCAAAGATAAAATATTATTTATTGAATTTTAATAAGTTAATAAATAATATATTTTTATTCATTTCATTCATTTCTAAATCAATCCTTGTAACATGGTGATAAAAATTACATGTGTCCCCCATGGAGGTGGTGGACCGACTACAATAAGGGTGCCATTATTATTTATTATAATAATATAATCAAGGATGATAGATTTTGGGTCTTCAATTAATATTATAAAATTTTATTATATTATAATATTTATGTTATTATAGTTTAATGTATATAATATATTTGAGGAGTTAAAATAATAAAATAATATAATAGGTTTTGGAAGATTACCATTTTCTTAGGATGTTCACACTTAGGCTTCACTCTAATACACAATAGTTTTGTCTTATTGTTATACCAAGGAATCTAGGAAATATAAAGAGAGTTGAGGGGATAATATGGTAGAGTTTGTGAGAGATAATTCTTAAAATTAGTCTATAAATGTTATGGTGAATGGTTGTATTTAAAGGGGGTGGATGTTGATCTTGGAAAAAATATTAGAATAAAATATAACATTTTATATATTGACTCATTTTATGATACAATTGTAATGGTAATGTGCATACACTATAATGGGGAAAATAAATTATTCCTATAACTTCTGGAATTCCAGAAATTTCATTCATATGTATCATGAATAAAAACGATATGTATATGGTACTTACATAATATTTTAATGTTCACCTAAAATAATGTTTTTTAGAAAAACACCAATAAATCACCCTTGGATAATTTTAAAATATTATCTTCAAAAATTAAATCCTTATTATGAAAATAATTTTCTAAATTTGGGAAATTTAATTTTAAAATCAAAATATTTATTTATTTAAAACTTTCCAATATTTATGACACAATTAAATTTTATACCATTGGAAAAATTACTTATGATTAGCTAAAATTATATTTTAATTTATATAAAAATAAATATTTTTTATAAAACCATTTTATGAAAATAAAATTTACTTCAAATATTTTTTATTTTTAAAGAAAAATCAATGTATATAAAAAATATTAGAATTACTAAAAATATTTTTTTTCTTTGTGTTAAAAATTTATTGTATCCAATTTAACACTTTTAATTTCAAATTATTATGATATAAATTCTTTATATTTTTATTTATTTTGATACAAAAATAATATTAAACTTCACCCTTATATAATTTTTCAAAAAAATATTTAAATACAATTTCGTAGTTGAGTTAACACCAATTCATATATAAAATAAATTTGAAATATATTAATATTCATCCCTTAAATACATAACCCTCTATTATATTAACATAATTTCTAAGGGTATAGTGTGGGATGATGATGATTTAAAGGAGTGACTTAGCCAAGATTTATGTAACAACTCAAGAAAGGTTATGATAAATATTTTTTATTTCTTCTTAGTACCCTTTAACAATTCTTTATAGTTATATACATTATAATACTATTATGTAATTTTTTTAGTTTAAAGGGAAAAATTATTTATAATCAAATTGGATTTTCATACATTATATGGTTTAATTTAAAATCATGATTTTAAAATTATAAAATTTTATTTGATGAAATAATCATTATTTTTGAAATATTTTTTTAAAAATTATATTTGGACTAATTTTTATAGTTTTTTGAAATGTTTTAATTATTTAATAAATAGTAAGAAATTTTAATTTATATTTAAAATTGACATTTCTTTCCACGTATTTAAAAATGTAAAAATATATTTTGGAATAGTTTTAAAATTTAGTTAGTTCTTTTTATTAAAAAGTATCAAATTTTTTTATTGGAATCAATATTTTACATGAATTTGGTATAAAAAACCTTTATATATATAGAATTATTTTTATAAAAACATGTATTCATCATGTTTTTCGAGATTAACTTTAAATTAAATTATGCCACTTATATGAATTTAGTTTCATAAAATTGTTCCAATATATGAAATATAGATGTTCAAATTTAGTAAATAATTCCCTTTATTTTTGTTCATTATTAATAGTGACTGTAGTAAATAATTTTAACTTTATTAATGGTATATCCAGTAATTAATGATAAAAGTAATACAATAAGGACAAAAAATGACCCAAAATATTTCACTTAATAAATTTTATTTGTGGGTCTCTACCATCCTCATCCTATATTTGAGATTTTATAAAAAATTTCAATTTTTCTTTGTGAATGACTTAAGTATTATTTTAATTAAAAAACAAATATATCACTCTCATGATTTTAGATTTCTATTATATGTTAAAATAGTGATTTAAATAAGTTTTAAATTAATATTTATGTTTATTTTGAGAATAATTAATTTTTTTATGAGAATTTATTTTTAATTTTTAGTGATGAAATAATTACCTTAAATTCTTATGAAACATCGATATAATACTTGTATGAGCAGAAGAAAATTAATGATAATGCTATTAAAAACATAAAAAGTAATAATTTTAGGATGATATATTGTGTCACAAAAAATTATAGTTAATAATATATTATTTTCTATACAAAAATGGAATATATTTTAATTCCACTGTTTTCATGTTTTTTCTTTGATAATTTATATTAATTGTTTTTAAAATGACATTAGTAGTATTTTATGCTAGATAAATTCTATTACTATTTTATATAAAACATGAAAGTATTTTAAGAGTAAAATTATAATTATAAATGGTATTAAATGTAATCACTTTTTAAATTATTTTCCTATTTATTACTTAGAAGTATATTTATATCCATTTTATATTAAAAAAGATGTTACCATAGTTAAGGTTAAAAACTATTAACAGATGGGTCAATCCCAAAGATAAAGTCCAAAATGATATCTAAAACTATAAAAATTTTATTATATGATTAAAAGAATACCATATACTAATTATCATTAAATAAATTTCATTTTGGAACTATTTTTCATGATTCATACACATTTTATATTATATCATTCCATGTATTTCCAAAAGATCCTCCCCTCAATTATGAAAGGAAACATCATCTCCAATCATATAGACAAATCAAGATACATATTATTCCAATAAATTCCCATGTAACGTCATAATATAAATTGAAAAATTATATATGTCTTAGTTTGGTCTTAATACCAAATATGGAGGGATTAAGGTGTAATGAAAATGTGGTTTTTCGAAGAAGAGGAATATCTTTTAGCTAAAAATTATAGTTCTATTACTTCTTATACATCCATGAAATAAATTTAAACTGTTAAAAAATTATAAAAAAGTATCTTAAATATACCAATATTCTATTATGTTAATTGTAAAACCTATACACATCTCCTCTTCTATCAAATGGGAAATGAAACCATCATTCATGTCTACGACAGACTAATTACTTGCGAACTGATGTAATATATTTTCTTTTACCACTAGTTATAATAATAGATTATATATATATATATATGATATTCATGAAATAATTATTACTATATAAAGATAGTATATCTTCTATTTTCTTACCCTTCCATCCTTTTAAAAATGATAATGTTGTTCATGCGTATATATGAACTACCACCTCCACGAAGCGATGTGATTTGTTTTTAGATACCTCATAATATGAATGGTATTTATAAATTTATTTTTATACATAATAATATATTTATTATATAATAATAATTATAGAAATATAAAATTTAACTAACCTTAGTTCTCAAGTGATCATTAAAAAATTGACACGTCACTAATGTGTATGTATGACATACCATCTCCATGACTGTAATGTTATTCATTTTACATGACCAACATTTAAAGTTGGTATTAAAAGTATAATTAATTTATAAATGTGATAATTATTTCATGATTTATATTATCAATATTATTTGAAAATGACCCCTTTGATCATAATCAATATACATAAGTGGTTTTGAAATTATGAATCTAACGTCCTCAAAACACCTAACATGGACATTTCCAATTAAATAATTCAATATATCATTGTAAAAAATAAAAAAATGTATTATTGATAAATAAATAATAATATAAAATATTCATAAAAAATAATTGACATAATATTTTTACACCTGAGTGAAAGGACATACATGAAATTTTTGGAACTATTGGTAAGAGTTTTCATCTCAATTTCCTATCATTGGGGAACATTTTAATACTATTAACCTTGTTTATTCTATATTTTTTATATAGTAACAATTTTTCATGTTATATCATGAATCAATAATAATTTATGGTATTTTATGTTAAGATCCAAATTATTTCATCCAAAGGAATTTGACTTGAAGATTACCATGTTGTAAGGGGTTTATAAACTCAATTTCCATTAATTTGGTTATATTTCTAATTCGTTGGATTTGTTATGCCCTGATTATGTGTGAATTGATATATTAATTGTTTTATTATGTATTTAATCTTTTTTATATCTATTTAAAAACTTTTACATAATCAATCATGGATTAATTATCACTTTAAAAGTTATTATCTTTTCATAGATTTTCTTTGTTTCAATCTCATTTCCTAAGACATTATTCATGTCATACACCCTGATTTCCATGTATTCTGTAATTAATAACTTGTGAATGAATTTTTACATATGAATTTATCAAATTCATGGTATATATATATATCCATATCTTATTCTTTAATTAAATAACTTTTGATTTAAATTTTATTAATGTTCTAAAGGCTTTATGTTATAATCATTATTCTTTTAAAGATTGTTTATGTTTGAGGTTAATTTAGAGAAATAATATTATCTTATTTTCATAAACAATTTCTACTTTTATCATAGGTTTATTAATGTTTTTTTCATTGTTAACATCCATTTGAACCCTTATTGAATAAAAAACATCAATAAATTCATAAATAAGTGATATCAATATTGTATATTCTTTTAGATTTGGAATATTTGTCATCCATGTCGATGTTTTATAAAATGTATTTAAGAGTTTTATTTTATAAGAATATATTAATTCTTAATGTTATTTTACACGATCTCTATCCTTCGTTTAAAAAAATTAAATGGAATTTTTTTTATCATTTTCAGCATGGGTCTCTATTTAGTCTATTTTGAAAAGTTTGAAAAGAATATATATTTTTAATGATTATGACATGAATGAATTTGTAGACCATCCTGAACACTATTTAATTTGAATTATCATTTATAATTTTCTGTTGTTATTTCCAATAAATATTACTCTCAAAATATTTTGTGAATTTCATGTTTTTAATATTTATTTTCATAATTGTCGGTTATTTTCAACAATAATTTTTTAATGATATTTTTTTGGCATTTAAATTAAACAACAATAATAACTTTTGATTTTACTTATGATACACTAGGTATAGCCAGAAGGTTTAGGAGGCAGGCAAGCCTACTCCTAAAAAAGTTTATCTTATAAAAAATAAAGAGTACAAAACAAATCAAAATAGTGAGGCATTACAAAGCCGAGTGTGCATCTCACCACTACAATCCATCTGCGCCAGACTAGAACAATAGCATGGAAAAACAAAAGACCAACTGGAACTCACATCCATAATGGATTATTTAGAAAGAGTATCAGCAACCTGATTTTCCTCCCTATAAACATGAGATACATCAAGAGAGATTGATTCCTCAAGAAGAAGACAAGCAATCCATGAAGATAGCATCTTCCAGGACACATTCCTTAAGCGATCTTTAAGATTTTTCACAACAATAGATGAATCCGAAATAATCCATAATATACACCAACCATAATGGATATCATACCATATCGCCTTTATCATAGCCCATAACTCCGCTTCAATTGAAAACTCATTTCCAATGAAATAGAAGAAACAACACTTCACGAAGCACTGATATGTACGAAAAACGCCACCATATCTGGAAAGACTTGGTGCACTAGAGGCTACCCCATCAACATTTACCTTAAGCCAATCATAGATCGGTGGGATCCATCAGATGTATTTCACCACACGTAGTTTCCTTGCCCTGCCACTAATACCAAGTGTCATTAAGATAATCAAGTCAGAAACATCATTGTTCATTGACCCGGTTTGAAACGTAGAAGCGAGTCTGATGCTATGATGAGTAGCTAGGATGCCATCATGAAAGGAGGTCTTTCAGCTGCTAAAAATCAGGTTATCCCGTGCCTTCCATGTGTATGATAATATAGTGAAAGCAACTGCACGTAAGAGGGATTGCACCAGATCATTGCAATCTGCCTGGTAGATAGAGATGAGAAGTGCCTCAATAGACACGAAGCCGAGGCAACACCGAAATATGGACTGTATATAGATCCAACGCCTGCTTATAAACCTGCAACAAACAAAAAAATGCAGGAAGGACTCCTCAGCACCCAAACAGAGATAGAAAACCGGAGCATGATGCAGTATAGTCCACTAAATAAGGCATTGGATAGGCATCCACTTCTTTCATATTTTCCATACAAGAAAAGAATCATTATGGGAAATAAATGGCTTGCGAAATCCATCCACCCATTAAGGTATCCCAGATGAAGTACCACATTGAATCTTATAGCTTTGATGGCTGGAAAACTTCCCATCAAGAGCGGTCATCCATACCAATATGTCACATTCCGAATACTCATATCTGGATATCTCCATGCGAAGATGATTAGGAAGAATATTATAAGAATTCATATTACCTTGAAAATCTGAGATAGAAAGGTTCCCCAAGGGCATAGGAATAAAAATATTATCCTTAATAGGATGGGACATCCAATGGGTCATCCAACAATTCAACTGAGAATCCGTACAGACCATCCATCTGGAGTGTTCTAGGATCTTTGAGTAATACTTCTTGATCGATGGCCAAACAGAGGATTGTAAGTACATAACATGCCCACTATTCAGTCTGTCAACGAATCATGTAACAAGAAACTCCACTAAGAAATCAGGTCTGAAAAGAATCCTCCATGTAATGTTTTGAAGAAAATCATCAATAAAAATTCTGATGTCTTTGACTCCCATCCCACCCAAACCCACAAGTTTGATACACTCCTTCCAAGCAACCGTGACAAGATTCCTTTCATAAATAGAACCAGTCTATATAAAGTTCTTGTATCCTTCCACTAAACTCCTTGAGAAGGGCTCTAGTCCATCTATACAGTGAAAAAGAGTACACAAACATTGATGTAATAACAGAATTGACCGGACAAATTATACCTTCCTGAGACATAGTCTTCCCTTTCCAGCTTTCCAATTGATTGGTGATTTTCAAAGAAATACTCTCCTTGTGTAAACATTTCACCCTGCCCCAGAATAAAGGAAGTCCAAGATAATTAAAGGGTAGGGAGCCCCGTTTCATGCTATGTCTCCTAGAAACCTTGTTCTGCATCAAAATGGGATTTCCGTTTCCAGAGACAGCAAAGGACTTGCTCTAACTAATTGCTTGACCTGCAACCTCTTTATAGCGTGAGAAAATGTTTTTAATGCAGGATATGGTTTGTCTATCAGCCTCGTATAAAATCAAGATATCATCTACATAGAACAAATGAGAGGGTGCAAAGCAATTCCTTCCAGCTCTCATTCATTGATACAAACCAGTATTTACAAGATCATGAAGGCACCGTCTCAGATAATCCCCAGTGATAGATAATAACAATCCAGATAGAGGGTCACCCTGTCTAACTTCTCTTGAGCATTGAAAGAAACCCCTTGGTGACCCATTAACAAGAATAGAAAGTCTGGAACTTTATAGGATGGAGCGGACCATTCCATTAAACAATGGTGAGAACCCATTCATTTTAAGGACTACAAAGATGAAATCCCACTTTACTATGCT
This sequence comes from Viscum album, assembly GCA_963277665.1. Classification (NCBI taxonomy): domain Eukaryota; kingdom Viridiplantae; phylum Streptophyta; class Magnoliopsida; order Santalales; family Viscaceae; genus Viscum; species Viscum album. The sequence goes on from OY728143.1 coordinate 1,214,361,003, forward strand.
GAAGGGTTTCAAGATGTCAATATTCAAGTCCATATTACCATCTTTAACCTTCCTCTTCAAAACATTAACACATTTAGAAGTAGTGAAAAGGAAATTCTGATTGTTTCTTCTAGGGGAAAACCCAAACTGATTGGGTGATATAAGATTCTTGGCCACCTCACCCAGCCTACGAACCATGATTTTACTAATATCATCTGGAATAGAGTTTCCAATAGCAATAGGCCTAGAGTCCTTGATATCCAAGGATTTCTCTTTTTTTGGAATAAGTGCGATGAAGTTGGAATTCATCCCAAACGGTATTGAGGAATGATGGAAGAACTCCCTCACAACATTTATCACCTCAGTATAAACAATATCCCAATAAAACCTAATTATTTTTTAGTGAAGCCATCGGGGCCAGAAACACTATCCATGTTTAAGGAGAAAAGGGATGCATGTATTTCCTTTGAATTGGAGATCTCAATTCACCGTTTATTTTGAGCATCATCAACACTTGACTTAATAAACTTAATCAAATTTCCATAATTATCTTCCTCAGAATCTGAATATAGCTGTTCAAAGTAATAGGAAACTGCATTTTCTATCTCATTTTCAAAATTAAACAGGATGTCCTTAGTCATAATAGCATTAAGGATCCACATAACCTTATTCCCCCAGTGTATAAAATGAAATAAATATGAGTTCCTATCTCCCTCCTTCAACAACCTAATGTCGAACTGATTACGAGAAAGGTTCTCCTTGAGGGTCAACTTGTTATCCAGATTTTCAGCAGCTTTAATATCATCTTGAGAGGGTGCATCCTGAGAAATGTTACCTTGATAGAAATTAATAAGATGAGATTCATCCTCTTTGATATCACCATCAAGAGTGGAGAATGAATTTTTGATCCATTCTTTCAATTGTGCTTTCACAATCTTCAGCTGACTCGTTAGAATGTGTGCAGAACTTACAACACAAGTAAATTTCCAGGAATCTATAATGACTTCTCTACAGCCTGACACAATCAAAAACGCATTTCTGAATTTAAATGGAAGGGGAGCTGACATTAATCTGTTAAAGCAGATATCAACTAGCAATGAGTTGTGATCAATGTGAAGTCTTGGAAGAGTCAAGCCAGAAACATCCACTACATCACCTCTCTCAGACATTTGCACCAAGAACCTATACAACTTTCTAGTCTATCTCCCATTTAATGTATACCTGTTCCAAATAAACTCAGTGCCAGATATGGGAACTTAAACCAGTCCACATTGATCAATGAAAGAGGAGAACTCATTGGCTGATGCTCTACAGAAATTATTCCCGGTTTTTTTCCTCTGGCCTCAGGTCAACATTGAAATCACGAATCAGAATCTAGTTCGTAGACATGTTCTCAAAGGTGGAGGCCAGATTTTTCCAGAGGGCTCTTCTCCTGGTGTACAAATTTAATGCATACACAAAAGTCATAAATATAGACTTGGATTGGAAGCAATAAGAAAGGGTCACTGACTGATGGTAATTATAAAAAGAATCAATCATGACACTTTTTTTTAAGACCCACAAGGATTCCATGTCAGTATCAAGTTGATTATTCACAACAAAGGAATACCCTAGAGTACTCCATTTGAAATCCATCCATCTTTTAAACATCATTCTTGGTTCTGCAATGCCGATTAACATAGACTTATTGGTCATAATCATATGCTTAAGGGTTTGACCGTGGGAGTGTTTTATAAAACTTGGAAATTCTAAAAGAGGACCTTCATTGATTAGCAGCACGCTGCCTAGTGCAAGGACCAACATTACTTTGTGTTATGCCTTTCTCTGGAATTTTAGATTCAGGTGCCACTATATCAGCAGGGGGAGTTTCAGACCAGTCTTTCCGAGATTCATCACTATAAGGGGGCTCATTGCTGAGAGCGGGGAACCTGTTATCTGATTCAGTGGGCATTAGTAGCAAGGTAGCAGGTAGTTTCCTCCTTGCGGCCTTATAAGGTGTAACATGGGAGAAAGAACCTAAAATCTGCTCATCTTATACTTGCATAACATGGGTCTCCATTATTGGGGGGGCCTTCCTTGCAACCAAGAATGATAGCAACACTTTCCTTAAGTGAGTCCTGCACAATCCGTTCTTGAGAAAAAACATCCCTCACTGGGTCCTGTAAGTCATGGACATCTCCGAATCCGACCACATTATCAATTGTTGTGTCAGAGACCGACTCAACCCTTACATGACCGTCACTAGCCATACCAAGATCAGTATCTATATCACCAGTTTCGACATGTTCATTCCCAACATCAAGATCTGAATTTGAATTGTTAGAAAATATCCTACCAGTAACATCATTCTCAACCACCACAGGGATAGAAACATCACACCTAGCATCAGCATTATGATCCTTACCCGCCTCCATAGAAGAAGAAGTATCACCCCCACTGACATTATCCACATCCACTGGGGCAGACTGTGGACCATCTCGATTAGCAGGCGCTTCCATATTAGAAGGAACCGTTCTGGAAGGATACCCCACTTCCTTTCCAAGATTCCTCCTACAGCTTCTAGCTTCATGTCCCATGATATTGTAGAAAGAACATACCTTATTTCTATTGCAGTCACCTATCAAATGTCCAAAAAGGTGACAGTTCAAGCAGAACTTTGTCTTCCATTCATAAACAATCTCAAGTGTAATGCTGTTTTCCCGAGTGGTGAACACAACTTCTTACACTAACGTTGTGGACATATCCACCTCAACCAGGATCCGGGCATAATGCCCAAAACTTGGATTGTCTGTCTACCTATCAAGACATATAAGATTTCCTACGAATGGGGCAATATCCCACAGGATTTGCGGATTCCAATATAACCAACTCAACTTGCAAACTCATATCCAGATTTGTGAAAATCTATTCTTAATAGTACTGAGATCAAATTTTCTATCCCATTCATTAATGTAGAGAAACCCAGGATACAGGGGAACTGAACCCAAGCTCCAATCGCATCTCTTAAATTCATCTGAAGGGAAAACAACGTGATAGAATCCATGCCCCATAATAGTCATCTTCCAATCTGTGAAACCCCATATCTCAGCAATCCTGTTGGCTAGATCATTAAACATCCAAGGTCTATCCCATTTTGGAATAAAAAAACATGCAATGATTTAAAACTTACAAAGATCTACCCTCTCTTCAACGAAATCTTGATTTGCTGATACATGCGCAACTCGGCCTTTTCTAATGATCCTTACCGAAGGATCCGAATCAAAGTCCAAGAACAATATATTACCCGCGTTTCTGGCCACCTATGCAAAGCTTTTCATGTATCCAGAGCCTTCTTGAATAAGATTCACATTTCCAGACATATTCTTTGCATAAAGGCTAAACAAGTCCTTATGCCCTATCGGCTCGTCATCAACCGCATCATCTCCAGCTTTTTCCCCATAATTTTCAATCACTGGGCAAGAATCCAAATCGCCAAAACTAGGGTTGTCGCCCTTCTCTCCGCATTGTGCCGCCATCTCATATACACTATGTATATGTTGTAATGAAACCATCCATATTATTTATTTCTATGTATTACTATTTTTTAAATGATATTTTCATGGAAGTCATTTTTTCCCAGGTCAACCATTATTTGAAAGAACAATAGTTATTATTATATTAAAAAATAAAGGATTCTATGTGTAATGTATATTTTATGGTTGTTGGAAATTGTTTATGATGGATGGTGTGCCCAATATATCTCATGATAATGAGTAATCCTGGTATAGTACTCAAATAAATTCAGTAATGGGATGGATTTTACTAGTTATAGGTTTCTCCTTAGAGATTAATGGAATTTATTGGGAAGGTTATTCCATTTTTAATATTTATTATACGATTTATATTAAAATTATGTTCAATGTTACCAACATGTATTCTTTATGCTCACTTAACGTTATAATGTATCATTTTATTAAGGATTGTATTCACATGGTCATGATTTTTTAATTATATAAATCTTTTCTTATGTTAAAATTTTATGATATGTTTCATTATATATAATCAAGGTTTTGATGGGCACAAATTATCTTATGTTTTTCTCATATAATTTTATTATGGAATCATACCATTATTATCGTCTTATGATCATTGTTAAAATGTATATATTAATTCTAATATTTACCCTAACTTTGCATTTGAACTCATAATTCTTATGTTTCTTATACTCGGGTTATGAACAAAGGTTTTAAGTATCTTCATTTTAAAAAGTTTACTTGGTGTTAATAACTTTGTGGGAGATGATGTTGATATTTATGAACCATTTTTTGATCTATCCAAGCTATTATTTTTTTATTTTGTTTTAATTTTATAAAACTATAAAACAAAAATGTCCTAAGGTATGTAAGTGATTAAATATTTCATTTTTATATTGTATGTTTTGGACTGGAAAAATTGGGTCACATTTAATCGTATCTTGTTAGAAATGTAATGATTATGTTTCTACCATCAGATCCAAGATTTTAGGTTTGAGGATATTATAATTATTATCAGTGTAAAGAGTTAGATAACATTAGATATTATGATGTCTTCATGGGAGGTTAACTTAGGATGTCTTTCCATGAGTCATGTCTTGCCTTTTGGGAACCCGCTATTGCGGAAGCCCACACTTTCCTTGATGTTTGGACTTTTGAAATGGATTATGGATGGAATTGTATCTATATCGAATTTTATTACCTCACCATTATCAATTCCATACACTCATTTGACTATAACATCCAATATTTTGGATTGATCATAAACAAAATCCTATCTATTAGTCAGAGATTCAATTTTTTTTCATTCTCTTTCATTAAAAGGGAATGAAATTAAGAATCCCACCATTTGGATACTCAAAGTCCATCTCTATAGGACCACCTCTGGTTTTATTGTTTACTATTATGTATTTTCATTTTTTTTATTTTGGATCTTCATTATTAATATATCATTTATCTTATTGTAATTTTTTTAATTGATGGTATAATAATATGATTAATGAAATTATAGGAGGCACATTTTTGGTTTAAGCTATAAATAACAATTATGTTTATAATGTAGTAAACATTATGGATTATTTTGAATGATTTATATTAAATTTCTTGGGATGTAATATGAAGGTTATGATTTAACCTTTTACTTCCAAAAAAATACTTAATGTAAAGTTTATGTAGGTAATTTGGGATACAAGGTTATCTATTTCTGGAATTATCATAGTTTAAATTTTGGTGTTATTATTTAATTTTAGAGATTTAATTGTTATTTTTTAATATGATTGTTTATATATTATATAAATTATCTTACCTCATTCTAACTATTTCAATTTTGGTTAATATGTAAATGTGAGAGGAACATGTTTTTATCCTATTCTTTATTAACTTATCTATTATAAGTTGATTTTAATGCTTTAGGAATGAAAAGTTAATCATGAATAATCATCTTTAAGTGAAATTGTAGTGGAAATTTATCAAAGGATGAAATTATAATTTTCAAAAAAGTATATTCATTTATGCTTTTAGTCTATATGGTAATGGGATTCCTTAGCTCTAGGAAATGAATCTTGAAATAAAAATGTAATCTTATTGCATTAATTTATGATGATTTGATGTTTTTTTCACACCTCATTAGATTATTGTTTTATAGTCATGGAATTTATGATGATCATTCCATTTATTGTGATAAATTTTCTTTATCACTCCAAATTATTATTTGGAAATTATGTTTTTTCCTTTATGTCTTTATATTGACCTCCTAATAATTTTTTCCTATATTTGGAAATGTAGTCAAGTTTTATTCTATATGACCTTCATATTTAACTTTACCTTTTTTAAAAAGACTATTTAGTATCATTTTTTAGTATGTAGTTTTTAAATAATTATATTTTTAAATAGTCAAATGGGTTTCTTTTAATATGTATATGTTTTATATTCTACTCATTGGATTTGATTTTGAAAATGTTGTAACACCTTTAAATAGGGTCCAAGATTAAATCATGAGGACAAAATTTATTAAAGTGGGAATAATGTAACAACTCATGAAATGTTATGATAAATTATTTTCATATCTTATTAATCTTAATTAATTATATTTATTTATTAATATTCATTATATAAACTTCAGCTATTTTATCATCAAAATGAAAATGTTTTATTTCTAACCAAATTGGGGTTTCAAGAATTTTAAGGCTTTATTTAAAATATGTATTTCAAATTTTTTATTTTTTATTCTAAATAATGAGAATAAATTTTGAAATTATCCTGTTGATATTATTCTATGATTATTGTTTTTATAATTTTTTAAAATGTTTTATTTTTCAATGAATGGTGAAAATAATAATTTTTATAGAAAAATGTCATTTATTTCTAAGTATTTACAGAGTCACACTATATTTTGGATTATTTAAAAACTTTTATTATTTAATTTTTATTAAAAAATTCAAATAATTTTATTAAAATCAATATTATACTTTAATATGGAATACAAAAATTATCATTAAAAGGCGTTTTTCTGAAAGAAATTAGATTTTATTAGATTTTTGAATGAATAATGTTAAATTAAATAAAAAGGAATTAAATTATATGAATTTAATTTGATGAAATGGACCCTCTATTTTGAATCATGATGATAAAAATTGATAAATAATTCCCTTTTACTTTTGTTCATCATGAATAGTTACCATAGTATATATTTTTCACCTCGGTAATGGTAAATCATGTAATTAAGAATAATGAACTGCTAAGGATTGAAAATGAACCTAAAATTTCATTAAATATAATGGATGAGTAGTTTTGTACCAAAATCACCTAATATAAAATGTTATGTAATTTTTGTGGCATTTTTCTTCAAAAATTATTTATATATTATTTTACATAATGAAAACTATAATATGTCACCCTTTCTATTGAAATTCAATTATATGTCAATGTAGAGATAAAAAAGTTATAATTGAATATTAGATATTATTATGATCATATTGAAATTATTTTTATGATGATAATTTATTTTTAATATTTAGTTGTGGAATAATTATTATAAAATATTTTCCCATGACAGTATAGGGCTTATTCAAATGATAGAAAATAAAAGTAAATGTATTTTAAAAAGTAAAAAGTAAATTTTTTTGGATTAAAAATTGTTTCACAAGAAGCAAATATTTAATAATAATTTATTTTTTGTGGTTAAATGGATTATATCTTAATTATAATACTTTCATGTTATTTTCAGTGTCATATTTTGAGAATAGTTCTTAAAATGGAATTAATACTATTTTACGTTAAATATATTTTATTAAATTATTTATTAATCTTAAAAATATTTCAATGAGACAAGATGGATTATATATTTTTTAAATGTTTTCCATTATCCATTTTGATCCAATTTTTAACTTTGATTTAAATTTAATGCCCTTTTATACTGAAAAGAGTTGTTACCACGGTAAAAGTTAAAAATTGTTCAAAGCTGGGGTAATCCAAATTATTAATCTCTAACCAACTAAAAGATTTATTAGATGATTATATTAGGTCAATATCCTAGTTATATTATAATATTTGTCTTTTTTACCATTTTACTTAATTTAGTAACATATTATATTATAATATTTCATGTATTTCAAAAAGTGAACCTCCCCTCACTTATAAAAGGACACCACCTCTCCTTTCCTATAAACAACTTAGAAGCCATTTGGTGGAACATATAATGGACCAAATAACTTCCTAAAATACCTAAACACATTATACATGTATAATTTTTCTAATAATACCAATCATATAATGCATAAAGAATATAGAAAAGAAGGTTGTCCGAAGAAGATGTATAACTTTTAACCATAAGTTTTAGTTTCATTTATTCTTATACCTTCATCATATCTTCTTCAACCATTACAAAATAATAAAATCATAATATTATGTTTACTTATATGTTATTAAAATAATTCAATAACCTATACCCATATCTTCTTATATCACGTGGTAAATGAAACCATTATTCATGCCTATGTCATACGACCACCTCATAAACTGAGGTAATTCATTCTCCATCACTGCCTCTAAATGTGGGTTATAATGATATATTTAGTTTATATATATATAGAGACATACGATATTAATGATTTTATTATAACTATATAAGGATAATTTATCATAAATTTTATCACACTTCCATCCATTGAAGAGTGATGACGTCATTCATGTGTACGTATGGATTACTACCACCAAGAAGAGATATGATCCATTTATCATAAATTCATAAAATTTATGAGATATATAAGTTTGTTTAATGATATAATATTATATTTAAGATATAATAACCAGTCTATAATTATAAAATAATACTTACCAAATTTCTTTCATTCTCATTAAAAAACAGGGAAATGTTATTCATGCATACATACGACCTACCATCTTCATGATTATAACAAAATTCATTTTTCATAACTATCATCAATAGTTTCAATAAAAATTATAATTAATGTATAAAAATAATAATTATGTATGTTTTTTTATTCTACTGGTGATGTAACAATGGCCCATTTGACCATGATCAACATACCAAAGTTTTTTTTGAAATTGGAAACCAAACGTCCTCAAAACACCTGATGTGCACATAACTGATTAATTAATTAAACTTGTCTTTATAGAAAATGAAAAAAATGGTTTAATGATAAATTAATAATTCTAACAAAGTTTACTAAATGATTAAAAAAATAATATGAATTTATTATATAATAGTTAAAGGAAAATAATTCCAATTATGGATTTGAGGTAAATGATTTAATCTAATTTTTTTATTGAGGAATATTTTAATTATATGCACCTAATTAATTTTATATGGTAGATATTATACCCCAATAACATGTTATATCATGAATCCTTCATAATTAATTTTATTTCAAGTTTCAATCTAAATTACTTCGTCCAACTAGATTTGACTTGATGATAACCAATATGTATGTTTTTTCTAAAATAAATTTATATTATTTGGGTTATAATTATACATGATTGATTTTTTTTTACTTTATTATGTTTTAGTTTATATATAAATTTTATTATTTAGTATTTACATTTTTATTTGTATTTAAAAAGGTTCAAATAATCACTTAATATATTAATTATCACTAAATTTTTATGATCTTTTCAATAATTTTCTTTGTCTCAATATAAACTTCCTGAGACTTGATTCTTATTATGCACCATGATATCCTAGATTGTTGTACTTAAAACACAATTAATTAATTATAAAATATTAATTCATGAAATTTATGTGATTTATACAACCATATAATACTATTTATTTAATTTAATTTTTATTTGAATATTTCAAAAGTGGTAAAGTAATTTCTTTATAACTCATTTCATTTCATATTGTTTATGTTCAAGGTTCATGCAGGAAAATCACATGTTCTAATTTTATTAAGGAAAATATATTTTATTCTCCTATGTTGATGAATGTTGTTAATATGTTTAATTTTATACTATATCCACTATTAAATAAATAAAATTAATTAAAGATTCTAATAAGTTATATTGAAAGAGTATTTTTTTTAAAATATGAAGCTTTCTATTATATATCCATGTTTTTTAAAGTGTTTTAAATAATTACATTTTATAAATATAAAATTTTTCAAAAACCTATTTTATATGATCTTTGAACTAATATTATTTGTTTTAAATAAAATTTCTTAATATTTTTTACATGGGATAATTTTGAGTCTCAATAGAAAATAATGAAAAGAATGTGCATTTTTAACATTAATTACATTAAGATATGTCTTATCCTGGCCTGAATCAATCTTTTAAAATTATCAAAAAAGTTGTTAAAACATTCTCACACCTTCCACCCGATATTCCAGAGGATTCTGATTAGTAGTGAGGGCCTATAGTGTGTTTTAGAGAGACTATTACCTCATATAAAAGTGATTAAAATTGAATAAATAACCAAATATATTCCAAATTAGTAAATAATCAGAGTGAATAAGATATAAATATGAAAAGGCTGTAAAAAATAAAATGTACTGAAGGCTTTAATGGACATGTAATACATACAACACTAATATCACACTAAGTGGACCACATATACATGAAAAAACGAAATCAAAAAATAAAGTACAAGGATCTACTAGTTTCCATGAGACTAATCACATACCCAAATCTATATAAAAATTCAATACATCTGCATCAATAAATCCCAGTCTTTAGCCCATCATGTTCTACTAACAAAGTGAACATATTCCCAGGTTCCCCAATTTGATGGAGTCCTGATCATGGTTTGAGTAAAAAATATAGTAGAGAACCACAAATGTGGTCCCACACTTAGAAAATAAATGACTATATGTATATATGATATACTAATAAATATAATAATGAAAAAAATAACTAAATAGAAAAATAATCCATGATATGTTGTCTCAATGGGAAGGTAATGAAATGTTTTCTTCCTAGTAGAGACAAAACTAGAAATAATTGAATAAAAAAACCAAGATTCGATCATTGGATCCATAAACCTGATCAAATGTAAATATTATTAATTAGGCATTGATATTGATATAATACAACTAAAGATGTGTATAATAAATTCAATCATTGGGTTTGTAATCTTGATTGACTGTACCTTTTTTGTCTTGTACCAGAATTGTCTCTAAGAAAGCTATGTCACCATATGGGGATACATATCCTAGACATGGGATCACATGTACTCAGCTCCAATAAAATAATTAAGTATTCAAAGTAATAATTGGGAATCTTGTAAATCTAGACTAATAATTAAGACAGATGTCCCAATCTATAGGAATTTAAGACATTGGAAATTAAATTAACCCTAGTGATGATGATCCATATGTTATTTTTAAATAATCTATCTTTTTCTATGAAAAAACTCAGAATACTTCAATAAAAGACAATATAAACCCATTTGATGGAAAGTATGGGAAATTCTATAATAGTGTATCTAATATAATACCATAGAGTATCTTATGCATCGCTTGGGGGGATCATCATCAATCCTCATGAATATTATAATATCCCATGTTTTGGGGAAATAATCCCACCCAACAATATAAACAATGGAAGTATTTGGGGAACTACACCCACCTAGAAATATTATCTATGGAAAGCTCATGGGAATTGTGAAAACCTGGTAATATAATATTTTTAAAGATCATGGGAAGTGAACCCACTGATAAACATCATTCATGTACATCATGTGGGAAGGGAACCATCCTAGAAATATCATTTGTAGAAACTTTAGAGGAAGTGTGGCCACCTAACAATATCATATCAGGATAGCTCTGGGGAAGTGAACCCAACTAAAAATATCATCTATGTAACATGATAATGGAAGGTTCTTAGGAAAGTTGGGAATCTAGATATAAAAACATTAAATCATTAAGGCTCAAAAGCTATATCTCATACCTTAGGAAATCATGATAAAATATTAACATCATATGATTCCCCATGGGTGGAGTTCTGGGAAGCACATCATTAATCACAATTGTATCAACATTAACTAAGTGAAATTATAATTAATTAGTGATGTTTGTTTAATTAATTAACCAATCACTACTTCAATTGACCCATTGTATTATATCTTTGATATAGGTTCTAAAGTTACACCTACTAAAATCTCTACCAAAACCAATGACATAATGTCTTAGGATTAGTTAGCTATCAGAGCACACACAAGGGTCCCCTAGTTTGATACATGGAGAGGTATCAATTTTCGAATAAAATGATTCATAAAAGAATAATATTCATCTCTATTTATCCTCTCATATATAGTATAGGAGTATAGGAATACCTTTTAGGATCCTCTAGGTCCGATCCACAGTCTAAAAAATCAGGACAAGCACGAAGCTATCGAGCAGGTGTTTTCAGTGACCCATAGAATCCTCTATTCTAGTATACTGTTTTAATTAATTAATATATTTTTGAAATAAATTAAAATAGTAGGAATCCCCCTTAGGGGAAATTCCAAGAAAACAAATATTATCATAATAATAAATACGAATGATATTATAGGTAAGATAGACCACCTTCCTTTTAGGAAACATTCTATATACTTTCCAAGAACTGATAGAAACTTACAAAGGTTTATCCATGATCATATGAGTCATACAAGGGTCCGGTATTAAAACCAACCAGCCTAATTTAATTAATTATAATTACACTATAATAGATTATAAAAACAAAAGTTTATAGCCAAATAAACCTCATGAATTATAGTGGTATAAAGATCAAAACCTCACCAAATTATTTCATTACACTAAAACCATGAACTAACAATCTTCAACAACCTACAACACATCATCAACCTTCATTCAATAAGTATCCCTAATCAATGGTGTCAAAAAACCACCCAAAAATTTAATTTAATATTTATATGTCTAGAAAATTATGATAGAGACATACCTTGATGGAACAACACATGAAAGATTACAGATGAATTACCAGGTCACCCTCTTCCTAGGAAGAGAAAAATATCTAGCATCGGTATCTGATTTAATCATGATCCAATGGAATTGGGAATAAAAACCCTAACCAGATAACCAAAAGATTGATCAAGGTGATGAAAAACAAAATATTGGAAAATGGAGTTGAAGAAAAACCATGATAATTTCAATGCATTCATCAACATTTGATTTTGATATATAGAGATAGAAATATCCCATGGAAAAAGGGAGAAGGATGAGGGAACACATGGAGGATATGTTTGGTGAAATGAGGGAGAAAAGTGGTAAAAAATCTATTTGTTTTAGAGGGAAATGTGAATTTTTCCCATTTTAATAAGGTTCATGGTAAGAACACATAGTTAGGAAATCCATTAGATCATAGGGAAGGATTAAATATCTGAACAGTTTCACCTTGCATGGTTTCAGTGCATGGTTAGGAAAGCCATTTACAAAATAAGTGAGTCCTTATACACCTCTGTACCAAACTACATGTTTGTTATGGGAACATTTCACTTTTTTCCCATCCCATGTTACTGTATAAATTAGACGGCATAGTTAGGTCTCACAGTTACCACTAATTGTGCCCTAGTCATACATCATATACTGATCCTTCCCAAAACTCTTACTTCAGACGCCGAACCCTTTAGATGCTCATGAAATATCTAAGTTACCTTTTAAGCCTCAATTTTTTGAAATAATCACTTTGTGTTAATCCAACATTTATAATTTTTTCAATGCTACGATCAAAATTTTACCTATCTAGAAATTATAAATTAAAATTCCCTATGAAATTTTAAAACTCATAAAACAAATAATCTTACATCCTCCCAACCTTAATACTTATCATCCCTGAGAAGTCTCCATGGGAATGAAATTTAAAAACCCAACCTACTTCGGTTTATAATTCCTTGTCCAATATCCATGTTACATTCTAAATACCAAATTGGATTAAAAGAACTATTTTAAACACACAAATTTTAACTTGAAAAATCTTGATCTGATGATCACAACCATTGCATAATCACCAATATAGAGCTTACTCAATCCCTACAAAGTTGAAATATGAACACACCTTTGTCTGATTGATCATATTTCCTATGGTTTCCTTTGCAATAGGTCCTATATTTTTAGGGAAAATTATAATCCATGGTACTCCCACTATTAGAATTGATTCTGAAAAAACTCCCCTAGAATCCAAATGACACTCATGGTAAGTACCTCAACATACAACACCTAGTCACATTTGAGGGAACTACTCTCATTCATTGATGTGACCTCAATGGTTAATTCCATTAAACCAAGATCAATAATGTCACACTATATTTTCCTCGAAAACTCCATGAAAAACTTTGAACTTTACTTGTCTGATCCCAATAATGTGCCTAATGTGGTTCAACACAAATAACATCTAATTATTCAAGGTAACTAACTCAAATAACATTTGGAAAACTAATAATGAAAATGAAAACTGTTATCCACCAATGTTTCCTCAAAAATTGATCCCATTTTTTAATGAAATTTTAAATAAAAAATGACTTTTCAATGAACAGTTTCAAGCTCGCATGAAATCCAACTCCGCACCATTGGATCATACTATTCATTCTATTAAACTAAACTTTTTCTTGATCATCGCAACATAGGGATCATCTATTTCCAAACATAAAAACTAGCCTATCTAAATATTTTATCTTACATGATTTCCATTGTAAACAATACTCTCTCTCTCATTATCGAATAGATTAAAATGGAATCTTTGGTATTCACCAAGTATCAAATCATAACCAAGACCGCCATCCTCAAATGGACATCAGTGAACCTCTCCTAGAGCACAACTTATAAGGATTCCATTCATCATCCTAGAAAATACATTTAAATATTTCAAGATATAGATAATTCTCTCTCACCATACTCAATATCATTTCAAGAAAATGGGAATGATCATCACTAGGTTGTAAGTACACTAACATTCCCTCGATATGAATCCATCAATATACTTGGGTCACATTCAAATTAAACTAGGCTGTAAATTACATTAATGGACCCTCAATAACACATATAATGACAATGTGTTTCTAGTTCCATCCATGGGTCATCTGCCTCATAACACCTAACTTATTTCCTAGATAGACCTTATCATGGGAACATTCTTTAATTTTACCCAATTATTCGGGTCACCTCACCCATAATATTCACAATTAAAAACATCGATCCTCATCCTCTATATGGCCACCCCCTGATGTTTTACTAGCGGACTCACACTTCAGTGAATTTTCCATCAATAAGGCCAAGTTAGTCATGCTACATGCAATTTTAGTTTCATTAATATTAATTCTCTATTGGAACTCCACTTCAGAATTGGGCACCTTACCTATGTTGTAATTTATCGAAGAACCTCAAATAAAATTGCATCATCCAAGAATCTTATCCGTAAATAAGAAACTAATAAAAAAATGGATTTGTAAATAGAGTTAGGAACCCAAATAGTCTTACTAATTATACTCAATCCTGAAATACAATAACCCTAAACTAATAAAAAACTGCCTTTTATCAGTGCTAAAAATAGAGTTTATCAGCGCTAGAAATGCACTAAAAACGTGAGTGATGTGGAAATTCAAGGAACTTTATCATCAATGAAAATCACGGAAAAAGTGCAATTTATCATTGTTAAAAAAAGGTTTGATATATAGAACCATTAGCAACGCTTTAATTTAGCACTACTAAATGAACCCTTTATCAGTGCCTTTAGAAGTGCTGATAAATTTGTTTTTAATTAGTTCTTTTAAAAGTGCTGATAAAGGTCCTATTTATCAGTGCTTTTAAAAGTGTTGATTAAGGGAAACACTATAGTATGTTGTTACATCATTTTACAACACCACTACATTATGCCATTACAACACACTGATGCATTAGAAACACACCATACACACATCATATATCAACAAAAAAAAGTACAACTACACAATTTAAATGAAATGTAATTTACAACACAAATCCATGAAAATAACACTATATTATAGATATTTCAAACATTGGTTTATACAATTACATAAATAAAAATTATTATAAACATTCAAAAAAATCCTAACTGTCAATGTTACCACAATTTCCATTGACTTTCTTTTTTGATCTACCAACATTACATGAGCAGTTTCGAACAAACCACATGAACTTGAAAAAAAGATTCCACCGATATAAGAAAATAATAATAATGAGTAATACTAAAAAAAATAAATTAAACATAATTATGAAATAATATGTTAATTATATAGACAATGATTTTATTGTGAACTTATCAAGATTTCCTCTACGATTTAGTAGTAGAGGTAACATGAATGAAAGGGATAAATTCCAATACTACATGAGTGAAAGATTTTGTGAGAGATGATGTCTGTAGAATTTTTGGTGCATGAAGAGATGAATGATGGATAGAGATACCTTAATAAAACAAAATAATCCACCTATATAAGAAAAATATTATTATGTGAGTAATACTAAAAAGAAATAAATTAACACACATAAAAATTTATTATTTCTATGGACACTGATTTTATTGTGAAAACATCAAGATTATCTTTATAAATCAGAAAAGGCAGTGTCATCACCCTTCATAAAAATTTAGTGGAGGTTACTTGAAATATAGTGATAAATGCACCATTACAAGGGTGAAAGAGTTTTATTGGGTAAGGAGAATGAAATTTGGAAAGAGCACCCCTGTCTCGAGCAAAAGAATCCACATGTATAAGCAAACACTTATTATGTGAGTAATACTAAAAATACATTAATTAAAAAATACATTTTAAATAATACATTAATTTAAGAAAAATTATTTTACTATTCAAATATCAAAATTACCTCTATAATTGAGTAGAGGAAGCATCTTTTCTCTTACAACAAAGGCAATGGAGGTAACATGAAAGAAATTGATAAATGCACCACTATAGGGGTGAAAAGGTTTCAATGGAGAATGAGAATGGAAGTTAGAAAGAGAACCCCCAAATTAAACAAAAGAATCCATTTGTATAAGAAAACAATTATTATATGAGTAATACTATAAAGAAATAAATTAATCATACATATGAAACAATAAATTAATTCTATTGATAATGATTTTACTGTGAAAACATTAATATTATCTATATAATTGAGCAGATGAAGCATTGTTACTCTTCCTATAAAGGAAGTGGAGGTTACATTAAAGAATGTGATATATGTACCACTATAGGTGTGAATAGGTTTTAAGGGAGGAGGAGCAAGAAATTTGGACAGATAATCCCCAACTTGAAAAAAGATTCCACCTGTATATGAGAACAATTATTATGTGCATAATACTAAAAATAAATAAATTAAATAAAAATATGAAACAATAAATTAATTCTAGGGATAATTATTTTACTGTGAAAACATCAAGATCACCTCATGATTGAGTTGAGACAACATCATTTCTATTCTTGCAAAGGTATTACACACAGATAGAAATATTCTAAAATAAATGAACTCTATAAAGAATAATAAAAATTCAATAAATGTTACATTATATAATTGTTTGGTAATGTAGATAAATTATATCATATGATTACCTTTTCATATATCCAAATGGTTTTTTTCATTATATATTTTTTTCTTCAGAGGCATTGGTAATATCATCATGTACAGAAGACATTGTTTACATGAGTAGTCAAATATTTAATTAAGATTATATTAATGTAGTAAGGAACATATAATATTATGAGGAAAAACATAATATATTAAAAAAAATTACCCTATCATTGAACTCTATTTATTTTTTTATTGTTTCTAGTATTTGGTTCCTCTTTCGAGAATCCAAATCCCCATTTTCTATCCCCCTATAATGTACAAGACATTTTCTAGAGTGGGATCAGTATGAACTGATTGTGATGTCCCAAAGGAAGGGATATCCACACTTGAATTTTTATCTGACTGAACATTTGTTTTAGTCCCCAATAAGACAATAAACCAATTCATTTTTGTTGGACCCGAGAGATAAAATACTTTAAATTCTAGTGATTCCATTAGGAACGACTCATCTTTTCCCCTTATGCACTGAAATTCACCTTCAAAAATCCCATTCCATCAACTTTCACTCCATTGATATTGTCAAAACATTTTCAATAGAAAATTGATTATTGAAACCTTGTAATATAAAACCATTATATCTAGTCGATAATACAAGAAATATGATAGTTTTTTATAAATTGGATTTCTATCCCTGGAACCAGATAAGTGTATCACTTCAGTCACAAGCGTAACACTAATATTTTTCATTTTATTGAAGCAATAGTGTTCTCCTATATAGAAACTCTAAATATTGATTACAAACCTAGTGTAAGATATAAAATTTTCATTCGGTCCTCTGACTATCCATTGATGTTTTTAAAAATTTAATTAATATTTTCGGATAAGACATTATAAATTTTATCTCTAAACCATCCTATAAACTATTGATTTTGTGTATCAAATATCCATATTTCAGCCCTTAATGAATTAACATATCTAATATATTCTTTGTGGGATTCAGTTTATGGATTGATATCTTCACTCTTATGTAATATATAAATATGTGCTTTCTCTAGCTCTGTCAAAGTAATTGTAACAAAACCTCTTTCAGAAATCCCTTCGCCAATAATGTGTTCACTATAACGAGACTTTAGGACACCGGTTCTTTCAACATCTAAAAGGTAATCGATATAGAATTCAATTCATTTTTCAAAAATATATTGTTTTTAAATACAAATTTCTATGAGACTTTAATTCTTGACATACCCTTTCAAAATATTCAAATACCATTCAATGGGGTACATCCACCTATACTAAAAAAGAGCATATTGTTGAACCTATATAACAAAGTGAACCATAATTTGGACCATTATATCAAATAATTATGAAGTGAAGAACACTTATAATTCACATAATATGATTTAAATATTCATATTAATGATTGGAAACTTCACTTGGTCTAAAAAATTACTGCATTTGGCTTTGAAAAAGGAAAAAAAAGGTTAATGTACATTGTACATTTGAAGTAGAATGCAATAGAAAGAAACATGCATTAAATCTTACATCAGTACATGACATTTGTGGGATTTCATACCCTATAACATCAAAATAGTCATTGACTTAACATTCTGGATATATTATGAATACCCCTGTGGAACTTTACACTTTTAAGTAAAAGGAAAAAATCAAAAAAATTTATGTCTAGATAGAGTGTAAGATGCTAGAGGATGAAAATTCTACATTTTACTCTACACTGGTGCCAAGTATTCCCTTATCCACATTTCAATAAAGTCTGACACATCCTTGATTCCATATTTCATCTTGATGGGAAAATTTAGTAATGTGTCGGTAACACTATAAAATACATTTTTCCCACATGAAGGACATCAAGAAAATGTTTTACATAAAAAAAATTCCAATATGACAATTCAAAAAAAATTATCTCTTCTTCCAACAAATTTTTTTAAGGTTTTTTAAAAATGGTATACTGAAAATAGTGTCAATATGTATTTCTCTTTTTATTGTTGACTGCCTATTGATTGAGATAGTGTTGTACCTTGTTTGATATTCCCATCGAATGATGTCATCTAGGATCAGAATTTATGCTATCGAGGTAAAATTTTTGATGTCCTAAAAGCATAGTCTTAGAGAAATGTTTCAACCAAACTCAGTATGTGATTTTTTCACAAATTAGACACCCCAACATGCCTTTAATGCCATAGCATGATAAATTTCCACAAGCGAAAAAGTCATTTATCATTCCATACAATATGGAACTTAATGTAAATTATTCAATTCTTTGAGAATCATACATTCTAACACCTATAACCCATATCAATTTCATATCTTCGATCAGTGGAGCCAAATAGACATCAATATCATTACTGGGTTTCTTTGGTCCAGATATAAGAAAAGAAATCAAAATTTATTTTCACTTCAGGAATAACCATGCCGACATGTTATAATTTAAAAACATAACAGACCATGTACTATGAGTACTACACTATACACAAAAAATGATTTATTCCTTCTGTATAAAACACAAGATGAATGTTTCTCAGATCATCTGCAAATTCATGAAACTAAAAACCAATTTTCTTCCATTGAGGAGAATCTACTAGATGATGTAGGTTCCAATATTTAATTCTTGTGTATGAATTCCATGTTTATTTTCTTGTTATATCCTGACAACCATATTATATTATAAACAATGGAATAATAGGAAAGTACCATATATACTTCAAAGGACTTGATTTGTTTTTCTTGTGTCAATATGTTCCACACTTAGGAGATTTGATGAGTTATTCATGGTTACTATGAAACAATATGAAATAATTTGAACAAGCATGTATTTTTTAGAGATAATTCCCATTGAACATAACATTCGTTTAGCGTCATATGTTCATCATGTTAGTTCTTTTTTTTTTCTGGTAGCATATCTTTCAGAAGAGAAAGTAGTTCTGTAAATATTGTGTAACTCCCTCCATTTACAACTCTGAAATAATATAAATTCAATACAACTTAAAATTTTGTGTATTTAGTACAATCGATATAAAATGGTTTCTTGGAGCTACTATTTAACTCCTTAAACAAATTTGTGCAATCAAGAAGGTCATCTTCAATTTCCATTTTCATTTCTTCTATGTGATTTCAATCATCTTTTACAAAGGTTTTTATATAAAATTATTAATAAACCATAGAATTGTCCCAATCGATGTAAACATTCCTATTTACCCTATGTTTAGTCCAAAATTTATAGATTTGATATATTTTGTGAAAAAATCAGATGTTTTTACAAATCTTTTGGACAAAATTTTCTTGAATAAAAAAAATGTAAACATGGATAATGGATTTTAGAAGGGTCTTCTGTATGATCTCTTGCAAACCTAATGAAAACTTTAACTCCATATTCATATTTTTTTGTCAAACTATTAAAATGTAGTCATTTTCAGTTCATATCCATCATATTGGGTTCATAAAAGATTAATTTTATGCAATATATAAATAAATACACATAATATAGTCATTATAAAATGTGAATGTTATAGGAAATTCTAATATAAAAAATATGGATAATTTCTACTAGAATATATGAGTGCCTAGATATTCCAAATCCAACAATAAGGGTTGTTGAAATTAGAAAAAATAGAGGGAGATAAAGGCAGATAATAAATGAAATTATCACTAAACAATATATGTGTAAACCAGAAGATCGATAGTGCAATGAACCTAGCATAAATTACCCAAAAACACTTGGTTAGATAATCTAATGACCTATAAAACAACTAAAAGTCACTAATGTATGGTTTAATAATTGGGTTTTAAAAACCCTAAATGGGTGGTGCCCCCCCAAATAGAAACAATTAGTACTAGAGGTTGAACTAAATTTAAGCATGACCCTTTGGGTCAATGTACACGCAGACCCAATATCATCATTACCCGATATAGAAAGACCTATTAGAATAACAACTCTGGAAATAAATGATTCAATAGGTACATAGACACAAAAACATGTCACACTAGTATAATAACTCAATCACTTATAGTCTATAAGAAATATAAAATAGATAAAAACCTTATATTCAAACATAACGTCAACTAAAGGAGACATAATGATTCAAAAAGGGAAGTCTTGATCTGATAAACCTCATTTTCCTAAATGGTGATGACCCATTTGAATCTTCTATATATGAAATCTATGTAAAATAGTCAGTTTTAAGAAGAAATAGATCCTCTGATACATATAATCGATAGAGGAACATACATAACTGCATTTCCTTGGTTCCTGAAAAATAGCATATAAAGCTGCATGTCCACTGAGATGTCCATAAAAGGTGTAATAATATATATAATCATTAGAGAAGCACCAATTTTCCTCAAATAAATATTCAATAAATAATAATATACATGAAAATTTCTACACATTTATATATATATATGAAAAAATTATTTAGAAAGAAGATATAAAACATAGCAGTAAAACAATAATGAATAAATCCAAGGTTCGGTGTTAAGTTTAAAGAACAGATCATACATCAGTATTTGATAAAAAAAATAACCAAAAATCATTCTCGACCCAATGTATCATAAAAATCGTAAATAATTAATCCTAAAAAAGGATCATAAATTTTTTTATAAGTATAAATCAAGAACGAAACCAAGCATACACAAATAAAATCGGAAGGCCCACCTCTCTAGGTTGATGAAAATTTGATACCCTTTTTGGATTTAAAATGAGATGTCTGGTGGTAGTCGATTGGTGTGATTTGGCCTTTTATTAACCAAGGAGGAGAGCCAACAGAAGGTGGCCTCCATAGAAAGCTTCTATATTATAAAGAGTTCTCAAATAGTTACAGTTTCTAAAATAGATTGGGACACTTTTATCAGTACTTACCAATAAGCAAAGATAAAGGATTATTTATCAGATCTAAAATTATAGTGCTGATAAATGTTCATTTATTAGTGTTTTTAGTGATGATAAATCCACCTCTATATCAGTGAAAAAACATCACTGATAAAGATTCTTTTATTAGCACTTATTACTGAAGCATTGTTAAAGGATTTATAATTATAATTATAAATAAATAAATTATAAATATTTATAAATAATCAATTAATAAATAAAAATATTAATATAGTAAATATTTTCCTTTTTAAATATATTTATTACAATTATACAATTTTATAATTTACAATTACAGAAATATTTAAAAAATATTTTTATTTATATCATTATATATATTGATATAATTATACGTATATATTTAATAAATATATATAAATATAAATATAGAAAATATATTATTTATATAAGTAAATGTTTTATAAATATAATAATTATTTAGATAAACAAAATTATTAATTTATAATTATATAAATAATTCATAAAAAATATTTATTTATTTAAAATTATAAATATATAATTGTATAAATATAGTAAATGTAAATTTATAAATATAGTTATTTATAAATATATTTATTCATAAGTAATTTTATACAAATATATTTTTTACATTATTAATGAATATCTAATTTTGAGTCCCAGCATATATGTAAAAAATGAGTAAAATTGAATAAATTAATAATATAGGTGCACTTTAACCATTTTATAAAAAATCGATAAGTTCTGTGTGTGTGAATATTATATATAAAAATGACTTAATTATATGTATATATTATATCAATATAACACACATTTTAACAATATTAAATTCAAAAATCAAACAATATTCAATTATATGTGGAGTAATATTCAATTATTAAATATTTTTAATTTATATTTATTTTTAATTATATACCATTATTCATAAAATATATGAAAATTTAATGTAAAGAACATAAATATTTTGAAATATATAATAATATTTATATGCATTAATATACATCTAAATATTTAATATATACAATTTAAAAACATTAATAATCATAATTACCTAATTAATATAATATTTAATATTTAATAATGTATAATTAATCAATTAATTGTTATCAATAATTATTTAATTAAGAAATTTGTAATATATTTTTAATAAACACATTTTTTTGTTTAATTATTTCATTTTATCAGCGCTATAAATGCATTGAAGAAAGAAAAATTTATCCCTACTAAACATAAAGTGCTGATAAATAATACCCTTTATCAGCACTAAAAACAAAGCGCTGATAAATGACACCCTTTATTATTGCTAAAAATAAAGTGTTGATAAAGGGTATCCTTTGTAATTGTTAAAATTAAGGTGAAGATAATGTTTTTATATATTATCTCTAAAATAAAGGTGATGATAAAAGTTTAAATTCATCTGCACTTTCATTAGTATTGATATATATTCCATTTATTAGCATTTTCTTCTAGATCTGGTAAATAAAAGTGCTGCTAACGGCCAGTTTTGTAGTAGTTCTAGGTGGTTTTTTTTGAAAAGGAAGGAATCAACCTTCCAATATCATATGAACCAAGTACCTCACTACCTGAGTCTCAACATGAGTATACCACGAAAATCACTTTCTAAAAATGAATCTGTAACCTGGGATAACACCTCTCATTGGTTTGCCTCAATAAAACTGAATGTTCCCCACTGTGGTTCATGTCACAACTAAGAGAATATATGTTTCACACCTGGACCTATTGATCATTTATCATAATAGGGTCACTAGGTCCAACCACTAAGACCAATGGTTCCTCACATCATAACCATAATAAGGTAAAAACAAAGGTATTTAAAGAAAACATCGACCTACGACTATAAAAATAGGATAACAAGGGTTCAATTATACAAGTTTTTAATTTAATTTAATTATGTAAAACACCCTTTAAGTTTTAATTTAAAAACCATTTAAATGTAACTCATTTGGAACTACTGATATATGTAAGTATTCTAATGGAAGGCATATCAGGCATAATATTAACATGATCTGATCCCTTATATGAATACTCAGAAGGGACTACACCATAAAGGGCAGGGATATGAATGTAGAAATGATGAAGAATTGAATCTCACCATGAATGTTCATACGGTAATGTTTTGTTGAGGATCTATTTTATAATAATGAATTTGGTACATATCAATATTGCACTGTAGGATCCAATATGATAATTATAAGTGATGGAAAGTTATGTAAAATATTATAACACCCTATATAATAAAACTCTATATTGGTTGTTATGAATAATTAGTTAACCAAACCTAAAAAAGATACACCCACAAAGGGTCTAAGGGAATTGAATTGAATACTGATGTGGAAATACGAGGGTTAACATCACACAAATAGTATTGTCTCTAATTTTTGTGTTATACAATACTCACACTATTCGGTTAAGTATAACATAATTCAAAACATTTTCATAAAACTATTTATAGTTTGTTAGTAACTCATTAATTATTAAAACAAATGAATTTACACCCCATATGGGGTCCAAATCATGAAAACCTTGTTCTATATTGACCTAATAATGTTACTGTACCCCCTATTCATGGGGACTAGGTCATTAGCATCACCATCATACATCTCACTATAAATCCACATGACCTTCAATCTAAAGTAAAATATATAAATAATTCATCCCAATTGAGTATAATTCAACCATAAACCTATGTATGAAACCAAAATTTTGGTTTTTTTGAAACTTTTAATTTTTTTTTTCTATCATTAGTATTAATTTTACACTCTAGGGGCATATAAAAATTTAGACCCCATGTACAAAAGATGATTCTTGAATAATAGTCTCTTTCCTCTTCTAGAAAATTGGAAAAATCAATCACTAACCTCTGACAAATGGGTAAAGAGTCATTAATCAATAATAAATTATAAAATCTACCAAACATGTTCAAAAATCAGAGAAAAATTCATATAAAACTGTAACATAGTAGATCATAAAAAAATTCCATATACTTGGAAACAAGGACATATTACAAGCACACACTTTCACAATGAACAAGTATAATATACATTGAAAGATCTGAAACATTCTTAATAATCCTATCCACTATGTCCAAAATTGAAAAACAATATGAAATTAATGCCTTTGAAACCACATTTTCATACCCTGTCTCATACCACTCTATAAACAGTATCGAAACCATTTTGTGACAAGGCCTCAAGCACACTTTTCCACAAGCTAGTTTCTATCAATCATCAGCAAGGACCTAGGGTGTGTCTTTTTGGATAATATACCCTCATATCATAATGTTTATGTTTTAAATATTAAAAAGGCATTGATAAATGAGATTCAGTGAATGATCAAATGACAATGTCATATATAAACCAATAATTGACCACTAGGCCAACCACATATACAATAAAAAATGAAATTGAAATAATAATACAATGATATAATTTTATCTTTGAGAGGAATCACATACCCAACTGCATGTACACATCTGATCCATCCCACTTGATTAGTCTTGAGCCTCATACCACCCCATTCTTGTGACCAAGTGATCATCTTCTTAGAAATTCTAGTGCAATGGTGGTCTTATCAATGTGTGAGTACAAAACATAGTTGGGAATGGAAAATGTGGTCCCACACATACCTAGTAAATTATTTTTATGTATATGTGTGATATTCATAAATATAAAAATGATAATAATAATTAATTAAAAAAATATGGGACAAGTTATGATGTTATAAAGACCATTTTATGAAATATGCTCAGCTTATCCGACACAGTAATGTAAATAAATGAATAAAATTAATCCATTTTAGATCCTTGGATACATGAACCTTATCCACTGGATATCTTGAGAATAGGGAATTGAGATAGATTTCATACAACTCAACACATTTGTAAAAAAATTGATCATTGTGTCTTTAATATTGATTGACCATGCCTTCTTTGTTTAGTGTTGAAACTGTCTTTGAGAAAGCTACCTAACCATAAGGAGACACATGTCCTAGACTTGGGATATCCCGTAATAAACTCCAATAAAACAATAAAGGATTATATATAACAAAAGATCATCCTATAAATCCAATACGATGTTTGAGTCTCTGGTACCAGTGCATAGTAACATAAGACGTTGGAACCTAGATGGACCCTAGGAAGGATGATCCCTAGGTATTCTATAAGAAATACTCTTTTAATCAATGAAAAATACTCGATATCATTCAATAAATGGATCAATAGCCACATTTCTAGCCATGCCAAGGAAATTTAATGACAATGCATCCACCTTGATTTTTAGGAGTATCATAAAAATTACTCAAGGATATCATCATCAATCCTTGATAATATCATAATATCCAAAATCTCAGGGTAAACTCACCAAATCAACAATATCATCAATGTAATGATTCAAGGATGTATTTCAATATAGAAATATATGTTTTGGGAATCTCAGGGGTAGTTTTCCTACCGAGTAATATCATCTATGGAAATATTAGTGGAATTGTTCCCACTAGTCGATATTATTCATGGAAATTTCACAGAAGTGTAGATACCAGAAAATATCATCTATGGAATGCTTGGGGGAGGTGTACCCACTCGACAATATCAAATATTGAATGGTAAGGAGAATTGAACCCACCCAAAAAAATCATTAATGTACCCTAAGTAGGTAAGTAACCTAGTAATACTAAGCATAAAAATAAAATAACATTCAATCAACTTGGCTCATAAACTAGATCCAAGGAAGTACCTCTAGGTATCCCGACTATATCATCACATTGTATCTGTACATATGGGTCGTGTTCTAGTAAGATCTTCTAGAATCGTAACTCTATCAAAAGTAATTGAGTGAATGTATAAGTGAGGAGTGATGTTGTAGGAATGCATAAAACCATCCATACTGCAAAAGACCCTTAGTCTTAAACTTTTATAATGGGCTATAAGGTGAAAACTCCAACCATGTCTACTCTATCCCTTTACATAATGGATGGTGGTCAGTCTGCTACTGGGGCACCCACTGGAGTCCCTTAGATAAATACATAGAGAGGTATACCTTTCCAGACCCCAAGGTTAGAACCGAAGCATCATACTACCTCTCCGGACCCATAGAAACAATATATGATCCCGGATTACCCTATTGGTATCCTCTAGGATAGGGATACAGTTTAACCATCAAGGCATGAATCTAGTGCACAAGGATACATTGTAAATTCCATCATCATCTATTTTAGTAAACCATTCTAATTATTTAACTAGTCATTGGAACAGATTTTAATAGTATGCACCACCCTTGGGGTCAATCCCAAGCATACACATTGTACCATAAACATTAATAGTTATCATATGTCATGTACGGTAGACCACTTACCTTTTAGGAAACATTCAATTAACTTTCCAAGGTTTTGATACATTTTCCAAGACCCATCCATGTTTATACGAGAAATACCACGGTCTTATCATAAAACCAACCACCAAAACTAATTAATTATTATTAAATTATAATTAATTAATAAAACTCTTTGAGGTATAAGAAATTAAAGACATTAATTAGAATGGTATAAATCTAAAAACATCACTGGCTAATCTTGTCAGACCAGAACCACAACCTAACACTCTCCAACAACATGTGACATAGCATAAACATAAAATTGGGAATAATACCAAATAAATTGTGTCAAAACAACCACAAAAAAATTTAATTTAATATTTAAATATTTTTAATATCATTTCAGATACAAACCTTAATGATGAAATATGTGGTGATTTAATTATGGATTTCTAGGAAGAGAAAAATACCTAACCACGATATATAATTCCACCATACTCTATTAGAATTGGGAATAAAAACCCTAATAATGGGAATGATAAGTTTGTGGAAGGTGATGAAAAACAAAACATAGATTAACAGAGTTAAAGAATTATGTCTTAGATTTCATCATATTTTAAGACATTTGATTATGACTAAAAATGAGGTAAATATCCATCGAGGAAGGGAAAGGAGGATAGAACACATTAAGGAGATTTTGGGTGAAATGGTAGAGAAAAGAGTGTACAAAAAATTAAGGTTTAGAGGGAAAAAATGAAAAAATTTCCCCTTGTAATGAGGTATAAATTTAAGCCGCATAGCCATGAAAACTATTTTCCAACCGTGCAACTTATATTTTCTGAACACCTCACCTCACATGGTTGTAGTTCAAGGTTTTTAAAACAATCCACAAACCATGTCAGTCCCTAGTCACTTGTTTACTAAACCACATGATTGTCATGACTCCTTTATAATGTTTTCCCATCCCATTCACCTATATAAATTGAACTACATGTTTATCACTAACAGTGTGGTAACCATGCCCCCTATGTTGTACTTTCCCAAAACTCATACTTTGTTTAACGAACCCCCATGACACTTTTAGAACCTTCAAGTTACCTAAAAAGATTCAAATAACATCTAAACACATCACACCAATGGATTCCACCATTTATAATTTCATTGTGATGATCTGTTCAATAACTAGCAGTACCAGTAGATAAAAATTATTTTTCTTTATTATAATATACAACTCATAAATCATGAGATCTTACAACATATTTTCCCTCCCTAGTGACAATTTTTTTATTTTTATATTCCTTTATAACATTCCATGTTATTTTCAAATTAATATATTTTCACAATGTTTTTCCTGAAATCTTAGTTTTTTAAAAGTGATTTTCAAATTAGAAAGGGTATTTCATCAATAATGTATTTAATAATCATTTTATGGTATTTTTATTTATTAATGAAATAATCCTTTATTGTTCATATTCCATACTTGGTATATATTACAATGATACTGTATTTATTTTTTGGTAGATGAGTTTTTTTGTTTCAAATATATTTTTAGGGAACCCATTTCTTTTCCATAGTTAAATCAATCTATAAAAGGACAATGATTATTTTCATGTTTAAAAATACATTCTTTAATGTGATATGTTTAATTTATGGTTCTCAGACATTTTAATGATTATGAGTGATCCTAATAAAGTTTATGATTATGGGTGATGCCAATATATCACTCAAATGCATTGGGTAATGGAACAAAGTTAACTAATTACATGACTCTTCTAATAGAGTACTATAATTTATCAGGTATTATATTAAATTAGTAAAAGTGACTGTATGAGTGATATTAAAATGATGATTTAAGTTACCAACATGTTTTCTCTATGATTGCATCATTTTCTAATGTATTATTTGTATAAATATTTTTTTACACATGACTCATGATTGTGGAATTATATAACTCATGTCATATATTAATGTTTTATTCCATTTTTCATGATTTATGATCCATGTTTCAATGGGTATGAATTATCTTGTGTTTTTTCTCATGTACTTTGTGTGGGATTAGTCTATAAATACTAATTTTACTAATTAAAAATATAATGAGAACAATAATAAGAGACGAATCTCATGTACAAAAATAGGAGTTCATAAAATATTACACAAAAGTATTTCCATATAAGTTGTCTTTCATAATTTTTAAATTGTGTGTGTTTTACATTATTTTTATTATAGAAACATCTCATGAACAATATTGGAGAGTGTGATACCTAATCTCTCTCATTTCATTTCATCTATATTTCCCACATATAACTATTTAATAGGCTATGTATATCCTTGAAAGCCTTGTCTAATATTGTGTAAAACATGATCCATTTTTGATCACCTTATTAATAATAAAATTCATAGAAATGCATGATTATCGAGTGTAGAGGAATAGGTATTTGATTGAGACCAATACTCTTATAAATTTCATCGTCTGTTTTTATATATTTTTCTTTACTTGATTTTTCAAAAAACAAATTTATGTTTTTTCAAAACTCTATAATAATACATTAAATTTATAGTTAAATTTAATTCTTTTATATACCGTGTTTGATTATAGAAAATCTCTTTAAAATGTAAAAATTGTTTTAAACTTGTTTTAACTATGTTGTGATTTAAATTCTAAGAATATTTTTGAAAAGATCAAAATATATAAATATACTATTTTAGTTAAATGAGAAAATTTTATTAATTGGGGGATTTAGTTTATAAATTTAATTTAATAGAAATTTTAAACCAAATTTCAATTCACCCCCTTTGTAGTTCTGGACCCCAACCAACATTTGGTATCAAAAGATTTTTTTACTCTGTATTTTTGGTCAAATTGTTTCAGAAATATATATTTAATTTATGTTTTCTAATATTTTATTATGGAAGGTCATTCTTAAGGCCATGTGGCAAACCGAACATATTTTTTTTGGAAATAACTATACTCAATGGAAAATAAAAAATGAAAATCCATCAAGATACTATATCTTTTGATATTTAGGGATCTATTGAAGTTAAATATGATATTCATAAAACTATTATAAATTAAAGGTAATATTATATTAAATCTATATATTATTCCAATTTAAAAACAATGAATGCTTAATTTGTGATTTTGGTAAAGATTAATTTAGTTGAATATCATCCTTTGATAATGGTTATCTTATTTGGGATAAAATATTTCTATCTCATGAAGGCACATACAATGTAATGGAATTGTGTTTGAATACAAATACCATTATGTATAATACATTCCAAATGAAACCCAGTGAATAAATTTATGACATGTATATTCAGTTTAATGAAATAATAAACCCAATGGTTACCCATGGACAATCAATGATATAAAAATATAATGTTTTGAGAATCTGAATATGTATTACAATTATATAGAGAGGAATATTTGTCTATATCCATGAATCATGATAAATAAGTAAAAAAAACAAATAGTCGTCATTGGGAATATGATGATGTCTGAAGAAAAGAGGAATTTGAAAAATGATAATTATGAACCAAAGATAATATATGTTTCATTTCAAACTTCATAGTCAACAAATATTATTAAATATGATAACACATGTGGATTCAAAAGTGATATTGAAAATGATAAAAAATAGATCATCTATAAAGAAGGCTCACCATGTTATGAAAAAGGAATAAGCTTACCAAAATAGTATAAATATAAAATAAATATTACAAGAGAGGTAATTAGATCAAGGACTGGATAAAGGATGACTAATATAATTACATAACCTTATATGATTGTGAAATAAAATAACATATAAATGATGACTTTCCAAAACAAAAATTCAAAAAAGAAATATTATGAAAACTACAAACAAAAAAATTGAAATGAATACTAAATGAAGTTTGTATGAGGATATCCCTAGTTACCCAGATTCACGAAAATAATATACGAATGAAAAAACTAATCCCTGATTTATGGATACAGCTTATGAGTTTCCTTCAATTTCATCTCATATTCCTGATGATTCTAAAACAACTAATTAATAATTTTATGAATAGTGTGATATGCTTCAAGATACTGTGTATGTGATAAAAGAAAAATATAAAAATTTGATAAAAGTCTCATGTGCTATATGCTACTCAAGAATATATTCTTAGCATTGAAAAATAAAATAATTGTAATCTATTAAAAAAAAATAATGATTTGAAAATATAAAATAAAAAATTAAAAAGGAACATTGAAGGTTTTCCAAAAGAATTGAAAATTTAAAAAATAATTGAAAGTCAGGATGTACATAAACCATGAGTTGGTTCGAGTCATCAAACTAGACAAAAAATAAACTATAAAAAATTATTTTATTCTTAGATCAAAAAACCAAACATTATTTTCTAATCAAGATAAATGTTTTTGAAATAATTACATGAAATTTGGACCCTAAGAAGTATATTTTTGAGATATAAGAAATCTATTTCTAGTATTCCTATAAAAAAAATCTAGATTCAAAAATATTTTATAACTAACTCGTCTCAAACTAAATAGAAAAGGGTACTAAAATATATATTTATTTAATCAATTTTAGGAAAAATGATTAAATAGATACAATACATTTTTTTAGTAACTAGACAGTGGGTATTCTAGACATATAACTGGATACTATCCTATGTTTATAATATTTTAATGTATGATGGTGATAATTTTACTTTTTGTGACAATGGAAGTGGAAAAATCACTGGACTTGAATAAATTGGTAATTATGAATATATCAGTTATTTTTTATAGGATTAAATATAATATGCTTAGAATCTACTAATATTTAGAGGAGGTTTATCATTTAAAATTTGAAAATAATTCTTGTATATTTTTTTTATTTTAATAATTTTTGGTATTTAATGATTTTAGAAATGATAATTTGTATGCTATTAGTTTAGATTATTTGTTTTTTTCAAAATTATTATTTGTTGAGTGATTTTCATAGTGAATATTATCTATATAATAAGATACAATTTTTTTAAAACAGAATCTCATTTAAAAAGCTAACTAAAAATATCAAGTCAATGATAAACATAAGGTATAATTTCATAAATAAAAATGTTGTAATCTCTACAAAAGGATAAATAAACATTATATATCTTTCAAACCAATAAAAGAGGTTTCTATCTCTCAACAACTAGAGTTGGTTTATTTTGATTTATTAGGACTATCAATAATTTTTAGTTTAGTAGGAAAACATTTTTTATGTTATATTTGATTGTTATTCAAGATATACATGGGTGATTTTACTTGATAATAAAAGTGAGGTTTCTTCTTGTTTATCTAAATATGCTAGAAACCTTATTGGAATAACTATAATGATCTTGAGAACCGATCATGTCTAAGAGTACACGAATAAAGAACATGAATCCCTATTCTCACCACATGGCCATACTAAAAATTTCTCTGCATCATGAACACCTAAACACATGGGATTGCTAAATTTGGAAATGATGCTATTCAAGAAATTACTAAAACAATACTCAGTGAATATGAAACTCCTCACTATTTATAGGGTGAATCTTTTCAAATGGAATACAAAGTAATTAAAATAGTTTTGTTATTACTTATAATTATACAATCCTTATTAATTATGGAATGGTAGAAAACCCAAAGTAAATTACATTAGATATTAAGGATTTAAGTTTTATATGCTTTACAAAAAAGACATTGTTTAAAAAATTCACTAAACATATATGACGGAATTTTCCTTGGATATTCAATAACTACTAAAAATGATACAATATTTAATAAAAAATATAATTTTATAGAAGAAACTTTTCATGCCACTTTTGATGAGAGAGATCCACATGAACCCAACCCATCTTTATAAACTCTTTGGGATGATATGTCAAATCTAAATAAAATTAATACACTTAAATATTATGATCTTTCTAATAAATTTCTAGATAAATCACATAGTAATGATAATATATAACTCCTTGAACCTAAAGAACAAAATGATCATCCAAGTACTTTTATCAACAAAACAATTCAAACACTTAAACAGAACACTTTGGGTGAAATAGTTGGAAATATAGATAGAGAAACTCAAACTTGAGGCTAAAAAAGAAAACAATTTGAACATCAAGACTTCTTGTTAGTGATAGAATATAACAACATCAATGAAGAAATAAATGATGAACATTGAGTAATAAAAATGATAAAAAAATATACAAATTTTAAAGGAATAAAATATTTAAATTAGTTGATATACATAGATACTATATAACTATTAGAAATATTTGGGTTTATAGAAGCAAGTTCTATGTGTTTTATATAATCATTTGAAACTAATATAGATTGGTTCCACAAGGTTGTTGTAACGACCCAATGTTTTTCAATGGAAATTCCCTTCTTATATTTATGTCATAAAATAACATGAAAACACAAAATAATGAACTAATATGTGATAAGTTACCTTTAAACAAAAGTTTTTCACTTCTATGTTTTGAATTTAGAAAATCCGACATACACGATTGTGTTCAAGATGATTTTGGGAGTCTAATGAAACAAAAATAATTTTCGGTGAATAGTAACATACCCTTGAGAATAGTAACCTACCCTTATGAATAGTAATATGACCCTAATGAATATTAATTCATCCAACATAATAGTTACATTACCTATGAATAATTAAATAAAATTTAGACATATCGGAAAGTGACAATTTGACCTTAGTAAACGTTTTGGTATTTTGTAAGTCAGAAATAATTAATTATAATTAATTATTTAATTTAAAAGAATAATTACTTCACTAAAATGTATTAATAAATTATTGAATCAATGTATTATAGTTTTTAGATAATTTTATTAGACCCTACATAATTTTTGAAAGCACTATGAAATCAATTTTAATCTTAAAAACCGTTTTTTAAGTAAATTATGATTTTAATTAAATATTAAATTAATAATATTTAGAAAATTATTTTGGAAAAATGGAATTCATTTTTGGATTCTACACATTTAAAAATTGTTGGGGTAAATTTTTGGGATTTTTCTGAGATACTTGAATTTTTGATGAATAGTGAAATACCGTAATTTACAAAATAAGCTAAATAAGCTAATTTTAGGGTAATGTGTGATGTTCTGCTGATTTAAGCCCACTTTTTTCAGGATTAAATTATAAAATTACTATTATTGGTCATCCAAGACTCACTATTCCTTGTCTTGTGGGGAAAGAATAAACTAATGAATTTTATATTAAGGAAACCTCTCTCCCCTCCAATATAAAAGCCACCCTTCTCACCCTCATTTCCTCACACCTATCAAGCTCCAAGCCTTCTCTAAAGTCTACCCAAAAATCTTCCCTTTCCCCTCCCCCACGTCCAAAATCTTCTGGTCCCCTCAAAAGACCCAGACTAGCTTCCTTAAGGAGGATCTCAAGAGGAAGATTTAAGAGGTAATTTCCCTCCCTCTTCTCCTTTAATTTCCTTTCAAGTTCAAGTTCATTTCTTGATCTATCCCAACCTATATTCATCCAAATTGTATTGTAACTCCAGTATTATAAATATACTATAATTTTATTGGTCTAATGGGATATTATATCATCCAACCCCCTTTCCCTCTTCCTTTTATTTTATTAAAGAGAACGTTGTTCGTGAGGTGTTAATTTATTACCTTCAAGAACGACATGCTTTCTTCTTCCATTTCTACCTTCAGATCTGGTCATGAAACTATTTTTATGGTTGAACCAGAATATTTTATATTTATTTTTTTCTATTTAAATTTCGGTAAGTAACCTATGGCCATATTACTAAGTGATAAGTTAAAACAAGTTCGTTGTGATCAAAAAACCTCCCAAATTAACACAAATAATCTTCATTTAATTCTTATCTAATGAATCATACACATGGATCTAATATAATTCATTATAATATCATTAAAACTCTTTTAATATCATTAATAACATGTAATATCAGTTCTGGATGTTTACCCATGTTCTACCCAAGGTTCAATTTAAGAATACAAGTGAACCACTCAAGAAAACCATAAAAACAAATATTCCTAAATAATGTTTTTAAACGCTATAACTCATAAAAAGGCACATAAATTCACTTAATGAAACCATAATGAACCATATTAATGTAAAAAAGGTTATATATTTCTAATTAATGAATATAATGTCATTATACAGAACATTAAAGAGAAGGAAGCATTCGGGTACATGGTAAGGGGAAATTCTCAAATGCAACTTTCATTCTTCGGGTTCTCCCTCTTTCACTCCATTTTTGATATGGTAACTCCTTAAAGATAATTTTTTCATCATTATATTTACTTTTCTGGGATATACCTATTTTTCAATGGTTTTTATGTCGAACAAAATGTTTTCCAAAAGAACTATTCTTTTAAGAACACCCCTTTTACTTCTCACTCAAGGTGGATGATTCTTGTTACATGTATGTTATTCCATATTTCTTTTGGGAAACCAACACTTATGAATGTGTTATTATGAGATGAAAAACATTACTTTTCATGGGTTAACTATGTTAATTTATGTTATATGTTCATTTTGGAATGCATGATAAATGATAATGTTATGATGTGACGGGTGCACCAGGAATTATATAGCACAATATGAATGTTTAAATGTGAAGGGTGAACCCAGAATTATACAACACTCTAATGAATTGGGTAAAGTGATGAATCTAATTAGTAAATATGAAATGATTTGTGAACAAGATTCTATATTTTTTCACAAGTATGTGTGGTAGTTAACCACTAATACATGATGCTTCATTTTTATGCATTGACACATTTCAAGTCTTTTATTTATGCTCCTATCATGTTCATGATATTTTGCCTATTTTATGATTATGCTCACCACTTTGATATGTTTTTCTTATCTATCCTCTTACTGGGCTTCATGATCACCCCTTTTTATGTATATCCTCAGGTGGCTACATGTACTATGGAGAGGACAAGTGCCACTAAGAATCTAGAGAAGAAGAAATTAAATAAATGTTTATGCTTGATGTTGTGTTTGCTATATATGGTCCTAGTTTTCCCAAGAAAATAATCCTTTTGACCTTATATATGTAATATTATTATGTTGTTTACCTTTAAAATGATGTAATATCAATGTAAGAAAAGGCAGGGACGCTATAGTTGGTATCAGAGGCAAGGTTTAGTTAATTTGGGAATTAGGATTAGTGAACCCAAGAGAAAACCTCTAGTATGAGATTAAGTACAAATATTCACACAAGAATATTTACATAGGGATCCAATATGTTATGTTTTTGGTATAATTTTTTTAAATGAATAAGTTATTCATGACCTGTTTACTTATGTTTTGTTCTAACCTTTTCTATTTTAGAAAATTGTGGGAACCAGGAAAAATCCGGCCAATGACTCTTGCGAGGGCCAATGCAACGATTGCCCGAATGACATCCCCAATGATTTGGGAGGTGGAGTTCAAAACATCATGGTGATGCTTACCCAATTATCTCAGGTTATGAACAATAACCATAATAATGGGGAAAGTCCTCCTTAACCAAAGAGGGAGCAACTGGCTATCGAATGTTTTATGCGGAAACGACCACAGACGTTTAGTGGATCTTTTGATCCACTTGTTGTGGAACAGTGGGTCAACTCCATGGATAAGATCTTTTCTATTCATTATGGTTCTGATATGGAGAAGGTGAATCTAGCCGTTTATCATCTAGATGGAGAAGCCGATCAATGGTGGGCTTTGATTAAGAACACCAAGCCAAAGGAGGATATTGAAGAGATGGAATGGGAAGACTTTAAGATAATGTTTCTTAATAAGTACTTCCCACGAACTCTTCGCACAAAGATGGAGAGAGAATTCATAAAGCTCAAGAAAAATGAAGGGTAATATGTCAAAACCTATGAAGCTAATTTCACATGGATTTCAAGGTAATATTCAGGTTTTGTTATCAACAATGATAGAAAAATTGATAGATTCTTTAGTGGATTAAAACCACATATTCGAAAGGATCTTGCAATTCCAGACTTTGGGAGTTATGAAGAAGTTGTTTGGTGTGCTATCAAAGTAGATATGGAGTTTGGAAAATGTTCCCATGGCTATGGTGATAATAAAAGAAAGATAGAGTTTCAATTTGGTGGATCTAATGATAAAGGTGGGAAGAAAAAGCAATGACCCACATGCCAAAACTATGGGAAGTTGCACAATGGGAACTGCCTCAAAGGGACAGAGAAATGCTTCAAGGGTGGGAAAGAAGGACACCATGCTCAAGAGTGTCTAAAAGACACAAAAAATAAGGAGAATGTAGCCGATGAAAGGAGAGAACCAATCATGTTCAATGCTATAACTGTAAGGAGCTAGGGCACTATGAAAACCAGTGCACTAAACCTCGAGCTCTCGAGGGTAATCAGCGCCAGCAGCCACCAAAGCCAAAGGAACAAGGGAATGCTTATGCCATCACTAATACAGATGTGGAGAATGATAATGAAGTTGTACAAGGTACCCTTCCTATTCACTCAAGAATGGAAAAAGTCTTCTTTTATTTTGGTTCTACGCATTCCTTTATATCTTGCAAGTTTTCTAGAGCTATGGAATCAAAGCCCCAAAACCTTGAAGTAGAGATATCTATAAAAACACTAAGTGTTTCAATCATTGAAACCCAAGTGTTTGAATCCTCTCCTATTGGCGGATGTGGGAATATTCTTCCGGAAAATCTTGTAATACTTCCCTTGGTGGAATTCAACGATATAATGAGAATGGACTAGATCTCGTTATATAGAGCGCATATCAAATGTCAAGAAAAGGAAATATCTTTTCATATTCCGAACCATCCCATGCTCCTCTACAAATTCAAGGAAGATCATGAATCTCCTTTAAAAAATCCTTTAGTGGTGTGGTTGTTTATTCCCTATGAATAAGCATACCTCGCCCAAATGGTTGAGTCAAAGGAAGGTTCCAACCTTGAGGAAATGCCCATAGTGAGGGAATACGATGATGTATTTCCCGAAGAGTTACCCAGAATTCCCCCGAATTGTGAGGTAGAGTTTTCAATAGAACTCATACCTGAAGCTACACCTATCTCTAAGTGCCCCTATAGGATGGATCCTATCGAACTGGAGGAGTTAAAGAAGCAGCTTCAAGAGAATCTGGACAAAGGGTTCATATGCCCTAGTGCATCTCCTTGGGGTGCGCCAATGCTCTTTGTGAAGAAGGATGGAACAATGTGGCTGTGTATTGATTATTGGGAACTCAAAAAGATCACCATAAATAAAAAGTATCCTCTCCCATCGATTGTTGAATTTTTCGACCAGTTAAGAGGAGCTCAATACTTCTCAAAGGTGTATCTTCGTTCTAGATATCATTAGGTAAAGGTGATGAAGGAAGATATTCATAAGACTGCCTTCCGTACAAGGTATGGGCACTATGAGTTTTTCTTGATCCCATTTGGACTTACTAATGCCTCTGCAATGTTCATGGATTTGATGAATAGAGTCTTTATACATTACCTTGAAAAATTCGTGGTAGTGTTTATCGATGACATTCTCATCTATTCCAAAATCAAGGAGGAACATGAAGAACATATAAGACTTGTGTTGGTGACATTAAGAAAGGATAAGTTGTACGCCAAGTTCAGAAAGTGTGGCTTTTGGATGAATCAAGTCACGTTCTTGGGACATGTGATCATAAGTGAGGGAATTATTGTGGATCCTTCAAAGACAAAGGTCATTAAGGAATGGCCCAGGCCCTCTAGTGTCACAGAAATCCATAGTTTTCTTGGATTAACTGGGTAGTACTGACGTTTTGTGAGAAACTTCTAATGATTGTCAAGCCCGCTAACCAAGTTAACAAGGAAAGGGGTAAAGTATGTCTAGACAGAGGAATGTGAGGGAAGCTTCAAGGAGATAAAGAGAAGGTTGATCACTGCACCTGTACTCACACTACCGAAAAGTGGAGAACGTTTTGTGATATACAGTGATTCTTCAAAGAAAGGCTTGGGTTGTGTACTCATGAAAAATGAAAATGTGATAGCCTACGCCTCACGACAGTTGAACATCCATGAGAAGAACTACCCGACGCATGATCTAGAGATGGGAGCCATGATTTTTGCCTTGAAAATATGGTGACACTACCTTTATTGCGATAAGTGTGACATATACACTGACCACAAGAGCCTAAAGTATATATTCACACAAAAGGAGCTCAACATGCGTCAAAGGAGATGGTTAGAGTTAATAAAAGATTACGATTGCTCTATTCACCATCATCCTAGAAAGGCGAACAAGGTAGCTGATGCTCTAAGTAAAAAAGAACCTGCAACTCTATCCATGTTTCAGATTTAGAAAGATCCTATCTTCTTAGATATGACAAAGATGAATTTGGAAATCATAAGGGTAGGGGATACATCATACCTTGCACAAATTATTGCGCAACCATCCATCCAATAGAAGATTAAGGAAGAACAAAGGGATGATGTGGAGATAGAAAAGAGGGTGAATGCAGTAAAGGAAGGGAAACTGTAAGAGTTCCATATCAATGATGATGGTGTGATTCGGTTTGGAATGCGACTTTGTGTGCCTTCATCACCTAGGATAAAGAAGGATCTATTGGATAATGGAAATAGCTCAACATTCTCTATCCATCCTCGGAGTACCAAGATGTACCATGATCTCCAAGAACACTTCTGGTGGGATAACATGAAGAAGGAGATTGCAGAATATATATCAAGGTGCTTGGTATGTCTGCAAGTTAAAGCTGAGTGACAAAAGTCCAAGGGTATGATGCAGCCATTTCCTATACCCATGTTGAAATGGGAAAACGTTACTATGGACATTGTCACAGGTCTCCCAAAGACTTAAAAGGGAAATAATGTGATATGGGTTCTGGTTGACTGACTCACCAAGACTGCCCATTTTATTTCTATTCGGGAAGATCTCTCACTTGAACAACTTGCAAAGATATATGTGAAGGAAGTGGTAAGACTGCACGGTGTTCTACTCTAGATTTTCTCTGACTATGATCCAAGGTTAACATCTAAATTCTGGAAGTGTCTTCAACATGCTTTGAGTACTGAATTAAATTTCAGCATGACCTATCACCCCCAAACTGATGGCCAGTCTGAAAGAAATTTTCAGATTCTTGAAGATATGATAAGAGTCTGCTCTCTTGAATTCAATGTTGGTTGAGATCAACATCTCCCATTGGTTGAGTTATCATACAACAATAGCATCCACTCGAGTATTCAGATGGCTCTGTATGAAGCTCTTTATGGGAAGCGGTGTTGGACTCCAATCTATTGGGATGAAGTTGGAGAAAGAAAGCTGCTTGGACCCAATCTTGTTCAAGAGATGAAAGAGAGGGTTCAAGTCATCCAGAAACACATCAAAGCTGCTCAAAGTTGGCAAAAGAGATATGATGACAACCATCGAAGGGACTTGGAGTTCGACGATGGAGATAAAGTCTTCCATCGAATATCTTTATGGAAGAGAGTCATGCGATTCGGGAAGAAAGGGAAGCTAAGCCCAAGGTATATTGGCCCCTTTGAGATCATTGACCATATAGGAGTTGTGGCCTATCGCCTTTCACTTCCAACGAATATTTCTCAAGTTCATGATGTGTTTCATGTATCACTACTGAGGAAGTACACACCAGACCCCTCACATGTACTAAACTCAGAGGTGGTGCAGCTGGAAGATGATCTCTTTTATGAAGAGAATCCAGTAAAGATTCTGGATTGGAGAGATAAGGTTCTATGTAACAAGACAACCAATCTTGTCATAGTGTTATGGAGAAACCATAAGATTGAGGAAGCAACTTGAGAACCAGAAGAGGCAATGAAGGAGATACACCCTCACCTGTTTGTGTAAAGTGAAATTTCAAAGGCAAAATTTCTTAAAGGGGGAAGAATGTAACGACCCAATGTTTTTCAATGGAAATTACATTATTATATTTATGTCATAAAATAACATGAAAACACAAAATAATGAAATAATAAGTGATAAGTTACCTTTAAACAAAAGTTTGTCACTTCTATGTTTTGAATTTCGAAAACCCGGCATACACAATTGTGTTCAAGATGATTTTTGGAGTCTAATGAAAAAAACGAATTTTTGGTGAACAGTAACATACCCTTGTGAATAGTAACCTACCCTTATGAATATTAATATGAACATTATGAATAGTAAATCATCCAACATAAGAGTAAAATTACGTAGGAATAATTAAATAAAATTTAGACATCTTAGAAAGTGACAATTTGACCTTAGTAAACGTTTTGGTATTTTGTAAGTGATAAATAATTAATTATAATTAATTAGTTAATGTAAAAGAATATTTTTTCAATAAAATGTATTCATAAATTATTGAATCAATGTATTATAGTTTTTAGATAATTTTATAAGACCGTATGTAATTTTTGAAAGTACTATGAAATCAGTTTTAATCTTAAAAACCGTTTATAAGTAAATTATGATTTTAATTAAATATTAAATTAATAATATTTAGAAAATTATTTTTTAAAAATGGAATTTATTTTTGGATTATACACGTC
Organism: Viscum album; assembly: GCA_963277665.1. Taxonomy (NCBI): domain Eukaryota; kingdom Viridiplantae; phylum Streptophyta; class Magnoliopsida; order Santalales; family Viscaceae; genus Viscum; species Viscum album. The sequence goes on from OY728143.1 coordinate 1,214,402,677, forward strand.
AAAAAATGGTTGGGGTAAAGTTTTGGGATTTTTCTGAGATACTTGAATTTTTGATGAATAGTGAAATACCATAATTTACAAAATAAGCTAAATAAGCTAATTATAGGGTCATGTGTGATTTTCTGCTGATGTAAGCCCACTTGGTTTGGTATTACATTATAAAATTACTATTATTGGTCATACAAGACTCACTATTCCTTGCCTTTTGGGGAAATAATAAACTAATGAATTTTATATTAAGGAAACCCCTCTCCCCTCCACTGTAAAAGCCACCCTTCACACCCTCATTTCCACACTCCTCTTAAGATCCAAGACTTCTCTAAACTCTTCCCAAAAATATTCCCTAGCCCCTCCCTCACGCCCAAAATCTTTTGGTCCCATCAAACGAACAAGACAAGCTTCTTTAAGGAGGATCTCAAGAGGAAGATTTAAGAGGTAATTTCCCTACCTCTTCTCCTTTAATTTTCTTTCAAGTTCAAGTTCATTTCTTGATCTCTCCCCACCTATATTCATAAAAATTATATTTTAACTCCATTATAATAAATATAATGTAATTTTATTAGTATAATGGGATATTATATCATTCAACCCCCTTTCCCTCTTCCTTTTATTTTATTAAAGAGAACGTTGTTCGTGAGGTCTTAATTTATCACCTTCAAGAACGACATGCTTTCTTCTTCCATTTAGACCTTCATATCTGGTAATGAAACAATTTTTATGGTTGAACCAGAATATTTTATATGTATTATTTTCCATTTAATGTTCTGGAAAAAACCAATGGCCATATTACTAAGCAATAAGTTAAAACAAGTTCGTTGTGATCCAAAAACCTCCCAAATTGACCCAAATAACCATCATTTAACTCTTATCCAATGATTCATCCACATGGATCTAATATAATTCATTATAAGATCATTAAAAATCTTGTCATGTCATTAATAAAATTAAATATTAGTTTTGGATGTTTACCCATGTTCTACCCAAGCTTCAATTTAAGTATACAAGTGAACCACTCAAGAAAACCATAAAAAAACATTCCCAAATAATGTTTTTAAACAATATAACTCATCCAAAGGCACATAAATTCACTAAATGAAACCATAATGAACTATATTAATGTACACAAGGTTATGGATTTCTAATTAGTTAATATAATTTCATTATACAGGACATTAAATAGAAGGAATCATTCCGGTATAAGGTAAGGGTAAATTCTCGAACCAAACTTTCATTCTTTGGGTTCTCCGTCTTTCACTCCATTTTTGATATGGTTACTCCTTAAATATAATTTTTTCATAATTTTATTTACTTTTCTAGGATATACATGTTTTTCACTGATTTTTATGTCAAACCAAATGTTTTCCAAAAGAACTCTTATTTTAAGAACACCCGTTTACTTCTCACTCAAGGTGGATGGTTCTTGTTACATGTATGTTATTCCCTCTTTCTTTTCGGAACCCAAAGCATATGAATGTGTTATTATGAGATGAAACCCATTAATTTTAATGGTATCACTCTATTAATTTATGTTATATTTTTATTTTGGTAAGCATGATAAATGATAATGTTATGATGTGACGGGTGCGCCTGGAATTATATAGGGCAATATGAATGTTTAAATGTGATGGGTGCGCCCGGAATTATACAGCGCTCCAATGCATTGGGTAAAGTGATGAATCTCATTATTAAATGTGAAATTATATGTGGAAAATATTCTAGCTTGGTTCACAAGTATGTGTGTTAGTTAACCACTAAGACATGATGTTTCATTTTTATGCATTGGCACATTTCAAGTCTTTTATTTATGCTCCTCTCATGTTCATAATGTTATGCCTATGTTATTATTATGATCAACCATTTGATATATTTTTCTTATCTATCCTCTTACTAGGAGTCTAGCTCACCCCTTTTTATGTATATCCTCATGTGGCTACATGCACTATAGAGAGGGCAAGTTCCAATAAGAAGCTAGAGAAGAAGAAATTAAATAAATGTTTATGCTTGATGTTGTGTTTGTTATGTATGGTCCTAATTTTCCCAAGACACTAAACCTTTGTATCCCTTATATATAATACTATTATGTTGTTTACCTTTAAAATAATGTAAAAGTAATGTAAGAAAAGTCAGGGTCTCTCTAGTTATAGTCATGAGTGACAATGAATAATCCTTTTCACAAGTAGCCATATTTGAGGTCAACAGAATATTGCATTCATATTCTTCACATACAATTTTCAAACATTATCAAATTGATGTCGAGAGTGTATTCATGAATGTATATATTATTGGGATTATTTTTATTTAATAACCTCATTGATTTAAAAAAAATCATTTTCCAAAAAATTATTTTAAATTAACAAATGATATGTGTGGTCTAAAATGAGCTCCAAGATCATAGTATGATAAGATCATTATTTTTTTGTAATGGTTTTACAAAAGGTGTTGTTGACCCCACATTATTTATAAAAACAATTTCAATTTATGTTTTATTTATATAAATATATATTGATTATATTATTTTTTTAATATCCAAAACTATATACACATTCAATTTTCTAAAGATCAAAAAATATAATTTGCAATTATTTTAATGGGTGAGATAGAATAAGTCCTTGGATTCAATTTTTTTTAAAATAATGAATTATTTTAAATAAAAAATATAAAAAGGATATATTAAAATGTATTTGGTTTGGAGAGCACTAAAAGAAGGGATCAAACTACTTATATGATTTATTATTTTCAATTTCTATATGAATGGATATTAGGTTCAGTGTGAAAATGTGTTCACATTTTTAAGAAAAAACTAATGTATCTCCTTTAAATACTATTAATAATAATTTTAGATACCTCAAAAAATGAAACCAATTTTAGATTATTTTAACCTAAAGGACATGATTTTGAATTAGTTAATTATTTAAAAGATTATTTTGGTGGTTGTATGTTTGATATAAATAGAACCTTCGGACATTTCATCTTTTCAGAAAGTATCAGTTTTGTAGCATAGAAATAAGTATAATTTTGTTGCATTTTCTACTACCAAAGATTAGCACATAGCTACATGTAGTTGTTTTTCACCAATTCCTTTGATGAAAATCACATTATTAGGATCTGTATATCAATTTAGACATCTTAATTTAAATTATGACAATAAAATTGATATTTTTTTAAAAAAAACCCTTTATCTCCTTAAAGTACAAAACATATTGATATAATACATCAATTATTGAGAGATCAATTTCAAAAAGGGTGATATAACTCTCAAATTCAATGGTACTGAACATTATCTTTCTAACATCCATACAAAGCCTATAAATTATGATATAATTAATTATATAAACAATTATTGAGTATAATTTTTATTTTTAAATGAGTTTAGAAATCATTATTATTTTTTTAAATATTTTTCAAATATTTTTACAGATATATAAATTTTTTTCTTTTATCAAGTGTTCTTATAAGTTACTTATATTTAAATTATATCATATGAATTTACAAATTTATTAAATGTTTTTTATTTTTTCACATGTGTCACTATACATGTAAATCACTGAATGATTAAAATATCAAATCGATATTGGAAATATCACATTCTCATCTAATAAGAACCATACCCTCCTTTTGAACCCTCTTTCTTGAACAATTCATTGAATCCCAATATTTTTTACCCATGATTCTCAATATACTTAGTCAAAATGATGATATATTTTGGTAGATATTTTATTAAATCATCTAAGATATTTTAATAGAACGTAATAAAATCTAAAAATATTTGGAATCCACACATCCTTTTTTAGAAGTCGTATCTAAAAGGAAGTCAATGTTTAGTGGTTAACGTAAGTTCATTACAATGTGGATTCATTCTATGTTAGAAATTAATCAGTTTTTTTAGATTAAAATATTAATTTTTGTCATTTAATAGTAAAACAATTTAATATGAATATGGTTTTCATTTCTAGATATCACAAAAATGTGATTTGAAAAGTTATCGATGGTAAATAGTGCATGTGAACTTTTATTTTTTGGGTTTATTGTCTAATAGTTCTAACTCATGTTTAGTTTAATGACTACATGAGATTATACCATGTGAACCTACCCTATTTGAGATTGGTAATATTTTGGATGAAATACCAGATAAAATAACCTACCAAAGAACAATTTTTAAAGTTCCATGTGAAGAATTCATGCTATTGTTAATGTTACTTCAGAACTATATATTCTAAATGAATATAGATACTATATCTGTTAGGTATCAAAATTTTTTATTTCAATACCTGATTGTTCAGGGAATTCATAAAATCGTTCCACATTTATTGATGATATATGTGGAATATTTAACCAAACTATCTTCTAAATTAAACACACTTCCACATTCTATGATTATTTCTATTATATTTGAACTGAATGCATTAGTCCATATAGGAGTTAAAAAGAAAAATGTTCGTGAGTGGTTTATATTTGAATCATACAACTATTAAACATATCAATATAAATTGGAATCCAAGGATAAAAAGTGGCCCCCTGACAAGTAGATACTTTATAAGAAATTCAATCATGTCTCACATTCTTCTAGGACAATGAATATCATTGATCTTATTTTGGAACCACATGAAATTTTTGATGTTGATTACTCCACTAATGAGGATGTATATCATGATATTTTGGATATGGATGATGAATCTAGAAGAGATTTTTAGGAATGATATGATGGTACTCATATTCATGATGTTCTAGATGAGGAAGAACCTATAAGATAAGTGGTACCTTCTTATCATGATTCTAAAAAATCATCTGTAGTTCTAGTTGAAGTTTCCATGGATCCAAAAAAAAATTTGATGGATTAATCAGTAAGAGAATATGTACCACCTGAGGTGGAGAGAGTTCCATGAAATTTTCTATTTTTATAATCACTTACTGATTTAAATAATGATAAGGATATGGATCATATTTTTTTATATTACACCTATGTTGGAGATAGGGGTTCCTATATTTGAATCCTCACTATACAGTGAATAAATCCCTCTAGATATCACTTTTTTTTATGTAGGTGTATCTTTACCTAGTGATGTTAATGGAAAGAAGGATGAAGTGGATGATAAAGAAGCATAAACTATTGATAAGGATGATTATTATAACAATAATGAGAATGATGATAAAACTCCAAATGTAAAAGCACATTTTAATTCTAATTTTTCAAGGGAATAAGAAGAATTTTTTGATCCAATGATTCCTTATAATCACGTTCCTAAAAGATCAGTAAGAAATGACTCTTATTAGGATATTATAAATATGTCATCTCCTCCTCCACTATTAAATGTTCCTAGAATACCTTCTCAATAAGATTATATTTATTAATATTCTCAATGAATATATATTGTGTCGCTGGATTTTTCTAGGTAAGAATTTGAGGCCTGTAAAAAAATTGCGTGAACACTTTGTATATTCTCTTCAAAAGAAGACTCTTGGAGAAAGACTCTTGAGTCCATGGATTATTATATTGATCCAGATGATGGTTTATTTCTTAAATAAGTTTATTCTCAAGATCATGTTTCTATATAACAAAAATCTAGACTTTATTTATTTACATTTGTGATAACCAATATATAATTTTTTCAGTTGATGATTAAACTTTATTTAAGTCTTAAAAGAAGTTTTTTGATTATTTTTTTGGTTTATACTAGTGATCAAGAACAATACATTTTATACACTATTTAAAGTGTTTTTTTCACATCCATAACATGATATTATTAAAAATATAGGTTATGCACCATGATATTATGTATTTTTGGAAAAAATGAAAAGTTTTCTAATTCACATAGGAGACCTAGAAGCAGATTTGACAGATATTTTGGTTACCATGGACACAATATTTCACCTAGTGAGGATGAGTCTATATAGACCATCTAAAATGATCATGTACACCCTATTTTTTCAATTTCTTTTAATGAATTTTTGATTAAAATATTGATTAATAAAGAGATTAAACATATCTTGTTAAATGTGTCAAATATAATAAATCAATTGAAAATGGACCATTATGATCATGGTGAAAAGAAATATGAGTTTCTTAAAGATTAATCCATTAATAATTACAAATATAAAGGTGTAACACATTGTCTAATAAATTATTATCATAGAAGTATTTACACCAAGGTTAATCAAAAAACTGAGTTCCTATTATCATCTAGAGATTTGAAGATTACCCCTATAATAATTTTATTCAAATTTTTTATAGAGAATTTATTAGTAATGAATCCTGTACTCAATCAATTTATTTTAGAGAATGATGAGCGGCATTAGGTTATATAACGTAGGACAATCATTGTGGATGATATCAGAAGGGTCTTAGAACTATATATGTTTGTTGTTAATGTCCCTATGTTATAACCTATTGCTCTTTCTCACCCACACATCCCTTCCTAATCTTCAACCTTAGATTTAGCTACTATCAATTCATCTATTCCAATATATACCTCACCTATACCTCCTATAGGATACTTTGATCTCTCTATTTCTCAAGGACTTAGCCAAATATGACTAATTTATAAAAAGAATCTATATTCCAATCCATCATAAAATTCCTCAAAATACTCCTCTATCTCCTTATCCTAATGCCAAAAAGTGAAGGATCTATTTTACCCTTCTACCCGTGTAGTTCTGGTGGATAACGATTATGATTATACATTGATATTTACTATGTACATTATTATAAAAATTAATGAAATATCATTTTATTCTTATTTTAATATATAATATTTTAATTGTATATGATTTATTTTCTATATAAATAATCATTACAATTTAAACATTTATTAATGATTTTTGACAACCACAATGTGTGAGTAAAATATATTTCACAAAAAATGAATGAATAAATTAAATATTTTAATATGAATAAAATATTATTTCATCAAATTGGAAATGATTATTCATTGTTACCAATTGTATAATTAAAATAGATTATAATTTTTAATCCTTTGGATAAATATTTATGCAATTATTTTTCAACATAAAGTAGGAGGATACTATTGGATTTAACTAGAAAGTCCTTATTTTGTAAATAAAATATCATATTAATTTTATTTCTAATACATTCCATGATTTAGGAAAGATAAAACAAGTTTTTGAAATAATTGTGATTTCACTATGTCTTAAATTGAATGCACAATGCATAAAATCAACCAAAATATCATCATATCGACCACTATGAATATATTCTAAAGGAAACAAGAGACTATAAGAAAAACTCAAGAGACAACAAGTCATATTTATCGACTGTACATTATATCTAAATAAACTACCTTGAACATGATTTTTTGAATGGATGGATTGACCACATGATAGATAGATATACTCTAAAGAGTGTTAGATTGGACACATCAGTAACCATGAGACTGTAAGTCCACAAAAAATCAACAATCTATGAAATTTTATCATTAAAAAAATGAGGAATAAATAACATGAACAAATAATGAAACTATAGTTTATGTCTCAAATTAAAAAAGTACTGGACTGACCACAAGTATAAGGTGATCGAATTCTTGTATAAGTTGATTAACAACAAGTTTAAGGATATGAAAATTATGTAAAAGGTGATCAAATGTAATAAAAATTGATTTAATGTACGTATATGTGATTAACTGTAAAACATGTCAAAATTATATAATTTATGGAAGTGATCATAGATGTTGACAAGGAATATTTAAATCAAACATGTCGAAAGGTAATTATTATATTACTATATTAATAAATATATTAAAACATCTACATTTATATAAATAATTTAATGTTAGCATGATGGATTTAATTAATATGGATTTCCCCGGAATATACAAGGGTCTTCAATGGTGATTTTTCAATGGCCATTTCCAAGAGAAATTCTTTTTTTAAAAGGAAAACTAATGTCATAAAATCACATAGAATGAAAGAGATAAAATAGTTACATGCATGGAAAATAACTCATTATTTATTCATGGTTAAAAGTTAAGAATATAAGTCATGTTCTCTAATTTTTTATGACCATGATCTTACTTGAATATTAGGGAAATAATAAGAGAGAATTTGAACATATTCACAAATATATAATAAATCAAAACATGTAAATGTGAAAAATAAAATATCTTATTGACCAATATAATAAAATAATCTACCTCACCAAATTATTTCATTACTCTTACTCTTATTTATTAATTTTTAGTTTTGTGTGTTGCATGCTATTTATCTTTTAGCACAAGCTCCTATACTTTATTATATTATCAGAAACAATCTCCATCTTATTTATTTAACATATTTATCCCTTGTAGAACTATTTAAGAGGCACAATATAGTCTTTAAATCCAGGTATGTTGTTTTCAAAATCCTGATCTAGGTTGTGGATCAATTTATTTATTATAAACTACTGAGAATTTGGTGTTTTTCTAGCGGAAAGGACTAGGTATTGGATTGAGACCAAAAATATTATTTATTCCACTGTGTATTTTTATCTATTTTTTATACTGGTTTTCAAAAAAACTCTCTATATTCCTTGAAACCAAAATGAAAAATATTACATTTACAGTTAACATTATTTTTTGTTTTATATACGAAGTCTAATATTATAAAATCTATTTTAAAAGTAATTTTTTTTAATTTTTTTAAATTATTCATGATTGAACTTATAAAAATATATTTTAAAGAACAAATATCTATAGTTTTAGTTAACTACGTGTATTTTATAAATTAATGGATTAATATTTAAAACCATTTAAAAAAAAATAATTGGAAAATCAATTCACCCAAATTGTTTTTTTAATTCACCCAACTTTTTGAATATTTCATCATACTCCTATACTAAAATTATGTCCATTGATGACATTCAATTGTTAATTCATAGGTTCATACACACATAGAGTGTGATATCAACCCTTTTTATTTTGTTTTCCTAAGGTTTTAAAGAAAGTTTTTAAGTATGTTATTCCAAAGAAGGCTATTGGATACAAAGAACCTATTAAGAAATAATGAAATTTTTTATCAAGAAATTGTTTATGTATCCAAGTTGTTATATAAGAGTTTGTAATAATTATCCAAAACCCTAAACCAAAAAGTTCATTGGGTATTTAAAAAATTAAATATTTACTTTTTATACTATATATTTTTGTGGGATAAATTTTGGTCATGTTTATGGATATCAATCTAGAAATGAAAAGATTATGTTTTTAGCACTATATCATGGAATGTGGGTTCAAGGATTCCATAATTGATCTATTGGTGATTTTGACTAACTTGAAATTTTCCTATTCATGATTACACTCAATCAATATTTTTTGATGTTCAGCATGGGAAATGTCATTAGTGAACCCTAGTTATACTAAATCACTCCCAATCATAAATAAATGTGCTTAATAAGGCATGATATTACTTGTTGAGTTCATTATTCCTCCCTTCTACATTAATTACCTTTAATCATTACAGTATATCTATATATTAATTCTAACATTAATTTTAAAATGAATATATTTACAATGTTTGTAAAAACCAATTTACATTTTATGGAGACATTTATTCTGTAATTTTATAATATAATGTTTCTAGTATTCTTTATGTGATAAATTTCTTTAAATATTACCCACACATATATATAAAAGGAAAATTTTATTTATAAAATTATTTTACTTTTCATATGTTGTTGAAAAAATATATTTTACATTGATTTTAATAGAATCTAAATGGAAACATGGCTAGATCTGATACCAATTTTAATGATTAATTAAATTAATGCACTACTAAGAAGGGGATGAACCAATAATACCCTTTTTAAAATTTATTTTTAGAATAAATAAATATTGATTTTTAAAATCCATATCCACTCAAATTAAAAATTACTCACATGGTATTAAAAGGTAATAAAAAGTAAATAACACATTAAGTGATTATGTAAGAGGGGAAGTGTTGTTCCATGACACATGTAGTGCTTACAATGCCAGAATAAGATAATAATAGTCTATATCTATGAATATTTATTATGTGGAGGTAGCATTCGAGACATTTTTTATACTATAACCACCACTATCCACCATTTTGATATATTATTCAAAATTAACAAGATATTTAAGAAATATTAATGTGATTCTACATCAAGGAAAAAAGATATTCTTCATTAGGTAAATACTTTGACTACTAACAAATTCCCACAAGAATAGCATGTGATTCCACCTTCCTTTGAAATATTTTATAGTGGTTGACATATGTATTAGAAATTAAACACACATATAAACTATATTACTTCTCATAAAATTTCACTAGATGAATAAAAATAGATTCAAATTTCTAAAACACTATAAATTAACAATAGTGGTGAGAACGAGTCAATATTCACTTCTCACTATTTAATACAACAGTTCTACTGCCTTTACCATGTATAAGTTTAGAAATTATCAATACTAATAAAATTATTTATTTATTAACTTATTATAAATTAGTATAATATCATGAAAAATATTTTCTATTTTTAAAATAACAAAACTCCTTGATTTTATTCACTTTGATATTATCACATTTCAAACCTATCAACAAAGTACTTTGGTTTTTTATCTCACTAAATATTCTTCCAAATACTAATAAACACCTTTATTTAATTCACTAAAAGGCTATAAATATTTCAATATTTAAAATATCCCTGAAATAAAAAAGTAATTCAAAAAATTTACACGCTGTCTAGCATTATAACATGAATTCCACATAGAAGAACACAATCACACTCATATAAATAAAATATATATTTATTCATTATTTTAAACATGAATTAAAAACCATTATAATTGTTTTTATGTTTTAAAACATGAGAAAAAGTCTTGGAATTGTCTTATCTATATTTTTAGATTCATTATAAAATTTAACATTTTGTAAAGAATGATAACATATGAAATATTTAAAACATATTACTAATAATCTATGTGAGAATCAGTCATTTAATGTATTTCGTAATATATCTCCATTAACCAATTATTCTATTAAATCTTGAGAATATGTTATTTTTTCTAAAATAATTTTATGTTTCACTTCAATATAATAATACTTATTATTCAAAATAAAACCATTTGATACATTTCCAACATTAGGAAATACAAATACATTCATAAGTATGTTAAAATCATATATATCACAATCCATTGAAATTGTTTGTCTTTAACTCATAGGGAAATATTACAGACTATGTGGGATAGTTTCAATTAATTATTTTTTTAATTATAATGTAGATAGAAAAATTACATATAAGTCCCCATCCTTAAAAATTACAAAAGTGTAGAATTAAGTTATTAATTCACATTGAGGATATTTTCATGTTTAGAGAATTAGATAATTATGTCATAAATTATACAAAAAATCGTGAATATTACATGTAATCACTTCTACTTAGTGTCCATTTTTTATACAATAGTAACGCTTAAAAGAAAAGAAATATTTTTTGTTCCATGTTTTAAATAGAATGAATTTTCCTTGATCCCATCCTTTACCCTATTACACCATAATTTTTGTCAAAAACATTTCAAAAACTTGGGATGATCATACAAATATTAGTAAGGGATATACAAAGAAGGAAAGCTATTAGTTTTCATTACAATATGTAAACCGTGAATACATAAAAAAAGTAATAATTTTCACCATAAAGAAGCAGAAAAAAAATATCACTGAATATAAGCTCATTTATTACCCTTTTTGTAAACAAAATATTACTGTAATTCCCATATAAAACAATGTATAGTATATAAAGGTAACTTTGGACATAATCATACTTAAATGGAATAACCTTACAATCGACTTCCAAAAATCATTATTACAAATGGTTAGTCATACAACTAACTTCCATACCCAATGCACTGGAGGTTATAACGTAAACCCCCATACATGGTTTATCACATAACCCCCAGTCATTTGGTTTATCATTTAACCACCCGTAATTGGTTTATCATGTAACCACCTATCAAATTTACAAGTACCATTACATAATCATAACACATAAAATATTGCAAATATCTGCATTTTAGAAATATCATTTAATTTTCAATATCAAGATATTATTTTAAGATTTTGAAATAAACAATCCATTAAAAACCCATTTTTAATACTAAATCACCCAAAAAGTGAATAGGGGATTTCTTTTCCTTTTAAAAACATTAAGGCTTATAGAGGAATCCAAATAACAATTATGGTGACATAGGGGTCATTTTCACCACATACGTTAAAAACATTACATTTTTCATTCTGTAAAAAACTTTATAAAAAAAATATTACCTTTTAATTAAACTAAAATTATAAGGGTTTTATTATACACCACATAACAAGAGGTATATATTATCTAAATATGCCTCAATTAAAGGATATTGAGATGAAGTCCCTTACCTCATGTCCAACTTGACTCATTTAATCTTTAATTTCCTGAATAATAAACATAAGCTAATTTATAACTTTTTTAGAACCTTTTTAATGTTTATTATTCCTATTATATCACTTATTACCTTGTTATAACACTTATTTGATTATTTTAGTTCATATCATACATTTTGTCGATGTTTGGAACTTGAGTAAAAAATGAACTAGTTATAATTATAAATTGTCCATGGGGTCAAAATTCCATTTTTCTTAGAATTATATTAATTATTTACATATAATATATATAATATATATCTAGTATATATGTATTTATAATAGTTCACAACATTTTTATATAAGAAATGAAATGCATCGTTCATAGAGATGGTAAGCCATACATACGCTTGAACACTACTTTTACTTCATTTTCATATTTAAAGGAATGAATACTAAATGATACATAGGTATATTATAATTATATTATAACATCTATGTTATATATGTTACATAATTTCATTACTTCTATCCTTTATATGTTCCATTTATAGCTTGAACGAGTCAGATCACTTTGAGGGGAAAGTAGTCTGCACTTCCTCAAATGAAATTATTGTATTTATTCAACATGAAATGCATAATGGTATGTTATAAATTAGAATTAATGAATCTTATAGATAAAATAAATATCATAAATATAATATATAATTACATTTCCATCATATTTTCCACCATGAGTGGTGGTAGGGGAAAATCTAACAATCATCATTTCGTGAGTCATCAATTCTCCGAACAGAGAAACAATATGTTCGTATCCATTTGATGGAGGTGTGGGTAAGTGTAGTTTGAATAATTCTCATAAAATCATCCTAGTATTTTCATTCTAATGGTGTTTTTATATAAAAAATTAATAAGAAGAACACATGGAGTAGAGAAATAAAAATAATGGAACAAAACTTGAGAGAATATGTTACCTCAAACCGGGTAACTTCTTTTGATTTTAGCCAATGGGCTCTATTAAATTACCTTATGCATAAGGGAAGTATTATATGTGGAATATAGGGATTCTTAAGGATTATATTTTCAGAGTTTGGATGATTCAAGGGGCTTGAGAGGTGTCAGTAATGGGTTATAGGTGGTGCCCTTTTATGAGAGGGAGGAGTGGCACTTATGGAAAATCTTTAATTATTATTTAATTATAAATTCTATTTTGAGTATAAATGAGTAAAAATTTAGTTAGTTTAAATTAAGATGAATATAAGTAGAAATAAAATAATCCAATAAGAATTATATTGGGTTTTGTATATTTTTTAATCCTTTTCTTGAATATTTTATGTTTTTTTACACTTACTGTTTATCAAGTATTGAAAAATTTCAGAATCAAAATAGTTAAAAAAAAACTTAAAAAATATCTAATTAAAGAGTCAATATCAATGTTTTATACTTATAAAAACTATTTGGCTGAATATTATATTTTTTTGTAATTTTAGTATATTTAATAATATATGTTATATTTTATATTTTAAAATATGAATTATGTCAATTTTGACACTATTCATATCACGACTTTTTCAAAAATCCATAATAACATGATTAATTCGAAAAAAAATCCTTAATATAAATATAAAATGTAAATATCATCTATAAAATTTGGGTATGACATCAAAATAACAAAATAACATTTATTTTAACATTTATAATATTATTTATTTGAATTTTTATTAATGAAGCAATCACTACATCATCATTGTGTCGTAATTAAATTTATTTATTTAGTCTCTAAAAATTATGAATAAAATAAAATTATTTAGGAAATATTTTTAATATTTATAATGACTATTTATAGTCAAAATTATAACTTATATTACCCTGTATAAAATTTTTTTTACCAAAAGATACATGTTTAAGTTATATTTTCCTTAACTTTAAATTAATGTAATTAAAATCCCTTTTCACACACAAGTGGCTCCATGAGTTTCTAAAATCGACACAAGGACAAACTTAGAAATATATATCTCATCCAATAGTATTTAGATAAGTGTTACGGTAATTTAATATTATTATAATATTATTTTTTACCCTTATTTGCCAGATCTACCCTTTAACCATGTTAAATTAAATATTTACTGAAGTTACTATTCATAATGTCTAAAAATAAAAGTTACCTATTTACACAATTTTGACCTCATTATTCCAAATACGGAATCCATTTTTCATAATTCAAAACTTATAAGTTGTAGAAATTAATTTAAAATTAATTCTTTTTTTCAAAACCAATAAATGTATTTTTAAGAAATAATAACTATCGAACAATTGACATGAGTTTATGTCTAATGAAAAAGTGAAATTACATATAATGACCAAAATTGGATTATATGGTAAAGAAATAATCCAATTAAACTTTAAAGAAAAATAAAAAATAATCAAACCATATAAATAAATCAGACGAAAAGACAGTTTTGACATAAAATGCAGTATTTTTCACTATTTATTAAAAATGAACTTTATCAGAAAAATACCAAAAATTTACCCATAGTAAAATTTGATGTCTCAATTTGAATAAAACGTTTATTTTGTCAAATGGAACATATAAAAGTTAAAAATACTAGATTTAAAATTGATTCTCCATCAAAAGGCAGTAAAACTATGTTTAAAAAACATTACAATATTTTTATTTTAAATTGTATTCATTCTCATTTGAAGCCTCTAAATTTTATTATATAAATGTAAAAATATTTAAGAAAGATGTTTAATCATAAAATGGTTAGTTTTGTTTGATTACCTCAAATAAAAAGACTTAGCGTTAACTACTATTTAAATTAATTATATTATGTTATTATTTTTCAGTATGACTCAGCCTTGTGTGCAACATGAGATTTTGGAGAAACCCATTATTGTGTATCAGGTAAAAAATCAAAAATAGAATCCCCTATAAAGTAAAATTAATATCTTATTCATAAGTATTAATTGAAATCAAAATTATTATTCCTTAAATTACCTGGGTTGTTACATCCTTCCTCATTTTTGGGAATTGCGTCTTGGTAATTTTAAAATTGGTTTTGGAAACTTCATTGAAAGTACCTGATCAGAAAAAGTTTCAATAAAACTATCACATTAAAAGAAATATAGAGAAGTATAAAGGTCACCAAAGACATCACATACTAGGATTCCATGAAAACATGGATATTGAAGAGAAATATAACCATCAAGTTCTGATAGAGAGTTATAGGAAACATGATCAGGAGAATGTTTTTTTTAAAGGTGAGGCAATCCTCTTTATTCAAATAAAATCCAAAACATAGAACAACAATGGAATGGGGTCATACAAGACGAACTGCCCTAATTCTAAAACATAAAATTTCAATGACATTAGTAATCAAATTAAAGAGGATTATACTCATCATAATCCCAATCAGACTCATCTTCCACTGGACTGAAAGAATTATCTCGAGCCTTTCTCCCACTGGAGATGGATCTAGTCACCATAGTGAGATTCAGATGTGAGTAGTCCTTCCTTGGCCGGACATTGTCATTGAGGGAAAAAATCCTTCATTGGAAACTGATTTACCTTTAAAAGCGTCTCAATATGAACATTTCTTTGGCGTACCATCATGATCTGTGTCTGACCGTTTCCCCCTAATATTCAATGTGTTCCACTTCTTGTTGAGTTCCTCAATAATCTGAAAGCCTTCATTCGAATATTTTCAAGCATCCATTTCAGGGTTAATGATAAAGACATCATCCTTTACCTGGGTTTCAACATCATTATCATGAGTGAAGTCCACCAACGATGCATCTAATTTGTACTCTTCTTGTGCAGACGAGCCATGAAGAGGAGTCGTAGGACCCTCCTATTTGTCAACAGGTCCCTACAACTCCACGACCTGACATCAGAACTCATGCTGATTTACAACCTTAAGATCGGTACAATCTGCTGAAAGAATTTTTTCATCCACAACTTGTTGTGACTCCTCAGTGAGGCACCAATCCTCCTGTTGAGATTGGACATCCTGCACATGTGTTGGACCAGACCCATTTCCTTCATTGGCATCACCCAAATTTATAGTTTCTGGAAGAGCTTCTCCATATCTATGGTGTATTTTATGGAGTTTCTTACATACCTTCTGGTTGTGACCCTTAATAGAGCAATAAGGGCAGATAACATTTCTAAAACAATTATGCTTTTTTATGTCTAATGGTTTGAAATTCCACAAAAAATTGATGTAATTTTTCATACTTAATCTGCAGATTAATATCATCCTCTGATGTAGATAGAAAAACATGCTTATCCAAGTCAAGAATTGAGATCAATTTTAACTAGAATCCTAATAAAGTAGCCATACATGGCCATTTCTGTGGCTCTGACCATTTTAATGGGAACACCCACACCCGAAGCAATATCAAGCAGTATATGAGGGTGCCAAAAAATCCAGTTTAATCCAAGAATTTTGATCCATACCTCAACCCTAGTGTTCTTGAAAAAGAATGGGTTAAATTGGAAATTACATTCTTGAATGGTAACCATTCCCAGTTTCAGGGTGATGGAGTCAAATCCCCAAGCGCTATGTTTCAGATCCTCGTTCAGGAAGAGAAAATGAAAGAAAACTTTCCCCATAAGAATACATCGGTAATCCGAGAAACCCCTAACCATATAGAGTCTTTCTGAAAGTTCTTTCACCCTCAACAGCTTATCATTAACTAGTAAAATTATACGAGCAAGAATAAAATGTTGGAAAATCTTAATCATATCTGCAATAGCATCCTCAAATATGATCAGGAGAATTTTAACCACCAGAAAACCACAAATTTGTGATATGTTAAATGGTCTTTGATTCCCTAGTAAGAAAATTTAAAAAAATATGATTTTTGTTTTAAGTTCCCTTTCAAAAATTTATAGTATTAATTTATTATATTGAATAAGAACATAAGGAAATATACTAACTATTAAAGTAGTGTTTCATCCGTCAATAAGTTTCTACCAAAAACTCACATTTTCTCTAAACGATGAGTATTAAAGATGACTTAGTCACACCTGAAGCATTAGAATCATCTTATAGAGAAAAAAATTATCCAAAAAAGAAGAACCATATATTTCTTCTATCTTTATACATAAACCAAAACCAAAATGCATAGTACAAGATCAGATAATCCCCAAAAGGATAATCTTTTATAAAAGAAAATACTATTCTTAATCTCCAAAATTAAACAAACAATACCCAATGTTTAAAAAATATGATTCAATACTTAATTATCCTTTTAATTCTTTAAAATAACTCAAAATTAGTTTGAAATCCAAAATTCAGAAGTATTTGATCAGATAATCTTCCATGATAATTCTTAACATTTATCTTCAAATAACATAGACTACTCTTAAAGTCCTATAAGAAAAAGTAATTAACTAAATCACATATTCTATATGATAGGTTAATCATTTCCATAAATAACCTAAATCATTATATATACAAAATAAAAACAAATATTCTCCCAATTTAAAATTCCACCATTACACCTCAATTTAAATCCTAAATATTCTATTTTCTATAGGCATATAGTGTTCCCAAAAGAGGAAAAGTCATCTAAAATAACTATCATCACTTCATCACCAAATAATTTTTCCCTACTAAAGAAATATATTTGATAAAAGAAAATATACCAAATCCACTTATTCTATATCAATAAAATAATTTAACTAAAAATAATAAGTCATACTAACCATGGAATTTATGTAGGCCAGTGGTGGGTAAAGCACCCTTATCGCCCTTTGGTTGTGGGTTCAATTCCTGCAGCCTTTCCGGATGCAATGGGTTTTCACCCATCCTGTGGGATGTCCTTGTTCTAAAACAAAATCATTATTATAAGAATCTAAAAAAATAATATAATTTTCTAAAAAATAACCATAACATATTTTATCCTCAAAGGTTATCGAATACCTTTCATTTTGAATCCAAAAATGTAATAACCATTAATAACCTCCAAACAAAAGATCATATGAACCCCTAATTTTATCCATTCTATCCAAACAAGAAAAGATAATTCTTTATTGAATAACATTTTCACATATCAAACATCAGGGTTATAGATATTATAAAAACTCTTCGTAATGTGATCCCAGCATCAAAAGAGAAATAACACGTTTTAACATTTCATCATCCTACAACCAACCATAACTGTTTAATCCCTTATATGTAGACTTCAAACTCATTCAACATTATTCATGATCCATTAAACATTCTTTTCCAACTTATTCTGTAATACTTCTTTCATACAAACAAAATAAAGAATCACATACTAGTATTCTATAATTTCAAAACCTTAGCTAAGAAATAATCCATACCTTTCATTGGTTATTGTCAGTTTCTTCATCCTCAATTAGAATTTAATTAGGTATTGGTAACCATATATTTGTATGGTCTTCCTGATCCCATTACTGAATCTACTTTATATTCCATCTATTTGTATAATGACCAAGCACACCACATATAAAACATTCAATTGATCCCTCAGAAAGAACATCTTTCCCTTTCCAAGATTTAACTCAACACTTCCTTTTCCCTGAGAGGTTTTTGATTTTTGAAATTAATTACCAAATATATAGAATATTCCCATCCCTTTGAATAATTTTCCTAGGTGTTTCTTTCCAAAACCTTGACACATAGGTTTTTGAATACACTTACCTTTATGATTATAACATGAACGTCCATAGGGATTTGTTTCTTGCATATATTATTCCATATAAAAATAACCATGGTTTAGGTGGTCAATCATGACTCCAGATATTTGGTTGAGACTAACCACAAGATTTATCATTACATATCCCATTTCATTCGGCTTTTTATTCAGAATACCTCCACATTTTTATTCACATCAATTGTTACTTTGGTTCCTGGTAGATCTATCTATTTACTAAAACCAAAAAGTTCTGTGTGAGTATATCAGTAAAATAATCACATAATATCTTATGAGGAGGGTAAAAAATAAGATATAATTATTAATATTATCCTAAAATAATTCAATTTAACTAAAATAACTATTAATTTTTCTAAAATGCTATACATTATGGTTATGTCCCTTATGCTTAAATAACACCCTAACCTTTAAAGTTATCTAAACCAACCTACGATACCAACTGTAAGGCCCCAGAAATAAACATTAAATAATCTATAATTAAAATAATAATTCACATTAGGGATATTCTTAGGTTTATAGGTTCATAAATTATACAAAAAATCTTAAATATGGAATGTAGACACTACTACTCAGTATCATTTTTTAAAATAAAAACTCTTAAATGAAAAAAAATGATTAGTTACTTGTTTTAAATAGAATTAATTTTCCTTGATCCCATACTTGACCATATTCCACCTTATGTATTGTGGAAAACATTTCAAAAACCTGGGATGAGCATAAAAATTTCAGTAAGAGATACACAAATAAGGAAAGATGTTAGTTTTCCAAAAAACTTGTAAACCATGAATACATAATCATAACGTAATACTTTTCACCTTAAAGAAGTAGCAAAAAAACTTCACTGAATATAAGCTTATTGATTATAATTTTTGTACCCAAAATATTACTATAAATCCCATAGAAAACAATGTATATCATAAAAATTTATCTTAGCACACAATCATACATAAATAGAATAACCATTTCATCAACTTCCACAAATCATTCATACAAATGGAATAGCCATACGACTAACTTCCATACCCAATGCATTGAAGGTTATAATTTAACCACGCATCCTTGGTTTATCAATGACCCACCCTCCATATGGTTTATCACGTAACCACCTATCATTGGTTTATCACATAACTACCCGCTAAATGTCCAAGCACCATTACCTAATCCTAACACATAAAATATTGAAAATATCAACATTTTAGAAATAAAATTTAATTTTCAATCTCATTATATCATTTAAATATATTAAAATACTAAATCCATTTCAAAAACTATTTTCAATACCAAAACACCCAAAAATGGAATAATGTATTTTTTCCATTTAAAAACATTAATTCTTATAGAGGAAGCTAAATAACGATTACAACGACGAAGAGTTCATTGTCGCTGTATTCGTTAAAACCCTTATTTTTATAGTTATGTAAAATGCTTCATAGAAAAAAGATTCCCTTTCAATGAAAGTAAAAGTAAAGGGTTTTATTATTCACTGTATAAAATAAGGAGGTATATATTATCAAAATATGCCTCAATGAAATGACATTGAGTCAAACTTCCGTATCATGTATCGGCCTTGACTCGTTCATTATTTAATTTCATAAATAATAAAATTAGGTTAATTTAAAAAAAAATTAGAACCTTTTTTAAGTTTATAATTCCTTTAATATCACTTATTACCTTTCTATAACAAATAGTTAATTATTTGAGTTCATATCGGACATATTGTCGATGTTCAGAACTTAAGTAAAAAATGAACTTGTTATAATTATAATTTTTCCATGTGGTCAAAATTAAATTATATACAGAATTATATTAATGACTTAGATATCATACACATCATATATATCCAGTATATATTTATTTATAATAGTCCATAGCATTTGGATATAAAAATGAGATGCACCATTCATTGAGACGGTAAGCTGTATGTACGCATGAACGCTACATTCATTTTTTTCTTATTTAAAGGAATGAATAATAAATTATACATAGGTATATTATAAATAAATTATAATATATATGGTATATATGTTACATATGGTCATTAATTCCTTCATTTATAAGTTCCATGTATAGAATGAATAAATCAGATCCCTTTGAGGGGGTGGTAGTCTGCACTTCCTCAAATGAACTTATGATATTTATACAACATAAAAAGCATAAAGGAATGTTATAAATTATAATTAAAAAATAATAAATATAAAATAAATATAAAATAAATATCATAAATATCATATATAATTATAGTTTCATCATAATGGCTACTATGAGAGGTGGTAATAGAAAATCGAACAATCATAGTTTTGTGAGGCAACAGTTCGTTGTACACATAAACTATATGTTTGTATCCATTAGATGGAGGTGTGTGTAAGTGTAGTTTGAATCATTCTCATAAAAATAACCTAGTATATTGTATGTACTATTGTTTTTATATAAACAAATAATATGAAGATCATAGTGAGTCGACAATGAAGAATAAGAGAAAGAAACTTGAGAGAAGACATTAACTCAAATCGGGTAACTTCTTTTTATTTGCGCCAAAGGGTTCTCTTGAATTTCCTTATTCATAGAGGAATGATTTTAGGAGTAATATAGGGATGTTGGGAGCTTATTTGGATATAGTTTTGATGATACAAGGGGCTTTGTAGGTGTGAGTAATGGGTTAGAGGCGGTTCCCTCTTATAAGAGGGAGGAGGGTCACTAATGGAATATATTGAACTATTATTTTATGATAAATTCTATTTTGAGTATAAATGAGTCCAAATTTAGTTAGATATAAGATTTTAAGAATATATGTCTAAATAAAATCATCCAAAAAGAATTAGGGAGCTTTTGGATACATTTTAATCTTTATCTTATTTATTTAACCCTTTTTTACTCTTACCTTTTATCAATACTTAAACACTTTGAGAATAAAAATAGTTACCAAAACATGAAATTTTTTAATAAAAGAGTCAATAATACAATTTTAGACATATGATAAATATTTGGCCATATCATATATTTTTTGGAATTTTATAATATTTAATATTATATTTTATATGTTAAAATATGAATTATGCCTATTTTAACACTATTCATATCATGACTTTTTTTAAAAAATATATAAAAACATGATTGATTCAAAAAAACTTTATTAATACAAAGATAAAATGTAACTATCATCCATAAATTTAATGGATGACATCACAATAACCAAATTACATTTATTTTTTCATTTATAATATCATTTATTTGAATCCTTTATTAATAATGCAATCACTACATCATAATTGTGTCATAATTAAATTTATTTATATAATATATAAAACTTATAAATAAAATACCATGACATAGTAAATATTTATAGATTTATAATTAACTTTTATACTCAAAACGATAACTTATATAACCCCATATAAAAATTGTTTTACCAAAAGATACATGTTTAAGTTATATTTTCCTTAACATTAAATTAATGTAATTAAATGTCATTTTCACACACAAGTGGCTTAATAGGGTCCTAAAATATACCCAAGGATGACCATATTAGGATATAACACATCCAATTGGATTAAGACACCTGATATGTAATTTAATATTATTATAATATTATTTGTTACCCTTATTTACCAAATTTACCTTTTAACCATCGTAAATAAAATATTTATAGAAGTTAATATTCATAATGTCTAAAAGTAAAATTAAACTATTTAAAAAATTTTGACCTCAAGATTATAAATATGGAATCTATTTTTCAAAATTCAAAAAATAAAAGTTTTATAAATTAAATTTAAATTAATTCCCATTGTTAAAACTAAAAAATGTGTTTTTAAGAAATAATAACTATCAAACGATTGGCATGTATTTATGTCTAATTAAAAAGTGAAATTATTTCCAATGAACAACATTGGATTAAATGGTAAAATCATAATCTAATTAAAATTTAAAACAAATTAAAAAAATAATATAACCATATAAATAAATAGAATGAAAATTATATTTTGACTTAAAAGGTAGTATTGATCACTATTTATTAAAAATAAACATTTTAAAAAAAACCAAATATTAACCCAAAGTAAGTTTTGATATCCTATTTCTAAATAACAAGTTTATTTTGTAAAATGGAACTTATAAAAGTGAAAAAAATAGATTTAAAATGGGTTCTCCATCAAAAGTAAGTAAAACTACATTTTAAAAATATTAGAGTATTTATGCTTAAAAATGGATTCATTCCCATTTAAGCCACTAAATTTTATTGGATAAATGTAAAAAAATTTAACAAACATGTTTAATCATAATATGATTAGTTCTGTTTATTCTCTTTATATACAACAACAAGGCATCACCTACCATTTGAAATAATAATATTGTGTTATCATTTTTCAGTATGATTCAACCTTGTGTGAAGCATGAAATTTCAGAGAAACCCATTGTTGCTTGTCAGGTATCCCATTAAACACAGAATACTCTTTAAAGTAGAATTAACATCTTATTTATAATTATTAATAGAAATCAAAAGTATTATTCTATAAATACATTGGTCATTAAATTACATATCCTTAAAATAACATATATCTCATAATTATTTTCTAACTTTTAGTCTCAACATTAAAATTGTTCTTATTTATTTGACAATACACATACAAATATATAGAATTTATAAATTTTTAGACCTAACATATAACATCTTCTTAAATATTTTTCCATACATAGATAAATTCATTATATAAATTCCAAATTTTATCAAATAAATAGAGAACCTCTTCAAATGATCCAAGAAAATTCTCAATCACTATAAATATTTTAAAAAATATTCAAAAATGTATTCCAAATAAGATTACTAACTGTGTAAAAAAATTTCTTTCACATTAACATTGGATTCTTCATTTCCCATATATTTTTGTACTTTTTTATATATATTTAATTGATGATTATGGATTTTTAAAGGGGCTTAACTAAAATGTTTTGAACACTTTACAACTAGATGAAATATCTATCATTGAGAGCTTTAACTAGTATCAAATTTCTTCTATGAAAAAAATCACTTCTTATTAGGAATATTTACCCAGAGTTCATTTTTATAGAATTCCATCCCTGATAAAGTAATTGTACAAAGGTTTATAGTATATCATTAAAAAAATATATATCATTCTAAAGCATCCACGGTATAAATCTTTTAAAAAAATCTACACAAAAGGGATTTTGATTCAAGATGATGATTATTGTTGATGGATTATTATTTATATATGTACTTATTCTGAGTAATGATAATTAATATAGATTTTATATCTTTCATAGTGGTTGAGTTGAATAGCTGGAAGATATCAATATCTCATGCGAGTTTTGTGTTTTGTATTGTGATACAATTGTCCAATGAATATGTATGGTGATGAAATTATATAATCATTTTATGGATGATTTATTAATTTTACTAAGGTAGAGATATTTAATATTTAATCAAGAGATACAAGTAAATTTTAGGAGAATGATTTAAGATTTCAAACATTTTAGATTTGGACATTGTAAAAAAAACAGGGTCTGAGAATCCATAAATTCTAAACATTGAATTTATTTCGTATTTTGGTGAGAATATTAATTAAAACAATTTAAACATCAAAATAAAGTGATGTTCTATTTTGGCATGATGTGTTAGAATATATATATATATATATAAATATTTAATGTATAAATTTTCCTCTCTTGATTCTACACCAATAAATTCTAAATGTTATAGAGTTGATTAATTTTTTTCTTATTTACATAAAAAAGTGTTTCTTCCAAGCTATTATGTCAATAAAAGATTACGTGAAATAATAAGTAAGATAAAATGAGGGATGGTTAGTGTATAATTATCCCTTCCTCATAAACCATTGTATTTATTTTTAATAGTATGAGGTTAAATATTGGGAAAACATTGAAATTAACTTATAAAAGGAGTTATTTTATTAGGTATTATGAAAAAATAAATAGTGGAGTTTAAAGAGACCAATAGACTATGATAATAATTTCTATATTTTTTATTAATTTGTATGTAAATGATTAAAAATTTTCAATAATCAAATCAACGAGTATTACATTTAATATGTGTTGGGTATTGATGAAGAACACAATAAATGAAGTGATTGAGGAATCCCATGTTTAATAAATTGTTGAATTGAAATGAGTACATTTAAGAGATCATTCTTTTGAACTAAAATATCGAATTATCATATTGTCTTCTATTATATTTGTTGCTAAAGATAGGCAGAAGAATTGAAGATCTATTCCTATGTATCAAAAGAAGGTTGAAATTGGTAAAACCTAATGATTTAAATCATCAGAAATATGTAATAATATTATTATATGCAATGATTTTTGATAGGTAAATAGTTTTAATAAATGAAAATTTGGTAATAGTATATAAAATAATGGTCTACTATATATTTGGATGTGTCTGAGGGGTTTTTTAGTTGAAGAAGAATAAAGTTATTTGGTTGATGTACGTGAGAATCTATCCTTGTATATAAAAGAATAAAAAATATAGAAAACAAAAATAAAATATGAAGTTATATGATGAGTTGAATTAAGAAAAAAATGAGTGGTAAGAAATTATAAAAGTTGAATATAGAATTTAAAATTAAGGAAGGTGAAAAAAACTAATGTATTAGGAATTACTATTTCTAAAAGAGAAATATTTTAGAATGATTTATAGATCTCATAATAGATTTTTTAAATAAGACATTCGATAAAATACAAGAATATGAATTGTATTTACATGAATATGTGTATTCAGAAGAAAACTATTTGAGAATATATGATCAAATTGAGATTACTAGTAAATGTATGAAATGTAACAACCACACCACCATTACATCAGACCCAGTGATGAATTTACTACTTTCTTAAAAAATAGAAGATATAACATTACACATGATCTATAAAATTTTTATTCTTAGAATACTAGATACATACATGGTTCAAGTATAACATTTTAAAACATATAATATGTTTAAAAAACTCAGTGATACGTTTTTTATTCCATTTAGAAAATCATTTAAATTATATACAGTTTTATTCTTGGTTTCTTAGTCAAATTTCAAAAAGGGGTAACTACAAAAACTCCGTAAAGGGTTACTTACAATTTAATATATCAAGGAATAATCCAAGCATGATTAATATGGAAGAAAAAAACCATAATCAAATATGCCATATAACTAATAACCTGTGCATGGAATATATCCATGGATATTATAACAACATAAACAATCATGTAGATAATAATAACTAATTTAATAATGATGCGTCTCATAATGTTAGAAATTTTAATATTTTATTCCTGTCTGCATCCCAAGACATCATAAAAAAATATGTTAAGAGAATGCAAAAACCTAATCTTTTGTGTCTCATGTGACCTACCAACGAATCGTAGGGATATAAAATTATTGGCCCCACCCATCATTAAATTATTTGAATTTATAAATCATATAGAAGGAATTTTTAAATAAATTAAATACATATTAATCATTCTATTGTATTCATTAAACATATTTATTGGAATAACTAGTATATGAAATGTTAATATTTCCCGAGTAAATAAATACAATGATTTTCTTAATAAAAACCCTTCAAACTGGAAAAATATATAATAAAGGGTATAAAGTAATGTCAATATTAAAAAAAATACAGATGTAGTTGAAATTATATATAGTAAAACCATAGTATTAAAGAACATGTCCATGAATGAGAAAAATAATGTCAATAGAGAAATGAATATTGATAATGAAAACAACCCTAACTAAGAAGGTAAGGTATGAACTAAAAATTTATAAGTGAGGGAAACATACCATCATTTTGAAAACCCATGTAATGTTATAAATAAATCAACCTTAATATTTATATTTATCCATTTTTAGATTTTTATTCATTATATTTTTATCAATAATATTATAAAACTTTTTATTTGAAAAAAGAATAGTTTTACGTAACTAAATTTTTTTCCCATGAATTTTAATTTTTTTAAAAGAAAAATTTAATCATATTATATTTTGAGTTCAATAAAAATGATATCATTTTTCTAATAATAATATCAAATATATATTATAATTATTTGTTTGGTAAGTTTTTTGAAAGATTTATTTTTTAGAGAATAGTGAAAAATGATAATTTCTACAAAGATACATAAAAATGTAATTCAAAATTTCCATTATATTTGGGACTATGTATTAAGGAAAAAAAATAATTTTAATAAAAACAATCTAAATAACTCTATACAAATGAACATTATATTTTATTTTTTATAATTTATTTTAAAAGACCACTATTCAAGCTTCAAAAAAAGTGAAAATAGAGTTACAAGAGATGAAAGGAAGGAAATTTACATTTATCTCATTGATGAATTATGATCAAATATTTTATTAATTATAAGATTATTTTTATGTTTAAAAAAAGTTTTTTTTGGAACAATTATATTAAAATTAATTTTTCCAATAATAAAAATGTAATATTGAAAAGTGGATTATATATTTTTAATCAGGAGTTTCAAATTTATCATGGACTTTAATTTTATTTTTAGTCCTTATGGTTAGTTATCATGGAAAAAATGTATCACTATACTAACGGGTATATCGGGTTAACTAAAGTAAATTCTAAGTGATAAGAACAAAAAACCATATAATAATTCATATATGATAATTTTATTCTCACCCATTTACATATATATTTTATATTTTATAGTTTTGGTTCCACGTTTAGGAGATTTAGTCTTTATAATATTAAAATTTTCAGAAAAATTATAGGTTTGTCACTCCCCTCGTTTATAAAAGGGAACCTCCTCTCCTCACATACACATACCTTTTGTGCACTATATTTCATCAAATAAAATCACAAAACTCTTTTTATATTCCATTAACATGTCTTAGAGGCATTGTTATTCTAAAAATAAATATCTTAGAGGCTTATGGTATAATCCAAAAGGAGACATTTGAAGTGAATATATAAGTCCTAACCGAACAATATCATTTTTATTGCTTCTTATACCTCTGTAAAATATTATTAAAAAATTATAAAATAATTAAAACATAATCTTAAATATATTAAAATTTTATTATGATAATTTTATGACCATTTTTCATCTCCCTTTTTATCTTATGTGAAATGAAATCATCGCTTGTGCGTATGTGTGGACTACCACATCCAAAAAGCAATCTGTTTTATTTTCAACAATTGGATCACATGGATGGTTAAAATAACGAAACAAATTAAGAAATATTATATATGTGACATACTTATGATTCTGAAAAAGATATATATTAGTTAAATTATGACCCTTAATATCATTTTAAATTGATAACACCGCACATTCATACATGTGGAATACCGCCTCTACGAAAATATGTGATTAAAATTTCATTTTCTCATTCTAAGAATGGTAAAGATAATAGAAATAATGAATAAAAATAAAATTTATAACATATTTATTATTATATAAAATTAAAATAATATCTAATTTTTTATTTTCCACCCATTAAAAAAATAAAAATTTTGATCACGCGTACGCATAGTCTACCATCTACATGAAATGACATGGTTAATTTTTCATGAACACCTAGAATGGTTAGATTTAGAAGTGTATAAAATATATTAATTTGATTAATATAAATTTTTTATGATTATATGGATAAAGGAACCATAACTAATTTGACCATTTTCGGTGCAATGATGTGGTTTTGAGGTTATAAATTGAACATCCCAAAAATATGCAACGTGAACTTAACCATTTCAGTAACTAAAAAAATATGGTAATAATTGAAATTAAAGGAATAATAATAAAAAAACATATATGAAAATTTATATCATGTAAATATAAAGAAAATATAATTTTATTATTCACTTTGTATCAAATTTAAGAAGTTATATGGGACTTAAGCTAAGTGATTTTTATTTAAAACCTTATTTTAAAGATCTCCTTTCAAATCATTCTCATTCATATATGTGTTCTTCAACATTTTTTCGGAATGTTATTATTTAAAAAAAATATTTTTTTTATGTATTTTTACAATAAAATTTTATTTATTTTTAGTTTTTTGATATGGAATATTTTAAAATTTTATTTTATAGGTCATTTTGACGTTATTTTAACAAAGTGAAAACAAATTATTTCAATATATATGGGTTGAATGCCTTTTTACACTATTATAGATATTAGTCATTATCAATATTATAATAAAATATAATGTGTATTTAAGGAATATTCTTTTCCAATACTTAGGGTAATTTTTTTTATATATATACCGAATAAAATATTTCTCATTATGCTTATATAAAAAAGGAAAGTTTTTTTCATATTGGTTTAAATGAATTTTTCAAAGGATATATGATTAAATTTTTTAATCTTGTAATCTTTTTCATCATGATAAAGAATTTTATCTTTATAGATGATAATGGTTTATGTTTATATACTTCATGATGATGGTTAATACCAATTTGGATATCTAATTCATTAGGTAATGTATAGTATTCGAACATGAAAAATGATGGAGATAACCGATAAGGTAACACATATGTAATTAATTAGGACTCAGTTATTAACAAATGGGTTAAAATGAGTGAACATAAGTTATCAATATGATTCCCCAAGTAACATATATTATGTGATAATAAAATTATTTTTAACGATATATTTTTATTTCACGAGGAAAGGAACACATATAAACTTTTAAAGGGGAATGGTTAGAGTCTAAAATAAATGTTTTCTTGAGATATCACATTTATTGGGATGCATTGATAGTTATTCCCAAGAATGCTAATGGGTTTTAACGTTTTTCCTTTATCAATGTTTTAATTTTTAATGTGGATATGTGATAATTAAGTGCTAATATTTTTTTTTGTGAAAAAGGTTAATGTCTTCATGGGTTTTCATGGGTTTCACTATAATAAATGGATTCATTATTTTTATCCCTATTTGAGATTTATTTTTCTCATCCCACATTTTCATATTTTTTTCTATAAGATCTGATTATGTGTATAAATTTTCGAAAGTATAATAATTATTCTATTGTGAATCATCTTAAATAAAAAATGCATCTTGGATTAGGATGTGGTGTAAACATAATGCACTTTTTTGTGCAGAAAAAGCATATTGTTTGAAGGTGTACAGTTTCTTATATAATATTTTTACGCAATTCTATAAAAATATAAAACAATTATACTAAAAAAATAAGAATGTGAATCCATTCATATAAATAATCAAATTATATTATTAATAAGGCTTGAATCATTATATTTAGTACTAAAAGAAGGTTTTATATATATTTAGAGGTTAGAAGAATGTGAAAAGACACTTTAATGAGACTCTAATTTAGGGATATATTTTTAGGAGACGTATTTTCAAAATTCCTCTATTTCATAATGTAATCCATTTTAGTTCATAATGGTTATCCCTAGAAGAAACATAGATGATAAATTAGGAATACATAAATAGGATAATAATCTCTAAAATCATCAGCCTAGAATGATTAGAACACATTATTTATTGGATATGATAACTTAATTGACATGGGATATTAGGGGTGGAACCCATAAAAGAGAGTGACTAATTTCTCCATATAGGAATATATCAATAGTGTATCATTTCATGAAATAAAACCCTTTATCATTTAATAGATACTTAGACCAAGAGAAATTTGGAGGTTGGACAAATGCACTAGAGATGATATTTATTGGTTTGAGATATAAAAAATATCAAACAATAACTATTTATATTTATATTTTTAATGGTGATGTCTCAATTAACCATGATTTTTTTTACTAATATATTACATGTTTTTGAGTTCATGTTAAATACATGAAACAAATGCATAAGGACCATAATAGTTTATTGTCAATGGATACTAGGTACAAAAACTTCTTATCTGGTGAATGATATTCAAAATATCCCATAAAGATCTTCCGAACTAGTACTATTCACAATCATACTCTACTTAAAAAGATTCTTCACTACTTGGGGAAATGAAACATAACAAGTGGTGAGATTAGATGCTTAGTATGGGTAAATAAGGGAAATACATAATAAAAACGTGAAAATGAGAGTATAAAAACAAGAGAATAATATTTTAAAGCCATACCTTTCATATCAAAGATCAAAATATCAAGTCATGGCAAAAATATTTTTAATTAATAAGACATTAATCATAATAAAATCATGAAAATGTTATATGATGACAAAACATATTCATAATACATAAATATGTAGAATATATATAATCATAGAAAATAATTTCCATATAAGTCAAGGATCACTACCAAGGATATCATTGTGGGATGAGTTCACTCCCCAAACAATCATAGTAGTAAGGGTTCAATCCCGAGACAAGAATATCAGACAATATTCCTTATTGAACCATGGTCACTACCCATTCCATTCCTAGTTATCTCAATAGATATATAGATTTTCCTAATTAATTGAAGGAAGATATAGGTCCCACCCATCACATAATGAAGAACATATGTATGTATGACACAAGATAAAAAAAATTCATCATATCATAATCCTTGAAATGAAATGGTTTTTGTAGACATTTTATCATATTACAACCTATGGAAAATAGATATGTTTCATAATAATTTCATCATTTTATCATAGTATAAACCATGAAAAAAAGAAGCGGGTTTCATAAGAATATTATCATTGTATAACCTGTGATAGATAAATAGGTTTCATAAACATAATTTCCAGATAAAACATTTAAAAAAAGAATAATAATGGTATAATTAGTTTATATTCATAGAAAATAATAATTTATATCAAAGTATATTGTCTTATATAGAGAATAATTTTGAAATATCACTTCAAAAATTTTATGAGGAAAATAACTATTCCTTGAAAATATCTTTTTAAAACAGAAAATACATAAAACATTTCTAAAAATAATTTTATTTTAAAATAACCATGAGATATATATTGTAATTTTAAATGAATATAATGGTAATGATGGTGTAAAATTTTCTTCATGTTTTACATGTTAAAATAAATATTATTTTCACATTTTCAGTAAAAGCCAAAGAAACATTGTCTAGAAAAAGACATGAAGATTCCTTTAATTTTTTTTACAAAAAATATGAAAATTGGTAATTTTTATTTATAAATCATTTTAATAATGTAAAAAAAATTGAAAACATTTTTAGGAATCATGGATTTGGAAGAAAATGGTTTTCGTAAGTGGATAGAAATAAAGATTATTTTTCATAAAACATTTTCTTAATTATATTTAGTATCAAAATGTGAAAAATGGTAATATTAAATTGAAATATCATTAATAACCATATTTTAATTAAAAAAATATGTTTCTTGAGAAATTGATAAAAATATTTCCTCATGAAAAAACATAATCATAAACAATCTAGATAAATGATGAGACTGTATCATAAAATCTTTACCACTTTAGTAAATATGAATTGTAATCCCCATGAATAAATAAAATAAAATGAAACCTAAAATATAACAAGAAGAAATAAATTAATTTTATGAAATTTCATATTGTCTTTATATACACCAAATAAATTAATATAGTTTCATGACATAACATTGTCAAATGGAAAGAAAATTGAGAAAAAAATACCTTACCACTTGGGTATCTTTTGAATTATAAGATCCATTAATAAAAAAAAAATTAAATAAAAAATATCCATAAAATAAGGATATTAATTACATGAAACCTTAAAGGGGTAGTATATACACCCAAAAAAATTATAAGTGAATTATCATATGTATCTAAATAATTAAAGAGAAATTAAAGATACCATACCCTAAGTCTCGACTTCATTCATACACGTTTAACCCAACTATATAATAAATTTATGTTTTTTATAAATATATTATAGAATAATAATTATATATATTATACCTTATATGATTTAATTATGACCACTCATTACCCATTCATTTTCAATTCCTTGTAAACATTGTGTTTCAGGTAATAACTACTTTATTTTTTGTGTATGTATTTATTTTTTATTATTTATCATGTTACGTTGATCATGGTTAGATAATATTCAAAACATAATCTTGAAATAATTATAACATTTAAAAAAAAATAATACTTTTAATACCAATCATGAAATAGTGTTTTTTGGAAATGAGGTAAATTACGATCATGAAGATTACAGGATGTACGTATGTTTGAGTAACATTTTCATTTTTCATCAATCATTATAGAAAGAAGGTAACAAATAATTTTTCTTTCATAATAAACATAATATTATATTACATCATCAAATATAATTATATATATCATCCATGTGGTGTGGTGATGAAAATATGGAACCATATTGCTTCATAAGGGAAGTAGTCCACATGTACATAAATGATGTTATCATATTTTAGTGAGTGAAAATGAAAGAAATAAAATGATATATTTCATTTTAGGAATTATAATTATGGCATGGATATTATAATTATTTCATTTTTATCAAATATATTAATTAATAGTAACCTTATTTTCTTCTATGTAAAGAATTAGTGAAAAATGAATCACATCGCTTTGTCAGGCGATAGTCCGCCATTCACACAAGCAGTGTTATTTTATCTCCAATAGAATGGAATGTAAAAGGTATAAATTTTATAATTAACCCATAGTAATAATTATATTTTAAATAACATATATATACTTTATATACACCATTATACTCAACCATGAGATGTGGTAATTGAAAAATTAAGACATCGACTTTTGAGGTGGTCCGTCGTTCACACAAATAATGATTCCATAACGCATTTTATGGAAGTGGGGATGGTTTTAGGAAATGAAATTAGAATAAGAAATATCACTATATTTAATATAATTAGTAAATAATATCATGACGCTTTAATAATTAGATTCATATGTAGATAACGAAATAAAATAAAAATGCATATCGAAGAATGTTACATCTTCTTCACGTATCCTCCTTAGGTTTACACCAAAATCCATTTTAGGAATAATTTCTTCCACAAAATAAGTGTTATAGGATTATATGAGGTTTTATTGGAATATATTTGGGATTTAATTATCCTAAAAAATGGTTTTAATGTGTGATTTATAGATATGAGTGGGTGGCCTTTTTTAAGCGGGGTTAGTGGCAAACATGCAATTTTTTAAAAGAAAAACGTGTACCAAAATTTATCACCTACAAAAAGGGTCCAAAATGGATTATTATATTTTATTATGAATTAAAGGTTGTAAAAATTTCTTTAAAAATATTTTATAAAAGTATTTAAGTAATTTTAATCCTTATTGTTTTATTTTAATCCCAAAAAACCCATTTAACCACAAATACGATAAATAATGTAACTATTTTAGTATTCACAGTGGTTAAAAATTAAGTTAACCTTATTAGATAATATATATTATAATGATTCTAAATATGGAATCCTTTTTTTCAAATTCTATTCACATTAGTTTAAAGATGTAATTTAAAAATAATCTAATATACACAATGATAAATTATATTTTTTGAAAGAGAAAATAAGCAAAAGTTTACTATGTTTTTATATCAAAATTCAATATTAAAAATATTTTGATGATAAATAACGGATTAATAGAAATATTATTAAAATAATTATATTTAAAAACAGTTTAAAATATTATTTAACACTATAATTTATTTAAACTAAAAATATGCTTGCAATGAAAATTTATTATTTCCACTATTGCTAAAAAATTAATGTTTTTAGAAAATTATCCAAAATTCACCCTCAGATATTTTAAACTTGATTATTTAAAAAATTATAAAAATATAATTAAAATAATTTTATAAATGTTTCAAAAATTAAATTCAAAATAAGTTTTAAAAAATGCAACACATCAGATTATTTAAAAAAAAGAGATTTTAAGCGTAAAAATGGTTTTACTTTTATCTATTTTATATAAAATATATAAAATGATCCTTAAATATTCTTCTGAGTATATATTATATATATTACATTAAAATAAATAATAAAAAATTGATTTTTAATTTTTTGAGGTAAAACGTTTTTTTCATAAAAATATTATTTCAGAGAAAGATTTCCATTACTCTCAAATAGTGTGTTATTATCATTTTTATTTAATTGTTCACCAAATAATTACTTTTATATAAATTATTAAAACTTATATTTTCATAATTTAGTTATTCCTATTTATATACACCATTGTAATGGCTAAGTTATTTCTATCATATAATAAATTTTTAATGAGATCCCATATTTCTTTTAAACTCTGTGTTGCATGTTACACAAGCTAATCTAAGTGTCACATGTAATGAGAAATATTAAAAATATAAAATAAATCTGATAAAAATATTTCAAAAAATATTTGTGTGTTATATTCTATCCCATTAAAATTAATTTCTCCCTCGAAATTTATCTCTGTCAAAAATTGTTTAGAATTTAAAAATTCCTTTATAGAAATCCCCATCGTAAAAACGGTTAATAAAACATCCTATTTAAAATGAGAAATTCATGTGTGAAATTCAACTAGAATAGAATATAATAGGTATCAATATTGGATAAGATAAGTGGTAAGTGAGTATATGGATGCAAAATACAATAATAAATAATTATTTTGAGTGATATAGATCATGTATCACAATAATGTGGGTGGTCTGGAAAAGGTTAACAACCACAAAACCATAAACCATACAGGCGTGAAAAAGGTAATTGATATCAATAAAAATTATTATTGTAGAAAAATAAGTAATTTCATGATTATTTTCTCAATTTTGGGTAAGTTATTTTACATTTACTCTAGGAACGTGTTAATATGTACTTACATGACGTATTATTATTTTATAAGGGAAATTTCCTCCTTTAGTTGTGCCTTGTTCAATATTCACTTCATATCTTACTCTAAGAGGTGTTTTTTTCCATGTCTGAATCACTAAATAAAATCCATAAAATAATTATAAGGAATTACTTATATATCATGTTAAAAAAATGTTAATACTAGTTATAAAATATATATAAATCTTAATATACTGAAGTAAACCATTAATATTTAAAACCTCATCAAAAGTTTAACTTGACCATACGATAAATGGTTAACCTTTTTAACCTTAATAAACATATAAGGGTGGCCACTGTAACACCCCAGGTAAATAAAGAATATGACATTTTTATATTTATCCCTATTTGTGGAAAAAATTTCAATATTAATTTAAATGGAATGCTATGCTCGATGGCTTACCCAATACGCAACAACGAGTTCCTTTGAAATCTTACGTTGCACTCTAATAATAAAATAATATTATTTTAAATGGTAGTTGACACATAGCCATTGTATTGGCAGGAATGAATATAAATAACTAAAATACGATTATATATGTTTGTTAAATGTTTTTACTTTTATCCAATAAAATTTAGAGGCTTAAAATACAATCGAATCTAATCTTAAGCATTGAATACACTAGTATTTTTAAAAGATTGTTTTACTACCTTTTGATGGAAAACCATTTTTAAATAAAACATTTGACAATTTTATAAGCTCTATTTTTCAAAATAAACATATTATTTATGATTGGGACATTTAAATTTACCTTGGGTTAATTTTTGGTATTTTTCTGACAATGTTCATTTTTCAATGAATAGTAAAAAATACTGCATTTTACATCAAAACTGCATTTTAATATAATTTAATTATATGGTTATCTTATCTTTTTAATTTGTTTTAAAGTGTAATTAGAATATATATTTACCATGTAATACAATTATGGTCATTGGGATTAATTTCACTTTGTAATTGGGCATAAACAAGTGCCAAACTTTTCATGAATATTGTTTCAAAAAAACCCGCTATTTGTTTTGACAATGAGAATTATTTTTAAATTAATTATTGAAATTTATGTGTTTGGAATTTGGTAAAATGGATTACATATTTGGAATCATAAGGTCAAAATTATGTAATTAAGATTCTTTAATTTTTGAACATTATGAATAGTAACGACGGTAATTATCTTTAATTATCTTGATTAATGAGTAATCAGGTAGTTAAAGATAATAAAATAATATCATAATAATACAAAATGACCACAACATGTGTCCTAAGGCTACTTTTTGTCTCATGGCTGACCATGGGATGCCTTGTGCCAAACTTGGGGGCCCCATGGAATCACTTTTTTGAGAAAGTGACTTTTTATTTTTTTATTTTTTAAAGAATGTTAAATGTAACAAAGAATGTATCACCTGTGTAAAATATTTTTAATTTTGTCTACATAAATGATCTTTCAGACTATAAATATTAATTGGAAATCTATAACGATTTTATACATAAGAGTATTTTTTTTATAATTTTTAGACATTAAATAAATTAAATTATTTATGACATCATGATGATGCAGCGATGACCTCATTATTTAACGATTTAAATAAAATGGAAAGATAATGTAAAATCTAAGACCTAAACATGTCCAAAACCTATTTTATGGGTTTATTTCGAACCCTTATCACCTTATCCTCGAACCACATCAATTTGGGACCATTAAAATCCGAAACTCATTCTAATATAAAGTAACATTTCTTTACTTTCCAAGAGTGCCCCTCCTCTCCTCTTATAAAAGGCCCCCACCTCTACCACCTTACCCACACTTCCAAAGCCTTTGGCTCAGCCAACCCCTGCCCATTTTGTCTCTCCACATCCATCCCTAACTCTTAGAAGCCTCACTTTGTGCAGAAGTCTTCCCAAGGAAGCCTTTGAGCTCAAACGAAAGGGAGTTACCCGATTTTAAGGTAATGTCTTCACTTGAGTCCTTTTGTTTTATTTTTCTTCTCCAACCCCTAAACTCGTTTTATTCATTTCTTTTGTAACAAATCCTGTATCTTCAATATACTAGGATGTTTTTATAAGAAGTATTAGAGCTACACTTATACACACCTTCGTCTAATGGTTAAAGAACATACTGTTTCTGTGGTTGGCGAATTTCTGCCTCACGAAACGATGATTGTTCAACATTCTTCTAACACCTTCAAAGGTGGCCATTAAGATGACACTATATTTATATATGATATATAATATGTTTATGTTTTACTTAAGCTTTTTTATTTTTCATTTATGGCATACCTTTATGGTTTCCATTATGGGTAAACGCGATATCTTCATTTAAGGAAGTGCGGACTACCGCCCCCTCAAAGTGATTTGATTCGTTAATACCATATGTGGTACGTAAAAAGAATATATTTAATGATAATATATATGATACCATACTGGAATTAAAATACTATTATGTATCATTATGTTTTAATTCCATTAAATATGAAATAGAAATGGAAGTAGCGTTCATGCGTACGTACGGCTTACCGTCTCCATGAACGGTACATTTCATTTCTTATCTCAAAATGTTATGTACTATTATATGTACATATATATAATGGATATATATGTAATATATTACATCTAAATTATGGATATCATTCTGGAATTATAACATATATATATATATATCTCATTTTGTTTTAATTCCATTAATATGACAAAGAAAAAATGAAAGTAGCGTTCATGCTTACGTACGACCTACCGTCTCCATGAACGATGTTTTTTGTTTTTTATCTCCAAATGATATGGAATATTATAAAATGAATATATACTGTATATATATGATATTTAAAACATCAATACTATTCTGGATATGATGTACCTATAACTACATGGAAAATTATTTTCCAACAAGTTCAATTTTTGACTCATGTACCAAACATCGACAAAAACGTCTGATATGAACTCATATTATTAACCAATTATTATAACATTAAAATATGTGATATGAACTGAATAATAACATTTATAGGAGGTCCTTAAGCAATTATAAATTGACCAAAGTTTATTATTCAGGAATATAAAGAAACGAACAAGACAAGTAGGACTTGAGGTAAGGGATCCGACTCCTCTATTTCTTTTAAAGTATACTCTTTTATGTCATTCCTTTTAAAGCTCATATTTATTGTTATTGGGATATTATTTTATATTAATCTTACTATAATTTTTATGTTCATATGATGAGAGACCCTATTCTCTCTCATCAATCCATTTTGGATGTTTTGAGTGGCGCCGTTAGGCTGCCGAATTTTCGTAAGAGATCCAACCTCTCTCTTTCTTTTTAAGTACTCTCCTTTATGTCACTTATTTTAATATTCTATTTGTTATGTTTGGGGATGTTCTTTTATATTACTCTTTCTGTAAACTTTATGTTGATATGATGAGATACCCTATTTCCTCTCATCAATCCATTTTGGAAGTTTTAAGTTGCGCCGTTAGGCTGCCGAGTTTTCGTAAGAGATTTTTCATCTCACTTTTATTCCCGTGAGATTTATGCTAAATTTGACACAATTTCCTTTGAGTGGTGTATGTACTGCCCATTATTTTACTCATTGTGTAATATAATTTCATTTATGAGTATTTACATCAATTTTGTATTGTCCTTCTTTCACGAGGCGTATGTTTCGAAAGATACCCATGTCGGTAAGGGAACCTTTCACCCTCCTATTTTTAAAAGACTTCTTTTGTTATGTCTTTTAATTCACATACTATTATGTTGGGATATGTTATTATATATCCTTATTGATTTAAATTTTATGTCCATGTGATGAGATACCCTTTTTATCTCTCATCAGCTCATTTCTT
Source organism: Viscum album (assembly GCA_963277665.1). NCBI lineage: Eukaryota > Viridiplantae > Streptophyta > Magnoliopsida > Santalales > Viscaceae > Viscum > Viscum album. The sequence goes on from OY728143.1 coordinate 1,214,442,279, forward strand.
GAATTTTGTAGTGACGCCGTTAGGCTGTCAAATTTTTGCAAGGGAACTTCTTAACCCAAATTTGATTCTTTGGGATAAACATGTACTCCTTGAATATGTCGTTCTATGAATATGTGTGAATATCCTATGATTTTTTACACTTAATATCCACTTATATTTTGTGTATTCGTTTGTCACACATAATTATGTAATTGATTTGTCCTTAAACCAAGGATACTGTCTTTGTAAGGGACTTCGTCTCAATCTCCTTTCATTGAGGCATATTTTGTTTTATACACAACTTTATTTTCTATGGTGTATAAACCCCTTTGACTTTTACGTTTATCAAAAAGTAATATTTGTTATACGAAGCATTTTACAAAACGAAAAAAGGGAATGTTTTTGTCATACGTATGTGGCGACAATCACTTCTCCGCCGCCGTGACCATTATTTGAGTTTCGGCTTCCTCTACAAGACATACCTTAATTTTAAAAGAAAAATAAATACCATGTTTAAATTTTATTTGATTTTGGTATTGAAAATTGTTTTCATAAGGTTTTTTATATCAATGTGTTTTATTGATATCTTTTGATTGAAATGTGGAAATGTTGTGTTTCCTTTATGCATGTTTTATATGATACGATTATGTTATGGTTCTTGGGCATTGTTATGAAGATGGGTGGTTCCGTGATAAACTAAGGGTGGGTGAGCCCGATATAGCTCTCCAATGCATTGGGTAACGCAAAGGAGTGAAACATTAAGGTTTCTCTGAAGAGATTTAGGGAATATACTGTGGTGGGTATTCCAAACGTAACCAAGAGGGTTACTCCCTACGTAAGAATGTTATGAATGCCTAAAGTTACCTTTATGTCTTATGATTTCTATGATTTATTCATGATTTGATGAGGTATGTTAAAGTACTTATGTTTTATGAGTAAAGTATGATTTCATTGATTCTTATGTGTACATGTACTCATGTTTCCTTTCCATATATTTTTATATCCCTTACTGAGCTTTTTATGCTCATCCCAAGTTTTTTGAAATGTTTTTCACAAGTCAAGGGAAAGGTACATGATATGATGATAGTGTCAAGGAAGAGTCATGAAAGAATCCATGTTTTATTTTAAATATGTTTCCGTTGATGGGATAAATGAATACTATCTTTATGTAACCACTTTGTTTAAATGTGGAATGTAATGCAAGTTTATGATCTAATTCTCTAAAACTCTAAACCTGAAAAGATCCTCAATGTGTAATCTTGTATTAACTCAATATTAAGTAAGGTTTAAGGCTGGGGCCTTATAGTTGGTATCAGAGGTCGGTTTAGATAACTTTAGAGGTTAGGGTATCTTCTAAGCAAAAGTGAAATTACCATAATGGTTAGGATTTCAGAAAGAGTCATAGTTTTAGATAAAGTGAATAAGTAAGTATATCTTAGTTGTTATCTTCCTCATTAGTACATGATATTTTTTTTGATATAATCACACTGACATTTCTGTTTTTAGTGAATGGATGGATCTATCAGGCACCAAAGTGACAATAGGTTTGAAGGAAACTGTGGTGGTTCTCTGATTAAGAGACTGGATGAAATGGGGTATTCAATGAGGAAACTCATGGTTGTTCTAAACCAACTATCAAGGAGTCATGATCATCCACTTGAACCTTGGTATGTTTTGTAATGCATCATGTACGAGATGACCAATCGACGTGGATGTTTAGGTAATAATTATAAAGGTAACCATTAGGGTTTTTATGATCCTTACTTTTGAGGTAATTATGGGTTATTATATGTTATGATGGAAAATGAAAGGCATGAGATAAACTTGAGGTTAAAATATTTTATGATTATTTTTTTTGAAGATTTTATCTTATTTTGGGGAATGTTTTAAGAATTATATAGTTTTGGAAAAAGGACAACACGCAGACCGTGTGACAACCCGTCGCGTCGGACAAAGCTGCGGGATTCGAACCCACAACCAAAGTGCGACTGGTATTTATCGCCTACCACTGGACCACATGAAGTCCCTGGTTAGTTTGACTAATTTGTTTTAGTTAGATGATTTTGGGAATCAAGAGTAAGTTTATTTTGGGTTATCTATGGAAATGATTAACCTATCATAGAGGATATGTGATTAGGTTAATTACTTGTCAATATGAGAATTTAAGAGCAACTGATGTTATTTGGAGATAAAAGTTAATTTGTACCTTGGAAGAATATGTGATTAAATCCTTCAAATATTTGGGTTTCAATCTTAGTTTGGTTTACTTTGATGAATTTTATGGACAATTGTTTATCAAATGGTCCTCGTTGAACTTTGGGTTTTGTTGGACAAATTTTGGAGATTAAGAATAGATTTTCTTTTTATAAAGGGTTATCCTTTTTTGGATTATCTGATCTTGTACTAACCATTTTGGTTTTGGTTTTGTATTTTGTCTCAAGACATGGGAAATATATAGTTCTCTTTTGGGGATTAGGTGATTCTCAAGAAGTAGATTATAGTACTCTTAATGCGAACAAGTCTTCCTAAAAACTCATCTTTTGGAGAAAATATGATTTTGATTAAGAAATATAGTAAAAGTTGAAAGTCTACGTGACAAGTAAGTATGTTTCATTATGATTTAGTTAAGGTGAAAAAATAAATTCCTCAATGAAGAGTAACTTAAAACAAAAATGTTGTCTGTTAACTTCTCCTACTGGGGAATCTAATACCGTTTAACCCATCACAAGTTTGTGATTTTCTTGTGGTTAACTTTCTCCTAGACATGTTAACTATCACTCTCCATCAGAATATGACCCTTTGTTTTCTCCTCCATATCCATATTTTCATACTTGGAATCCTAGTATGGGTTAACTCGGGTGACCTTTGTACTTATCTTTCTTTATTTTAAAGCGATTGTTTTATTGTCTCTTATTCCGATGTGGGATTTTCAATGATGTTTCCAAGCCCAGTTTTAAAATTGCGAGGACGCAATTCCCAAAAGGGGGGAAGGATGTAACACCCCAGGTAAATAAAGAATATGAAATTTTTATATTTATCCCTATTTGTGGAAAAAATTTCAATATTAATTTAAATGGAACGCTATGCTCGATGACTTACCCAAAACGCAACAACGAGTTCCTTTGAAATATTACATTCCACTCTAATAATAAAATAATATTATTTTAAATGGTAGTTAACACATAGCCATTGTATTGGCAGGAATGAATATAAATAACTAAAATACGATTATATATGTTTTTTAAATGTTTTTACTTTTATCAAATAAATTTGAGAGGCTTAAAATACAAATGAATCCAATCTTAAGCATTGAATACACTAGTATTTTTAAAAGATTGTTTTACTACTTTTTGATGGAAAACCATTTTTAAATCAAAATTTTGACAATTTTATAAGATATATTTTTCAAAATAAACATATTATTCATTATTGGGACATTGAAATTTACCTTGGGTTAATTGTTGGTATTTTTCTGACAATGTTCATTTTTCAATGAATAGTGAAAAATACTGCATTTTACATCAAAACTACATTTTCATATAATTTAATTATATGGTTATATTATCTTTTTAATTTGTTTTAAATTTTAATTAGAATATATTTTTACCATGTAATACAATTATGGTCATTGGGATTAATTTCACTTTGGAATTGGGCATAAACAAGTGCCAAACTTTTCATGAATATTGTTTCAAAAAAACCCACTATTTGTTTTGACAATGAGAATTATTTTTAAATTAATTATTGCAATTTATGTGTTTGGAATTTGGTAAAATGGATTACATATTTGGAATCATAAGGTCAAAATTATGTAATTAAGATTCTTTAATTTTTGAACATTATGAATAGTAACGACGGTAATTATCTTTAATTATCTTGATTAATGAGTAATCAGGTAGTTAAAGATAATAAAATAATATCATAATAATACAAAATGACCACAAAATGTGTCCTAAGGCTACTGGTTGTCTCATGTCTGACCATGGGATGCCTTGTTCCAAACTTGGGGGCCCCATGGAATCACTTTTGTGAGAAAGTGACTTTTTATCTTTTTATTTTTTAAAGAATGTTAAATGTAACAAAGAATGTATCACCTGAGTAAAATATTTTTAATTTTGTCTACATAAATGATCTTTTGGACTATAAATAGTCATTGGAAATATAAAAATATTTTCTACATCATAGTATTTTTTTTATAATTTTTATACATTAAATAAATTAAATTATTTATGACATCATGATGATGCAGCGATGACCTCATTATTTAACGATTTAGATAAAATGGAAAGATAATGTAAAATCTAAGACCTAAACATGTACAAAACATATTGGATGGGTTTATTTCGAACATTTATCACCTTATCCTCGAAACACATCAATGTGGGACCATTAAAATCCGAAACTCATTCTAATATAAAGTAACATTTCTTTACTTTCCAAGGGTGCCCCTCCTCTCCTCTTATAAAAGGCCCCCACCTCTACCACCTTACCCACACATCCAAAGCCTTTTTCTCGGCCAAACCCTGCCCATTTTTTCTCTCCACATCCCTCCCTAACTCTTAGAAGCCTCACTTTGGGTAGAAGTCTTCCCAAGGAATCCTTTGAGGTCAAACGAATGGGAGTTACCCAATTTTAAGGTAATGTCTTCACTTGAGTCCTTTTGTTTTATTTTGCTTCTCCAACCCCCTAAAATCTTTTTATTCATTTCTTTCGTAACAAATACAGTATCTTCAATATACTAGGATGTTTTTATAAGAAGTATTCGAGCTAAAATTACACACACCTTCATCTAATGGTTAAAGAACATACTGTTTCTATGGTTGGCGAATTTCTGCCTCACGAAATGATGATTGTTCAACATTATTCTAACACCTTCAAAGGTGGCCATTAATATGACACTATATTTATATATGATATATAATATGTTTATGTTTTACTTAAGCTTCTGTATTTTTCATTTATGGCATACCTTTATGGTTTCCATTATGGGTAAACGCGATATCTTCATTTAAGGAAGTGCAGACTACCTCCCCCTCAAAGTGATTTGATTCGTTAATACAATATGTGGTACGTATAAAGGATATATTTAATGATATTATATATGATACCATACTGGAATTAAAATACTATTATGTATCATTATGTTTTAATTCCATTAAATATGAAATAGAAATGGAAGTAGCGTTCATGCGTACGTACGGCTTACCGTCTCCATGAACGGTACATTTCATTTCTTATCTCAAAATGTTATGTACTATTATAAGTACATATATATAATGGATATATATGTAATATATTACATCTAAATGATGGATATAATTCTGGAATTATAACATATATATATATATCTCATTTTGTTTTAATTCCATTAATATGACAAAGAAAAAAATGAAAGTAGCGTTCATGCGTACGTACGGCCTACCGTCTCCATGAACGGTGCTTTTTGTTTTTTATCTCCAAATGATATGGAATAGTATAAAATGAATATATAATGGATATATATGATATTTAAAACATAAATACTATTCTTGATATGATGTACCTGTAACTACATGGAAAATTATTTTCCAACAAGTTCAATTTTTGACTCATGTACCAAACATCGACAAAAACGTCTGATATGAACTCATATTATTAACCAATTATTATAACATTAAAATATGTGATATGAACTGAATAATAAAATTTATAGGAGGTACTTAAGAAATTATAAATTGACCAAAGTTTATTATTCATGAATATAAAGAAATGAACATGACAAGTTGGACTTGAGGTAAGGGATCCGACTCCTCTCTTTCTTTTAAAGTACACTCTTTTATGTCATTCCTTTTAAAGATCATCTTTATTGTTATTGGGATATTATTTTATATTACTCTTACTGTAATTTTTATGTTCATATGATGAGAGACCCTATTCTCTCTCATCATTCCATTTTGGAAGTTTTGAGTGGCGCCGTTAGGCTGCCGAATTTTCGTAAGAGATCCAACCTCTCTCTTTCTTTTTAAGTACTCTCCTTTATGTCACTTCTTTTAATCTCCTCTTTGTTATGTTGGGGGATGTTCTTTTATATTAAACTTTCTTTAAACATTATGTTGATATTATTAGAGACCCTATTTCCTCTCATCAATCCATTTTGGAAGTTTTAAGTGGCGCTGTTAGGCTGCCGAGTTTTCATAAGAGATTTTTCATCTCACTTTTATTTCCGTGAGATTTATGCTACATTTGCCACAATTTCCTTTGAGTTGTGTTTTTACTGACCATTATTTTACTCATTTTGTAATATACTTTCATTTATTATTATTTACATCAATGTTTTATTTTCCTTCTTTCACATGGCGTATGTTTCGAAAGATACCCATGTCGGTAAGGGAACCTTTCACCCTCATCTTTTTAAAAGACTTATTTTGTTATGTCTTTTAATTCACATAATATTATGTTGGGATATGTTCTTCTATATCCTTATTGATTTAAATTTTATGTCCATGTGATGAGATACCCTTTTTATCTCTCATCAACTCATTTTCTGAATTTTGTAGTGACGCCGTTAGGCTGTCAAATTTTTGCAAGGGAACTTCTTAACCCAAATTTGATTCTTTGGGATAAACATGTACTCCTTGAATATGTAGTTCTATGAATATGTGTGAATAAACTCTGATTGTTTTACACTTAATATCCACTTATATTTGGTGTATTCGTTTGTCACACATAATTATGAAATTGATTTGTCCTTAAACCAAGGATACCGTCTTTGTAAAGGACTTCGTCTCAATCTCCTTTCATTGAGGCATATTTTGTTTTATACACAACTTTATTTTATACGGTGTATAAACCCCTTTGACTTTTACATTTATCCAAAAGGAATCTTTGTTATATGAAGCATTTTACAAAACGACAAAAGGGAATGTTTTTGTCATACGTATGCGGCGACAATGACTTCTCCACCGCCGTGACCATTATTTGAGTTTCAGCTTCCTCTACAAGCCATAACTTCTTTTTAAAATAAAAATAAATACCATGTTTTAATTTTCTTTTATTTTGGTAATGAAAATGGTTTTCATAAGGTTTTTTATATCAATGTGTTTTTATTGATATATTGTGATTGAAATGTGGAAATATTGTGTTTCCTTTATGCATGTTTTATGTGATACGATTATGTTATGGTTCTTGGGCATTGTTATGAAGATGGGTGGTTCCATGATAAACTAAGGGTGGGTGAGCCCGGTATAGCTCTCCAATGCATTGGTTAACACGAAGGAGTGAAATGGTAAGGTTTCTCTGAAGAGATTTAGGGAATATACTGTGGTGGGTATTCCAAACGTAACCAAGAGGGTTAATCCCTACGTAATAATGTTATGAATGCCTCAAGTTACCTTTATGTCTTATGATTTCTATGATTTATTCATGATTTGATGAGGTATGTTAAAGTGCTTATGTTTTATGAGTAAAGTATGATTTTATTGATTCTTATGTGTACATGTACTCATGTTTCCTTTCTATATATTTTTATATCCCTTACTGAGCATTTTATGCTCATCCCAAGTTTTTTGAAATGTTTTTCACAGGTCATGGGAAAGGTACATGATATGATGATAGTGTCAAGGAAGAGTCAATAAATAATCCATGTTTTATTTTAAATATTTTTCCGTTGATGGGATAAATGAATACTATCTTTATGTAACCACTTTGTTTAAATGTGGAATGTAATGCAAGTTTATGATCTAATTCTCTAAAACTCTAAACCTGAAAATATCCTCAATGTGTAATCTTGTATTAACTAAAGATTAAGTAAGGTTTAAGGTTGGGGCCTTATAGCCACTAAATTTACAAAAACTCAATATTAATCCTCTAAAAACATTGAGAATAACTTAATGTTCACATGCCAAATATGTGAATACCTTGGTCATATATTCTCTTAATTCTTATAAATTACCGGAATCATCATAAAACCTCAATGAAAACATGAATTCTTCCTCATTATGCCAATATAACCAATTATATCAAAAAATAATCCATAAATTCAATAATTTTGTACACTTAATCAATGAAAACATACACTACTTTATCAATGAATCCATTATCATTTATGATTCTATCTATACTATCCAATTTAATTTTTCAACCTAAATCATATCTTTATCTAAATTAAACACTATTTTCTCATCCACAAGAAAATATTAAGGGATATAATCCATTAATCATGATCTTTTAATAAAATATATTTTTTTATTTTAAATCACATTTCAATGTAATTATTATTATTCCACATAATCTTTCACACCCTTAAAAAAATAATTATATAAAAAAATACTTACCTATTTATTGATTCATACAATATAATTATTTAATTCCATTACATAATCACTTCAACCATGCCACATAATTTGAAATCCATTAACCGTGCTTAGTTTTCTTATTCATTAACAAGTTTTCCCTTTTATATGTCATTTGTCATTTATATAATCTTCATCATCAATAGTATAACTATTACTCGTAAAACCATGCATATTATATTCATGATATTTTTACCTAGTACATTGGTTTCCATGAGGTCCATATATTTCACATTTAATAAATTCATCAGTCGATTATACGTTTGGGAGACCACTATTCTAATCCATTTATTTAACCAAAAATTTCAATTTTCTTTTTTAGTTACTTACATTGTGATATTTTCCACACAAAAAACATATTATCATTCCTCCAAGAGATTCTATTGAGTGTTTATTTCCACATTCGCAACATATAAGACACTAAATCTTCTTTCCTCCATGGTCTCCACTATATAAACTCTCATTGAACTATATCATTATCATCTTTTTTTGAGTCAACGTGGTAGCTAATGTGCATGTTGTGAATCATGTTCAATGATAACATATTAGGAATAATCAAAATATCATTTTCTCCACTAATCATCACATTTGGATGATCATCATAAATTTTTCTATCACATTCAATGCTTACCAAGTTCCTTCTGATTCCTACCTTTAACTAAAATAAACAAATCATAGTGCGGGGAACACTAATTATAGTTAAAAATGGCACGATCATGAACAAATCACTTATAGGTTTTATAAATCATGAATCCTTATTTTTAATATGTAAAACCTTTGGTTTATACAATGTCATTTATAGTTATCATCTAGTTAAATTATTTATGATGGTTTCTAAATAGTTTGTGAATTTACAAATAATATCCCAAAGGAGTGTCAAAACAGGCGTGCACCAAGGCCCATTCTTATTCAATATGTGACAATTGAGTCTATCTAAATAATCCCTTTTCAGTGTTATTTCCCCTATGTACCTCTCTTCAAAAAACCACATCCACATGTAGTAATCAGAGAGTGATTTAATTTCTTGTAAGCTACTTTCTGAATCCTTTACAAAAATTCCATCACATTTCCCCATACTTTGACTAATCCTTTGAATTATCCTTAGTCCTATCACTATAAATATACATAGAAATATCTATAGGGATCTCAATAATTATTTCTATTTCTAGTTTCCAAAGTATAACCTATTACTTCCTATGATATAAAATATAGTGAACCCTTCTTTTAATAAATATATATTACCACTTTTTAGACAAATGGTCAATACATTACACAAAAACATTTGTAAGGAATGTAATAGTTTATGGTTTTTAATGAAACATCTTAATAATATCACATAATGATCTTTCCCATTAGTATTATTCACAAGAATAACCTATATAAAATTGTTCTTCATAACCTCAAGAAAGAAAACATAAGAAAGGGTGAGCTTAGATGCTCAATAAGGGTACACAAGGGAGATGCATAAGAAAAACATGATCATAAGGGTATTATATCATGAGAATAGAATTTGAGAACCCTACCATTTATATAAAAGATCAAAGTACTGAGTCATGGAATAAATATTTAAAGATCATAACGCATGAATAGTAAGATAATCAAAGAACATGAGCTATTATAGAATAATTTTTTCATAATAAATAAATTTCTTTTATAACATGAAAATAAAAAATCATTTACATAGTAGTAAAGGATCACTACCAAGGCTATAATAATGGAATGGGTTCACTCCCAAAACCATAATAGTAGTCAAGAAAAACTCCTAAGAACATCATTGTAGAAAAAATATCTTACAGAACTCGGTTCACTTCGCATTACTTTACTTTCTATCTCATGAGATATAAATCTTTACCCAATTCATTAGAGGGAGATATATGTCCCACCCAGACCATAGTGAAAATCATACGTAATTTTAACAAAATATTATAAAACATTAAACATATAATAAACCATGAAATGAAATTATTTTCATAAACATTTAATCATATCCAGTCCTATGGAAAATGGATATGTTTTATGATAATTTCATCATTTCATCATTGTATAAACCAAGAAAAAGGAAGCAGGTGTCATTAGAATTTTATCATGGTATAACATATGTTATAGAATGGGGTTTCATAAACTTATTTTCATTATAGAAAAAATATTACAATAATAAAAATTAAATCCTTGGTTTATATACTTATAAAAACACAACATATATGAAAGTATATTATCATATATAGAGACTAATTTTTAATGATCAATAGGAACGTATCTTGAGAAAAATAAATTTTCATTGAATAACACATTTTAAATCTAAAAATTCATAAAATATTTTGAAGATAAATTTACTTGTAATTAACCATGAAAAAATATAAATGATTCTTGAAATAAAATAATGGTCAATATGATGGGAAATTATATTCATGTCATATACATTTAAATAATAAACGCTTTCACAATTTTGAAAAAATATATAATGGAATTATTCGGAAAAAAATATGAATACTTATTTAATTTTTTTTAAAAATGTTTAAAATTGGTAAAAAAGTCATCAATAATTTATTTTATGAATGTTAAATATATTTTGTAATACATTTTTATAAAAAAATATATTTTTGGATGACAAAGGGTTTTTGACCTAAGAGTTAAATAAAGATGATTTTTATTAAAATATTTTTCACTATTATATTAATTAAAAAATTGTGAACAAATGCCAATATAACTTTAAAATAAAATTTATCACCATAGTATAATAAAATTATTGTTTTTATAGATAATTTTATCATAATTTTTCATCATAAAAAACAAAATCACAAACAATCCCAAAAAATGATGAAATTGTATCCTAAAATCAATACCACATTGGTAACCTTGAATTATAATCTCCATGAAGGAAAAAAATTATATGAAACATAAAATATCATGATAGTAAATATATTCATGATATTATAAGCCAAAGAGTCCATATATACACGTCATAAAGGATGAAAGGTTCATGAAATAACATATGTCTCAAGGAATGTGAATTGTAGAAAATATTTGTTAACACTAGAGAATATTTTAAATATAAAGTTCAAATAAAGAATAAAATCAAATGAAACATTAAATATTAGGAAAATAAGGGTCATAGAGATATAATATGTTAAAGCCTCAGTATATACACCATGAAAAATAAATGTGTCTTGAAATTTTATTTTTCTCCCAAAAAATAAAAGAGAGACTAGAGACCCATTATCTTATGTCTCAACTTCCTTTGTACACATTAAAATCTCATGTATAATAAAAATAATTATATTATAAACATATTATAAAACCATAATTATATTCATTATATAATATAATATTTACTTATGACTATTCATTACTCATTTATTAAAACTTCCATGTTAAAATCATGTTTTTTCTAATAACTAGTTTGTTTTTCATGCATGTTATGGTTTTTTAATTTTGGTTCCAATTAATTGATAATAGTTTTGTCAGATATATAATAATAATCATGAAATAATATTCATATTTATAAATTAATTATACTTTTATAACCAATAATAAATTATGGTTTTCAAAAATGATGTACATTACGATCATAGAGACTGCAAGTCGTACATATGATTAAGTAAAATTACAATTTTTCAATGATCATTATGTAAATGAGGTAAATGATTTTAAAAATTCCATAACATACTATAATATCATATTATTTATTTAAATATACAAATAAATATCATCCATGTGGTGTGGTTGTGAAAAGATTATGTTACATGGCTTCGTGAAGGTTGTAGTCCACACGTACGCAAACAACATTATCATCTTTTAATGACTAAAGAGGAATGAAATAAAATGATATATTATGTTTAAGATTAATAAATATGTTATGAATATGACAATTATTTCATTTATATCACATATATTCATTAAAAATTTCTTTTTTTCTTTCTTGTAAAGCATTAACAAAAAATGAATCACAACGCTTCACGAGGTGGTAGTTCGTCGTACACATGAGTGATGCTATCAAATACCCTACCGAATGTGATGTAAAAATGGTATGTATGATATAAATACTATAGAGATATAATTATTTTATAAATAACATATATATACTTTATATCCATCATCATGCCCAACTGTGAGAGGTGGTAATCGAAAAATGAATGAAATCAATTCATGAGGATGCAGTCTCTATATATATGAATAATGATTTCGTAACCCATTTAATGAAACTGAGGATGGTTTTATATAATTACCATAAAATAAAATCATAATGAATATGGACTAAACTGATATAATTATATAATCATGTTTTATTTATAATTTAATGAGGTGGAGGATTAAATAACATAATAATGCTCATTTAAGAATGTAACAAATTATTTGTGTATCATCCTTATTTTTTCACCAAAAATCCTTCCTTGGTTGTATATATGCAAAAAATAAGTCTTCTAGTATGATATCATATATTTTGGTAAGACATTTGGGAATGTAATCTCTATCCAACAGGGTTTAAAGGTGTGAATATAGAAAAGACGTGATGGCCTTTTATAAGTGAGATGGGTGACACCCTTGTAATATTTGAAAAGAAAAATATGTTACCACATCTTTCACATTATAAAAGAGTAAATAATGTTTTATTATTAATCCTTACACATGATCAAATATAAATATAATCATCCAATATATTTTAGACATGTGTTAGGTCATTTCATCTTTAACCATTTTAGTTTAACCTTCTAGTAAACCCATTTTTACCATAAACCAAGTAAATATTTTTACTATTTTACTATTAAATATAGTAACAAATTATTTTTACCTTGTTAGATATTATATATTATAAATATTAAAAATATATAATCAATTTTTCTATACTCCACAGGTTGAAGTGAAAAATTAATTTAAAATTAATCTCGTGGATGGTACGAGAAAGCCTGTTTTTATAAGAGAAAATGACTAAAAGATTATAGATCTTTAATATAAAATTTCAACATGAAATTTTTTCAAATGACCAAAATTTTATTAATTCATATATAATATTAATAAATTTTATTTAAAACAAATTTAAAATATAATTTAAATTTCTAAATAATTTAAACTAAAAGGAAACTTTAAATTAAAATTCAATATTTTTCACTATTCATGAAAATATTAATCTTTATAGAAAATTCCTAATAATTCACCGTAAGATAGTTTTTATATTCAACTTTAAAAATAAATTTATTTTTTAAAATAATTTTTTTAAAATATTAAAAAATTATTTTTAAAATAAGTAAGTAAAAGGGTGAAAAAACTTATTTCTAGAAAAATATTGTTTTTAAGTATAAAATTGGACTTATTCTCATATATTGACTAGAAAAAACATAATATTTAAGTTAAATAGATAATGAATATATACTATATACATTTCATTAAAATAATTCAACAAAAGTGGTTTTTTTAATTTATTTAGTTAAAATGTGCGTTTTCTCTTATAAATAGTTTTTCACAGAATGATTTCCTTTATTTTAAATAGTTTTATATTCTCATTTTTAATTAATTGATCAAGAAGATATTCATTATATATATATATATATATGTAAAACATATATTTTCATACTTTATTAAATCATATTTATACTGACAATTCCAACAGCTATGTTATTTCTATTATATAATAATATTTTAATGACATGTCACATTTTGTTTAGAGTCAGTGTTTCATATAGAAAAAGATAATCACTATGTAACGTATAAAATTAAAAATATTAAAAAAAATAAATTCATTGGAAAAAATATTTTAAAAAATTTATGGGTGTAACAAAGTCTATTTATAGTGTCCTTTGGTTAAAAATAATAAATAAATGATATTGATGACATGAAGTGTATGAAAATTAATTCAATTTTCCTAAATAGTATTCTCCAAAATTTGTTAATCAGAAAATTGAGAGAAATTTTTGGGAGTTGGAGAAAAATAAAAAAATCTGCATGGTCACTTATTAGGAAAAATTTACCAGACTCTTCAAGTATGTAAAATGTTTTATTTATGACGATGAGAATAAAATTGAAAGATTTTACAAAGGTTTAAAAAAATGTTTAAGAAAGACAATTTTACTATTATTAAATTTAGAGTTATGAGGAATTTTTTTATCATATTGAGAAAGTTAATATATAGTTTTTAATAAAATATGTACTTCAAGATGAAAATATTCAGAAGCGGTAAATTTGGAAATCAATGGGTAAGTAGTCATCTAATAAGTGTGTTGGTAAACCCCACAAATGTTAGAAATTTCATGAAATTCATTTTAAATAATGATTTCTAGGTTCAGAAAAGTGTTACCGATTTTTAATATAATATATTTACCTCATAGATAAATATAAAATTGTTTTAATTAAGCTGATAAAGGATAAAAAATATCCAAGAAATAATGAGATTTTTTGTTTCATCAACTGGGTAAATTATTATAATGCATTTCCAAATATAGTTACATTATGTTGTAACCACCATAACCAAAATTATAAATATCGGGAAATGTCTTTTAATACCGATATGGTAGATGATGGACCCTAAAATGTAGTTTTTTCAAGTACATTACTTTTTATTCAAATAATAGCAATGAATTTTTTGATTTGAGATCAATGTATTATTTTTTATGGGAAATTAAAATCTAAAATGGAAATACCATCTTGATAAATTATTTTATAACTCGTAGAAAAATCATTTGGGGTTAGTATTAAGGAAACAAAAATATATAAAAAAACTCATGTTATCATATATAGAATGGTATTTCCAAAAAAACTTTTTTTCCTTCCCACTCAAGAGTTTGATGTTATCTGGGAAAGGATTAACTTTTAATTAATCATGCTAAGATAGGTTATAGAACTAAATAATTCATATTTAATTTTTAGAATGAATTTAAATCCATATATAAGAATGATTTTATATCTCTTATAACGTATCAAGAAGTTAAGAATCTTATTAAATATGGGAGAGAAAGTTATATTGCAGTAATTATTAAGAAGAAAGAAACCATTAAAACTAATGATGTTTCATAGGTGAATGAATATAGGTATGAATTTGATGATGATATTATTGGTGTTATTACTAATAATAAGGTTGAGATTAATTTTTAATCAACTCATGATTCAAAACCACTTTATAAAATACATTTATTTGAGTTTTTATAATTATAAAAGTAGGTATAAGAGTTTCTTTATAAGATTTTCATCCACCCTAGAAATTTTATTTGGAGTGATATTTCTCTATTAATTAAAAATTATGATGGTAGTATGAGACTTTATATTAATTATATAGAAGTCCATAATATCCAGTTTAAGAAAAAAAATCTGTTTCCACATATCGATGGATTTTTTCTTCAGCTCCAAGGTGAAAAATATATTTCAAGGATTGATATCATTTCAGGGTACCATTAGATAAAGGTGAATGAAAAATACATTTTTATGGGGGTATTAAAGAATGCTTATAGTCATTATGATTTTTTGGTTATTTTGTTTTGGTTAAAAAACGCACCTACTATATTTATAGACATTATAATGACACTTCTTTCCAGGGGATTAGTTTTGTCTGGATGCAGAGTGATCAGGTTACCACATCACCATCTCTTTAAATGAAACCACATGAGTATAACTATTCAATATATTAACTTGATCTACCTGTAGAATTTTTTTATTTTAAAACATAGGGGAATCATTTATATGGGTTGAAATGTGAAATATAAACCCATACTAAAAAATTTAAGTTATATATTCACTCAAAAAGTGTTCAATATGAGGTAGATAAGACCTCTAAAACTAATTATGGATTATGATTTCACATTTCACCATCATCTTGGTAAAGGAAACAATGAATTATATTCATGGAGTCCAAAATATATTTCATCATAAAAAAAATTATGACCAGAACAAGATACTTTATTTGATTATTTAGTGAATATTGGACAATAAATTGTGTATGTATGAAATAATACTCTTTTGACTTAGGTTTTAGTATAATCATATTTTATAGAAATAATTAAGGAGGCTTGGAAAAAAGATCTTACTTTTCAAGAAATTATAGAATCAGTCAATATGGGTATGTTCTAGTTTTTAATATTGAAACAAAATTTGTTATAAGATTTTAAAATTGTTTTTATGTGAAAATTGATTCCTAGTTAAAGATATAATTTTTAAGTTAATATCATAAATACCTATTTCTTTTTCATATTATAAATACTAACATTTATAGATATATTAGAGAATATTAATTGAGGGAGGTTATAAAGAAATATTTTTATGAATATAACAGTAATTTTTTTCAATGGTTTTAGTTTTTTCAAAGGTTTATAGTTTAGTGACAACTAATAAAGGGGATAATTCAGAATTTTATAATTATTAAATGAAAATGGGAGAATATATCAATGGATTTTATGGGGGATTATTAAATACATCTCTAAGAAATAATTCTATTTGGGTTATTTTTGTTCATTTAAATAAATCATAACTTTTTCATCTTATGAAATAAATTAATTATTTGGATAAACCTTACAGACTTTGTATTAATGATATAATTAGTTTTAATTAAGTCCCTATCTCTATTGAATATTAGTTTTATCCTAGATTTACCTCAACTTTTTTAAATGAATTTATGTCATTGGGTACTATATAAATTATAGTGCAACATTGTATCCTCAATTTTATGGATGGTGGGAATAAGAAATTCAAAGTTTCAATGATATGATTCATACATTATCTTTTTATTATCCAGGAATCTATGATTGGTATCCTTAATTGTTTTAATTTTCATATAATAATATTTTTCATTTTATTTTACATGTGGAACCTTTTGAGGCATTATATGGAAAATGGCGTCGAATTCTTATATATTGTAACAAGGTTTGTGAATTGAAGTTATTGGGACCATAAATATTAGATGAAATAGTATATAAGGATAATATTATTCTCTATTACATGAGAGTATCTCATATAAGGCAAAATAGTTATGCATATCATAGGAGGAATGATCTCTTGTTTGAGGTAGGTGATCATGAATTTCTTAAAATATCTCCATAGGAAAGTGTTATGAATTTTGGAAGAAAGGGAATGTTATGTCCTTTTTTTTTAAAAATTATGGAAATTTTAGGGTCATTTATAAATGAATTATATTTAAATATAATTTTATCTCAGGTACATGACATGTTTTATCTTTAATTTCTATAAAATCACATACCTGATGCATCACATGTTTTAGCCCTTGAAGTTGTAATTTTAGAGGAGAATATCTATAATGATAAATTTTATTATTAAAATATTTTATCAAATTTATAAGGAACTAAAAAATAAGGTGATTCATAAATTCATGGTTTCATTGAAGAATCACGTGGTTGAGGAAACAACAAGAGAATCATAAAATTATAGGAAGGAAAAATACCCTATCTTGATTAAGTAATGAATAATATTATGGGGACAAAATATACTAAAAGGGTAGAATTTTATAAACATGATAATTATAGAAATGAAACAATAATATTATTTAGGAGTATTAATTTTATATATTTATATATATCATAGTTTTACAAATAAATTTATGGAAGTTCTTAGTCAGAAAAGGAATAGTTTTATTTAACTATATTATTTTTCCCTGAATTTATTGGTTTTATTTAAAAGATAAAGTTATTGACTTTAAAAATTTAATTAGAAAAAAATAACATAATTTTCTGAATAATATATAAAAATATAATTTGATGTATTTTTGGGACATTTCTGAAAATCATGATTTTTGATTGAATAATAAAAAATGTAGATTTTTTAAAACTATATTTTTGCCTTTAAAACATTTAATATAAAAGGCCCTTTATATTTTGTATTTTTTAAGGTAATATAAAATAAATTTTATTAACCACAATATAAATAATTCCATAGTAATCAATATTATCTTTTATTTTCTTATAAAATCATTTCCATGAAAACAATCAAATTTTCGAAAAACTATTTTTCACTGAGTTATGGAAAAATATATTAAAAGTAGTTATTCCAATTATAAAAGTTGAATATTGATTAATGTATTCCTTAATTGGAATATATATTTTAAAATTTATTATTTAGTTAAATTTCATTTTGGGTCATTATAAATAGTAACCATGGTAAAAATATGTCACCATAGTAAAAGGTTAATCATGTTAAATATGATAAAAAATAAGTCATTAAGCCATAAAAACTTATATTAATAATTTTTATATGATTATATTTCTATAATTTTAAGCTTATCATATGAATTTAATTATTTTTCATCCACTTTCTCAATATTAATACTTTATTATATTTCAAATTTAAGAAAAACTACAGGTGTGTCACTCCCCTCACTTATTAATGGGAACCTCCTCTCATCCCTTCCACACATTTTGAGCACAATAGTTCATAAAACCCCTAAAAACTCCCTAAACTTACTCCCCATTTCATAGAGGTCATGTTCTTCTCAAAATACCAATTCTTGAAGATTAAGGTGTAATCCAATGGTTGATATCTGAGGGGAAGACATAAGCCCTAAATGATATATTTGAAGTTTATTTCATATTATACCTCCATAAAATATTCTTGAACCATACTGAAATAATATCCTATGAAAATAACATATACTAATATGTAATTATGATAATATAATAGCCCCATTTTATTTCCTTTTCAATCTTATTGGAAATGAAAACATCATACATGCATACGTGTGGACAACAACCTCCATGAAGAGATGTGTTTTTTCATCACCAGATCACATTGATGGTTAAAATTATTATAGAAATGAATATATATATTATATTTATCATAAGAACCTGCTCCTGCATTCTGAAAATCAGCCACAGAACATCACAACAGAGTTAAATTAATATTTATAAATTAATGTGATGAATACTTTCATGAATTGAAATGAAGATTTGTTAATTCCATAGTATTATCCTTGATGATAAAAAATGGTGAATTTTTTATTTACATCAATGGTCCTTTGAAAGGAATTGTTTGTAACTTGATGTCAAATGATCATGTTATCACGTATTCATCTCATCAATTGAAACTACATGAAGAAATTATCCTACACAAGACCATAATATCACTATAGTAGTTTTTAACTATTAAAATATAGAGGCATTATTTACATGGGGAGAAATGTGAAATATATAGTAATAAGAAAATTTTTAAGAATATATTCACTCAATAATAATTAAAAATGATTCAGAAAATATGGCTGAAATTGGATCAATGATTATAGTTTCATAATTCAAAATAATTTTGGAAAAGAAAATATGTCATCTGATGTCTTGAGATGAAAAGAAAATAGATTATTAATGATTATACAATTGGAACACGATACTTTAGTAAATAAATTAAAAAAATTTGGTCTGGAAATAGTTTTTACAGATTCTCATTCCCTTTTTAATTAGTTATCAATTCACTCAACTTTTTAAAAAATAATTAAGTGGTATTATAAAAAATATAATTCTTTTCAATAAAGAGTTTCTTCAGTAAAGATGAGTCTATTTCCTGAGTTTAACAGTAATAAAGAAGGTGTTATTATATTTAGAATGAAATTGTATTTGCTATGTGAATCACAGTGGATGAAAGAATTGTTAATTGAAGCTCACATATAATTTTTCCATTAATTATGGTAGTATTTTATGTATATAGTTATTCATAAATATTTTTAGTTGTAAGGTATGAAGAATGATATTTTGAAATTTACTTTGAATTATTTAATATTTCAATAGGTTAAATCTAGAAAACAACTACCAACGTCGATGATTTAGATTTTTTCAGTGTCTAAATGGAAATGGGGGAATATATATATGGGTTTAATGGTGGGAATAATTAAGATACTTCAAGGTAATAATTTTATTTGAGTTATTGTTGATCAACTAAATAAATCAATGCATTTTCCAGTTATTTGAGTTAATATATTTCAAGATGAACTTACTAGACTTTATCATATATAGACAATTCGATTAAATGGAATCCCTCTCTCTATTGTATATAATCATGCTCTTAGATTTACATTTAATTATTCAAAAGGAATTAAAAATCACTAGGGTGATAAATTAAATTTATTTACTGCATTTCACTTTTAATCAAAACGATAGTTGGAAAAACAAATTTATAATTTTAAAACGTATTATTCCGAAAATATCTTTGGATTATCATAGATGTTCATATAATAATATTTTACTGTTAAAATTTTATAATAATAATAGTGTTTATAAATTATATAGATGGTGCATTTTGAGGCATTATATTGAAAACAATTTTTGACAATATCATGTCGTGATAAATTCTTTGGAAGGATGTTATTAGGGCCTATACAATTTTAAGAAATAGTAGATAAAGTAAAGATGATTCAGTTTCACATGAGGAAAACATGGATGCATATGGATTATACATATCGTAGTGGAAGAAATATATTGTTTGTGTTAGGTGATCATGTTTTTCTTAAAGTATCTCCATGGAAAAGTGTTATGCATTCTGTTATAAAGGGAATTATAATTATAAATCATGTTATTAGACATAAAATTATTGAAATGTTAGGATCAGTAACATATAGAGTATCTTCTCCTATGATTTTATATCAGGTACAAGATGTACTTATTTTTTTATAATAAAGTACATACTTGATGAATCCCATTATTTGAGTCTTGTTATAGTATAGTTAGAGGAGAATCTCTTTTTTGAAGAAATGTTAGTCAGATTTTTTATTATGAAGATTATATACTATGAAATAGGTTAATTCACCAAGTAATGGTTTAATGGGGAATCAAATATTGAGGAAGAAACATGGGAATCATAAAGTATATAAGGTGAAAATACCATCACTTGTTAAATTAATCATTAAAATAGTGAAGATTCAATTTGATATGGGGTATAATGTGAAAACTTGTGAGGACTAGTTTTCATATATTTTCCACATAATTTTCTTTTAATTTTCTATAATTTTAAAGTTTTAATTAGTCTATATGATGGTTAATTATAGTTTTTTTGTTAATTTATAGAAATTTGGTTAATTAACGTAATTATAATATTTATGGATGTTTTTTGTAAATAATTTGAAATTCTATTTGATTATATTATAGTTCCATATTTTAATATTTAATTCCTTCTTTTCTTTAAATTTACTTATTAAAATTTCTTCCAATATCAACTGTATTTAATATATTAATTTCTCCAAGAATGGTTATTCAATTATTTTTTTGGAAAAAGGTACATGTAATCGCATGATTGATTGAATTATGAAACTAGAGCCAAGTGATCATGTACATTGGGAAATTTTATTGAAATTATAACCCCATGTATAAGTGTAATGTTAGGTTAAGGAATATAATGTTCATTAATAAACTGTATGTTGGTATCCCCCTTATTAGGTTTAGAAATATGACATTCATTTATAAAACCTATGTTGACATTCCCCATGTTATGTTTTTAAAAAATAATTTTTAAAATTTACCCCAAATTATTCAAATTGATCCCCTTTTTTGTAAAATGAACCCCATGATGTTTATGCTTGATTTTATTGTTGTCATGTACCCTAGCCAACATGAGTGATGAACATGGACTAGAACAAATGATATTTCCCCTTGTTTTTTCCTAAATCATGAATTTCAAACATTACAATAACTCACATCTCATGAATTATTTGGATTAGAAACCCTATAACATGGAAGTTGATGGAGCACTAAAATCTCACCATGGTCTATGAAATAGAGGCCACATATATAAGAATCGAGACAGTAAGCCAATGGTTTCATAGAAAATATTCTTGAAATAATTGTAGTTACTAATAATGATAGACACAAGATGATATTGTGATTTGGTTAATATTGTGTTATGATTGATTAAATTACATATTATTTGACTGTGTCAGTTTAAGGCCAAATTTATCATCACATGAGTATGAAAAAAATGAGATAATGTACTAAAAAATGGATTCAACCTAGTAAATAAAGCTTTTTGTGAGTGATTTATGACATATTTTACTATCAAAAGTTATTATATGATAAAATGGTGGAATAAAAACAAATGATATGGAACATATAGTAGTGCAGAGTCTAGAAAAGAGGCAGTGGGAATATATCATAGAGAGAAGGAATTGAAGATATTTTGGAGAAAAAATGAGGATATGTATCTGATTATACCAACGAAGATGAATATTTTAGTTCACGCTTATACTTCGATCATGTTTAGCTACATTTTTAGAGGTCAGAAACTTGTGGATTTGAATGGTGATGTATTTATTAGTTTTTTATCTCTAATATTTATCAACATCAATTCTATACAGATTATTTAACAATTAAATTAAATATTTTATTTATGTCCATTTTCTCTATCACTTTCTTAATCATTGTCTTCCATTCTAAGAATGATTTTTTTTGACTATATTAAATTCAACTCTTTGTGTGGCTTGTAATTTCAAGATGAGTAGGAGATTGAATTACATCCTATTTTTTTAAATTTATTACTCCTTATTTATGGATTGTGAGTATAGATAGAGTTGATCATGTCATTATACTAGAATATCATTGAGTGCATTGATAAAATCTTACTAAAATGAGATCAGTAGCATATATCATGGATATTGACCTCAATTTAAAAAATTGAATAAAATTCTTAACAATAAATATCAATATATACATTGGGAGAGATATAATAGTGTGGTGATTTTAAAAATAATGAAGAAAGAAATATCTATTAGAATTTATAGTTTGTTGAACTGTTTCTTCATTCTGTTAGATTCATTATTTATTTATTAACTAATATATTCTTCTTCAATATTTAATAATATTAGTTTAGAATAAAAAATTCTCATATATATATATATGTAAAAAATTTCATCTAAATCATGACAGGGAAATTTATAATAGGTATCCTTATAGGATACAACCTTTATAACTGATATACCATAGAACATAAGAGAAAACCCTGAAGAAAGGTTTCATAATGGAAATAACCAAATCTTAACACTTCTAGTGGACACTTTTCAATGGATTCTTCCAATGCATTTTTAGGAAACTAAAAACATCACAATATTCATTATGAAACAATTGTTAAAGATAAATCAAATAATCAGATTTGGGTTTATATGTTCGATAATAACATTGAAAATTTGGATGTAGAAAATTATTACAATCCAAGATCCAGACTGGTCTAAAAATAAAAAAAATAAAAAAGGTTTTGAATCTAAATTTATTTATAAATATAAAAAATTATAAAAGATATTCCAAATTTTTTTAAAAAAAATTCCAAACATAGAAAATATGGTTGCACAAAGAATAATGAAGGAAATCTCTCTTCCTGACAATGAAAATATATAAATAATTAGGTTATCTTGTGATTTCCCATATATTAGAACTTTGATAAAGAGTAATTCAAAAATTTCCAAAATTCCATTGGATTTTGGGTGAGGATCCAACCAAGAAATTGTATGAGTTTCATATGGTGTTCATACCCATGAAACCATAATGTGTTAGATATGATAAAATTAAGAGGACGACTTTTCCATTTTATCTTGATGTGGTAACTAAGTAGTGGTGTTAATAATCCCAATATACATCTATAAAGAGTTGAAATCGACTAAAAAATTATTTAATTAAATAATTCCCCGTGTATAGGAATACCTCACTTAGAAAGAATATCTGAGGGATTAGACAGTTAAAATGGAAGACTCTACTTGAATATTGGATGAAGATTAAGAATTTATGTTCTGTGATACATCAATTTTTTTTTGTATAACTAATATTAATATTATATTTTAATTATTTTTAACTCATAATGTATATAAGTTTGATTAATAATGTTAATGGAGGAGTTTCAATAGATAAAAACCCATTGATTACCAAAATATGAACATGAACATAGACCAAAATTCCCAATAGTATTATCCTAGAATATTAATTAATGTCAAACCTTATATATTATTATGTACCTTTAATTTAAAAATTGGTTTATTTGACTTTCAATTTAGTTATTTTAGAAAAATGATGAGAAAAATGTTTTGTAACTCTGAACCATCACAAATACAATGTGATTTAGTGTTTTCAATCTAGATTCACTATTGAATTTTTTCAAATTTAGATTATTTAAATGATCAAAGTTCAAAACTATAAGAAGCACCTAAATCTTTTAATGTAATCTTCCGTATAAATCATTTCAATCATAACTCAAACAGTCAACTTACCAACCTAAAAGGAAGGCCTAATACCTTTAAACCCAACCATAATTTCAAAAAAAGTGGGAATTTCCGCAAATATTATATATTTAAACCCAATGATAAAAAATTGGCATTTCCATCCCAAAAACTATGATCAGTATTCTTGGTTTGGTGAAGATCATTTTGGTAACCGAGCAAATAGAAATTACACAATATTCCAGAAATAAGATAAAAAATAGAAAAATAATAAATGAAATGACTTGTAGTCTAAGAAGATGGTATAAAAATAACAAGATATTTATCAACAATAGAAAGTTATGTTAAATAATATGGTAACTCAAATTAGGCAAATATAAACTGCAATTATTGTTTTTCTAAATCAATGAGGTTATAGTTTTCAATCAGAAGATGTTGTGAACCCATTATGATGAGAGAATGTTAGTTCTGTAACTCTAGATGTGGGAACAAAATCTAAAAAACACAAAATTAAAACAATTAATGAGTTTTTAAAAAGGAAGAAATCACATTTGAAATAAAAAATAAAACCATATGAAGATATCACAAAACCACCTATTGAACTAGTTCTTGAACTTGATAAATATATTCATAAATCAATTGTCTAGAAACCTATAGGTTAAGAAAAATAAATTAAAAATTAATAAATCAATTATAAAATAATTTATATGGATATTATAAAATTTATAGGCTCTTAAAAAGTTAAAAACAATGTTAATGATGACATTAAAACATATAAGGATCCACAACGTAGTCCTCCTACCAGGAATAAGGTTGATACTCAAATGGACAAGGAAGTTCTTCAAAATTTTAGGAAAGTCTAGTTTGAAATTACCTTATTATAATATGTAAAATAGATAGATAGATATTCTAAATTTATTAAGTAAATATGTGCCCACAAAAATAAGGTCAAGGAATGTGAGAAGGTTAATTTGGGGTTGAATGTTTCCTCCATGATCCTCCACTCAATTCATGTTATGTGCAAGGATCTGGGTTCATTTTATATTCCTAGTGTTATTGTAAATCGTCAATTATTGATGTAATGTTAGATTTAGAATCCACTATAGTTGTTATACCATCTTCTCTATTATCATCTATGTATGTTAGAGAGCTCAAAAAATTTAAATAGTAATATATTTATCAAATAGAATATTATCTATGTTAGCTAGAGTCATTGAAGATGTTTTAGTAAGTAAATAATATTTTTTCATGCTAATTTTCATGTTTTTGTTCTATAGTATTAAATATTTAGTTCACATTCACTATTAATGTTTGGAATAATATTTTTAAAAACTATTAAGTCAATAATAGATGTTAATAAAGGGACACTGTCATTAATGATTGGAGGTCAAATGGTTGATTTTTTATCTTTTAATTAAAAAAACTATATAGAAGATCATTATAAACAATAA
Organism: Viscum album; assembly: GCA_963277665.1. NCBI lineage: Eukaryota > Viridiplantae > Streptophyta > Magnoliopsida > Santalales > Viscaceae > Viscum > Viscum album. Next base: position 1,214,468,141 of record OY728143.1, read on the forward strand.
GTTAATATGAATTATTGGTTTTATATAGATTTTTATCTTGAGTTTATTCAAGATAACCGACCTATAAATTCTATGGGGAATAAAATTTTGTCAAATCATGAAGATTCTAGAACTGAAAATTCAGAAACATGCTTTGAGTATTTAAAAAAATATTTTTTTGATAAACTGAATATTTTTTAACATTTATAAAAATTAACGTTATTTTACGTCTAAAGTCTTTTAAAAAACTGATGTTAAATTTATGCATTATTTTAATAACTCTTTGTAACATCTTGTTCCACTATGAAATTTTAAATTTTCCATATAAATGAAATAGAAATTGTTTAAACTGAAATAAAACATATCTTTCAGAGAATTTTTTTATATAATATTTTTTTATATTATTAAACATCATGTATTTCCATTTCTATAAACTTGAAAACAACTGTTAATATCATTGAAGATTCACCATATGTATGTGTGGTTGAATCTGAAATTTATTTTGAGGATAAAACATATTTTCTACTTGTGAACAATTTCTCTACCTCTTTATTGTTTTATTAAATTTATATAACAGATCATGATTTTGAAGATAAAATAGAAATCAAGTAACTAATAAAACTTATTTCATTAAAAGGTAACAACCCACCCATACTTTAACATCAGTCCTTACCCAAAAATTTAAAATATTCCTACATTAGAGTTGAAAAAAATTAACCTTTTATAGTTGTTGGTGGGTTGTATGGTGAATAACAGAACCAAAACGTAAAATTCCTTATGGAGAATAGGATGTCTATAGGATAATATTTATATTAATTACAAGGAATTAGTCCCTAGGTGTGAATATAGATGACACATATAAAGGGAAATTTTCAACATGTTATACAATTTCTATAGAAATTTAATCTTTTCTTCTTTGAAGTGGTTGAAAAAGAGGCGAAAAACTTATTGGTTTCAAGTATTATTGTCCTAATTATCAATAATCAATGGGAAATTATAATGATGATTATTCATTAAAAAGGAGGGTTTATAGTTGTTAATAATGATTTTTGAGAATTATTTCCCCATTGGTTGACAAATAATTGGAGGGTATGTATTGATTATAGGAGGCTAAACTAGGTGACTATAAATGACCACATTTCCTTGTATTGTCTTGATCAAATCCTTGAATGGATTGCTAGTAAATTCAATTAATTTTTCATAAATGGTTTTTAGGATACATTTAATTCCACATTAATAGAGAGGACTGGGATAAAATTTATTTTACATGTATTTTTGGTAGTTTTCTCTGTAGGAAAATTCTATTTGGACAATGTTTTTCTCCCAAAACCATCCAATGTTACATGATTATCATTTATCTATGTTCTGGAGGAATTTATGGTTATGTTTCTTGATGATTATATAGTGTATGTTCCATCTATTGATCATTTCATAAGAATTTTAGGGGTTGTTTATAGAGTGTGTATTGAAAAAAACCATGTTTTGAAATATGATAAATGAAATTATTTGGTTTTGTTGGATTTTGTTTTTGATGATGTGTATATGAATAGAATTGAAGTGGATCAGTCTAAGGTTGACATTATATCTTCATTACCTTTTCCAAATCTGGTAATAGATCATTGATATTTTCTTGGTCATGCTGGATTTTATAGAAGGTTTATAAAATATTTTAGTTGAATTAATTTTCCATCGATGAATATTTTATAGATATATATCATTTTTTATGGGATGTTTGATAATTTCTTTAATGATATTAAACATATTCTACTGAACCGATCCTTATTTCAATCACCTAGTTGGGGATTTACTTTTGAATTGATGATTGAAGCTATAGAATTCTCTTTAGGAGTTTTTATTCGGTAGAGAGTGTAAAGAAAATTTTATGTCATTGTTTATGCTTCTATAACTCTAGGTGATTCTCAAATAAATAACATAAAATATAGAGATGGAATTATTTTTCATTATGATTGTTCTTGATAATTTTAGATGTTATCTTTTAGGATCTAATTTTGTAGTGTTAACAAACGATTATGATATTAGATATTTAATGATGGAACCAGTGTCAAAACCATGGGTTGTTAGAGAGATATTAGTTCTCTAGAAATTTGACATAGAGATATAAGATTTTAAATAATTTGAGAACATTGGGGATGTTCATTTACAGTAAGATATTTTGTGATATAAATCATTCTAGATAATATTTTAAAACCATTGGAGAATTATTCAATGAGGATATATTGTATTATTTAATATTAGATAGATTTCCATGATATTCAAACATTATAAATTACCTAGATGCTAATGATACTGTTAATTGGGTTTCAATATTTTATGTTGCAGATTTCACTTTAGTCAAAAATAAAAATACTGAAAAGGGCCAGATTATTGCTTATTTGGCCTAAAATTTTCAAATATTCTCATGAGTAATGTTTAACTGGTAAGAATTTCCAATTATAGAGAATCATTACTCAAATTCAAGAGATTACACAAATAAAACTGCTATTTTTTATGACATCATTGTTTGGGGAATGAATTTCATCGGAAATATTCCTAATTTTATTACCAAATGAATAATTTTATAGTTAATAACCTTAACTTATATTAATACCACCATTGATATCTAAACCAAAACTTTGACAAAGATAAAAATACCACCAAAAACATGTCCCACATTGAGCTATAACCTCGAGATCCACACCATTCCATTCATTTCACCATAGAACTCTAGTTTATTTTTCAATGACAACACTATTAAAAATATGATTAATAACTATAAATTAGATCACACAAAAATCCAAACATCACCACAAACCACAAAAACTAATGTTGAACCAGAATAAAAAAATTAACCACAAAAAGCATAAAATTTGATAAGTACATCATATCACCAGGTTGAAGCTGAGTACTTTGAAGACCACCCGATGATGAAGAAACAGTACTGAAATTCCAAAATAGGTCATTGTTGACACATCGTTCTTTTCTAAATTATGTGTATAAGTGGATTGATAATTACCAACTACAAATAATGATTATTTGGTGGTTTATTAGTTACCGATGATAAAGTATATATATATATATATATTAGATGCTAGGTTTCATTCTTACCGACAAGGGAACACATTTATGTAATAAGATATATGAATATTGTATGAAATGATATGATATAAGTCATAAAGGGTTGACACCATAATGTAATAAAATTAATGGTATGGATGAAGTGTCAAATAGAGAGATCAGACATATTATTGAGAAAATAGTAAACCCAAACATGATACATTAGAGATCAAAGATTTAAGATAAAATGTGGGTGTATATGATACCCTATAAGACTCTAATAGAGATTTCACCATAAATGATAGTTTTTGGAAGATATTTTATTTTCCTTATGGATTTGGAGAAATTATATTTTTGGGATATTAATTGAGGAAATTTGAATTTATTTTAATATGGAAAATATATTAATATTTATTTACAATAGATTATATAAATAAGGATTGATTCCCATGAAAAGATAGTGATTTTTTTAAAAATAAGGAAATTCAAAAAAAAAATTATTTGAAAAAAGGAACTTCTAATTAGAAGTAATTTATTATGATAAAACACCAGTATTAAAATCTTAACAAGTAAATTTTATTCCAATTTTTATTGTCCTTTTAATATAACTCATGTTTTCCCTTTTGGGTTTATTTAGATTATAGATCCAGGAAATGATATTCCATTCCCTATAAATGGATGTAGTCTTAAGGTCTTTCAGAATGATATTAAGGAATAATTAATAAAGGAGCTTTATTTGTTATAATATTAATCCTATTGAATAATCCTGGTTTATATTCCCTTATTGTTTGTTTTTTAGAATAATTTTGGGTGGAGGCAATAAACTTTTGTAGTGTTATGTTTTTCATTTCCAGTTTTTTTTTTCCATGAATAAAGTGGAATAGGTTTGAGAATTTTATTTATTTTCACCATGATGAACCCCTATATGAGCTACTAAAGTGTTGGACACTCATTGGAGAAGAACCTATATAATACAAGAGGCTCAGTAGAATCTAGACACTGAAGAAACTTTGGTCAACAGCATTAATTTCTGAACTCTAGTTATATTTTACTCATATTGATAATTTTGAAATCAAATGGTTATTTTTTTCATCATTAGATGCCTAAATATAACATACTAGAGAGGAATGTCTCAAAATCATGAATGTGTTATATTTGAGTTCATGCAATGTAAAATATTTAATTTCTTTCATTGGAGTTTTTGTTGACATTCATCTCTTTTACAAGATTTTTAATAATACATGTTTTTTGTTGTCAACTCTCTAAAATTCTATCAAATTTTAACTATGTTCTACTGGATAATCACTAATAAACATGTTACCTAACATTATATATTTTTTAAATATCTTCTAATGTTACCTATAAATAGGAATGTATACTATTTTTCTTTTAAAATCACCATTTTTTCGGGAAATTTATTTTTAAAATTATTACGATCCTTTTAAAATTCCTAATTTGAAAAATTTCCAAATATATTATAGTAAGTGTTTCTTACATAATAAATTAACCATTGAGGTAATTGTAGATATTTAAGAGTGAGTTATGGGTATTCAATGTTATTAAATGATCTTATAATTAACCAATTAAAAACCCATTTAATTTTTTCAAAATTGTGATTTTTTATTCGTCACTTGAGAATTTTCAGTTGGTGGTAATTTTTCATTAAAAGGATGGTTTCTACACAACTATGAGGAGACAAATCCTTGTTAACATATAGATTAAATTATGTCAATAATTTTTATTTAGAAAATAAAAAAATATTTATATCGGTGTTTTTTGAAAAATATTATACAATAATTATTTTCTTTGAAATTTTCAATTTAAATTTCACAGATAAGATATGCATCTAGATGGATTATGAAATAATAATCATAATCCCTATTGATCTCCTTTTCTATCACCTAATTATTTATTTTTTAGATTTCTAATGGATTATTTATTTCACAATATATTATAACTTCACCCCATTAAATAGTTTTACTATTTATTATCACTTTTTATATTATGTGAGTTTATTCACATGGAGGTTAAAAGAAGTTTGGAATTCCAATTGGATACAGATAAAATATTTTAAAATTTACATAAAAAATTTTAATTTCTAATCATTTTAATAAAATAGTAACCAACTTTTCATAGAGAGAAATATTTTGAATAAACCATTCACATTTTTCTTCTTGAGTGAATCCATGTGGTAAAATATTTAAGAAAATGTATTCTTTGTTGAATTTTTATTTCTTGGTATTAAGATTTATTTTTTTAAATAAATTAGACTAATTTTTTACTTAAGGACAATATAAAATTTACATAGGGGGGTTTGATGTGGCATGTTTCACATTCTATTTTCAACATCATTTTCAATGTATTTTCTAGGAATTAAATTATTAAATTAATCATTAAACGTTTCACTATGTTTTTTTTCATTGATTGAATTTTTGAAAAATAATGTTAAATATATGATTTAGGTTTTATTTTTTAAAATATTTTGATTATTAATTTGATTATATTTGAGATCTATTATTTAATTAAATAATTACTTTTTTCTTTTAATTTATTTATTAACTTTTAGTTGAATTGTTAACATATTTAATATTTTATTTTCTAAATTAATTTTCATCATGTGCATAATGTTTTTGACAAAGGAACATATGGTCTCATGATTGATGGAAATATGAGAAATGGGCTAAGTGACTGTGTCTATTGTGAATATTTAATGAAATATGATTCCTACTAATAAGTTAAATGATAGGTTCAGGAACCTTACATTTTTTACTGAACCACACATTAGTATCACCCATGATAGTTTTGGAAATATAACATTTACTGATGAACACCACATTGATATCCCCCCTATTTGGTTTGGAAACCTAACGTTTCTAATATGAACCCCATTTTGGTGAAGTTAATCCCCACATTTTCAAAAGATTAGCATTTCACATGTCGCGTTCCCGAACTTACTCGTACAAGGAATATGGACTCAAGTAACATATATTTCTATATGTATTATCATTTAAAATCTATAGAGACTCAATTTCTTCTTTTTTATACTTTGAAATATGTTTAAATTTTTTTTTCAAAGCCAAGCACTGAGAATACATAAAATTATGAGGCTTTTTGATCCCAAAAATAATTTTATAAAAATATAAAATATATATTATATCATTCACACACAATTTTTCATAAATAATGGATTATATCTTTAACACATTACTATATAAAAAATAGAGATCATGGTTGAATTTGGAACATGGGATTTATCATTAACATGACCTAATGTTGGTCGGTTCCGGACATTCAGATATGCCAGTCGTTGGAGGGGATGTTAAATGAATGAATGAATTTATATATTTAATTATTTAATGTTATTAATATTACATAATTCCATATATATGTATCCTTTCACGGAAATTTTCTAGGGTTTGATGCAAAAACATGAGACCATTGAGAGGAGGTTTCATCATTCTTTATTAGGAGATTGATATTGGATGATGAACAATGATAAGATTGAGGTGAATCCGAAAGAAACATACACAATGGATCATCCTAATAACTATAGAATGCTTTCTTCACAAATTATTGATTCAATAATATTTTATCGCTTATCAATTTGAGGTTTGACCATTGATAAGATGATTGAGAATGTTCTTATCTACTATTATTTGTTCTGTGACTAATTTAATCCTTCTCTTAGACCTGTGAATCAAATTAATTTTTTTTATTCAATTTATTATTGATTATGTTATGTTTTCCACCCCAAATACCAATAATATAAGTTAATTTTCCATTAATTCTTGGACAATTATTGATCAAACTTTGTTTTTGTATCTTTATCACATTAGTTGTTTACATTTTTCATCATTTGGATACGTGGCCATGGGTTGACATCTTTGGGTGGGTTCGAGCATGATATAAACCTAAATATAAATGTGTGTGATATATAAGGATGCATTATGGGTAGTGACGATGTATTCATGGATCCGTGATCACACGAGGGGATGGTAATGACACTATTGTAATGTGGGGTGTGCTATGAGATTACTATAGATCGTTAGATTTTGATTTCTACCCATCATATGTCAGGAAATTGTTGTTATGAGTCATTAACCTTGATTTCAAAATATTTTAGGTTGTTAAATAGTGGAAATTGGGGCATAAATGTGGGATTTTAATTCGGTGGAGAAGATTTAAATTTCTATGGAAATCCCGACAACATGACATTTACTACGGTAAATACGCACAATTTTGTACCATGGATGCGATGGATATGGTTTATGTGGGGATATTGGTATCACATGAAATGTGGGATGCCTCCATAATATGTGACCTAGTTCTGGTGGCCCATCATGCACTTTAGGAAAACCAGGGCATGAGAAAGGCCAGGTACATGGACCGGTACCCAGACATGGCCAAGTACACAAAAAAGTACAGGTACCTAGGAAAAAAATTAATACACGAGCACAACCTGGAGGATATGATCATGTACAATATCCCATGGGATGTCCTTGGGTATATAATATATGACATGTGGGCCCCATATATGTCGTGTATTCTTATATAGTCACAAAGCCAATAACATAGGAGAACATGACCTAAAAGTAAAGCGGGATCACACACTATGTAGACCATAGGCATGATGCATAGTAGTGTATGGCCGAAGATCTGTGTGTTTGGAGGGAATTTTTTTTGTTTATGTAGCAAAAAATTTTGTGTTGAATCCTTAAATTCCATGTAATTCTTTATGAAACTTATACGTATGGTATATCCTTTACTTTGAATCACATTTTGGCACACAAGAATAATAACCTTAGTATTTTTACACATAATATTTGATGGTGGCCTTCATAGTAGATTATGAGATATTATGAGATATTTTTTAAGTGTAATTATTCATTTGGACTTGCTCAATAATGTTAGTGATAATGAATGATCTATATAGAGTCCAAGTAAACAAAATACTCCACTATTCAGGATGAGTGTTCTCTATCCACTAAGATAGTAATCCCTTTTCACACTAAGGCGCAGGACCTTCATACGCTATCTATAGAGGCGGTACTCACCTCTTTCACCATGGGTAAGAACATCCATCCATGGAGATAACACTCTACTATCACACCCAAGCACGTTCCCTCCATTCTAATTATTTAGATTTAGAGACTGTACTCCCCTCTCACACCAGGGCACATGCCCTCAATCCATAGAGATGGTACTCTAATATTGCTCCGGGGGTGAGTCCTCTATACTCATTATTCTAGGTATAGATGGTACTCCTATATACATGGTGCATGTCATATATCAATGGGTATGGTGCTCCCATATCACACTACGATATGGGTCCCCCATATTTTGTACTCATACATGTAAACAGTACTCCCATAGACCAGTGTCGGTCCTCTATCTACTAAGTGGCTTCCCACTTTCATTATAGTTTTAGGATCATTTTCCTTTGGTTATTTCTCTCACTCATACTATGAATTAGTGGTGATTTGTGGGCCCTCTTTATGACTTCATCAACCAAACAAATGAGATGTTGGGCATTGGTGATGGAGCTTTGGAACTACCAAAAGACTCATTGTCATAGGATGTGTCTTGTGAGATAGAGATCCCCTTTCTCTATTTTCTGCATTGATTTTATGAGAATATATATTTTGGGTCATTTTTTTATTTCCCTTTTTATTTGGTTTGATCTGACTACTTCTATCATGTCTCATATTACTCCACCATCATTTTTGACGGTGTCCCACTCAGTATGCATATACACACACCTTCATGGGCCTTTCTCACATGTTCCATGTATTATGTAAATTAAATAAAAGTTTGTGGTGATTTTAGAGGAACATATGAATACTAATTTATATGAAGAATGTTTATTGGTCAGGTTAATAGATTTAGAGTTGTGCTAACTCATCATTTATTTTTGAGTTGTTGTTATGTTGGGACACATTTTCTTAGTGGGTGTGTATTTCTACCATTATTTGTTGGATCTCACTATTTCCCTCTGTTTTATTACCTAATGAATGATACATTCATAGTTTTACTATATATATAACTTTAATTTATTATTATTCCTCTTTACTTCTTCATGGAGATGGTTGGGTTCATACGTACAAGTACTTTAGGAGAAATACTAATTTTTTAGATTCACTTTCTCGGTTCTCATCACAAGTACCTAACTATGGAGGGAAGCATGGGGTTGTAGACACCTAGTACTACATGTTCCAGGTGGACCCATGTAGGATAGGTTATTATAAATTGGTATAAGATTTGGTTTGACATCGGGAATATAACGTCCAGGACCTGAACAACCACCTGAACCGTGCTAAATAGGTCAGGTGTTGCTACCATAGGCACACCTCCCCGAACGCCAAAGGCTATCAACTAGAAACTAGGTTGTAATAGGTATTGTGGGGAGGCTATACCCTCTATGAAGGAGGAGAAAATAAAGGTACTAGTTAAAGTATAATAATAAAACATGTATCGGAAATAAATGACTTAGCAGACTTGAACCAGACCCACATAGAGGAAGAACATCCAATATCAATAAACAGTGGAAGCAAAATAAAAACAAGTGGAGTGGAAAGTAAATAGAAAAGAATACTGAACATAACTAGTAATAATGCTGATTTAGAGTGAAAGTTATAGTGTAAGTAAAATACATCTAGGAATGATGCCAAGGTCCATGCCATCTCCATGCCAAAAAACACTACAATCTATCTCCTATGGTTGATCCTTTACCTGTAGATAAAGCCATTAAGTCTACATGTGTCCGGAAGGGCCTATGTAGGGTGTGAGATAAATCTTAGTAGAATACTGCCCAATAGTGCGTACCTAGTTTAGGTTCTTAAGAAGTCATTCATTTATATGGAAAATAAATAATATTATGCATTAAGTAAAAACAACTTGCACTGGGGCTCAGTAGCCACGAGGGAGTGTCACTTGCTTCAGCCAACTCTAGAATCTCAATCATTTAACATGGAACCATGTGCCACTTAAAACCACATGTCTCAAGTACTGACTTCATGAAGGTATTCCTAAAAAATTGTAACCCAACACCGTGTCCCTCCTACCACCTCATGTATCTTGTACCAACACCCCATAGGCACGCCCAAACAGTAGTAACCTAGAACCATGTTCCACTTGACACCATGTGTCTCAAGTACCGACGTCTCGAAGGCATTCCAAAGAACACTGAAGGATCCTCACCTCCCACATGTATTTATTTTTCAAGAACCCCCAAACCAATAGTACCTAAACCACAACTATTGGGGCCCTCTACCGACATGAGTGGTCAAAACAACCTCATTACAGAGTCATATATATGCACACAACCCAAAGTCACAGGAGAGTGGTAATAACCAAATATATAATCCAAGACACAACACCTATGACACCTCGTGTCCCTAAGACCATGCCACTCAAGAATCTGATGTCCTTTCCATCCACGTAACCTGGGACATTCCCAACCTGAAAGTCACACTACACCAATTCAATGTCTACGACGCCCAGTCCCATGGTTAAACTACCCAAATAAACTGGGCCAAGTCCACCCAATGATCTACATCACTCAAGAATATCTATGCCACTACAAGCAAAACCCAAAGGTTCCAACATATGAAACATCAAGCATCACATTTATATAATCAATAGATTCAAATTAAAGAGGAAAAAAATTTAAATAGTTTAATTGCACTGTCCATGTGTTGTCCCATACTAGCATTGAGGTCTTGAAAGCCTCTAGTAAAATTGATCATACTAAAACAGTTTAAACTCAATAGTTTAATCAAAACAATTCAATTATAACCATTTTATAACCCCCAGTCAAAATTCCCCAAATGAACAACAACCTCAAACCCAACCTCACTCAAGTATAATAAGGTTAGGTAATGCCCAACAACATCCCATACAACATAAATTCAATTCAATATAATGAAACATGGGTCTCGCTCAATACCTAACTTTGTGATAAAATTCCTAAACCCCCAAATGACTATGAAAATAAAAAATAATGTATACACCATCTACCTCATACTTGAAAAAATATTCTCCTCTGGTATCAACCTTTAATTCAGTCTAAAACATGATAGATCGATGAAATTATAAATAACGATCAACCATATATAATTAGTTTGAGAGGATAAATAAAGATGAAAGGCTCAATAAAAATCAAGAGTATACCAAGGGGTTATAATGGATCTGATGGTGTTTGAATCCAACTTCAAACAATGAATCGAGATCAAAATGAAGTTTGGGTGGTCTGGTTTGTGAGGGTTTTGTCCAAAACTAGAAAAAAGAGGATATTTCCAATTTGAAGAAAATAATTAGAAACTAAACGGTGTGTAAATAAGTATACATATCTTATATACTCTTTAACTAATCATTTGGTGGCTTTTTTCCATAGACATATATTCCAGGACTTGTCGACGTGACTACACGGCGTGTACAAGGGAGTACATGGCATATACATTGTTAGAACTCTCTACCCAGCCAACACGCTTAGGCGCCACATATAGAATTCAAACCCAACCAAGGTAAACAAAATGTATATGGGAGTACACAAAGTGTAACCCAAAATCATTCCATGTGTTCAGTTTTTATACATAACATATCCTATTCTCCCAGATTTCTCAAAAACAACTCAAAAACAGAATGAAAAAGAAACTATTACCTTAATGTGGGAACAAGGTTTTTAAAAACATCCCCTTAATAAAATGTGTCCCTGATTTCATTTCCAAGGGTGGTAAAAAAACTCTAGAAAACTCTATAAAAATCTCAAATAAAAAAATGTTCCACTAACTTATTTTCGGACCCGTGGTCCTTTTGTGACACATCGTCACCCCTACACCTCATGATGTTCTCCTATGTCGCTTCTGACACCCAATATTGTCCCGCACTACATCAACGTCTCTATAAACAAGGTCCTAAATCCCATGGATGATCAAAAAAAACATGGTGCTTTTCACCACAAGTATCCCGCATCCTCAATGCCCAGATTCCCATGACACCATAAGTAACCTGCATCCTCATTTCCCTGATGCCCATGACACCTCATGTAACCTGAATCCTTGATGTTCATAATGGAAAACATCTTATATATATTTAAATATATCACACATCCGAAATGGTTTCAATCCCATTGACTAGAATCTTTTCCATCCACATATATCTTGTGCACCTCATGCACTCAAAAAAGACATTCCTAAAAAGGCCATGAAAAAAAATGAAAATCATGGCAAGGCCCACAGCGTACCTTTGATCATCGTTGGCTGACCAGCCTACTCAGCCCCTAGCAGCTCCACAATGTGCACCGGTATAGACACATGACTACCTAAAGCATGGCCTCCTTGCGGTGCTGCACCAGTCACTAGCCACTAACGCCATGGCTGGGTTCCACTCTCTCAGCCACGTCCTCCATGTGAAGCTTAACCTTGGATACCATCAACTAGTACTGACCCTGATCCAACCCTAGATTCCACAATCTACCCTAGTCCCTGCATGCCAGCTATTTGCGAAGGTTGACTGCAAAACCTCTCATGATGCCTGGCCTATCCACATTCCTAGAACTCCTTTATAGGATTGTCACACTGAGTCCAAACATACCCTAGATGCCCAAACTAAAATAAAATTACTTCCAAACTACCACGATGTTGTCTAAATGAGTCCTAGGCCTACACGCCCTATTGAAAATTACACAGAACATGTTTCCTACTATATAAACCATCAACTAAAGCCATCTACAAGTTCAAATGGGATCTCTCTAGCATGTTTCCCTCAACTACGAGCGCTTGATTCACCACCTCTGAGAACAAGATCATCCAAATGATGTTTACCTGCACCCATATGGTGTTACATAATCCATCATTGAGGCACCTCACCCTCAAGGTGTCATATCTTACCATACCTAGTGTAAAGAGAGATAGATCAGTGAATGTATCTTCTTATTTTCTGATGGAAATCTCACCCTACTGCAAGCACAAGAACTCATGATCTTTCTCTGCCCTCAGTGTCATTGGGACAAAGTGATCGATGAACCTATCCTTAAAGTCCTTCTAGTCTAGTCCCACGTGTCTGTGAGCATGAACTTCCACATCCCACTAACACTTTTCAGGTCCTTGCAGTAGGTACGTCCACAGCTTAACCATCCACCCTAGAGGCATCTCAAGCTGCTCGAAGATCATTTTTATTCTCTCTATCCTGTTCTCAGCCACTTGTAGACCACCCTCACCCTAGAAAAGAAGCCGGTGCTATGATTGGAACCCCCACATCAGATACACCATAAATGGATCTACCCCTACTCACCAATGTTAATCTGATCTAAAACACATGCCGAACTAGAATGAAGATACCTGTTCAGCCCCAAACTGAATGCAGTCAAACCTAGAAACTACCCTACTGACACTGGATCCTGAAACTGATCCTATACCTATGTCTTATTCTCTTCCTACCCTTTAAGTATTTAATACTAATCATGATCTTTCATAACTGTACCATCACCTGCCAAAAACTCCATCGAGAAGTATAGCAGGATCCTCCTGAATACTCTCAATGGTCAGGCAACCCATATATATAATAATATATTCAATACAGATAGAAAAAGCAGTAAAAGGCAGCACATTACTACTACCCTTACTCTCCCCCACCACAACCAAGCCCATGGTATCACAACTTCATAGACTCCTTACCCACCCTTAATAGAGCAATGTATCAAAATTAATTCGGGCCATGTCCTTCCTAACAACCATCGTTTCCTCAAATTGAGGACTGAGTCTCTAAATACTGATAGTCATACTTCCTTAAAAAGTCATCCAAGATGCCCATTCCAAGTGATCAACATCTCCTCAGTCAAAGTACCTACCTTCAAATATATGACCCGGGCCCAAATATCATGCCACATGCAATTGTACATAATTTAAAGCATGTCATATTACATTGTAAAAAACAATAAATTATATCATGAATTTCACATTTCACATTTCAAAAGAATCCATAGCACATCAATTGATATTATTCACATGGTTTTATCACTTCACACATCATATGTAAAGATACGAAATCGAAATACCCAAACAATGTTCCTATCAAAAGACAAGAAATCACACCTTTTCATACTGACCCAAGGTCCAATTCTTTATCACATAGATTAATGAGTTAAGGGTCACATATCACAAAAAATAATCATCACAAAACAAGTGATCCACAAATGTGGAAACCATATAAACTGTAATCTAAGAAAAATAAAAATAGAAATTCCTACCCAAGTAAACTTGCTCTGTTCCTTGTACTAGGGGCTACAGGCCCCGAAGCACATGCTAAAATATAGTTCCAATAATAACCTATCCCTAATGTACCATATCCAAAATCGTAAAACTAGAATAAATAAAATGGTAGTCTCAAGCTCATTAGTTTTCAGTCAAGAGATGATACTAAATCCCTATAAAAAACAAATCCTTTGATACCACTTTGTAACATCTCAAACCTGAACAACTACCTGAATAGTGTTAAATAGGTCGGGTGTTACTACCTTAGGTGCACATCCCTAGAAGAAAAAGGCTTTCAACTAGTAGCGATGGAGTAAATGGTATAGTGGGGAGGCTATACCCTTTAGAAAGGAGGATAAAATAATGGTACTAGTCCAAGTATAATAATAAAACATGAAGGGGAAATAAAGAACTTAGTAGACTCGAACCAGACCTGCATTGCAGAATCACATCCAATATTAATAAAGAGAAGTAGAAATATATAAACAAGTTCAATGGATTTTAAATAGAACAATATGTTGAACATCACTTGTAAGAATGCTAAAATAGAATGAAAGCTGAAACATATGTAAAATCTAGCTTAGCATGACCCCAAGATCCATAACATCTCAATGCTAAACAACACTATCATCCAGCTCGTGTGGCAGATCCATTTCCTGTACGTCAAACCATAAAGACTATAAGCACCCCAAAGGGCCCATGTAGGGGTTGAGATGAATCTCAGTAGGATGCCACCCAAGGGTGCATACATAGTATAGGTGTTTATGTAGGAATGGATTTATAAGGAAAATAAACAGTACAATGCATGAAGTAAACACAACATCCACTGGTGTTCATCATCTATTAGGGAGTCTAACCTGCTACAGACAATGATGGAATCTCAATCACATAACCCAGGACCATGTGCCACCTAAAACTATTTGTCTCAAGTATTGATGTCCCAAAGTCACACCCAAGCAATAATAACATGACACCATGTTCCTCCTGATACCTCATGTGTCATTTTCCGACGTCCCATAGGCACGCCCAAGAAGTAATAACACAACACCATGTGCCAACTAACACCACGTGTGTCAAGTACCGATGTACCGAAATCACAAAAAACCAAAATAAAGGCTCCTAAACTCTCATGTTTTTTCATATGTAAATCTCCCCCAAACCAATAGTATCTAAACCGTAACTATCTGTGGCATGTACCCACACGAGTGGTCAAAACATCTTCATCACGGAGTCATCTGTGTGCACATAACCCAAGTTACGGGGGAGCGGTAATCACCAAATATAGAACGCAAGCCACAACACCTCTGACACCTCATGTCCCTGCGACCATGCCACCTAAGAATCCAATGGCCTTTCCATCCAAGTAACCTAGTCCATGCCCAACCTAACAGTCACACTTCCTCAATTTGATGTCTGTGATGCCCAATACCATGGTCAAACCATCCAAAAAACTTGGGCCAATCCCACCTTATGATAAACATCACTCAAGAATATCATGTCCATGCCCATCACAACCCAAAGGTTCCAATATATGCAATATCAAGAATCAAATATATAATCAAAAGAATCACTTTAAATAGGAAAAACAATTTAAACAGTTGAATTGAACTAGCCATGTGTTGTCCCATATCATCACTGAGGTCTTGAAAGCCTCCAATAAACTAAATCATACATAAAAAGTTTAAATCAGATGTTTAATACAATCTTTTAAACTATAACAATTTTTTAACTCCATCCAAAATACCCCAAATGAGCAAAAACATCTAACCCGACCTCGCTCAAGAATAACAAGGTAAGGGAATGTGCAACAACATCACATAAGGCATATAATCATTCAATATAAAGATACAAGAGACTTTATCAATACCCAATGTTTTCATAAAATTGTGAAACCCCCAAATTACCATGAAAATAAAAAATAGGGTATGCACCACCTACCTTAAACTAGAACAATGACCCTCCTCTGTTATTAGCCTCTAGTTCAGTCTAAAACATGATAGATCTAAAAAATGATAAAAATTGATCAACCTCCTTTAACTCAGTTGAGAGGAGAAATCAAGATGAATGGATCAAGAGGAATAAAGATCTTACCAAAGGGTTTAAAATGGATCGGACTGTGTTTGTATCCATATTTAGATGAACAATCAGGATCAAAATGATATTCCGGAGGACTGGTTTGTGAGGCTTCTATCAAGAACAAGAAAAAAGAGGATCCTAAAAATTTTATGAAAAAATTAGATACCACATAGTGTTCAAATAAGTATAAAAACCATGTGTACTCATTAACTTTTCATTTGGTGGATGTTTTCTGCTGACTTACATTCCATGACCTGCCGACATGACTACACTGCATGTACTTAGCAGTAAAAGTCATGTACATGGTTAGAACTCTCTACCCAGCCAACATGCTCACATGCCATGTATGGAATTCACAAGTGACCAAGGTACAAGACGTGTACTTGGGAGTACATGACGTGTAACTTCAAAAGCGTACGACATGTCCAGTTTTTGTCTAGAACATATCGAGTTCTCTTAAATTTCATAAAAACAACTCAAAAAATAATGAAAAAGAAACTCGAACCTTAATGTAAGAATCGATTTCTTACGTGGATGGTGCTTGGAATTTTTTCCCATTATAAGGTTTTTATGGGAATTTAGGGAAATGGAATTAAAGTGTCTTTAATGTAGCTTTTATTCTAGGGAAACTAGAGGTCATATGGCTCCCAACATATCCATTTAGCAGAACTCTGATTACCAGCTTATCAACATGGAATTTCGACACATTGGTTTCAAAGAACATTGGTACACACATTATATAACATTGAGTCCTAATTTTTTTCTTGGGTCATCTATATACATACTATATCATCCCTAGTTTTATGGAAGAAACACTATGTTCAATAGCGTACATAATACGCTACATCGAGCTTGAATGAATAACTAAATATTATTATTTAAATGTTTCCATTATATCATAGTCGTTGGAATGGAGGGAATGAATGGTATTAATTGAATTATGAAAATATGGTTAACACATGTTTATATAATGATTAATTGTTTACCAAATTTAATAAAAATGGAAATAAACACCAATTTAATATAAAGGATGTGTTTTTATGAAATAGTTTTTCAATGATAATGACCATGTTTATAAAATCATATCACTATTTTTGGATTATATTAATGAAATATAAACTCAATTTTATATTTTAAATTCATATTATATGTTTTATAGATGAGATATAAGACCATAATCAATTTTAAACATAAAAGAAGTATTTTTTAAAACACATTTTACCACCTTTTTATGGGGAACCCCTTTTAAATAAATTTTTTGACACTTTTATATGTTATATTTGAAAAAATAAACTACTTATTTGGAAAAAGGGACATAAAAATTACTTTTTTTTTGAAATTTTGGGATTTACATTATAAAATTCATATTTTAATGAATAATAAAAAATATTAAATTTTAATTCAAAACTACCTTTTGACTAATTTTTTATATAGTTATATATTTCTTTTAATTTTTTGTAAAGTTTAATTTCATTAATTTTTTATCATTTAATAAAATTTTGTTCATTAGATGAAATTTTAAATTGAACTTAAATACAAATTCACACTAATCTTTTGATGGGTTTTTACTTTCTAAAAACCCATTTTATCATTTTGAAAATGGGAATTAATTTAAATTAGTTACATAAAATTATGTTTTTCGGATTTGGAAAAATTGATTCAATTTTTGGAATCATAACTTCCAAATTATGTAAATAGACCCATTTTATTTTTGGACATGATGAACAATAGATTTTGTAATTATTTTTATTTACCAAATTTAAAAGCCAAATCAGGTAAATAAGGGTAAAAATAATATTAAAATAATATAAAACTACCCTAAAACTTCTCCTAATCATATTGGATGAGATATGTAATACCAAGAAAACCCATAGAATGAAAATTTTCCATTTTATAATCCACTTGGGTGTGATTATGACACTTATATCTTTTAGTTTAAAGTAATGAAAAATATTTTATAAACGTAAATATTCTAAATAAATAAATTCTAATAATAGATTATATAAGTGATATATTCGACTATAAGTATTCATTAGAAATATAAAACTATTTTCTACATCATTGAATTTTATTTATAATTTTTAGACGTCAAATAATGAAATTTAATAATGACACAATGATGATGCAATGATATCTTTATTAATGAAGGAATTAAATAAATGATATTATAAATATTAAAATAAATAATATTTTACATAATTTATGTCTCACACAATTTTTATTGGTGAATATAACATGTTATAAGGATATTATATTCTTTTGGTCTCTATTATATATCTTGTTTTATTTTATTTAAATTCAATAAAATGAATAGTGTAAAAATTGACATAATTGATGTTTTATAAAAATAGTAATTCATTAATATATTTAAAAATTCTAGAAAAATTTTAAAATCTCACTTTAACTATGATAAGTTCTAAAAGATTATTAAGTTTCCATGTATGGTAATTTTACCCCATATAAGTGAAATTAATATCTTCTTAATAATTAAAATGTTATTGTAATAAATGAAATTAAGAGAACAATTAAGGAAAAACTAAAAAGATAAGGTTTAAAATTAAAACAACTCATGTATAAAAATTATTTAAGGATATGATTTAGAAATATACTAATATTATCTTGTTAATATCTCAATTTTTTCCTTTTTAATTTAAAAAATAACTTATATTAATTAAATAATTTAAGAGTTTCCAAGAGAAACCCTTACCTTTTCTGTAAAAAGGTCCACTCTATTCTCTAATACTCACACATCATCATCCTTTTGGTTTGTGCAATACCTTCCAAAAACTCTTCCTAGAATCCATGTTCTTTTCCTAGAAGCCTCCTTTATGGATGAAATACTCTTAATGGATGTTACCCGATTAAGAGGTAACACTCTCTCTCATGCTTTTTAGTTTCATTTGCATTCTCCACTCAATAAAAGTTTCTTATTCTATTATTACATAAAAGAAACAGTATATTAAATATTCTAGTATCTTTATGCAATGTTTTCTATATACACTTACACACACCTCCATTTAATGGGAAGACAACATAATGTTTTTGTGTATGGTGAACTAGTGTCTCACAAAATGATGATTGTTCAATTTTCCCTACCACCTATCATGGTTGACATTAAAATGGAAAATATTTTTAAATATGATATATATTATATTTATATTGTATCTATGCTATTGTAATTTTCATTTATAACATACCTTTATGATTTTCATGTCGTGCAAATACGATAATTTCATTTGAGGAAGTGTGGACTACCGCCCCCTCAAAGCGATATGGCTCGTTCCCTCTATTAATGGAATGTATAAAGGATGGTTTTATTATATCTATGATACATATATAAAATTAATATAATAATGATATTATATTATAAATTTATAACATTTAATTATTATTCTTTTAACATAAAAAAAGAAATGAAAGTAGTGTTCATCCGTTCATATAGCCTACCGTCTCCATGAACGGTGAATTTCATTTCTTATATTAAAATATAATGTATTATTATAAATAAATATATTTTTTATATATATGATATTTAATTCATGAATAATTTTTTTGAGATGGTGTAATTTTGACAGCATGTGAAATTTACATCCAAACAACTTCATTTTTGACTCAAGTACCGAATATCGACAAAACATCCGATATGATCCTAAATAGTTATATAATTTTTATAACATGGTAATAAGTTATATAAAAGGAATAATAAATTTTTAAAAGGTTATCAAGCAATGATAAATTAACCAAAGTTTGTTATTACAGAAAATATAAAAGGTACGAGACAAGTCTGACTCAAGTAAAGGTAAATCTTAACTCAATATCCATTCATTGAGTTAAATATCCATGTCATTGGTTTTGTTTCAAATAATTTGTTTTAATGACATATGATTGTTTTAAACTTAATATCAAATTATATTGGGTGTATTTATATATTTTACAAATAATTATTCTATGGATTTATCCTTAATCTAATGATACAATCTTTGAAAGGGACTTCAGCTCAATCCCCTTTCATTGAGTCATATAATTATGTTATACACCATTTTTATCATACAAGGTGTATATACAACCATTTTTTAATGTTATATTATGAAATATTATATATCATGATATTTAATTTATGGTTTAATGTTATTAATTAATGATTTTTATTCAAGTGTTTATCAATTGGAAAAGATATCATTACCTAAAAAATTGTTTTTAATGTTGTAAAGATTTAATCTTCTAAAAACTTCTATTTCACTTCCATGTTTTCAAAATGGTATTTATGGATTTATATATATAGACATGAATTTTTTAAAAGGTTAATTTTTTTAAATTCTTCAAAGTAGTATGTGACACTTTGATTCAAAATTCTCTTTATAAAATGTTTTAAAATGTAAATTTCTTTCAAAACACTCAAATTGGTATGGGACAATTTGATTCAGATGTATCTATATTAAATATTTTAAATGGTTTTGGAAATGTATTGAATTGAATTCTTGTGATTAAAAATTAAATTTTAGGATTGGATTGTTGATAATTATAATCTTTTATGTGTTTTGATTATATAATGATACTTGGACATTTTATAGTTGGTTGTGAGATAAACCAAAGATGGGTGGCTAAATGATAAACCAAATATGGGTGGTTTTGGGATAAACCAAGGATAGGTGGTTATGTTATAACCTCAAATGCATTGGTTATGGAATTTGGTCGTATGTTTATTCCATTTTGTGATATATGTGGATGTTGAACTTATGGTTATTACATTTTGTTTGAATATGTCCCAAGTTACCTCTATATGATATATGTTGCTATCGATGGGTTTATGGTAAATTTTTTGTTTCAAAAATAGTAATAACTGAGCTTATATTTAGTGAAGTGTATTTACAACTTCATAAAGGTTAAAATTATTACATTACAATAATGTATTCATAGTTTATATGTTTTTGCAAGATTAATAGTTTTTCCTTCTCTGTGTATCCCTTATTAAGATTTTGATGCTAAACCATTGTTTTTTAAGTGTTTTCCATAGTACATAAGGACTGTCAATAGAAATGAAGAATTCAATAATATTTTTATCAAGAAACTAAATAATGTTTTATTTTAAGGGGTTCACTTTGGTGAAAAAAATGGATAGTGAGTAGAAGTGTCTACATTGTAATGTTTTTGTTGTTATGTATGAGTTATGGCCTAATTAAATAAATATCTAAACTTGAAAATATTTTCAAGAGAAAGGTCACATTATTGAATTAACTGAAGGCTATGTAATGTTTAAAACTAGGTCTTAAATGTTGGCATCATAGGTTGGTTTAAACAACTTTGGAGATTAATATGTTTTATAAAGAGTTTGGGATTTAATAATGGGTTTATAATTTTATGGTTTATCATAAGTTGAATGACTTGGAAACACATTTTTAGGCATAATGTTTTGTGATATTAAATTTACTAATGCTATCTTTGGGTGAAATTCAGCATTAAATAAATTATGGGTTACTAGGATGAAAAATGCGAGGTATGAAATAAAAATTGAGGTTAAAACATATTATGGTTAGTTTTGAGGTCTTTATAATATTTTTGGAATATTATAATAATTATATAGTTTTATAAAAAATAAAATCTGCAAGATAGGTGAAAACTCATCGCTTCTGGCAAGGCCATGAGAATCGTACCCACAACCGACGGGTGATAAGGGTGTATCACCTACCGTTGTCCTACATGAAGTCCCTGGTTAGTAAGACTGTTTTTATTTAAACTAGTTTATGTAATAAGATGAATTTGATTTTTTGAACTGAGATTTTATCAAATTAGATATCATTGGTATTGGAAAATGATATGGGTATTGAGTGAAAAATGTTATTCTGGAAGACAATCACTATTTTGGAAACATTATATGATTATTGTAAATTGAACACTATGGGATTTTAATAGATTAATGGTTGAATTAAATTTTGGAAGCATCAATGATTTTAATTGTGGGCTAATGGAAATTCACATTATTATTGTATGTAATTAACCAATCTTATTGAAAATATGATTATGTTAATTACTTTTTGTTATGAGACATTAAGAGTGTTTGATTTATTTTTCAGAAAAATGTTTAAATTAATCTTGGAATACTATGTTATCAAATCCTTCAATTTGATTTGTAGTTTCACTCTTAGTTTGAATTATTTTGAGGAATTTTATGGATAATTATTTATCAAAATGTATTTGTTGAACTTGGGATATTACTATTGTATTTTGGAGATTAAAAGTTTTTCTTCTTCATATAATGGTTTATTCTTTTGTTGGAATTATCCAATATTATCAAAAACTTTTTGTTTTGGTTAATATTTCATGAAAATATGAATAAATACTCAATATTTTGTGTATTATGTGATTAAATAAGTGTTTATTATAGTGCTTCATGTCTGACTAAGTCATCTTGAATTCTAATATTTGGAGAAACGATGAGTTTTTGGTAGAAATAGTTTAAAGGTTAAACCTCTACATGACATTTAAGTATGTTTCCTTATGTTCTTATTCAAGTTTGTAAATAATTATTCAACCTTATGAAAAGGATATTAAAACAAAAAGGTTTTCCATTTACTTTTTCTAATATAAAATAAAAGGAAATTTTACCCGTGAAAATATTGTGGTTTTCTGATTGTTAACTTTATCCTGACCATATTATCTATCACTTCCAATAAGAACTTAGAACTTAGTTATTCTTCCGCATACATGTTTTCTTATATGGAATCCTAGTTTGTGTTATCTCAAGTTAAATTTATACTTCTCTTTCTTTCATTATAAGTTTTGGATTTATTAATCCTTTTTCCAATGTGGGATTCTAATAAAGGTATTTTGAAAAGTCATACCCCAGATACTGATCCGAAATTCAAATTGCAATTATGTAATTTATTAAAGGGGGAGGTGGATAAATTAACATCTTGAGTTTTAAGAATGAAACTATATGTTAAATAGCATACATAATACATTACCTCAAGCTTAAATGAACAACTACATATTATTATTTAAAATTTACCATTATAAACTAGATGTTGGAATAGAGGGATTGAAAAATATTAACTAAATTATTAAAATATGGATAATACATGTTTATATAATGTTTTTTTGGTTACCAAAATTTATATAAATGAAAATAAAAACCAACTTAATATAAATGATGTGTTTTTATAAAAAACTATTTAACTGAGAATTATTGTTTTTATATAATCATATCACTATTTTTTATTAAATTAATGAAATATATAATCAATGTGATTTTGAAAATTCATATAATATTTTTTCTAGATGGTATATGAGAATAAAATCAATTTTAAGCATAAAAGACGTAATTTTCAAAAAGGAATTTTTATCGCCTTTTGATGGAGAACCCATTTTTAATATAGTTATTAAAACTTTTATATGTTATATATTACAAAATAACCATTTTAATTTTACGTGGGAGATAAAAATTTACTTTGGTTGAATTTTTTTATTTTTTTGATAAAATTCACATTTTAAGGAATACTGAAAAATATTGCATTTAAATTCAAAACTGCCTTTTTTTAATTTGATTTATATATTTATATTGTCCTTTTAATTAGTTTTAATGCTTAATTGGATTATTTTTTTTTATCATTTAATCAATTTTTGGCCATTGGAAGTAATTTTACATTGAAATTAGATATAAACACATGCCAATCTTTTGATGGTTTTTACTTTCTAAAAACATGTTTTCTCATTTTGAAAATGAGAGTTAACATTGAATTAATTACTACAACTTATTTGTATTTAATTTGAAAATATGTATTCCATATTTGGAATCAGAAGGTCTAATTTAGGTAAAATGGCCTTTTTTATTTTTGGACATTATCAATAGTAACGTTAGTAATTATTTTTATTAACACAATTAAAGGGTATATCAGGTAAATAAGGGAAAAATTAATATTACAATAATATAAAACTACCACAAAACTTGTACTAATATAATTTTATGATATATTAATTACTATTAATATCTTTTGGATACAAATTTGGCTTTTGGAAGCCATATGAGTGTGATTATGAGACTTATATATTTTAATTTAATGTAAAGGAAAAGATGTTATAAATATAAATCTTCATAATAAAATAATTTTAATATGGGTTTATATAAGAGATATATTCAACTATAAATTTTAATTAATCATATAAAAATGTTTCCTATATCATGGTATTTTATTTATAAATTTTACACATTAAATAAATAAATTTAATTATGAGATAATGACGATGTAGTGATTGAATTATTAATCAATGAATCAAATAAATTATATTATAAATATTAAAATAAATATTATTTCACATAATTTATGTCATACAACATTTTTATAGGTGTATATGATAAGTTATAAGACTAGTAAGGATTTTATTGCAGTTATCTCTCTTTTTGGATTTTATTTAAATTCAATAAAATGAATATTGTAAAAATTGACATAATTGATGATTTATAAAAATAATAAAATTATAAATTATTTAAAAATTATGAAAAATATTTAAAAATAAAAAAGTGACTATTATAATTTCTATAATTTCACTAAGTATCCAATTATGGAAATCTACCCCATATTAGTGAAATTAATAGCCTATTAATAATTAAAATGTTATTACCACTATTAAAATTAATGAAGAGTAATTAACGGTAAAAAAATATAAGGTTTAAAATAAAATCAATACAATTATAAAAAGTAATGGGTAATAGTATTTCAACCAATAATCATATTATCATTAACATATCCATAGTTTGAGCCTTTTGAATTAAAAAATTATTTTATATTAATTTAATTATTTAAGAGATTACAGGGGTTCCCCTTTCCTCTCTTATAAAAAGGTACACTCTCTTCTCTAATAATCACAATTAGAAAACCATTTGGTTATGAAAAGACTAAGAGAAAACTATTATAGGAATCCCTCTCCAAATCCTATAAGCCTCCCTTAGGACATTAATCTTCCCAAGGGATCCTTTTGGTATAAACCAAAGGATGTTACCCGATTATGAGGTAACACCTTTTCTCATGCCTTTTATTTTAATTTCCATTCCCCACACCCAAGAAATTTGATTATATATTATTAAATAATAAAACATGTATCCAAAATATATTAGTATTTTTTTATTTTATTTTTTCAATCTACAATTACACACACATCCATTTAATGGGTAATGAACATAGTGTTTCTGTGTATGGAAAACTACTGCCAAATGAAATGATAATTGTTCAATTTTACCTTAACAACTCTCATGGTGGAAATTATAATGGAAATTTTTTTACATTTTATATATAATATATTTATATTATCTCTATTCATCAATAATTTTTATTTATAACCTACCTTTTTTCTTTCCATGTTGTGTAAATACGATAAGTTCATTTGAGGAAGTGTAGACTACCGCCCCTCAATACAATATGACTCATTCCCTCTATACATGGAACATATAAGGCATGGTTTTATTAAAACTATGATTCATATATCATATTAAAATAATAATGGTATTTTAATATAAATTTATATAATTTAATTATTATTCATTTAATATGAAAAAAATGAAAGTAGCGTTCACGCGTACGTACGACCTACCGTTTCCATGAATGGTGAATTTCATTTATTATATCCTAATATTATTAATTTTAATAAAAACATATATACTTGATATATAAAATATTTAAATTATGAATACTATTTTGGATATGATGGAATTTCTTCCACATGGACAATTTACATCCAAACAAGTTCATTTTTTGACTCAATTACCTAATATCGACAAAACGTCCAATATGAACATAAATAGTTGTGTAATTTATAATAATTTGTAATAAGTTATATAAAAAGAATAATAAACTTGAGAATAGTTATCAATAAATCAAAAATTATCCTAAGTTTAATATTCCAGAAAATAAAGAATGTATGAGACATGTCAGCCTCAACGTAAGGGAAATCTTAACTCAGTCTACATTCATTGAGTCAAATATCCATGCCATTGGTTTTGTTTTCCAAGAATATGTTTTAATGAAATTTAATTATTTTAAAATGAATATAAAATTATATTTTGTGTATTTATATTTTTCACACATCATTATTCATTGATTTATCCTTAATCTAGTGACATAATCTTTGTAAGGGACTTTGTGTTAATCTACTTTTATTGAAGCATATCTTGAACTTATGAACATTTCATATCCAATAATCTGTATATAAAACCCTTTTGAAAAGATATATTGAGAAATTTTATATCTCATGATATTTGATGTTTTGTTTAATGTTATTCCTTAATGATTTTTATTCAAGGGATTCCCTGGTGCCAAAGGATTCTTTTACTAAAAATTATTTTTAATGTTTTAATGATTTAATATTCTGGAACTTTCTATTTCATATCCGTGTTTTCAAAATGGGTTTTAATAATTTGTTTTCATGTAGATGAATTTTTTAAAATATTAATTTCTTTTAAATTTTTTCAAACTGGTATGGGCTACATTGATTTAAAATTCTATTTATTAAAGGGTTTTAACTGTTAATTTATTTAAAATGATTCATAGTGGTATGTGACACTTTGATTCAAAAGTATCATTATTAAAAGTTATAAATGGGGTTGGAAATGGATTGAAAAGATTTATTGTGATTTAAAATGGAATATTATGAGCGGATTGTTGATAATTACAAACTTTTATGAGTTATGATAATATAATGGTATGTAGAAATTTGATAGGTTATTATGTGATAAACCAAAGATATGTGGTTATGTGATAAACCAACTTTTGATGGTTCTGTGATAAACCTAGGACGAGTGGTTACATCCTAACCTCCAATGCATTGGCTATGGAATTCGTCCGTATGGCTATTTTATTTAGTCATATGTGTGGAGGTTCTTTGTATTGTTGTTTCATTAAGTATGATTATGTCCCAAGTTACCTTTATATGATATATGTTTTTTCTTGTGGTTTATGGTAAAATTATGGTTACAAAAAATGAAGGCAATGATATTATATTCAGTGAAGAGTGTTTACTGCTTCATAAAAATGAAAAATATTACTTTATGTAAATGTATTAATGGATTACATGTTTTTTAAAGACTAATGGTTTTCCTTACTTTTTTATCCTTTACTGAGATTTTTATGCTCACCCCATGTTTTTGAAATGTTTTCCACTCAGTATAAGGATGGGTAAGAGAAAGGAATTAGTCAAAAGAATTAATCATAAAAAGAAATCATGTTTTATTTTAAAGGTTTTCCTTTGGTGAATAAAATAGACAGTGAGTAGAAGTGTCTACTTTGTAATATTTATGTCGTTATGTTTGAGTTATGGCCTAATTATTTAAATCTAAAAACTAGAAAATATACTCAATGTAATAAAATTTAAAATTATTGACTTAACTATAGATTATGTAATTTTTAAAGATGTGTCCATATAAAAACACACACACACACACACACACACATATATATATATATTCTCATCTGATAGTTGGATGTATTTATTACTTTTAGGATTCCTCTATGAGGCTAGATAGCTCAGTTACTGATTCAGAATCATGACACCGATCTGATGAGTGATGAGGCCATAATTTAGAGGTCATCTCAATGGATCATTCCTCTTGAAGGAAAGTTGAAACCACCCTGACTATAGAGAATTATATTTTACCAAAAGGGCTGGCTAAGTTTGTGTGTAGTATTAGAGAACTCCAAAAGTTATAGCGCCAAATTCCTTTGAGGTTCTGTGGTGATCCATATCCCCAAGAAGTAGAGGAATTGTTTGAGTTTGTGAGATGAGTTTTCCAACATGTTCATACAATGAATGATCTTATGGATTAACCGGTATCCAATCCTTTCTATGGATCATCTCAGCACTAGTGGAATCTATTCACATTGACACATGATGAGTTTATTTTCACACGGTTTGACTTCTAATAGTTTTTTATGAGGAGTACTTCCCATTGAGCTTGTGCTCAGTTAATATTCATGAGTTTTTGGAGCCACGTCAGAAAGGGATGATAGTTTTTGAGTATACACTGTGGTTTACTGACCATATGTAGTACTCCCAAAAAATTAACTAGGATTGTTACTTCTCGGTGAAGAATATCATGTATGGACTCCATAGATACATTCATGTAATGGTGGTACCCCTGTTTATTACAAAAAAATATTGGAGTACTATAGAATATTCTAGTGATAGAGGGATTCATATCTATGGGTATCTATAATTCTGGGGAGTTTAGTAGGAATCCTAGGGTTGAATCATCTATAATGGATGGAAGTTGATAGGAGCCAAGGCATAAACGACGTACCCATTCATGAATTACGGAATAAGGTAATGCAGACCAGGGATAGTGCGGTGGAATTGGGAAACTAATAGAGGGGAGATATTATATCTACGATGGGATAAGTCACATAGTACATGATTTATCAACTAAACAAGATGAGGAGGGAAGAAATAATGTGTATAGACCGCCATGGTACATCCTACTCTATGAATAGGGTCCTCCGATGCATGATTTTGGTGGCCCCTATGAAGCTATTATATGCATTGGAGTAGGAATGGACCTTGAGAGAGGATCTTATATTGGTGGAAGAAAAAATGAGCTATTTCCACCACCATCACCCCTAGGTTTCCCATATCAAGATGGGACATCTTGTAATTGGGTCCATAAGAAACTACAATATTTGTAGTCTAATAACTTGGAAACACTCATAAATATTAAAGGTATGATATATGTTTATTATAAAATTAATTCAATACTAATAGTAATGGGTTCAATTCATTCTTTCATATACTTCCTCTTGGTGCAAGATATAGATCTCCCAGTTGATACTTTATCCCAACATCATTGGATTGTGGTTCTAATAGTGAATGATTATTCATTATCTCTTTTTTTCTAGAAATATGAGCTGTCAATTTGTGGAAAGGGTTTATCATGGGACCCCATAGTCATCATAATGAGTCCTTATGATGTCATATTGGGTATGGACTAGTTCTACATGTTCCCATCCCAGATAAAATATCACCACAAAAAATTTAGACATCTTTGGATAGATGGGATCAGATTATCCTTTGCAGGAGAGAGAGATATCATGGCGGATTGATTTGGTTTTGTGAGTAGGAATCTACAATCCATCACCCATAAGTTGGTGATTTTATCCAATTTTCTAGTGAGATCTTCATGATTCTGAGATACTTTAGTCATAGAGGATTATATGTATGTCTTTTCTAAGTAAATTGTGAGACTACCTCTGTGGTGGGAGGTGGAGTTCCTCATCGACTTACACCCAAGAACAACTCTAATATCTCTGAGTCTTATTGGAAGGACCCCTACAAGATTTATTGGATGAGCGTATAGTTAGAGGATCATTAAGATATGGGTATTATCAAACCCAACGTGTCCCCAGGGTAGCTTTATTTTTGTTCCTAAAAAAGGAAGACAAAATCTTATATCTTTGTGCTGATTATTTTCACCTTAACATGGACACGATAAACAAAAATTAAAACTTTCCAATTACATATGATCTATTTGATATATTTTTGATGAGAAATAAGGTTCTTTATGATACATTTTATGTTGGAAAACATCCAATTTTGGGTTTGTGAACCTTATATTTAGAGGCTGGAAATCCAATGCCGCTGTAGAGACTAAGTTTCTGGTGATTCCATTTGTTGTGAGGAATTCCATCACTGTGTTTATGAATTTTATGAACAATATATTCTATACACACTTAGAATTTTTTGTTTTCTTCTTCATTTAGGACATAATAATCTACTCTTCATTAGAGGAGGATAACACATAACACTTGAGGATAGTTATAATCATGCTTTAGGAGAACCTGTTTTATGATATGATCTCAAAGATCATGTTCTTGATCCATGAGATTCTATTTCTAATAAATTTCATTTCTGTGCATGCATTATTTTTTTCCTGATGAAAATTTAGGGAGTACTTTCTTGGGAGTCACCAAGAGTGTGACATAGGTGTGGTGTTTTCTAGTCTTTGATCCATACTATAGGAGTTTTTTGGAAGAATAATCTAGGATTACAACCCCTTTGATAACCCTGACATGGAAATGGAATCTATTTACCTATATTGAGTAGTTTTAGAGAGCCCTTGATGTATTGTGGATGAGGCTAATGATATCTCTTATTTTGATGCTATCAGAGGATGACATGGAGTACGTAGTGTATTCTAATACCTAAGGATCTAGGCTAGATTATGTATCATTTTAGAGGAAGGAATTGATCGCAAATGGGTTGAGGAAGATGATACCCCATGAGTAGAATTTTGTGACTCACAACTAGGTGTTGTAATTAGTGGTCTTTTCTATTTTGAAATAATGGTACCATATTCAGGGTGAGTTATTTTTTATTTACTCAAACAATTAGAGTAGAATGAATACCTTCATGAAGAGAGATCTAAACCTAAGATAAATGTTCTAGTTGGAGTTCCAATAATAATATGATTTTGAGTAATTCTATACTTCTAGGAAGAGTAACATGGGGGTAGATTCCCATAACATGAATTTTTAGTGTCGTTTGAAAGAGGAGGCATTTGAGAAATTAGATTCATTGAATATATCCATAGTAGAGAAGAAGGGTGCTTCATTTCTATAGTCAATGGTGTTGAATCATACACTTATCCATCATGTGATAAATTTTTAGTTTGGAGACATTGATTGTGATGTCATATTTGACAAAATAACATCAATAAATTCACAATAAGTATTCTCTGAATGATGGATTCACATCATGACATTCTAAGAACAAAATATGGTTCTAGTCATGTAGTGAAAGGAGGTTTTGAGGGAGGTTAACACTTTTCCTATGAAAGTATATCTAATTATAGGGATGATTTACAAGGAACATTGTAAAATTTTTTGTGGGATGAAATATCGA
The DNA here is from genome assembly GCA_963277665.1 of Viscum album. Taxonomy (NCBI): domain Eukaryota; kingdom Viridiplantae; phylum Streptophyta; class Magnoliopsida; order Santalales; family Viscaceae; genus Viscum; species Viscum album. The sequence goes on from OY728143.1 coordinate 1,214,499,376, forward strand.
GGAGCATTGGTGAGTTGGTATCTTAGTGTCTCACCAGATAATATTTGAAGGCTGAACACCGGGTTCTAGTAAGGTTTTTTATACTTTTGAGATCCAAGAGTAAAATGGGAAGATGTAACAAAGAAAATATGTGACTGGGACTCCTTGGAAATAAATTTTCGACAATTCCATATTTTTGATAGTTGAAAGACAAACCATGTTGGGGCGATTACTTTATATCAGTGAGAAAATCTTGTTGGAGTGTTTATAGTATTTTTAGATGTGGGAGATCGTATGCCTCTATAAGGTTACATTCCTAATTGTCTCTGACTATCATGTGTCGTTCATGTCATGGTTGTGAAGGGGCATACAAGAGGAGTTTTTTACATAGTAAATAATGATTACATTTTTAACCCCAAGAAGTATTGGAAGACTGATTGCACTATCCCGTGGTTAGAGGATATAGTAAGGGATTGCATGTTAGATTTTGTCCATATCATAGAGAAATACTAACCTTTGGTATATTTTTCTTATAATAATATTTATGACACTATTATCTACATAGAAATTTTTTGGGACCAATATGGGAGAAAATATAGGTCACCCTTATTCTAGTCTATGATCAGAGAGGCATCTATTGTTGTGACCTAGAATATTCAGGTGAAAATGGAAAAAGTCCAGGTGATCCGTGAGTAGACGAGGGACACCCAAAGCAGGTACAAATAATATAAAAATCAATATCATAGACCATTGGAGTTAGAACTGGGAGATCACATTTTTTTGGGACTCTCCTCATGAAAAATATTGTATACATTCAACCTAGTAGGATATCTTCTTTTTGATTTTTATCAAGAAATCTGTGATCTTGTAAAGGGTTGGAATAGTTTATTATCGCATAGAAATTACCCTACAGGTAGAGCAGGTGCATAAAATATTTCACGTGTCACAACTAAGGAGATATGTGTGTGATCCTATACATTTTATTGAATAGGATGAGATAAACATCAAGTATGGATCCACCTTCAAAGAGTACCCAATGGAAATAAAATATCAGAAAGAGTGGGCCATGTATGGGTAAACCATTCCATTGGTTCATGTGTTGTAGTAGAATGAGAGAATGTAAGAGATATTCTAGGATAAAGTGATCCAGATATGGACTCGTTATTCGACCATTTTTTAGTCAATTGTTTTCAGGGATGAAAATAATTTAAGTGTGAAATTTTTCATAGACTCTAATTTTTCCTTGTAAGAATTTTCAATACATCAATGTATATTTTTGGATCCACGCAAAATGAAGACATGAAATTTCGATACCTAGTGATCCTAGAATTAATATTTTGAAAATATTAAAAATATTTTATATTGTAGACACAAATTTTATTATAAATAATAGTATATATATGAAATAGTGTCTTAGATTAAAAATCTGTGACCCAAGTTGAATCTAAATTTTGAGGTTTACCCTAGGGGAATGCTAATTTTTTCGGTCCTAAATGTTTGGATAGGGAATCCATTGGTGGGTATGTAAGGTGAATTAGATAATTAATCCATTTAAATATTTCATTTATATCCTAAAATCTCTTTATGTCTATATTTATCATTTCATATAATATATACAGGGTTATCCACATAACCCTAGGATCACTATTGGGATACAGGGCCCCTGTTTGGCATTATCAGGCAGTTTCAAGCACAATCAGTGTAACACCCCCAAATGATAAAGGGTTAAATGAAAAAATGATATGACTCATGTCAACAAGGTGAACCTTCCTTTTAAGGAGCCTGTCTGATTAGATCTCCACAGTTAAGCATGCTTGTCCTGGAGTAGTGATTAGGATGAGTGACCTTTTGAGATTTTTCCCAAGGTGTGTGTGAGTGAGGAAAAAGAACACTAGAAAGGAAATGTGTTGGCTTGTGGGGGCAGTCAATAGTTAGATAACCTACGTGGGCACGTGGATGGGCCCTAGGGCGGGGACCATGTGTCTACAGGGCAACTGGTGGTACATGGTGGGCCAGGACCCGATGACCATGTTAAGGCCGAATGTCTGTGCTATCATCGTGGACCAGTTGTTACATTTGGTATCAGAGGTGGTACCCTGCCTTAAGTGTAGTGCACTTCCTAGGTTGAGTTGTAGGGCCCACAATGAAGACGATGTGCTCTAAAGGGAGGGGGTGATTGTAACACACCCAAATTATAAAGGGTTAAATTACTAAATGATATGGCTCATGTCAACAATGTGCACCTTACTTTTCTAGAGCCTGTCTGATTAGAACTCCACAGTTAAGCATGCCTGGCCTCAGGTAGTGATCAGGATGGGTGACCTTCTAGATAGTTTCCTAGGGTGTGTGTGAGTGTGGAAAAATCACACTAGAAAGGACATGTGTTGGCCTATAGAGACAACCAATAGTTAGATGACCCGTTCAAGAATGAGGGGGGGGGGGTATTGTAACACCAAAAAATGATAAATAATTAAATGAATAAATGATATGGCTCATGTAAACAAGGTGAACCTTCTTTTTCAGGAGCCTTTTTGATTATAACTCCATAGATAAACGTGCTTGGCCTGGAGTAGTGATCAGAATGGTTGACCTTCGGGGAAGTTTCCCAGGGTGTGTGTGAGTGAGGATAAAACACACTAGAAAGGACTTGTGTTGGACATTGGAGAGGGTCAATAGCTAGATGACCTATTAAGGCATGTGGGTGGGGTGATCATAACACCCAAAAATGATAAAGGGATAAATGACTAAATGATATGACTCATGTTAATAAGGCTGGATCACTGTGGTGTCATCGGGGCCCAGTTGTTACATTTGGTATCAGAGATCGTACCCAACAATAAGTGTAGAATAATACATGGGTTGATTTGATGGGCCACAATGAGGACATTGTGCTCTAAGTGTGGATTGGGGGGATGATTGTAACACCCTAAAATGAAAAAGTGTAAAATTACTAAATGATATGACCCATGTCAAAAAGGTGAAAATTTCTTTTCAAGATCCACTCTGATTAGAACTCCACAGTTAAGCGTGCCTGGCCTGGAATAGCGATCAGGATGGGTGATCTTTTGGGAAGTTTCCTAGGGTGTGTGTGAGTGAGGACAACGAACACTGGAAAAGACATTTGTTGGTCTGTGGGGACTATCAATAGTCAGATGACCTGTTCTGGAATGGAGGTGGGCCATAGGGTGGGGACCAAATGTTCGTGAGGAAATTGGTGGTACCTGGTCGGAAAGGAACCGACGACCATTTTAGGGAGGGATGTATGTGCAGTCATCGGGGACCAGTTGATACATTTAGTATTAGAGGTGGTACTCAGCCTTAAGTGTAGCACACTACCTGGGTTGAGTTGTTGGACCCACAACAAGGACATTGTACTCTAAGGTTTGGGGGTGATTGTAACACCCCCAAATGATAATGTGTTAAATTATTAAATGATATGACTCATTTCAAGAAGGTTCAAAATTCTTTTCAAGAGCCTATCTGATTAGAACTCCATAGTTAAGCGTTCTTGGCCTAAAGTAGTGACCAAGATAGGTGACCTTTTGGGAAGTTTCCCAGGGTGTGTGTGAGTGAGGACACAACACACTAGAAAGGACATGTGTTTTCCTATGGAGACAATCAATACTAAGATGACCCGTTATGGCATGTGTGTGAGGTGATTGTAACATCCCTAAATGATAAAGGGTTAAATGACTAAATGATATGACTCATTTCAACAAGGTGCATCTTTATTTTTAAGAGCCTAACTGATTAGAACTCCACAGTTAAACGTGCTTGTCTTAGAGTAGTGATCAGGATGGGTGACCTTCTATGAAGTTTCCCAAGTGTGTGTGAGTGAGGAAAAAACACACTAGGAAAGACATGTGTTGTCCTATGGGGACTATCAATAATCAGATGACCTATTCAGGCACGTGGGTTGGCCCTAGGGTGGGTACCACGTGTTCGTGAGTGAACTGGTGGTACCTGGTGGGCCGGGACTCTATGGTCATGTCAAGGAAGGCTGTATGTGCTGTCTCTGGGACCTCATAGTTACATTTGATATCTGAGGTGGTACCCATCATTATGTGTGGTGCACTGACTGAGTTGATATGTAGGTCCCACAATGATGACATTGTGCTCTAAAGAGGGGTGGGGGTTGATTGTAACACCCCAGAGTGATAAAGGGTTAAGTAAATAATGTCAAAAAGGTGCATCTTCTTTTTCAGGAGCCTAACTGATTAGAACTTCATTGTTAAATGTGCTTGGATTGGAGTAGTGATCCAAATGGGGGACCTTCTGGGAAGTTTCTTTCGGTGTGTGCGAATGGGGACAAAGCACACTGAAAAGTAAATGTGTTGCCTCTGGGGATTATCGAGAGTCAGATGACCTGTTCGGGTACGTTAGTGGGCCCTAGGGTGGGGACCATGTGTTTGCGAGGCAACTGGTGGTACCTGGTGGGCCAGGACTCGATAGCCTTGTTAAGTAAAGGTGTCTGTGTTGTCTTCGGGACCAGTTGTTACATTACTATAGCGACCCAACATTTTCTTACATAACTATTATATCATTTTAAAGATAAAAAACATAATAGTATTACACATAGAGGATCCAACAGCTGACATGTGTTGGCTTGTGGGGACTATCAAAAGAAGTTACATATGGTATCTTAGGTGGTACACAACCTTAAGTGTGGTGAAATTCCTGAGTTGAGATGTAGGTCCCACAATGAGGACGCTGTTCTCTAGGGGTGGGGGTGATTATAACACCCCAGGATGATAAATGGTTAAATGACTAATGTCAACAAGGTGTATCATCCTGTTCGGGAGACTAAATGATAAGAACTTCAAAGTTAAACATGATTTGAATGGAGTAGTGATCAGGTGGGTGACCTTCATGGATGTTTCCCAGGGTGTGTGCGAGTGGGGACAAAGCACACTGAAAAGGACATGTGTTGGCCTATGGAGACTATCAATAGTCAGATGACCTGGTTGGGCATGTGGGAGGGCCCTAGGGTGGGGACCACGTGTCTGCATGGCAATTGGTGGTACCTGGATGGCCAGGACTCGATGGCCATGTTAAGGGGGGGGGGGGGGTGTATGTGCTGTCTCCGGGACCTAGTTGTTACAATACTATAGAGACCCATCCTTTTTTTACATTATTATCACATCATTTTAATGATAAACAACATAATAGCATTACACACAGAGGATCCAATGGTTGACATGCTTTGGCTTGTGGGGACTATCAATAGTCAAATGACATGTTCGGGCACATGGGAGGGCCCTAGTGTGAGGACCACATGTCCATGAGGCAACTGGTGGTACCTGGTGGGCCAGGACTCGATGTCCATGTTAAGGCGGGGTGTTTGTGCTGTGACCGGGACCTAGTTGTTACATTACTAGGGTGGGGACCATGTGTCCGCGAGGCAACTGGTGGTACCTGGTGGGCCAGGATGTGATGGCCATGTTAAGGAGGGGTGTCTGTGGTGTCTCCGGGACCCAGTTTTTACATTACTATAGCGACCCAGAATTTTCATACATTACTATTACATCATTTTACAGATAAAAAACACAATAATATTACACATAGAGGATTCAATGGATGAAATGTGTTGGCATGTGGGGACTATCAATAGTCAGATGACTTGTTTGGGCATGTGGGTGGGCTCTAGGGTGGGGACCACGTGTCCGTGAAGCTACTGGTGGTACCTGGTTGGCTAGGACTCGATGGCCATGTTAAGGCGGGGTGTATGTGCTATCACCAGGACCCAATTATTACATTACTATAGTGACCCGAACTTTTCATAGATTACTATTACATCATTTTAAAGATAAACAACAAAATAGTATTACGAATAGTGGATCCAACCATTGACATGGGTTGGGCTGTGGGGACTGTCAATAGTCAGATGACTTGTTCGGGCACATGGGTGGGACCTATAGTGGGGACCACATGTCTGTGAGGTAACTGGTGGTACCTAGTGGTCCAGGACTCTATGGCCATGTTAAGGTGGTGTGTCTGTGCTATCACCAGGACCTAGTTGTTACATTTGGTATCAGAGGTGGTACCTAGCCCTATGTGTTGTGCACTGCTTGGGTTGAGATGTTGGGACCACAACAAGGACGTTGTGATCTATGGGGTGGGGGAATTATAACACCCCAGAATGATAAAAGGTTAAATGACTAAATGATATGACTCATGTCAACAAGGTGCACCTTCCATTTCTGGAGCCTAACAGATTAGAACTCCACAGTTAAACGTGCTTGGTTTAGAGTAGTGATCAGGATGGGTGGCCTTTAGGGATGTTTCCCAGGGTGTATGCGAGTGAGGACAAAACACACTATAAAATACATCTATTGGCATGTGGGGACTATCAATAGTCAGATGAGCTATTCGGCAAGACTCGATGGCCATGTTTAGGCGAGGTGTCTATACTGTCACTAGGACCTAGTTTTTACATTACTATAGTGAACTAGCCTTTTCCTACATTATAATTACATCATTTTAATGATAAAAAACATAATAGTATTACACATAGAGGATCCAACAGTTTAGTGTCCTGGAAAAACTAGGACCATACATAACAAATTACAACATCGTTCAAAAAATCATTTTTCTTAGTTTCATCTTTTTAGCTTCGTATTGGAACATGACCCCTCCTTAGTACATGTAGTCACCTGAAGATATACATAAAAAGGGGTTAGATAAATGAACAGTAAGATGATATATAAGAACAATATAACAATGGGTGAGCAAAATCATAACATATGAAAAAGATCATGAATGTGAGGGGGAGAATTGATAAGAGACTTGAAATGTGATAATGCATAAAAATGAAACATCATGTCTTAGTGGTTAACTACCACACATACTTTTGAACAAAGTTATCATTTTATTCACACATCATTTCACATTTACTCATGATATTCATCACTTTACCCAATTCATTGGAGCGCTGTATAATTTCGAGCAAACTCATCACATCATAACATTATCATTTATCATGCATGCCATAATGAACATATAAAAAAATGAACATAACTAACCCATTAAAAGTAATGTGATTCATCTCATAATAACACATTCCTATACATTGGGTTCCAAAATGGAAGAGGGAATAACATACATGTTATAAGAACTGTCAATCATGAATGATAAGTAAAAGGTGTTTTCATAAAAGAAGAGTTCTTTTGGAAAACATTTGGGTTGAAATAAATACTATTGAAAAAAATTAATATCCCAGAAAAGGAAAGACAATGATGAAAAAAATATTTTTAAGGAGTTACCATATAAAAAAGGAGTTAAAGAAGGAGAAACCGAAGGATGAAAGTTGGGTTCGAGAATTTCCCATTACCTTATATCTGAACGCTACCTTCACTTTAATGCCTTGTATAATGACATTATATTAATTAATTAGAACTTAATAAACGTTTTATACATTAATAGGGGTAATTTTGGTTTCATTATGTTATTTTATGGGCCTTTTTATGAGTTATAGAGTTTAAAAACATTGTTCGAGAATGTTCGTTTTTATGGGTTTCTTGTGCATTTCACATGCATTGATGAATTGAAGTTCATTTAGATCATGGATAAAAATTCAGAACATATATTACATTTTACTAATGATATTACAGAAGTAAAAATGATCTTATAATGAATTAAATTGTATACCATGTGGATGAATCATTAGATAAGAATTAAATGATGATTGTTTGAGTTAATTTGGGCCATTTTTTTTACCACAACGATCTTGTTTTGATTAATCATTTTGTAATAAGTTCATAATTTAGTTCTAGAACATTAAATAGGACATAATAAATATAAAATAATATATTTCAACCATAAAAATGGTTTAATGAACAGATATGAAAGTATAAATGAAAAATGAAAACATGTCGTTCTTGAAGGAGATAGATTAACACCTTACAAACAACATTTTATTTTATAAAATAAAAGGGAAAGGAGAAGGGGTTTGGATTGTATAATATCCCAGTATTATCATAACATTCAAGTATATGTATTATTGAGAGTAACCACACAATTTGGACAATGATAGGTGGGGAGAGAATAAGAAAATAACTTGAAATTGAAATGAAATTAAAAGAAGGAGGAAGAGAAATTACCTCTTGAATCCTCCAATTGAGATCATCCTTAAGGTTCCTAGGCATGGTCTTTTGATGAGACCAAAGTATCATGGACATGGGGCAGGGACTAGGGAAGATTCATTGGTAGAGTTTGGACAAGTCATAAATCTTTATAGGTGGGAGGAAATGAGGGTCGGAAGGGTTGTATTTATAGTGGAGGGGAGAGGGGATTTCTCAATATAAACTTCATTAATGAATTTTTTCCCCACAAGACAAGGAATAGTGAGTCTTCCATGAAAAATAATAATAATTTTATAATTTGATCCCGAACTAAGTGGTCTTACATCAGAACATCTTACATGACTCTGTAATTAGCTAATTTAGCTTATTTTGTAAATTATGGTATTTCACTATTCATCAAAAATTTAAGTATTTCAGAAAAATCCCCAAATTTCACCCCAACCATTTTCGACGAGTAGAATCCAAAAATTAAGTAAATTTTTCGAAAATTAATTTCTAAATATTATTAATTTATTATTTTAATAAAATCATAATTTACTTGAAAAAAATAGTTTTTAAAATTTAAACTGATTTTATAATGCTTTCAAAATTTACATAAGGTCTTATAAAATTATCTTAAATATATAAGACATATATTTGTTAATTTATGAACACATTTTTAAAAAATAATTGTTCTTTTAAATTAATTAATTATTTATAAATAATTCTTTATGAATTACAAGAATACTAATACTTTTACTATGTTCAAATTGTCACTTATAAGATACCTTATTTTTATTATTATTTAAGGGTAAGGTTACTATTATTTTGGATAATTTTATATTTATAAGGGTCATATTCATATTCTTAAGGGTATGTTACTATTCACAAAAAATTATTATCTTTTTATTAGAATCCAAAAATCATCTTGAACACAACCGTGTATGTCAGATTTTTGAAATTCAAAACATAGAAGTGTAAAATTATGTTTAATGGTCACATCATATTTAGTATAATTATATTTCATTGTGATTTTTAATGTGATTATACTAAAAGGAATAATTATAATAATAGAATTCCATTGATAAAACATTGGGTCATTACATTCTTCCCCCCTTATGAAATTTCTCCCACAAAATTTTGTTTTAGATAAACAGGTGAGGGTACTTATCTTTCATCGCCTCTTTTGGTTCCCAAGTAGCTTATTCAAATGCATAGTTCCCACAGAACACTATGAAATGTTGGGTTGTCTGGTTGCGTAGAACCTTATATCCCTTATCCATAATCATTACTAGCTACTCCTCATAAGCGATATCATCTTCTAGTTGTACCACCTCTGAGTTTACTATATATGTGGGGTCCGGTATGTACTTCCTCAGGAGTGATAAGTGAAACACATCATGAACTTGAGCTATCTTTGATGGATGTGCATGCTGATAGGCCACGACTCCTATTCGGTCAAGGATTTCAATGTGGCTAACATACCTTGGGCTTATCTTCCCTTTCATTCCAAATCACATGACTCTCTTCCATGGTGATATTCGAAGGAAGACTTTATCTCCAAAGTCGAACTCCAAGTCCCTTCGACGGTTTTCATCATATATATTTTTCTGACTCTGAGCATCTTTGATGTGTTTCTGGATAAATTGAAACATATCTGTCATCTCTTGCACAAGATCGGGTCCAAGTAGCCTTCTTTCTCCAACTTCATCCCAACAGGTTGGAGTTCTACATCGATTTCCATATAGATCTTCATATGAATCCATATGAATACTCTAGTGGAAGCTATTGTTTTATGAGAACTCAACCAATGGGAGATTCTAATCCCATCCACCTTTGAATTCTAGAGTGCAGGCTCTTAGCATATCTTAAAGCATCTGAATATTCCTTTTAGATTGGCCATCATTTTGGGGGTGATCGGTGGTGCTGAAATTTAATTCAGTACTCAAAGCATGTTTAAGGATCCTCTAGAATTTATATGTGAACCTTAGATCACAGTCAGAGACAATTGAGAGTGGAACTCCATGTAGTCTCACCACTTCCTTTACATATATCTTTGCAAGTTGTTCAAGTGAGAGGTCTTCCCGAATAATGATAAAATGGGCAGTCTTGGTGAGTCAATCAACCACAACCCATATCGCATTATTTCCCTATTACGTCTTTGGGATAATCATGAAAAATTCTGTAGTAACATTATCCCATTTCAACATGGGTATAGACAATGGATGCATAAGCTCTTTGGCCTCTTGTCGCTTAGCTTTAACTTGCTGACATACCTAGCACCTTGAGATATATTCCACGACCTCCTTTAAAATGTTATCCCACCAGAAGTGTTCTCAGAGATCACAGTACATCTTGGTAATCCCAAGATGGATATAGAATGTTGAGCTATGTGCATTTTCTAATAGCTACTTCTTTATCCTGGGTGATCAAGGCACACCAAACCATGTTCCAAACTGAATCACACCATCATCGTTGATGTAGAACTCTTGCAACTTCCCTTCCTTTAATAAATTCACCCTATTTTGAATCTCCACATCATCCCTTTGTGATTCCTTAATATTCTCTTGGTTGGATGGTTGCACAATCATTTTGGAAAGGTAGGATGTATCCTATGCCCTTATGATTTCTAAATCCATCCTTTCCATATCCAATAATATAGGGTCTTTCTCAATCCGTAACATGGATAGAGTAGCAGTTTCTTTTCTTCTTAGTGCATCAGCTACCTTGTTCGCATTTCAAATATGATAGTGAATAGAGAAATCATAATCCTTGATTAGCTCTAACCATATCTTTTGACGCATGTTGATCTCCTTTGAAGTGAATATATATTATATCCTCTTGTGGTCGGTGTAAATGTCAAACTTCTCACCATAAAGGAAGTGCTGCCAAATTTTCAAGGCAAAAATCACGGCTGCAAGCTCTAGATCATGCATCGTGTAGTTATGCTCATTCATATTCAATTTCTGTGAGGCGTAGGCTATCACATTATCTTTTTTCATGAGTACACAACCCAAGCCTTTCTTTGAAGCATCACTGTATATCACAAAACGTTATACACTTTTCGGTAGTGTGAGTACAAGTGCAGTGATCAAATTTCTTTTTTTATCCTTAAAGATTCCCCCACATTCTTCCGTCCAAACATACTTTACCCCTTTCCTTGTTAAGTTAGTTAGAGGGCTTGAAAATCATGAGAAGATTCTCACAAAATGTCAGTAGTACCCAGCTAATCCAGGAAAACTATGGATTTTTGTCACACTATAGGGCCTGGGCCAGTCTTCAATCTACTTTTTTATGGATCTACAGAAGTTCTCTCACTTATCATCACATGTCCCATAAAAGTGAATTTCTTTATCTAAAAGTCACACTTTCTAAACTTGGCGTACAAATTCTCCTTTTCAATGTCACCAACACAAGTCATATATGTTCTTCTTGTTCCTCAATCCTCTTGGAGTAGATGATAATATCATCAATAAACACTTCCACAAATTTTTCAAGGTAATGTCTAAAGGGTAACACCCTTATATTTTATGAGATATATTCTTTTTAATTTCTTTGATGTCTTCTATTGTCCACTACACCAATATTAGCTTGTACTATACGTAACACCATATTAACTTTCAGTATTCGCAACACTATTCTTGGCTCGTGTTACACATAATTTCATGTTTGTTTTGTAGAAATTATTCTACACAACTTTAAGTATAGATTTTGTTAAAGTATAAATGAAATAAGTTTTTATTATTTTATACGGAACACCAAAGGGAGCTTTCACTACACACAGCCCTGAATTGGCTTGCATTGCACGCAATCACAACCTTCATCAATAGCCTGTGTAGTACGCAATATCGAGTTTCACTAAACAACGATATATTGTTATAATATTATTATGAACTATCTTTTATTAATATTATTAATTACATTTTTATTTCTATAACGTTATTATTCATCTTACATATTTTCTAGAACATGGTATGAAAACAAAATAAATTGTTCGGGTAAAATAAGTATTTTTCAAAAAATGCAGTTTTGCCGCCTTTTGATGGCACACCCACATTAAATCTAGTTTCTGACATTTTTATAAGTTTAATTTTACAAAATAAAATTATTCTTTGGAATAAGGATATAAAATTTTACTTTGGATAAAGTTTTCATATTATTCTGATAACTTTCATATTTTAATTAATAGTAAAAACACTCTATTTTAATTTAAAACAAATTTTTTCATCGTAATAATTGATATGGTTAAATTATAATATTTAATGTTTTTAAAGTATAAATAGAATATATTATTACCATTTAATATAATGTATATAATAGGATTGATTTTACATTGAACTCACAGGTAAAATCATTTCAATATTTTGCAATGTTTTAACTTTTAAAACACGTTTTTTAACAACGGGATTAATTTTAAATTAATTTCTGCAACTTCTGTGATTTGAGTTTGGAAAAATGGATTCAATATTTGGAATCAGTAGGTCCAAATTATGTTAATAGGAAACTTTTTATTTTTGGGCACTATGAATAGTAACTACGGTAAATTTTATTTACCATAGTTAAAGGTAAATTGGGTAATTAAGGGTAAATATAATATTATAAAATTACCCTGACACTTGTATTAATATAATTGGATGATTTTATTTCGTCCTAAAACAGACTTGGGTAGAAATGAAATCTATTTGAACCCACTTGTATGTGATTAAGACCTTTAATTTATTTTATTTAAAGGAAAGTGAAATATATCTCACTCAAACTTTAATTATTAAAGAATTTTTAATATAAGGGTATAAAAAATATAAATTCTATTATAAATACTCATTTGAAAGATAAAATGTTTTTCTTTTTTATGGTAATTTATTTGTAATTTTTAAGTAATATTTAATTACCTTAGTAGCTTATACATTAATGGTACAGAAATTATTTACTTAGTGAAAAATCAATAATATAGTTTTTATTAAAGTAATAATACCCATCAAAAGGCCCAAAAACGTGGAAAAAACTAATTGGTTGAGTATATCTATACCATAATAATCCAAGGGTCTACATGGGGACCATTTGGAGCCATAAAAAATAGATTAGGACATTTATATTATTTTATTTTAAAGGATGTCAAAGTTGTCACCTTCATAATTTAATAAATATAACAATTTATATGTTGTTATTTTAAGATGATAAATTCGATTAGAAGTATTATTATGCCATAATTTATATATATATATTCATCATAGTATTTTATTTTTAATTTTTATGAAAAAAATAAGTATATCAAATAATTATACAAAATATTTTTAGTAATTATTTCATTAAGAGAAATATCAAACAAATGGTTTTAAAAATATTAAAATAAATATTATATGAACTAAATAATGTTCTAAAAAAAATTTCTAGATTAATATGACATGTTATGAATATATTAAACATTTTTTTTGAATATATCCTCTGTGTGGATTATATTTAAATTCAAATAAATAAATAGTTTCAAAATTACCACTATTGTCATTCTATAAAAATACCATATTATTAAATTGTTTAAAAATCACAAAAAAATTAAAAATTAAAAATTGAAATTTATATGGTCTAAAATGTCATAAAGTACCCAATTATGGATAATTCTAAAAACATAACTAATTATTTATAACAATTTAAAATTTAGAATATTATTACCACAAATATAATTAAATAGATTAAATAAGGATAAATCATGTTGATAAGGTTTAAAATAAATTTACAACATGTCTAAATCTTATTGGATGATTATATTAAAACCCTATATCATCTAACATTCTGATTTGAGTCATTTTTGATGTTTTTATGTGGGGTTTGAATTTATTATAAATTAATATTTTTAGGTTTTCAAAGGTGCCCCTCTCCACCCTTATGAAAGGGCACCTCCTCCCTCTCCACTTCACACCATTTTTGAGCTTTCAAATTTGTTCCATCCTTGACCATTTCACTTATAGAAATCCCTAGAAATGTACTAGATGTCCTGGTATTCTTCAAAGACCAACATATTACCCTAAGAGGAGGTTAAGACGATGCGCATCAAAGAAGAGGTAATATCCTTTACCGATTCTTTCTAACTTATTTCTTCTCCTACTTCCTCTATATGAGTTGTTTAGTTATTAAGTAATAAATACAGTATCAATTTTATACTGATACATTATTATATGAAACAACCATATTCTATCTTCTATCCATCCTATGAAAAAAATTAAATCACCATGCGTGCGTACGTATGACTTACCGTCTCCACACCGTGGTGTAATATTTAATTTCATCGCTAACATACTTGGATGGGTATAAGGATGGAAGAAATAACTATATATGATTATTGTAAAGTGATATTGATTCTGGAATATTATACACTATACACGTCAATACAATTCCACAATCTTGGGAATGATATCATCGATCGTGCGTACGTACGACCTACCGTCTCCACGATGTGATGCGACTGGTTCTACATGATCTTCATTGAATAATAATTATATAAACGAATTTAATAAATAAATATGATATATATTACACTAATACAATTAATTAAATTATGTATCTATAACCTGAAAAGTGGAATAATAATTTATTCTACAAAACACGTATCAGAACATAAAGAAATGAACACACGTATAACAAGTAGCAATGAAATATTACTAATATGCAGATAAGAAAATGACCATATATGATATCGTAACAATGCATATGATTCTAAAATAAGTCAATGACATTATTTAAATCGTTATTCATGTATTTTGGATACGTATAAAGAATATCGGACCTAAGGTAAGGGATAATTATTGCAATCTCGTTCTTAACTGAGATTGTTTATTTGTAAGTATTTACTAGGGTTATATTTGTTATCCATTTCCATGTTTTCTAAAAAAAATTTCATAAAATGTTTGCTATTATTCCTTTTATGTTTAATGTCAATTTTACTATTTTTTGACTTTTACCACATGGTATGGAAGGAATCTTTCTTTTTTTTACCATACGATGTACTTTTTGACTTTTCAGGAAGAAGTACGAGGAGAATGTTTTCTTAACTTATATGGCATGAATGGATTTTTACGATTTCATAATGCATTAATTTAATTAAGCTTCTTGTACACGATTTCATGATTATTTTCAATAAAATCCTATTCCTTTAAAATTCCATGGCATTTTGAGAAAATAAAATGATTTTGAAGAATACATGATATTTTCCTCAAGAATACATTTCAAGTGTTTTGTCAAAATTATTTTCCATCTAGGATGACAATATTTAATATGTTTATTATTCAAGTATAATGTCTCTATTATTTACATGATTTGATTTTTATTATGATGATATGATATCCATTTTTTTTATATGGATTATGTTATGATGGGATGATGTTTATGAAACCCATTTTATTCTTTTGATTACGATGAATGATTTATGTTTATTTTGTGGCACACATAATAATGGTTTCATTATGAGATGGGTGGGACCTATATCTCCCTCCAATGCATTGGGTAAATATATATATCTCATGAGATAGACATGGATGAGATGAAAAGTAAAATCCGGTTTAGTAATACAGGGCTGGAACGGCAAGTAAACTTGGTTTAGTAATGGACCTTGTCCACTATGATGGTCTTGGTAGCAATGCGTTCGCTACTATGGAAATCATAACATGTGCTTAATGGTTTCCATAATTACATATTTTATTTACATTCTATTTTATCATGATTAATTTTCCTTTATAATATATACCTCATGTACTGCAAATATTTATGTCATTACTCATGATTTTTGATGTTTTATGTTAATGGTTTTATGTTCAAATGTTTATGGGTTGTTTTATGTTCTCTATTTTTTCCCTTACTGAGAATTTGATATCACCTTTTATATGTTTTATTTCCCCATTATTTAAAGAAAGGTTTTAGGTAGGAAATCAAAAGGGGAATATCGTTATGGGAGATATTGAAGATCTTTCAACATGGTTAGAAGATTATGTTATGAGTTTCCAAAGTCACTAAACTAATACGTTAATTGGGCATCTGTTTTGGTTATATATTAATTATTTTGAAAAAGTAATGTAATGTCTATGTACGTCAAGTTTGGGTCTGTACAATTAGTATCAGAGCAAAGTTTTATTCAACCTTTGGAAACTAGGATGCAAAAACTTTTGTGAGATCCCTAGAAATATTTCTAAGGTATGTCTAGGGATGTCCCTAAGGTTAAGTATAAGTATAAGTTATAGTCCTAGAATTATGGTAATGATCATCGAATTAAACCTAAGATCTTAGATATTTAAGGCACACCCCCTTTATTATGTTGTTTTCCTAGAATGATTTTTTTCCTCTCACACAATTCTTTTTGGGTTTTAGAAAATGGCTGGAAACAAGAAGATTCATGTTAATCGAGAATATGATGGACAATGGAATGATATTCTTCATGAGATACCAAATGAAACGGTATTTGGAAGGAAAAACATTGTTATTATGCATAATCATAAATCTTATAATATGATCAATAATATCAAATTTGGTAATATTCCTAACTCAGATTATAAGAGAAATATGAAGTGTCATGATGATCATAGAGGAAAGAAAGTTCAATTTTCCTTATGTAAGTCATGTGGGAAGAGGCATCAAGGAGAATGTATCAAAGGAACTGGAAGATTCTTTGGGTGTGGAAAAGAAGGACACAAAGCTAGTAATTGCAAATGAAAAGGTTCAATTAACACAATGGAAAAGGATAATAGTATTGCTAAGACATCAATCACGGTTGAATGTTTTAAATGTGGAATGTATGGGAATTTTGAAAACCAATTCCCTAAGGGAAAATCTCAAGAAGATAATCAACACAGTTTCATGGGTAGTATTTATGTGGATGATGATGAAGATAATTAAAATGATATATGAGATGAAAGAAGTGTTGAGGAATAAAATGATATAGCTCGGTCAATGGTTTGAGAAGGTAGTGTAATGATTGCATGTTTATAAAAAATAATGTATGGTACTATGGAATAAAGAAAAAAAGATAAGGATTATTACACAATTGTCTTTCCTTGAGTATTTTAAAGTATATGATGAATGGTACCGGTAACCATGAAAAGTGATTGAAATATTTTTGGAAAGTAGATGATATGCAAATAATGAAGGGATAAAGATAAAATAATATGTTTGATAGTATTAATGATCTCATGACTGATAAAAGGACAATGTGATATCATGGTTTGAGTATATTGAAATTTTGGGATTTTGGAATGTGGAAAGAGTTACCTTTTGACATGATTCATGTTTTCACTATGGTTCTATGGTAATTTATGTTTCAAGAGAATACATGATTATGGTATTCACATATTTGGAATGCGATCAAAAAGATATATCTTATAATATATGGGGAATAAATAATGGTATTCACATGCTTGTTATGTGACCTTTCCAGTAATCGTTTTCTTTATACTCTGTGATTGGACAGATGTATTTTGGATAATATTGGAATGGAT
Organism: Viscum album; assembly: GCA_963277665.1. Taxonomy (NCBI): domain Eukaryota; kingdom Viridiplantae; phylum Streptophyta; class Magnoliopsida; order Santalales; family Viscaceae; genus Viscum; species Viscum album. The sequence goes on from OY728143.1 coordinate 1,214,516,891, forward strand.
TATGTTGGACATAAAATAGTATTGTTTATAGATATAACTTTTTTTGATATTATTTCTTTAATGTTATAATAGTGAAGTTTTAAAAAAAGGACAACCTGCAGGACGGGCGACAACCTGCCACGTCAGACAAGGTTGCAGGAATCGAACCCACAACCGAAGTGCGACATGCCTTTATCACCTACCACTTGTTTATAAGAAGTCCCTGGTTATTAGAACTAGTTTTATTTTATTAATCAGGATGATATATGAAGTATAAGTCCATTTTTGGAACCATATACAATTAATCTCACCATAGATGGACTTATGTATATAACTTTTTCTAACCATATGTTTGAGACAGATGGAATGACCTATCATTCTATCACATGATCTGCTAACACTTCACAAAAGAAAAATTCAACTTCATTTCTTTAAGATATGAAGTGGAAATTGTTCAAGGCAGGGGAAATGGTGAGATTTTACCAAAATCAAGTAAGTATTAATTTTAATTCAAATTTTTTTCAACATTTGGGAAATGATATTGAAAACCAAAAATGTTGTCATATTTACCTTATATCTAATAAATCATATGGTACCTTATATCATCACAAATTTATGGCTTTGTGATTTTTGGATTTTTCATAGCCATGTCTTCTACCACTCTTCATCAGAAGTTGATGGTTATATTTCTCTTCCATATCCATATTTTCACCTATGTTCTCCTATTTGGAAACCCAGTGATGAGTTAATTTGGGTAAATTTTATGTTTCTTACTTCAATTTTTATAATTAAGTTTTAGTATTCCTTTTTACAATGTAGGTTTCTATGAATGAATCTTTCAAGTAATAAAAGATTTATAACCCCGATGAATTTCGAGGGAAAAACTAATTTTAAGGGGGGTGAAATGTAACACCCTGAGATTGTATGAGATATATTCCTTTTAATTTCATTGATGTCTTCTATTGTACACTACACCATGATTATCTTGTACTATATGCAACACTGTATTAGCTTGCAGTATACACAACACTATTCTTGGCTTGTGTTACATACAATTTCCAGTTCGTTTTCTAGAAATTATTCTACGAAACATTAAGTATAGATTTTATTTAATGTATAAATGAAATAAGTTTTGATTATGTTATATGCAACACCAAAGGGAGCGTTCACTACACGCAGCCCTAACTTGGCCTGTATTACACGCAATCACGACCTTTCTCGATAGGGTGTGTAGAACACAATACCGGGTTTCACAAAACAACGATATGTTGTTATAATATTATTATGAAATAGAGGTTATGAATATTATTAACTACAATTTTAATTTTATAACATTATTATTCATCTTACACATTTTATAGAACAAGGTATGAGAACAAAATAAAATTTTCGGGTAAAATAATTATTTTTCAAAAAATGCAGTTTTGCCCACATTAAATCTAGTTTTTGACATGTATATAAGTTCAATTTGAAAAAATAAAATTATTATTTTAAATTAGGATATAAACATTTACTTTGGATAATTTTTTCTTACTATTATGATATCTTTCATATTTTAATGAATAGTAAAAACACGCTATATTTTAATTAAAAACAACTTTTTTCATCGTAATATTTTATATGGTTAAATTATAATATTTAATGGTTTTAATATATAAATATAATATAATTTTACCATTTAATATAATCCATGTCATTATAATTTATTTTACATTGAAATCATAGGTAAAATCATTTCAGTATTTTGCAATGTTTTAACTTTTAAAACTCATTTTCTTAACAACGAGATTAATTTAAAATTAATTTATGCAACTTAATTGATTTGAATTTGGAAAAATTGATTCTATATTTGGAATCAGTAGGTCCAAATTATGTTAATATGGTAATTTTTATTTTTGGGAACTATGAATAATTACTACGATAAATTTTATCTACCATAGTTAAAGGTAAATCAGGTAATTAAGGGTAAATATAATATTATAAAATTACCCTAAAACTTGTCTTAATATGATTGGATGATTATATTTTGTCCTAAAACATACTTGGGTCGAAATGGAATCTATTTTAACCTACTAGGATGTGATTAAGACCTTTAATTTATTTTATTTAAAGGAAAGTGAAATATGTCTCACTCAAACATTAATAATTAAATAATTTTTAATATAAGGTTATACAGAATATAAATTCGATTATAAATACTAATTTGAAATATAAAATGTTTTTATTTTAAATGGTAAATTATTTTTAACTTTTAAGAAATATTTATTTACCTTAATATCTTATACATTAATGATGTAGAAAATATTTACTTAGTGAAAAATAAATATTATAGTTTTTATTAAAGTAATAATACCCATAAAAGGCCCAAAAACATGACCAAAACTTATTGGTAGAATATATATTTACCATAAACATACAAGGGTCGACTTGGGGATTATTTGGAGCCTTATAAATGAGATTAGGAAATTTATCTTATTTTACTTTAAATTATGTCAAAGTTGTCACCTTCAAAATTTAAAAAATATAACAATTTATATGTTGTTATTTTAAGATGATAAATTCGAGTAAAAGTATTATTATGAAATATGTTATATTTATCTTCAATTTAGTATTTTATTTTTAATTTTTATGCTAAAACTAAGTATATTAAATAATTATACAAAAATATTGTAGTAATTATTTCATTAAGACAAATATCAAACAAATGGTATTAAAAATATTACAATAAATATTATATGAACTAATTAATGTTATCCACAAATTTTCTAGATTAATATGACATGATAGTAATCTATTAAACATTTCTGTTTGAATATATCCTCTGTGTGGACTTTATTTAAATTTAAATAAAAAAATAGTTTCAACATTAACACTATTGTTATTTTATAAAAGTAACATATTATTAAATTGTTTAAAAGTCACAAAAATATTTAAAAATTATAAATTGAAATTTATATGGTCTAAAATTTCATAAAGTACCCAATTATGGATAATTTACCACACATAATTGAATATTTATAACAATTTACAATTTAGAATATTATTACCACAAAAAAAATTAAATTGATTAAATAAAGATTAATCATGTTGATAAGGTTTAAAATAAATTTACAACATGAATAAATCTTATTATTTGATGTGATTACAATCCTATATCATCTAATATTCATATTTGAGTCATTTTTGATGTTTTTAAGTGGTTTTTAAATTTATTATAAATTAATATTTTTAGGTTTCCAAAGGTTCCCCTCTCCTCCATTAAAAAAGGGAACCTCCTCCCTCTCCACATCACACCATTTGTGAGATTTTAAATTCGTCCAAACCCTAGAAATTTTACTTCTCCACATCCCTAGAAACCTATTAGATGTCCTGGTCTTCTTCAAAGACCAACTTATTGCCCTAAGAGGATGTTAAGAGGAGGCGCGTTGAAGAATAGGTAATAGCCTTTACCAATTCTTTCAAACTTATTTCTTCTCTTATAACCTCTATATGAGTTGTTTCATTATTAAGTAATTACTCTAGTATCAATTTTATAATGATATGTCATTATATGAAACAACCATATTCTATCTTCTATCCATCCTATGAAAAAAATGAAATCACCACGCGTGCGTACGTACAACTTACCATCTCCACACCGTGGTGTAATCTTTTATTTCATCGCTAAAATACTTGGATGGGTATAAGGATGGATGAAGTTACCATATATGATTATTTTACAGTGATATTGATTCTTAAATATTATACACCATACACTTTAATACAATTCCACAATCATGGGAATGATATCATCGCTCGTGCGTACGTACGACCTACCGTCTCCACGATGTGATGTGACTCATTCTATATGATATTCATTGAATACTGATTTTATAAATGAATTGAATGAATAAATATGATATATATTACACTAATACTATTCTATAAATGATGAATCTAAAACCTAAAAAGTGGAATAAGAATTTATTCGACAAAACACGCATAAGAACATAAAGCAATGAACACCTGAATAACAAGTAGCAATGAAATATTACTAATAAGAAGATAATAATATGAACATATATGATATCATAACAATTAATATGATTCTGTAATAAGTCAATGAATATTTAAATCATTATATAGGAGGTTCGGATACATACAAAGCATATCAGACCTAAGGTAAGGGATAATTATTCCAATCTCGTTCTTAACTGAGATTGTTTATTTGTAAGTATCTACTGGGGTTATATTTTTCATCAATGTCCATGTTTTCAAAAAATGTTTTCATAAAATATTTACTATTATTCCATGTATTTTTGTTATCATTTTTACCCATTTTTTACTTTTACCACATGGTATGGAAGGAATTTTTCTTTTGTTTACCATATGATGTGCTTTTTGAATTTTCCGACCAAATCACAAGGAGAATATTTTTTTAACTTATATAGCATGAATGAATTTTTACGGTTTTATAACGCATTATTTTCATGAAGCTTACTATACAATATTTCATGTTTATTTTCAATAAAATCCTTTTATTTTAATTTTTTTGGCATTTTGAGAAAAGAAAATGATTTTGAAGAAGAAAGGATATTTTCCTCAAGAATGCATTTCAAGTGTTTCGTCAAAACTATTTTCCATCTAAGATGACATTATTTAATATGTTTATGATTCAAGTATAATTTTTCTGTTATTTATAGGGTTTGATTTTTCTTACCATTAATTTATATCCATTTGTTTTATATGGATTATGTTTTGATGGGATGATGTTAATGAAACCCATTTTATTCATTGTGTTACGATGAATGATTTATGTTTATTTAGTGGCAAACATAAGAATGGTTTAATTATGAGATGGGTGGGACCTATATCTCCCTCCAATGAAATGGGTAAAGATTTATATCTCATGAGACAGACATGGCTGAAATGACAAGTAAAATACGGTTCAATAATACAGGTCTATAATGGCAAGTAAACCTGGATCAGTAATGGACCTTGTCCACTATGATGGTCTTGGCAGCAATGCCTTGGATACTATAGAAATCGTAACATGTGCTTAATGGTTTCCACAATTAAATATTTTATTCCCATACTATTTTAACATTATTAATGTTTTTTTATGATATATTCCTTATGTAATTACAATATTTATTTCATTACTCATGATTTTGATGGTTTATGTTCATGGTTTTATGTTCAAACGTTTATGGGTTGCTTTATGTTCTCCATGTTTTCCCATTCTGAGCATTTGAGCTCCCCTTTTATATGTTTTCTTTCCCCAGGATTTAATGAAAGTTTTTAGGTAGGGAAAAAAGGGGAAGATTGTTATTGGATATGTTGAAGATCTTTCAACATGATCATAAGATTATGTTCCGAGTTTCCAAAGACACTAAACTAATATGGTCATTGGGAATGTGTTTTTGTTATGTATTAAGTATTAAGCAAAACTAATGTAATTTATATGTACGCCAAGTTTGGGTCTCTACATAAATAATATATTCATCAAATACTTGAAGACTGTAGTGGCATTAGTAAGTCCGAAGGGAATAACCAAAAACTCATAGTGTGCATACCTTGTATGGAAGGCAGTCTTCTGAGTATCTTCCTTCTTCACCTTTAGTTGATTATATCCAGAATAAAGATTGACCGTTGAGAATTATTGATCTCCTCTTAACTGGTTAAACATGTTGTCAATCATTGGAATAGTATACTTGTTCTTTATGGTGATCTTGTTGAGTTCATGATAATTGATACAAAGTCACATTGTTTCATCTTTCTTCTTTACAAAGAGCTCTGGTTCACCCCAAATTGATGCACTAGGTCGTATGAACCCTTTGTCCAGATGATCTTGTAGATGCTTCTTTAACTCCTCTAGTTAGAGTGGAGCCATCCTATTAGGACACTTTGAGATAGGAGTAGGTACAGGTATGGGTTATATTGATAACTCTACCTCACAATCCGGGGGAATTCTGAGTAATTATTCAGGAAATATGTCACTGTATTCCCTCGTGATGGGAATTTCATCAAGTTTGGAACTTTCTTTTAACTCAAACATTTGGTTGAGGTATGCTTCTTAATAGGGAATCAACACCCACACCATTAAAGGTTTTATCAAAAGATATTCATGATATTCCTTGGATTTTAAGAGAAGCATGGGATGGTTTGCAATATGAAAAGATATTTACCATTCTCAATAGTTGATATGTTCTCTATATAATGAGAGCCAATCCATTCCCATTATAGCATCGTATTCCATGAAGGAAAGTATTACAAGATTTACTGGAAGAATATTCCCACATATGCCAACATGATAAGAGTCGAACACGTGGTTTGTAATGATATCACCACTTGGTGTTTTTACAGAGATCTCTACTTCAAGTTTTTGAGGCTTCTATTCTATAGTTCTAGATAACTTGAAAGATATAAATTAATGTGTAGAACTAGAATCAAATAAGAATTTTTCCATTATTGACTGAATAAGCAGTGTACCTTGTACAACTTCATTATCTTGATCCACTTTCGCATTAGTGATGGAATAAGCCTTCCCTTGTTCCTTTGGATTTGGTGGCTGCTGACACAGATAACCCTAGAGAACTCGAGGTTTAGTGCACTAGATTTAATAGTGCTATAGCTCCTTACAGATGTATAATTGAACCATGGGTGGTTCTATCTTTTCTTAGACTACATTCTCTTTAATTTTCATGTCTTTTTGACACTCTTTAGCATGGTGCCCTTCTTTCCCACACTTGAAGAACTTTCCCGTCCCTTTGAGACAGTTCCCATGGCGAAACTTCCCACATTTTTGGCATGTGGGTCATTGAGTTTTCTTCCCACCTTGGTCATTAGATCTATCGGATTTAAACCTCATCTTTCATTTCTTATCACCATAGCTTTGGGACCATTATTTAAACTCCATATCCTCTTTGAGAGCACACTGAACAACTTCTTCATAACTCCTAAAGTCTTAAATTTCAAGAGCCTTTCATCGGTGTGGTTTTAATCCACTAAGAAATATTTTAATTTTTCTATCATTATTGATAAAAAAACCCAAAGCGTACCTTAAAAGCCTTGTGAAATTCACTTCACAAGTTGTGATAGATTCTCCTTCATTTTTCTTGAGCTCTATGATTTCTCCCTCCATCTTCGTGTGAATAGTTCTTGGGAAATACTTGTAAAGAAACATTATCTTAATGTATTCCCATTCCATCTCTTCAATTTCCTCCCCTGGATTGGTGTTCATAATCAAAAACCACCATTGATCAACCTCTCCATCTAAATAATAAACAGCTAGTGTCACCTTCTCCATCTCAGAAAAGTTAAGCACAGAAAAGATCTTCTCCATGGAGTTGACCCACTGTTCTGCAACTGGTGGATCAGAAGATCCACTAAACATCGATGGTAGTTGCCGCATAAAACATTCGATATCCAGTTTCTCCCACATTGGTGAAGGATTATTTCCCCCATTATTATGGTTATTGTTTATAACCTGAGATATTTGGTTAAGCATCACCATAAATTTTTGAACTCCACCTCCCAAATAATTGGGGATGTCGTTTGGGCAATCATTTCATTGGCCCTCGCATGAGTTGTTGGCCATGTTTCCCTTGGTTCCCACCATTTTATAAAATGGAGAAGGTTAGAACAAAAAATAAGTCAAAAAGTCATGAATAACTTATTCACTTGGACAATTTTCACTAAAATAACAACTTATGGGATCCCTTTGTAAAGATTAATGTTTCCATATTTATAATAAGACTCATGCTAGAGGTTTTCTCTAGGGTTCATTAATCCTAATTCCCAAATTAACTAAAACATCCCTTTGATACCTACTATAGGGACCCATCCTTTTCTTACATTACTATTACATCATTTTGATGATAAAAAACATAAGATTATTACACATAGAGGATCCAACTATTTAGTGTCTTGGGAAAACTTGAACCATACATAACAAATTACAACATCGAGAAAAAACAAATTTTTTAATTTCTTCTTCTTTAGTTTATTATTGGAACGTGAACCCTCCTTAGTACATATATTCACCTAAATATATACCTCAAAATCAGTGAGATGATATATAATAACAATATAACAATGGGTGAGAAAAATCATCACATAAGTAAAAGATTGAGAATGTGAAGGGAAGCATTAATAAGAGACATGAAATGTGGAAATGAATAAAAATGAAACATCATGTAATAGTGGTTAACTACCAAACATAACTATGAAAAAATATAGCATATTTTTCACACATCATTTCACATTTACTCCTGAGATTCATCACTTTACCCAATTCATTAGAGCACTATATAATTTCGGGCGCACCCGTCACATCATAACATTATCATTTATCATGCATGCCACAATGAACATATAACAAAAATGAACATAACTAACACATGAAAGGGAATGTGTTTCATCTCATAATAACATATTTATAAAACATTGGGTTCCAAAAATAATTAGGGAATAACATACATGTTTCAAGAACCGTTAATCTTGAATGAGAAGTAAAATGTGTGTTCTTAAAAAACGATTTCAACTTGAAAACATTTAGTTTGACATAAATACCAATGAAAAACATGAATATCCCAGAAATGAAAAGATAATGATGAAAAATTATTTTTATTGATTAACCATATAAAAAATTATTTAAAGAGGGAGAACCCGAAGGATGAAATTTGGGTTCGAGAATTTTCCCATACCTTATATCCAAACGCTTCCTTCTATTTAATGTCTTGTATAATGAAATTATATTGATTAATTAGAAATTCCAGAACCATTTATAAATGAATAGGGGTCATTTTGGTTTCATTATTTTATGTTATGATCCTTTTGATTAGTTATAGAGTTTAAAAACATTGTTCGAGAATGTTCGTTTTTATGTTTTTCTTGAGCGTTTCACATGTATTCATGATTTGAAGATCATGTAGAACATGGATAAGAATCCAGAACATATATTCCATGTTATTAATTATATTATAAAAGATAAAAATTATATTATAATGAATGACATTGTATACCAGGTTGATGAATCATTAGATAAGAATTAAATGATGAATTTTTGAGTTAATTTGGGCAGTTTTTTCGACCAAATCGAACTTGTTTGGATTAATCATTTAGTAATATGTACATAATTTAGTTCCAGAACCTTAAATAGGACTTAATAAATATATAATATTCTATTTAAAACATAAAAATGGTTTAGTGACCAGATCTGAATGTAGAAATGAAAAAAACATGTCGTTCATAAAGGTGGTAGATTAACACCTCATGAACAATGTTTTCTATTATAAAATAAAAGGAAGAGGAGAAAGGGGTTTTATGGTATAATATCCCATTATTATCATAAAATTAGATTATATTTATAATACATGGGTTAACATACCATTTTGAAAAAGATATGTGAGGAGAGAATAAGATAATAACTTGAAATTGAAATTGAATTAAAGGAGCAGAGGGAGAGAAATTACCTCTTTAATCCTCCTCTTGAGATCCTCGTTAAGAGACCTAGGCTTGGTCTTTTGATGTGACCAGAATATCATGGAAGTGGGGGAGGTTATAGAGAAGATGATTGGGTAGAGTTTAGTTAAGTCTTAAATCTTGAGAGTTGTGAGAAAATGAGGGTATGAATGGTGGTATTTATAGTTGAGGGGGAGGGGATTTCTCAATATAAAATTCATTAATTTGTTATTTCCCCACAAGAAAAGGAATAGTGAGTATTCTATGAACAATAATATTAATTTATTAATGTTATCTTAAAACAATTGGGCTTACATTATTAGAACGTCATACATGACTCTATAATTAGCTTATTTAGCTTATTTTGTAAATTATGGTATTTCACTATTCATAAAATTTTTTAGTATATTAAAAAAATCCCAAAAATTCACCCAAAATATTTTTCAATGTCTATAATCCAAAAAGGATGTCCATTTTTCAAAAATAAAATTCTATATATTATTAATTTAATATTTAAATAAAATCATAATTTACCTGAAAAAACAGTTTTTAAAATTAAAACTGATTTTATAATGCTTTCAAAAATTACTTATGGTCTTATAAAATTATATTAAAACTAGAAGACATAGATTTGATAATTTATGGACACATTTTAAGAAAATAAATTTTATTTTATATTAATTAATTAATTATAATTAATTATTTATGACTTATAAAAATACCAACACTTTTACTATTTTAAAATTCTTACTTATAAGATACCATAATTTTAATTCATCATTCAAGGGTAAGGTTACTATTATTTTGGAAGATTTACTATTAATAAGGGTCATATTGGTAATTACCAATAACTTGTGTATCATATAATGATAATATTATGCTTCATATTTTTGTTTAAAATTTATTTTAACCGAATAATATTTATAAGATAGACATAAGGCTTTTATTTAAACAGGACACTAAAGTGTTTATAGTGTACCAAGATCCCAAGAAAACATTATACCCAAAAATACCTATTAAAACCCCTATAAAAATTATAGAGAGATTACCCAAAATAACCAGACCTCAATAAGATAATATGGGTCCTTAGAATCCGTCATAACAAACATAAGAATTGTCAAAGCCACTACAGCCACAGTATGGTCCAATGGTATGACGTGAACCATATTCTTCTTTTTTCTTGATTTTTAGGACACTCTAAGGCTTGGTTTTATAAGACACTAATTTTACCATTTCCTTGGGTGACCGTGGAATTTTAATGGCAATTAATATAGTCGTTGGCCTTGTTGGAGAATTAATTGAAAACATGTTACTATAATTTAGTTCTCTAAATAATTAAGTTATGGATTGAAAAATTATAAAACAACCCCTAATCATGATCTTTAAAAGGAAATTGTGAAATATTTTGAGTTACACTTAAGTGATTTTGAAATGTGATGAGGAATTCAAACGCCTAGTAAATATTTCAAATATATTATTAATATTTTCATTTCTAAATCCTAAACAATATTTTAATTAAATTATGTTTGATTTATTGTGGGAATATGCTTTTATTACTATTAAACCGTCAAAGGTTTTCATATGGATATAATGAAGTTATTATTATTCTTTAAAACATTAGGTTTAATAAATAATTTTAGTGATACTCTTAGTTAAGACATTTTCTTTCTTTAACCTTTGTAAGTTTAAATAAAAATCATGTTTTGAAAAAAGTTTCTATATAGCTGAAATGGATGTATTAATTTCTTTATGATATTATATAATTTTTAAAGTTAGTTTTTATAAAAAATTAATCCCACTAGAGCCAGACCATAAGCTAGGCCGAGGGAGGTATCTCATGATAGGTGGATGAGCCTAACCCTCAGCCCCAGCCCACGTCGGCCCGATCGTGGGCATAGGTTCCCTGAAGGGATCACAAGAGCGCACAAGTGTTTGGAGCATTCCACCATTGGTGAAAGTTCATGGCAAGGTAGGTAAAGGCTGTGAAATACAGTGGCGGGAGCCCGTGTATAAGGATCCCTATGTGTTTGTTGTGTTTTTTCTGAGCCTTTTGTTCAGAGACTCAGGCTTATAAAGGTGTCACGAACGTCTGACTAATTCGATGTGGAACATGTTTTTTCATGCGAAAAGGTATCTATGCTGTTGGATTGCATCGTACATGGTCTGGTGTATGGATCTCAATCCAGTGCTCAACCCTCAGCAACCGCGTTATACCCTCACATTTTCGAACACCGTACAATTTGACGTAGATCTAATCTCAGCCGTGAGAGATTTTTAAAATGTCACATCGATCCAGGGTCGTCCGACCAAACTCAAATTTAATATGAGCCACCCAACCTTTTTAAACTGCGGACACGCCCCTACCATTAGATCAAGGATAGATTTAATCCTGAAAGTCTAATCTTCTTATGAATTTCATCTTGTAGCACCATCTTTTTCCTTATGGCATGCACTGCACCAATACCCCTACACCTAATATTACACTTGTTTCTTCACCCTTGATAGCTGATGGTCCCCCTCCATTCACACAGTTTTTACAAAGAGTGACCACTAGTATTTTAATAATCCATTTGGGCCTTGGATCCCATTCAATTTTCATTAAAATATTTTGTGCAGGTATAGTTTATAAAAAACACACTCAAGGCACCACAAGGAACCCCTTATATATTCTGCACTCAATCTTCCATCAAGATTCAACAAGTTCTCTCGAGTCCCTCTTCCTCCCCGAGCTAATGTAGGGGATTTATATTGTCTTGATTGTTGAGTTGAATTTGTATATTTATGTACACTTGTGTGTGTGTGTGTCTATATATATATATGCATCTTTTGGTTTGAGTTTGAAACCTTCTTTACCCGATTTAGAGCTTCATGATTTTGAGTTATAGGGTATTAAAAGACCTGAATCATAATTACCTCATGCAAACTTATTTTCATACCTTATATACATAATCATTTATGTGTATATATATATATGTATATAAATATATAAATATATAAATATATATCCCCTCATATTTATACAAACCCCTTATGTCCAGATTTATGATTTCAAATCATGAGCTTTAAAGTTAATTTAAGAACCTCAAAATGGGAAGAACTATATTTTTGAATAAAACTTTTTTCCCAATTATGTATGTTCTTATATATATATATGTATAACCATACTATTTTAAAGTAATCTCCATGAGATTCAGTTTCAAATCCTCTATACTTTGAGGTTTAAGAAATAAATATAATTTTTTTATACTTTTCATGTAAATATTTATATTCAGTACATACAGTCTTATATTAAGATATAATTTTAGTACCCCACCTCCTAGAACAGTTGTAAACCCTTCAACATGATAATTCTATGATTAATGATTTTTTTGAAAAATATGTATGTGGAAACTAATTTTGTGGTAAGACCCACTAATTTACTCTATTATACATGCCTAATATTTGTGTTCACATAAGCATATATGAACATATACAAGTATTTTTATTATGTAAACCTTTTATATTTCACACAATGGTTTCAAACTCAAGAACCCCTATTAATTTTAATTCATATGGGTGTTATTATGATTTTGGTATTTATTGTGGTTGAGTATCTTTCTTTCTATTTTTGACATTATTGTGTGTTATAGAAAATCATTTTTATCAGTAAATGGTTTAGCACCTACAAGCTTAAAACCCCACAAGAAATGTTTGGTTTACCCATTTGTTATGCATTCAGTTGAAATTCCAATATGTAATTGATTAATATGGTTTTATAATTCTATGTTATATGTGTCAAAATTTGTATTTCTTTGTGTATTAGTTGTCATCAAAAGTACCCTTATGACTTCACCATGAAGTTCATTGTCTTGTGCCAGAATCACTATATATGTATAAATGTTACTGAATTTAATTTAAATCTTTATGACCTTTTATGGAAATATGAATTTAATTGTTCAAGGTGGTATGGGACACCTTGAATGAAATGAAATGTGAAATTAAATATTCAAAGTGGTATGAGACGCTTTCAATACATTACATTTAGGAATATGAGGAATGTATTGGATATAATAAGTGTCGGGTGGGGCCCGATATAGCCCCTCGGTACATTGGTATGTCTCATTAGACAAACTACGGTCTGGGCACAAGGCCTTAAAAATGAGTATTATGGTCTTGGAATGAGGCCTTGCCGTTATGGTTATGTTTTCCCGCATTATACATTCCCTCATTATTTGTATGATATTTAATTTACCAAATAGATATTTGACTCTTAGAATATCCATGTTTCAGAGCCAGTATTTATGAGTATCCAGAATGTAAATTCTTATGGAATGACTTAAGTTTAGCACTCAAGGATTTAGTATTCGGTGTATGAAATTGAAGTTATTACCTTTACGAGCAACTCTGATTATTTATTACTCTTATCTATTTAATTTGTGATCAAATATTCATATGTCATACATGTTAGAATTTAATTTATTTATTACTCCCAAATGATCATTCCAATAAATGAATCATGTACCCTTGTAATTGAGTTAGCATGATTTTAATTAATCACTTTTATGATATGTTACTTGGGTTACAAATTTTCTTTAAGAAAAATTTTTTATTGAAAGGTTTAAAGAATGTTTTCAAAAGTTATATTGGTTTATTTTAAAACCCCTTACTAGGCATTAGTATACTCACCCAACGTTTTTGATTAAAAAATTTCAGGTATCAGTTTGAGCTAAAGAATTATGATAGAAGTGGATAGTTTCTTAAACATAAACAGAAATAGATAATCTATATGGACATGATTTTGAGTTTATCAGTGCATGTTTTTGTAAAAAAAAATTACACATCATGATTCAAGGCACCGACTCTGGGTAATTTGGGGTCAGGTCCTCACAGTTGGTACTCGACCTTAATTTTAGTTCACTACCTGTGTTGAGTTGTAGGGCCCACAATGAGGACGTCATGCTCTAACAGGGGGGATTATAACACCCCAAATGATAAAGTGTTAATTGACTAAATTATGTAGCTCATGTCAATAAGATTCTCCTTCCTTTTCATGAGCCTGTCTGATTAGAACTCCACAGTTAAGCATTCTTGGCCTGGAATAGTGATTAGGATGGGTGACCTTCTGGAATGTTTCACAAGGAGTGTGTGAATGAGGAAAAAGAAAAGTGGAAGGAAATGTGTTGTCATGTGGGGACAATCAATAGTCAGATGACCCGTTCAGGCATGTGGGTGGGCCCTAGGGTGGGGACCACGTGTTTGCAGGGAAACTGGTGGGCGGGGCCCAATTGTCACAATCAGACCACCAGATTCAGTGTGTGTGAGTGAGGATAAAGCACACTAGAAAGAACATGTGATAGCATGTGGGGAAAATCAATAGTCAGATGACCCGTTTAGGCATGTGGGTGGGCCCTAGGGTGGGCACCATGTGTCTATGGGAAAACTGGTGGGTGGGGCCCAGTTTTCACAATCAGACCACTAGATTCGGTGTGTGTGAGTGAGGATAAAGAACACAGGAAAGAACATGTGTTGTCATGTGGGGATAGTCAATAGTCAGATGACCCGTTCAGGCATGTGGGTGGGCCCCAGGGTGGGGACCATGTGTCTACGGGGTAACTTGTGGGTAGGGATGAATTGTCACAATCAGACCACCAGATTCATGGTGGATGTGTATATAGTGATTGAATAAGTTATTTATAGATATATAGGAATGTATTGTGATTATTAATGATTGAGTTTTGGATCTAGGACCTAGGAGAATAATGGATGTAGTACAGGTGGCTCCTAGGTTACACTACGTGATTTCTATGTGTGGCTGAATTATGACTTTTGGCCATTGGAGGGAATAAAATCAATGGTCAGCATCATTAAACATGATTTCATGGGATTTTAAAAAGTTAACCACTGAAAATCTAGGTGAGAAGGGCTGATATTGTATCCATAGATAATATCTAAATTTCTATGAAAATCCTGACAACATGATGTGTACTAGTTTAAAGACACAAAATGTAGTACCCTAGCCTTGGAGGCTAGAGTTTATAGGTAGATATAAGTATGACCTGCCATGTGGAAAACCCACATGCCCGGTGGCCCTATGTTTTAGGCCTACTGTGTACTATGGATGTACATTGGCATGGTCATGGCCTGGTACATGACCGCAAACATGGAACAAATCAGGTAGAAGTGAATGTTTTTATCTGGGATGACTAGTTATATAGAGAGGTTCACAGGCATGGCCTGTAAGACTCATGAATGACATGATGTACTTAGGAAAGAACCATGTGGGTGAGAAACACTATGTGGGTCCCACACTCTATATTTAAATTGACATGCCTAACAAGCTTTGTACAGAAGATAACATGGAAATAATGTAGATAAGGATCCCATGAATGGTGGACCCATTAGACATTGTGTAATACTACATGTAAAATGAGAAACACATTCGAGAGGAAAAGACATGGAGTCTAGGTGAGGTTACATGTCATGTGGACCCCCTTAGACACTGCTTAATTCCATATAAAACTTCTTACACTTGTATCCCTTTTCTATTAATTAGTATTTTTTCCCATGAGCAGGAGATCCAGAGTATTTTTCCATGTAGAGTAGGATGGTTGCCTCTTTAGTGTCTTATTAGATATGATATATCAATTTCTGAGTGTGTTTATTCTTTAGGTATCTGTTAATGAGGACATCGATTATGTAGGATCTTCAGAGAGTCTAGGTAGAGACAATACATCCCTATTCAGGGTGGAGTCATCTATCTATAGAGAGGGTGCTCCCATATCACACCTGAGTACGGCCTCCACACTCTTTTTCAGTTGATAATGTACTCTTATATTGTACCAGATCATGGGTCCTCTACCAATGTAGATATTACTCCCCTATTGCACTAGGTTGTGGGTCCTCGACACTCATTTTTATGATATAGAGGCAGTACTTCTCTCTCACACTAGGGAAACTGTTATTTATCTATTAAGATGAAACTTCCAAATCACAACATGGAATGGGTCCTCCATAACCATTATTTTAGGTACAGATGTTACTCCCCTATTAATGGAAATGGTCCTCTATCAAGGGGGATGGTACTCCTCTATCACACAAGGTTTAAAGTCCCCCATATCTTGTACTTAAACATAGAGACAATACTCCCCTATATGGGTTACAATAACTCTAACTACTATGTGGAATTAGTTTATCATACCAGGGTGTGGGACATTTATCCTTTGGAGATTATGCTCCCCAAGGATGCAGAGTAGTGAAAAGGTGAGAACAATCTTTATGAATTCTTTTAACAAACACGTGAGATGTTGGGAATCGATGAGAGGAATTTGGACTTACACTCACACTCATCATCTTTTGCTGGGAGCATTGAAATGAAGATCCCCTCTCAATCTTATATGGGTTTATTTTAATAGTATATATATATATATATATATATATATTTCATTGGGTTTTATTTCCCTCTTTATTTCAGTTGAAATTGCTACTTTTACAATGTCTCATATCTCTCTCCTTCTATTTTCAGTGCATCCTACATGGTAAGTATATACTAACCCATATATGGGATTTTCCCATACATATCATGTCTTAACTTGTCATTGGTTATTTCATAGGATAATATAGATACATGGGTGCATATACCATGTATGACAGTCGGTCATGGAGAACTAGAGCAGGGCTCACTCTACAATTCTTTTAAAGTTGTTTCCAGGTTGGGACATCATTTTATGGTGGGTTTATTTTTTTACCATTACCTATTTCATTTAATTATAAGATTATTGTATATTCCCTAAATATTTTTATATGCATGGTTTTAATCTATATGTAACGTTTTATATTATTATTTTTATTCACTTCATCATGGATATAGTTGGGTGTGTGTGTACATGTACTTTAGGAAATTACCTACAATTTTAGTTATCCCTTCTCAGTGCTTATCACCAAACCTTGGCCAATATAGGATGTCTTGCAGTTGTGGCAACCTAGTCTTCCCCAAAACTGGTGGTCACCAGTGGGTCAGGTTATTAAAAACTGATATGTGAACTTTAGAGGAGCTCATATCTGATGAATTATTCAAATAAAAAGACATTGAACTTGGACATTGTTGAAAAACTAAGATATGGTCAATATCGATGAACTGAATTTCATATGTATAGAAATGAAGATGGTGATATTAATATTTCCAATAGAATATATTGGAATTCATTAATGTTATTAATGTTAATAAATTCAACCAAATATTATGAACTTATTCTTCTTATGTTAGGAAAAAATCAGTTGAACACCTGTTTGATGAATCAAATTAAGTGAATTTTTCAATCACATGACTGTGAAATAAATAGAGATGAAGAGCACAAATAAGAATGAAACTTGGTAACATGAGCTATTTGAATGATATTGATGAAAAATTTTATTCTAAAAATATATTTTACTATAAAAGTGGGGATTGATGAAATATTTGAGTGATCTGAGGGGAGATCAAATTAAAAACATTATAAGCACAACAAGAGAGGTAGTGGGAACAAAGAAAAGATATAAGAACCAAAATAACTTCTTGATGAATCAATAAGGGTCTTTTTTATAAACATTATTAAGATGAATATTATAGTTCAATCCTAAAATTCGACCATTTTCAGGCTAGATTTTTAGATTATCTGACTAAAGGATTCAGATGGTGACTTGTTTTCAGTTTTAAAATCTTTTAATTAACAATTGTAATTATCTCCAGATTATTGAATAATGAAATGTGATCATTGATTGATGTTTGATTCTTATGTAACTCAGTTAAGCTTCATATTCAATTATAATAATGACACATTAATAATTGAAGTGTGTAAATCTTTTTATGTTACATGTATATTCATGTCCTGATAGAGCACGAACATGATCCTCTGTGTTTAAATTTCTCAATCCTAGATTGATGATTGTGAGTATAGAGGGAGTTGACCATATCATTATTCATAGAGATAAATGAGTGCATTAATCGACTATTATATAACGAATATTGGTAGTAAAGATCATATTTTTTGACCTCAATTTAATAAAATGAATAAAGATCATGATTTTATATTTCATTCTATAAATTTTTATATTTTTAATTGTGATGTTATTTCAAAAAATGGGGAAATACTTTTCCATGAAAATTGTTTGTTTAGGCCACTTATCCTTAATATGTTAGATTAAATTTTGTTTGTTAAATAATATTTTCTCATTTAAATTTATTGAAAATTAGTTTCAAAAAAAAATTACCCATATAAAAATAAAATTAAAAATATCATTCAAATAGTTACAGAGAAATTCTTAAAGGAAACCTCATAAGATACAACCTTGGGATATGTTATAATAAAAAATATATGGGAAGAACATGAATCAAAGTTTCATATTGAAAATATCCAAACCATATAAACAAAATAAACCCGATAACACAAGAAATAAATCAATCATATGATTTATAATTATTCAATTTATGGATTTATATTCATCATTGTTTTATAAAAAAATTTGCAATTCTTTTATAAAAATTGAGGAGACATATTCATTTATTTTCATGTATTATAGGGTTTTATTAAATAAATAAATTTATAAACTTTATAAAATAATTATTATTTATAATAAATCATATTTTTAATCAAAATATAAAATATTTTATAATATTTAATTTTGGTAGATTTTTTTTTACTTTTAGTGAATAGTAAAAATTATGATTTTTTCAACTATATTTTTTTTTATTTAAAAAAAGTTGTTTAAAATTATCACTATATTTTGTATTTGAATTTAAAATAACATAATATTCATTAGATTAATCATAATATAAATAACTTCATATGAACCAACATTATATTTTATTTTTTTATAAGTTCATTTTTATGTACAAAAATTTAATTTTCTAAAAACTATTTATCATTTAACATTTCACACTTATATAAAGAGTAATTTATAACACTTATAAAAATTAAACATCCAAAAATGGATTAAATTTTTTTAATCAATAGGTCAACATTTTATAATGAGATCAATTTCATTTTTGGCCAAAATGTATAGTAACCATTTTCAAAATGTGTCTCCATGTTAAAGGGTAAAATAAGTTGATTAAGTTTAAAACATAGTGTTAAGGCTGTAAAATATTATATTAATTCTATTTGTATGATGGGAGTTTAACCCTTATCTCCAATTAATTGAAATTCTATATAATTCACGTTCTCATGATCAAGACTTTAAAATATTTTAATGTTTATAAAAATTATTATTGTGTCACTTTCCTTACTTATAAAAGGGAACCATATATCCCCCTTCCTCACATGTTTTTAGATTTATAGTTCTTAAAAACCCTACAAAATGAACTCCCCAACATCCTTAATAATATCATAGAAGTTTTGGTTGTCTCAAAATTCCAATCCTAGAGGGCTTAAGGTGCAATCCAATAGGATATATATAAGTTGATGTTATATGTTGTAGCAAAACTATTTCATCAGTTTCATACATATACTAAAATTTTATTATTATGATGTTATAACAATTTTCATTTTTTTATAAATTATGATTAATGAAAACATCACGTGTGCGTACATGTCTGTACCAACTTCCTTAAGGAAATGTGTTTGGGTTTTCATCATCAGATCAAATTGATAATTAAAATTGTGTAATAAATTAATATATATGATATTTATGAAATAAATATGATTATTTAAAATAAATTTATTAAATATATAATTACTCTTTCTATCCATTATAAATTGATAACATCCCTTGTGAAAATGAGTGGAATACCACCTCTATGAAGTGATGTAGTTCATTATTAATTTTCACCATATAGGGAAGGTCATAAGATTATAAATGATGAATAAATATGAAATACATAGTACAATTTGGATTTAATTAAATTTAGTTATTATCTACTTAATTTCGTTTCAACCCATTAGAAAAATTAAAATGTTGTTCGTGCGCATGTATGGACTGCCATCTCTACGAAACAACATAGGGTATTTTTATATATTTCCTTACATGGTAGTTTTTAAAGATTTATCTAAAGTATAATTATAAAAAATATAATTTTTTATGATTAATTAAATAGTTTATCTATTATCCGTTTGATGATAGTCAATGCACTGATGTAGATATGAGGTTATGAACCAAAAAATCCCAAAACATCCAACTTAAGCTTATCCATTTTTATAACTAAATAAATCATGGTAATAAATGAAATAAAAGGAATATAAATTAATTAAATTAACCTAAAAATTGTTATTATGAAAGTATAAAACTAATAAAAATTTATTATTTAGGAGTTAAAATGTGAAATTCTAGATGAGTCATAATATTTGATATTTTTTTTTAAAACCATGTCTTAACTTATTCCTTTAAAATAATTCTCATCCATATCCATATTTTTCAAAATGATTAAAGAAATGTATTATTTAAATGAATAATTTTTTTCAATTTTAAATTTCATTTACTTTTGGATTTCTCTGAAATGTTTTTAAAGTTATTCTTTTAAATATTAATATATTGGTCATTTCTGTGTTTTTATCAAATCAAGTCATAATGTTTATTTCTTGACATATATAAATTGAACGACTTTTACCAACATCACAGTCATTATTTTTTATAAATATTTCTATAGAGTATAAATTGTTTTTTCAATGTGTATCATATTCCTTATCATCTTTGTGTTTTTCAATTTAAAGTGTTTTTTAAGAAAAAAGGATATTTTTGTAATGGTTATATGAAAATGGAAAATATTATTATGGTTTCAAATGGGGTTTATAAGGGTTTTATGATAAAAATGTGAAATATTATAAATTTTTTCATCATGAAATAGTACTAGAGAATTATTAATAACGACGGGTAAGCTCGATATAGCTCGTGATAATGGGTGAACCTAACATAGTTCTCCAATACATTGGGTAATTAATACTATTTGAAGGAAAATATGATGGAGATAACCGGGTAGGTTACTATTCTATAATTTACTGGTCATTAGTTATTAAAACATGAAGTAAAAGTTAGTGAACACTTGTTATGAATATGTTTCCCTAAGATACCGATAATATTATTTTTAAAAGGTTTTTGAAAGAAATAGTTTTATTCCATGTGGTACAAAAAGCGTATTATCTTTTAAAGGGGAAATAGTTATTTATAAATGAAATGTTTTTAGGAGATATCAATTGACTCTGGATTCCTTAATGGATTTTTTATTTCATGATAATGGGTTAAAAAGTATTTCTTTTACAAAATTTTTATTTTATTAATTGTATATGTTATATTTATTCACTTGGAGATTTTTTTTGAAAATGGTAAATGTATTCATGAGTTTTTATTTTTTTACTGGACTTATAAGATTCTTTATTTTTATCCCTTAATAAACATTTTCTTCTCATCCCAAATTTTTATATAATTTTTACATGATCTTATGATGTGTATAAATTTTTACAAGTTCATGGGTTATACTATAGTGAATCATATAAAATGGAGAAAAATTGGATTTAATGAAACAAGGGTGTAAAAATAAATCTCAATTTTTTTGGAAAAAATGTATACGATGTTAGTTTTTTTAACATTTTACTGTAATTATTTTAACAAATTCTCTAAAAATAAAAATTTAAATGATCCTATAAATGTATGAAGGTTAATCCCATATTATAAATCATGTAATTATGGGTTGAATAATTCACGATTCCTTATAATCAAATCATTAAAAGTGAAATTAAATTAGTCATTCAAACTCAAAATAACATAAACATTAGTTATAGGATTGAAAATAGAAATAACAAATAATAATAATAATAATAAATTAAGTGAATGGATATATGGACTGGAAACCTTATATTTATTTTGTTTTTATATAAAATATTTTCAAAATAATGATTTTTTTTCTTTGGATAACCATGAAAATTTAAATACTAATATTGATAATAAAAAATGAATATAAAAGTTTGAAAATGTATAAAACTAGAGAATGCTATAATGATCACAACACAATGAAACAAAACTAATAAATCAATCCCATTACCAAAAATCCTACGAATCTTAGTATGTGTGACTAACATCTTCAAAATAAATTTAGATTATTAAATAATTTATACAGAACATTTTTCATGTCTGTATCATTTTTCAGGTAATATTTATTATCATATTCCATTCATTTATCATATAGTACTGTCTCTCATTGACCACTTGGGTGGTTTATTCAATATCTGTAAAACCCCTTTAGAATGTTCACTATGGTCAAATGAGATATAAAATAGTTTTATAATATGTATAACAATATATTTTTATGGTAAATGTAATTTTATTTATAAAATATATATATATTTACATATATTATCCAAAATAGTACTAAATTATCAATTATGACTTGGTATGTATGTATTTTACTGATTAAAATTAATATGATCATTTATTATTAATTTTCATGATATTACTACAAATTTATCTCTCTAGAATCATATTAATGTAAAAAATATTTCATTTACTCCTTAAATACATTTTTGAAACCATCCATGTTTAGCTGTAATAAAAAATTAAATATTTCTTAAATGGAGTCAGTGGACCAACCATAAAATAGGAGATGTTTTCTGTTTTAGAAAAAATAAGAAGATAAGAGACAATGGGTATTCCAATTACATAAAAACATTATAGTATATTAATAATATTTGTGTAACTATAATAGTATAGATAAAATATATTTAGAGTATTTATAAGAATAAAATTGAATATTAAAAGAGTAATTAAAAGTTATCCCCTTAATTATTAGGAGGATTCCTTTACTATATAAATTATTTCCCCAAAAAGTAGGATTTTTATGAGATCGAGACCTATAAGAAAAGTCTAAGAGTATTAGGGGGGTTTTGGTACATATTTTTCATGAAACATGGTTTCATGATTTTTAATTCTTTTTTATATCATAATGATGTGATAAATGTTTTGTTATTTTTAAAAACTATATTTTCACTATTAACTCAATAATCAACCCTTTTTAGATGAATTCCAAGGATTCTCCCTAATAAATTTTTTTGATTCTAAATATTAATATTATTTTTATTTTAGAAAATTTAAATTATAATATCTATAAATATATCTTTTCAATACATTAATAAATAATTTTTTCCCATTATAATTATGAGATAAGAAAATGTGCATTGTGAAATTTTATTTGGTTTAATGTGTTTACCTTATGTAGTAGAATATTCGGTCAAAAATTATTCCCCCATTAAATAGTTCCATCCATAATATTTATGATATGGATCATCCATTAAAAATTTTGGTACCTCATTTTCATATCCACATTAGGTTCCCAATCTCATCTTTTAATTTATGATTCCTCACAATTATATTCACTAGCCAAGTTGTCTGATTCTGTAACACTTGCTATCCATTTTCAATAATTAAGAAAAAATATTCATTGTATGAAATGTCTTGTAATAAATATATTTTAATGGTAGTGAGTAAGTTCATTGGATCAGACATGTATTTCCTTAGCCACACTACATGGAAAATATCATTCAATTTATAGGGTTTGAGAGGCATGGACAAACGTCAAACCTTAGCACAAATTATATATAAAATTATAATATTATTGATGTAACTTGGAAATTTGTTTCACTTTTCCAACATTATGAATACAATTCCTGTATATAAATTTAATAATAAATTATCCCATACTTGAAATTTCATGTACATCCTCTAAATATTAACATATATCTATTATTTTATCTGTGGTATCTAGATATTATTTCGAGTTACTATCACCATTAAATTTATATCAACTTCATATTATAATCCTACTAGCTTCCATTCTATAACTTCACCACATAAATTTTGAGTATCACTTCCCCATATGTATAATTCCTCATATAGTAACATTTGAATGGTCAAATTAAGGCTATTATTGTATAAAAATCTAACTAAATGTAGATATTGGTCCCATGTTCCAGGAAAATAAAGTGATCATTATCTAAAAATTTATTGTAATGTTTTAATAGTGATTATAGAATTCCCATATATTTTTTAATGATAGGTGTTTCTCAAATGTATTTAATTATTGAGAGTGTTTTGAATACTTCTGATAAATTTAAATGTGAACCAAGTGTTTAAATCAGCTATAATTGATATTGGTTGACGAATAAGTCACACAAATTGATTAATATTGATCTTTGATAATATATCGAGGGATAGATCATCTTCTAGGAAATGCGAGGACTTGGTAAGGAGATCTATAGTTACCAATATAGAATCCTTTCTCCTAAGAGTATTCATACGCCTTGTAACAATGTCTATTATAATATTTATCTACATCTACATTGGTAAAGGGAGAGGATTCCTGACCACCATAAGATGTTTCCTCTCAATATTTTCCAATTAGAACACCATATATCTAGACACATAATCATAAATTTCCCCCTCCATATTGTGAGACAAGAAATGTTCCCATAAATCCCTTTACATATTTGTGTTACTAGGGTGTTATATAAATATGATATATGAGATTAATCTAGAAGTTCCCACTTATCACAATTATAGAGGAAACATATATTGCTTTGAAATTACATTGGAAAGAAATGATGTTTCCCCTAAATTAATAATTTCCATAAGAAGATTTACAAAAATATATCAATATAGCATCCTTGAATAATTATAATTATGTTAAAAACTCTACTGGCCTTCCTACTCAGTAAATAAGTTACCTAGTTTTAATTATTATATTGGCAGTGTATCAAGAATTCATTGTGACTGAGTAATTTTAAATATATACTTTTCCTTATATTGATCTCTTTGTGAGAGAATATATACATAAAACATTTTTTTATCTATATATATGTCACATTTTTCACCATAGAGATAGTTTCCCCATAACTATATGGAAAATATTACAGTTTCTAACTCACAATCATATATTGGATAGTTTTATTCCATAATATTTGATTTTAATTATTCCTAAGAAATTACTTTATCATATTTCATTAGGATACACCTCAATCCTTTCATCAATCCATAGTGATATATAAGATATATTTCATTTCCCAAAAGTAATGTTAATACCAATGCATTTAAAAATTTCCTCTTTACTGCCTCAAAACTGTCCTTACATTCCTTTAACCCTAGGAATTCGCCCCTTTATGTTTCAACATGGTTAAGGGGTAGAAAATAATTTTTTTATGAAATAACTAATACTAACTGTCATTTCAAGGAATGTATCATATAAATTGGCATGTTCCATTCCTTAATTACCTTTATATTTGATTAATCAATATGTATTCCATCATTGTTTAGAATATATAAAAGAAAATAACTTCATATAGCCAAATTTTTAACTGAATTTCCCATATAACTTCTTTATATAGTATTATCAATAACAATTCATACTTTGCTCATATACTATTTATATTTTTCTGAGTATACCAATATATCATCAATAAATTTTTTTTTTATTTATCATGATAATCATTATATACACTATTTATAGGGTCTATAAATATTTAAGGGTCATTAGTTAATAAAAAGAGAATTACCATAAAATCAAAATTTTCATTCATTATACAAAATGTTGTCTTTTTTATATCACGACTCTTTATATTTAATTTTTTGAAACCAAAATAAAAATAAATTATTGAAAATTATTGAGATCTCTAAATTTAATAATATAATTAATCAATTAATGGAAAAGGATAGTTATTTTTTATAACAATCGAACTAATTTTCCTATAAATGAGTCATAACCTCAAAGGAATGTCCTTCTTTTCAAAAATAGAATAAGGTAATTCAAATGTGAAATAGTAGGGAATATTTATACCTTATAAAAAAACTCCAATAATTTTTACATCAACATTACAAATTTTAATAGGACTATTATTTTGGGTGTCTTAACTTTTTTTCTGTCAGGAATGAGATCAATGGAAAATTGAACCTCATGCTCAAGTGGATGTATAGGTAATTATTATTGAAATACATCAATGTATACTTATAAATTAGGTAAATATTATATTCTTATACTGTCCTTTAGATACATAAAATGTATTTTCTCTTATACTTATAAAAATATTTATTAAGGTGAGCTACTTGAGTTTGATCCAAAATAGACTTAAATAATGAATTCTCTCCTCTAAATATATATAATTTTATGCCTCTTCAAAAATTGTAATCTCTTTCATCCGAAAATAAATTTTTGGTATTACACCTCAAGATAAATACATATTAAGGATTATTCAAAATTTAATGGTAGGTAAGATAATCATTATTACTACTTGGTAATATCTATACATCTCAAGAGAGACTGCTCAATATATACCCATTACAATAATATTCCAATAAGGTTTTATTATTAAAAACTCTATTATGAATGTTCATGTTGTTGATATAATTCTCATAGAACACATGAAAAATATAAGAGTTCATATATCTGAAAAAATAGATAATTAGCTAACTCTAAGGTTAGGATCAAAGAATCTATTATCACTTCATTAATAACATAAACATCATCTATAATTAATTTCATATTCTTGGGAATTCTCATTGGCCTCTATAAAAAAATCCCTTTATTAAAGGGGTATTAGTTTGAATAGATCCCCATCTGCTACATTTGAATCATTAAAAATTGGTGGATTATTTATTTCATTCATGATCTTCATGGACTTTATCTATAACATTAATAAAACTTTGTTTCCCTATAATCATGTCCCATGGTGTTTCGTAACACAATTATCCCATGTTGGAAATTATACCCTTCCAATTATACCCTTCTACACATTTCTCTTGACATGGAACTCAAGAGTCCTCTTCTTCTCATGCTTCCCTTTGAAACATAACACTTTGATAATTCTTTTTCTATCTATGTTCCTCTTGTTATAATATCATTACATGTGGAAAATATTTAAGAAACGAATTCCTATTTATGACTTGGATTTAGACTATAAATGAATTGATCAATATTTTTTTTCTTAATTACATAACTGTATCACAACATGTCTATCAAACCTTTAAAAATTTATCCTCATAATCAAAAGATTTTTCATATTCCTTTTGTATTAGATTTAGGAACTGTATTTTCATGTCATATCAATTATTTCAATTACTGTATTTTTCAAAAAACGTATCTATAAAATTATATAATTTCGTACTCTCTATCCCCATTACATATTTAGGTTTTTTAATTAATTACCATCATTGAAAATTATCTCTATATACTTTTATATTTCAATGATAAACTTCTTCCTTTGACTACATCCAAATGTGATAAATATTTTTTTCAAGGGACTTCCTCCATTATTTATCTTGCAATATATTATTTTTTCAATTTAATGATTGAGGTTTTAGTCAAATGAAGAATTCCAACAGTGACACACAACATGTGGATCAACATGTTTACCCATATGGGTGTGGTTATTGGTAATAACATGAGTCCTCTATCAAATATAGTTATAATATTATCATATGCCATCCAAGACTCATTGACCTAATAAGGAGAAAAATCCATATATGGATTACTAGTGTTGATATAGTTTCCATTCCTTCAACTATGTTTAATTTATATGAAATGGAATACACTAAATTATCTCAGGACATGATGAATAGTGAGTCATAGAAAAAATTCTTATTTGAGTAAAACATTCAAGAAAACATTATTTAATATTTTATGGATTAATCATAATGTATGTGTTATCTAACTGTGTTATTTGGAATCTATTTAACAAGGATTATATTATAATTTCTATGATACTGACTATAACAACTATATGAGGTTTTATCATTATAATTTCATAAATGTTTCTGTATTTGTAAAACCTATATTTTCCCATTTTACATAAAAATAAAATTTTATAGAAAAATTATAAAAATTAACCATAATATAAATTTAAAATTCTATGTCCAAAAACATATTTCGATTTATTCATGTTATATTTATAAAATTATTAAAACTAACATTTAAATATATTCTTGAATAATTTTTTTTGTTGTGAAATATAATAATGAGATAATAGAATTGGAATTGTGAAATATTTCTTGGGATATAATATTTATTTACTATATTATAATCCAATTCCTTAAATAAAATATTCTACACGGAAGTTATAGTAAAGTATATTTATAAAAGCTTACATGGTGAAATAATTAAAGATAATGAAAAATATGAGTTTGAAGAAGATTAATAATTGAATATGGCTCATAATGGAAACCATATGATTTAAATATTAACATAATATAAAATAGTTTCTATCTTATAAGTAATTTGAAAATTAATGGTGTTTAAGTTCATTGGAAAAGGAATAAATTAGAAGAACGAAATATGATACATCATGCACTAAAGAGTTAATATAGAATCAGATTAAATTAAATAAGGAGTCCCTATATGAGGTTAATGATGATGGAAGTTTTAGTTGATATGAAAGTATAAAATTATCATAATTTTGAAAGTATAAATAATGATATATGTTATTTTAAATAATTGAAGTATATGTATATGATATTTTCTTTGAATGATGATGAAGAATGAAAATGGAAGTTGAAGTTAAAGTAGTAATAAGGAACATATTGATAAAAAATGTTTAATAACATAAGAATAAATCGAATAAAGGGAATTAGAGAATAAAATAGATATATCCATGAAGGGATTTCAAAGAAATAATTTTTCAAGGTTTATAAGTGTTGAATTAGAAGAGATATGAGGTTATGTTTTACCAAGAGGATGTGTTCTGTGAAGCACTATCGATATAGTTCATCCAAAGATATTTTTAGTTATAATGCATATGATGTGTTGATGGTGTCAAACAATATCGATATAATATCATAAAATATATAGTATTTAATATTATGATCTAAATTCTATCTATACATAACTCAAAGTTCTCATAATATCAATAGAAATCTGTGGAAGAATGATTTATTGAGTTGAATAATGAAATGTGATGATGTTGTGGTATTCATTAGGAAGTAAATACCATGAGTTTGAAAGCATTATTCATGCTGAAATTTGAGGAATTAATGAAGAATATTTCATATTTACCAAATGATATATCTTCATGGTTAGTTTGATTTTTTCTAAGCTATAATGATGGAAAACTAAGTAATTGAGAAAGGTGAATATTTGAATGTGGAGAATTGTTGAATCCTACATTGTCTCTTTTAAGGTAGGTTTTAATACAATTCCCAGTGTATAAAAGGAGTAGATAACATTAAGATATAGATTGATGATGAGAAGGATATTTATGAGATATAGTTAATTTTACATACAATTTTGTAATGTGGTTTAGAAGTTGAGAAATAAGTGATTCCAATCGAAATGGTCAATAATATTAGTTGTGTTGATGTAGTGAGTTTATAACCTTTTTGTTTTGGAAGATAAGTTGTGTTTAGGAAGAAGGTGAGATAAGAATCATGTATATTATGAGAATTAATACGTCTAGAAAAATATATAATTCTAAATAAGAAATAATTTTGAAGAATATATAATTCAAAATTAGAGTAGTTTACATTAAGAGTTTATCTAGAAGAGGAATTGACGAAAATGAAAACATTGAGGTACCTTATTATTATTGAGTTGATCATTATAAATTTATAGAACAATTATAACATATATGTTGTTTAATTTTTTTTACCAAGTAATAGTCAAAGATTGATTATTAACGTAGAATATTCATCTTATTAATTCAATGAAATAAAAGAGAATGAATGAATAAATTTTTAATTAGTGAGTTGATATGAGCATTCTAAACATGATGAATTATACTATAAATACCTAGTTG
This sequence comes from Viscum album, assembly GCA_963277665.1. Classification (NCBI taxonomy): domain Eukaryota; kingdom Viridiplantae; phylum Streptophyta; class Magnoliopsida; order Santalales; family Viscaceae; genus Viscum; species Viscum album. The sequence goes on from OY728143.1 coordinate 1,214,547,025, forward strand.
GGTGACTGTCACTATAGAAAAATAGAATTTTGGATTACGGGTTATACCTTCCCACCTCAGGTAAAGGATGATACATTTACACATCTGTAGTGACAAGAATATATTAATGGATATTTATCTCTCAAGCATGACCTGAACAAAATATATATATATATATCTACCCACATTAGAGGAGAACATTTTATATATTGTGTGCATAAATATTTTTTAATTACTAATTTTAATATAATGTGTTCTACTACGAATTGACACGTATATTAATTCATCATAATTAGTGTAAAGGTTCAACTTAATTAAAATAAAATAATTTGGACATAATTTGTTCACACTGATTCACCTCCCTCCCCATAACTCTTTGTATGTTTACACTATATTATTGGGACCTTAAGGTCATTAATAAAATCATTAGCTCACAATTGGGTATGAGGATCTTTAGATATTTGTTTTTATATCTTTCAGATCTAGATATCATGCCATGAGAAAATATACTATGTCACAATGATTTTATATTATAAAAATAAATGTGTGTCTCGCCAGAACCATGTGTTGAGTGAATGAGATGAAACTTTGATTTAGTGAATAATTCATTCACAGGATGGGTTGTATAATACTTAAAGAGAATAAAAAGGATGCACAAGAGATCAAAATTCATTAGGAACTTGAGGTGTAAGAAGAAAATATTAGTCAAGTTGTTGAAAATTGTTGTTTATTCATGTTCTTTGGAGTTTAGTGTAATCTCCCTAATACATACATTTATAATATTTATTATTAAATAAGAATGTACTAGGGTCATAAGAGTTACTGATTCTTGATTATCCACTTGATAAAAAGAGTTTATAAACCTTTTATTCTCTATTTTCTCAAGTGTTTTATTTATCATTATTTATTTTATCACTAAATCAACATATTTGAGATCCATATTCATTTACAAGAATTGTGAAATCATTATTATCGAGATGGTGGTTTAGTTCAACCATTCATTTAAACCCACCCATTCAGTGGTCTTTTACTCTCTCCTAACCCTATCACTTAGAATCAGAGTATAATATTTGGAAGGATAATTTGTATCATTTATATAATACATTTATATTGTCATAATAGCATTCTTTAAGTGGTTCTAGCTATTATTATGGACCAAATATTTCTTTCCACTATTTATGTCTTCGAACAAATAGTTATATGGATTAAATGAACAATGTAAACAACAATGGAGTCTATATGTTCAATGTTAAGGGTGTCTATAAATCGATAGAGAGATTGAGATAATGTTTCCATATCTTTTACCACTTTCTTCATAAATTCTAGAAATAAATTTGAATGATTGTCATCTACTTAATGTTGTAATATCATATACATTATTTGGAAACAAGAATTCTGACATTGACGAGACATAATTAAATACATCACTCTCCCCTATCTCAAACAATGTGATGAAATGAGTAATATGGGAAACAAAAATGAATTAAATATGGACAAAACTCCATGTAATCCATGAGGGGTATTAAAAATGTGAAGGAGTGAACGTAAAAATCCTATTTTGTTCAATCCAAACATATATGAATGGGAGATGATGAAATAGTAGATGTGTTAATAATTCAGGGGGATAAATTGTAATGTTGGAATCAAATATATGGATTAGTTGTTTAACACTCTATCTTGGTTAAAATATAATGAAAATTAACCTAAAAAAATTTATTCAATTTTTTTCCAATAAGGATCATGAAATGTATGAGTAGACCATTGATAAAATTAACCATTTTTTCAGTATTTGAATAGATGGTCATCCTTAAGAAGAAAAATAAAATATGGGAAAGTGGTATATTTTAAAAATAATAAGAGTTTTATTGATCATCCCAATATGTCTTATGCAGTTTAAATTGATTCTTAAGAAGATTCCATTTAATTCAATGATATTATACCTATTTTTCCAAAGGGAATTATTTATGAAAAAGGTAAATATAAATGTTAGATTATACTTATGTGCTTTAATTTTTATAATATCAGAAACTTTTCAAAAAAATTCCATGTAAATAAAAATAGTATGAAGATAATGGATACTATAAATAAAATTAAATAATAAATGATGTAGAAGTCAATTAAAGAGGGAGAGGATTTTTCAGAGGAAAAGGTTAGACCCATAAAATAAATAAGAATAATTTGTTTTAATTATTGATGTTATATCTTGTGATAAGGATATTCAAAAGAAGACATGTGACATAGAGGATGAATACATGACAACCTTCATACAAAAAATAAAATTATCCCGATGATCCATAAGGAGAATAAGTAGGAGGAGGTTTTAATAGAGGAGAAGAATGTAATGAAGAGGAAACACCAGAGGGGATCCGTTTATGGATAAATATTTCAGTATTTTTAATATAGAATAGAAATTTTGAAAGTGAAAATAAATCATTAAAATATATGAATGATTTACTGGGGAGATAACATGATATATAAAAACATAAATACATTAAAGAGAAAAATAATTAACTCACATGAATAATGGTTTATCACAAAGAAATTACTTAAAACTAGGGATAAGATTCATTTAGATTACCACAATGATTTTCATTTCCAAGAATTAAGAGAAAAAATTTATACAGGAAATTTTGGTTTATGTAGAAATTTTTTTAATGGGTTCCCACCATGTGTTTCAAAATTTTGTCAATAAACTAGAGTAACATTCGATACAACATTTAAATATGTAAATACATATAATATTTTTGGAGATTTCTCCATGAGATCATGAATATTTATTTGGGAAAAATATGACTTCAATATAAATGATTGGAATAGTACAAATTAGAAGAAGAAATATGTTTCGTAAACTATGAAAGAATAAGAACAGATTGCAAAAATTAATTTTGGTTATAAAAATTAAAAAAGAATTTTATAATGGGATAACAGGAACATTGAGGTAATGGTGAATGGAATGATCAAGTTGAAGAATAAATCTCTAAAGAAAGACAATATTAAGGAGACATGGTGTATTTAATATATAAAATAAATTAAAAAGATTATTTTGAATAACATGGGGATATTATTCATTTAAGGACAATGTTAGTTATATTGAGTATATAGACACAATGTTTTTATGTGATGGTAAAAATTCCCACTCCCTAAACTGAACTGATTGTCATGATGGAACTCATCAGATCCCCACCAATGATGGCAGTAAGCAGAGTGTGATACCCTAATCCAACATCTGTTGGGCTGAGGGATAATTTCTAGAAATGATTAGGTATATAAAAAAATTGGATACATTATCATAAAGTGCCTTTATTAATCCCCATAACCATGTTTATGAAATATTACATGTATATAATAAACGAAAGAACATATAGAGTGTAAACCATGAATGAAAAAAACTGTAGGAACGAAACAATGTATAACAACATAATATGAAAGGATATAAAGGGTAAAAACACTTTCCCAACTAGAAATGTCATCCCAACCTGATAAAAACCTGAATAATGGAATGTATGATGTGTTCTCGGCTAACGATCTCAAATGATAACCACCAAACATGGTTAGCACCACAAAACATTATTCTCCACTGAATCTAGGTCCTCTAATATCACTATCGATCTTCCTATCAAATTCATAAGACAACACATGTTTGGGAAAACCCAATTCATGGGTGATTACTTACATAACTGGTAGTATTATCCCACAACCATGATAAGAAATCAATAATAATGGTTAGCAAAACCCATATCTAAAGGTTAAGGAAGAATCAACATCAAACAAGCTAAAAAACACCTAACTGAAGAGGGGAAATGGATCTCCATCATCCAAGATATCTTAGGATGAAGTGTTATTCTGTAGCTCCAATGGTTATATCTATGATCTAATAACTATGTGAAACCTCATGAAAGATAGGATATGGGACCACTCCTCTCCAATTTGTGAAACCACAAATGGGGAACTATCTTCTAGCCATGCATTTCAGATAACGTCTCAAAAACCTATGTGGAGGGCCCGCACCTCAATATTGCACTTTATAGATGAGGGGGCATAAGATCTAGTGGTGGAAATGATCCCCACTGTAGCATGAATATGTGGGGTGTTATACTATAGATATATAACTTGTTACAGATAGAGGTATGTGGGTTTTCAACTCTACCAATATAAATATTATGGTAGATTGATGCCTTGGTGTGATCGTCGGGTCACCAACCCCAGAAACACTCTGACAATCAAACATGATCATTTCCAGTAGTTATGCAACATCGAAAGAAGCTTCCCACTTTCATCACCCGATGTAATACATCTAATGTTGAAAAATAGTAGACCATAACATCATACTCCAGAATCTGATCAAAATAAACTACTCACATGTTTAAATTTGAACATGCTATAAGATTGATGAACACACATGAGGATCATCCTTAGTTACATGGGATAATATATAAATCTACCAATGATTAACTACATATATATATGCATGTAAAAAAAAGATAATTTCATCGAAATCTACATAGAAAATATTCTGGATGGGCTATTTTGTTTCCCAAAGCTGACAGTTAGTTAAAAAACAATTCATCAAATCTCAGATTAAAGTTTCTTCATGGAATAAATTTGGTCTTATCCCACAAGACATAGTGAAATACCCAATAAGGTACATGGATCAGTCACCTAAATACCATTATCATGATTTCATATATGGATCTCTAATAATACTCCATAATAAAAATTTATAAATGAAACATTGATAGAACATAATAATAAAAATAATTTTAATTTTATTATTATATTTTCAATACAATAAACATATATATATAGAATGGGGGAACCAATAATGTAACGTTATGAAAAACCCAGTTTTTCACACATTACAGGCTATTCATGTCCCCTTTAACCATTTATTTAATATTATGAATACTATTATATTACAATTTTAAATTTTATTGTTAAATTAATTTATCTTTTTCAATCCACCTTCCCTAAAACATATGGAAGATTTCTTATAACCGAAAATATTGATTGCTAGGCCTCTATGCACTTCTTCCTCCCGGGGCACCATCATCTCATGGTGCATCTCGTGCCACCCAAACCAAGGGATGAATCCACCTTTGGTGAATCGATAAATGAATTCCATTCTAATAGTACACATCTAGATTTTGTACGACCACCACCCATGTAACAATCCACAATAGCACCCTATGTTGATATGTTCAGCCACATCTTATCATTGACTAACATAATTAAATTTATTAACCATTTACTATCATTGGAAACTACAAGGGTAAGAGGGATTGATAATAATGAGAGAGGGTGGATATTATAGGGAGCAAGGATAACAATTTTAGAACTAATTTTGATGAATAATCAATGAATAAAATAAATTTCAAACATCTAACCTCAGTTTGTATTCAAAAAATGATTTCATCAATAAATTTCAAAATACTAAATCTAAATTAATCAAGAGATGAAAATAAGTGATACCTATCGAGATATTCTATTTTTCATTGGTGAAGAATGCATTCGATAGTGATGAAGGTAGAGATCATTTTTCTTTCTCCGTTTATCTCATTTTTCTTTCTCCGTTAGACGAATAACCCTTGATATTTTTCATAATGAGATATATGAAAATTAAGATTAGGGTTTTTCTTTATCAAAATAACTATGTAAATTAATCCATTATTTTACTTAATTCACATACCAATAGTCATCCATGATAGAAAACCTAATTTTGAATGACATTATATCTCATGTAAGGTAAAACCAAAATTATGTAAATAACCATTGACTCAAATTTCCCATTTTATGTCACAATAAATAGGAATTTTTTTTAAGAAATGATATGTGCATATGATATAATATATTTAATATATTTAGATAAAGATATTGATCTCTCTTAGTCCCTAGAATATCATGTTGAATCAGCACCAGACATTGAAAGTATCCCTTAAAATATTAAAAAGACATAAAAAGAAAAAAATAGAGTCACCACATTCTCCCATATTTCAGGGATTTCACCTGAAAAGCATAATAAATATAAAAATATGGGTTACTGAGATAGTATATAGCTTTCACACTTGAAATTGCAGTACTACAAGCTCTTATGCATCAAAGGAACATGTACCAAAGGGATGATATTTACACACAGGATATTTTCACACTGGTCCTTGACAACCATCAGTCACTCTAATAAGGTTCACTTATCGTAATTGTAAATCATTCCAAATTCAATAATGTGGTACAAGTCATGCATGTATCTACACAACTAGAACACATGGAGGACATTATACATTAGGTATAAATTTGGGGCTATGGCCAAGAGGTAAGAAACCTCACCAACCACCCATAGAATCTGGAATTACCTAATGAAACTTGGGGATAGATTGATTCCCTAATTAATATCTTCATTCCCTAAAATATGGAGACTCTCTAAAAAACAAGGCTTCCCTATAAAAACTCAAAAGCCTATGAAATCGATCTCTATAAGATTTTTATTAGCTCTAGGCTATTAAAATTTTCATAGTATTCACCTATAACTTATTTATTAAAACCAACTCCAACATTATCCCAATAAGATATGCCTCTCCAATCCCAGTTCAACATAAGGGTGACATGCATAGTCTCCCTTAGAGGGCCTAAAAACATTCCATGTAGATATTAGAGTGAAAAAAATTATTATGAGTGAAATCCACCAATGGAATGTGATACTCCCAACTCTGGAAAAAACAAAACTTATTGTCTCTAAATATATCCTCTAAACCCATGATATCCTGCTCATTCTAGCCATTGATCTATGGGTGAAAAACCATTTTCATTCGTAACTGGGTCCCAAAAATAGGTCCCAAAAGCATTCTATGATCCTCTCTAAAACCATTACATAAACCGAGCATCACGGTCAAAGAAGATAATCATGTTTACCCCATGAATCTAAATGATCTCTATACATACACCAATTCCAAACATTCAACTTAACTATGCCCTCGAAAATAAAACAAGATTGATGAATTTGTAATTCGGTCTAGAATCACCCAGATAGTGTCACGGCCTCCTAGTACCCATTGAATATACATCCTGAAATCTATTAATATTACATCCCACTTTCATTAAGTGATCTTATAATGTTGATTCAAACATGAAAGAACCTGATGTTCATATTTTACTTCCCAACATGTGTGGAATTGGAAATTAAACTTGGAAATGCTCTACCCCCTTCGACCCATGGTCCCTGTAAATATTTTCCATAACCCAATGTATATCTAAGGTATATATATGAAACTCCCTCATCATATTGACATGAAACATTACTAGAATAACCAAGTATCCCATGAAAATGATGGTGTGATTTTATCCCTCATAAAATCCATCTAGTGTATATCTTATGGTTATTTGATCATGTAGATCCTCATAGTTGATATCTGCCAACTGGTCCCCTCTCACTATTTGAAGAATTATTTGAATCACCACCATTGATAGAGGTTAACCCGGACCCCTATCTACCACCAAATTTAGTGGCAACAAATCTAACTAATCTGATGACTTTTCAACCTAGAGAGAATGGGATTTCTTACTAATGGAATCCGACATAATTTTGTGCTTCTATAGAGTATATAAAAATTAAAAGTTATATTCCTTCATGAACTCCAACCAAAGCCTCTATATTAGGTTGAGATATCTCTATTTGAAGATGTTCCTTGGAATCTGGTGGTCTGAGTAAATGTCGAAATTCCCACCTAGAAGATAATGCATCCACATCATCAAGGAGTAGAATAACACTACCCATTCTATATTTTGTGTCACATAGTTCTACTCATGGGGAATTTACTCTATAATCACATAATTGATCACCACTATCATGACCCGTCCTCGGGACCCGTGCCGTGACTACCCCAAGCCCGCCTTCCATAGGCCAGGGGTAGGCGACTAGAACCAAGGCGTAAATCCCATAAAAGGGGAAGGAATTTCCTTTATAAAGTAAAAAAACACCACAAAGTAAGCCAGCGAAAGTAAACACTATGTAAAACTGGGTACAAATGTAAGTGCAGAAAGTAAATGGGCCATAATACAAACCCAAACTGAAAGTAAAGTACAACTGGAAAGAAAGTACAACAACTGAAAGTAAAGTAGCAACGTCGTGCCGTCCACTAGAAGTACCACCTGAAGGGTGGGTACAAATAGCCTCCTCAGCTCCTCGGGTCCAGCTGTCCGCTCCGTATACGTCCCGCCCAGTGGTCCACCTCCAGGTACCGACTTGCTCCACAATCCTCAACCATGATCAGCGATGTCCGTCATCTGCATCCAACACAATGTAGTGCGGGTATAGCCCGTGCAGGGGTGAGTATACGCTACTAAGTAGGGACCCTGAGACCCCTGAAGGTCCCCTAGAATCCACAAAGGATAATCAACAAAGGAAAGATACAATCACGAAGTAACAACAAACTATACTTAGGTATATGCCCATACATATACCTAAGTCATCAAATCCAGTTTGGCTCTAACTTTAGAGCCCAAGTACAACCCGGTCCACACAGGAGAACACAACTCATCCCACAAGAGAACTCAACAAATCCACATATGAGAGAACAACTCAGTCCACACAGGAGAACACTGCAAGTCCATGAAGGAGTGCACAAAACAGTCCACACAAGAGAACACCACAAGACCACACAGGAAAACATGACAATCATATTCAAGATAAAGATCTAAAGTCAAGACTCATCTCACACATGCATACTTCTTCGGAAGGTGATAGAGATGATCAGATGTAGCCACTGATTCATCTAAGCTGGGACCCACGTAGGATACTATAAACCAGCTTAGCTGTCGGACCCACATAGGATACTAGTATAGTAGTCATTACCACCGAACCCATAGAGGATTCCTGTATAGTTGTCGTCATTATCAAACCCACTGAGGATTCCAGTACGAAAATCTTCACCGTCGAACCCACGGAGGATTCCGATACAGTTGTCATCATCGTCGAACCCACAAAGGATTCCAGTATGAAAGTCTTTACCGTCGAACCCACGGAGGATTTCAATATGAAAGTCTTCAGCGTTGAACCCATAGCTGTTGGGGAACTCATCCTCTATCGAGTACAGTGGGCATGCTGCTTCAACCAAGCGCTTCCCACTAACCTTGTACTGTTTTAGTACTCCACCAGTCGAGTACTATGGGCCAGCTGCTACAACCAAGCACTTCCCGCCATGGGTTTGCCGCTACAACCAAGCGCTCCCTCTCATAGCCTACAGAGGTAATCCTTCTGTTGAGTAACATGGGTCTACTGCTACAACCAAGAGCTCCTCCACCGTGGGTCTGCCGTTACAACCAAGTGATCCCCACTAGGCTATCGAAACACTCCGAGTCGACCGATCAGCAGTCATCAAGTCTCAGCCAGCTCTAGGGTTTTCGCACACAGCACGCTCGTTCCGGGAGGGTCCACTCCACGAGCCAAGAGGTCGATAAATAAAATTTCACATAGACAAGAGTTGATGTATCACAATGTTCCGTCATGTCAATAGGAACACAACGCAACAGATGTCGTGTCAATGGGGGTCCCTCCCTTTGCCAGCCGGGGGTTACGACCCCTGGATTTCTTGGAAACGGGCCAACCGGTTTGGTCGGCCGGTGTGCCACCGCGAAAACCGCCTCGCGTGTCCCGCCCTCCTTGCACCGGCGGTCGGCGGTTCTGGCCGTCGCTCCCCGTACCACCATGGCCTTAGGCCGCGGCCTTGTCCGACCGGTGCGGCGCGACGGCGTGACGGCCCCGCTCTGGCCATGACCTCTTCGTGGTTCTCTGGCACGGCGCGACGGCGCCGCGTGCCTTCGCCGTGGCCCAACTCCGGTAGCGGCTTCGTTTGGCCTCAACGGCGCGGCACGAAGGTGCCACGATTCTTTGCCGCATTTCTCCTTATTTACGCATGGTGCCGTTGCACCGCGCCGCCTTCATTCGAGCTGTAATGAACACAACAACAAAAGGGGGAGGAGGGTCGGCCGTGTTCGTGCGGTCTGGCCTCCTCCCATTAAATTGATAACAAGCGGCCCCAAGAAACATACGATGAATGACAAATAATATTCATGAATAAAATCAAACCCCTACCTTGATGAAGTCGTCGAATGAGGATTGTCGCAGGAAAAGGACGTCGCGGATGACGGCGTTGCGGATCGAGGCTCTGTAAGCGTCGTCGGTGTTCGCCCGATGAAGGATGCGACTCATCGTCGCTCTTCGAAGAAGGCGTATCTCACAGGTTGTGGAGATGGAAGAAGACAGTACGACGATCTCCCCTTGCGGTGATGGAGTTATTCGTCGTAGACTCGGTGTTCTTCGTGTTCTTCGATGAGGAAAGAGATGTTCCTCAAGAGCGGAAGAGTCCTCCCATTCCTTCCGCACAACGATTCAACCAAATAATAAAATAAGGCTTTCCCTTATTTTATTACTCATGAAAACCCTTTTTGAAATTCAAAGTTCACATTCAATTAATTGACATAATTGATGAGTGTTTAATAATCCAAATTTAATTCGAGAGTTGGCAAGTCATGAAAAGGGGGTGCAGGTGTGTTACACAAATTAAAAGTGATAGGGTGATTAATGGGGAGTTAGATAATTGAATGGTGGGGGCTCGTGTAGGCCCCACCCCAACTCCCTCACATGGATGTTAACCACAAGTAGAGAGAAATTAAGTTCTGACACAAATTAATTTCACTTAAACCACTTAGTAAAGAAATAAAAATAAAACAATTATATTTTTATTCCTCATTTTTTTAACATCACCACCCGAGAAAACGCACCTTCATGTAAGGTGTTCCTAAGAAATTACCGGCAGTGTGGTTCCATCGGTGCCCTCAGATTTCGATTCCGAGAAACGGTTCAAAAGTTAGGAATACCCGCTCGTTCGTTCATTGAACGTACCTAAGCTAAAATTCATAAATTGATTCCGGGAACACCGGGCCTCAGAATTAGGTGTGGTCAGAAACTCCGTACTCGTAAAATCCAAAATAAATTAAGAAAAAAATTTCCCTTGAAATTTACGGGTCTTTACATTACTCCCACCTCAGGGCTTTACCTCCATGTAAAGATACAACGCAAACTAGGGGAACAAATGAGGGTACTGAGCACGCATCTGAGCCTCCATCTCCAAAGTGCTCTCCTGGAGGTTCCCGTGCTTCCATCTGATGCGAACTAAAGGAATCGACCGCCCACATAGGACCCACTCCTGTCGATCCTCAATCTCCACTAGGACCTCCGCAAAAGTCTCACCATCGTCAATTTCCAACTCCCCATGGTCAATGATATGAGTCGGGTCATGCACGTATCTCCTCAACTGAGATACATGGAAGACGTCATGCACCCGGTGCAACTGAGGTGGTAGAGCCAGGCGGTAAGCTACCCCGCCTATCCTACTGAGAACCTGGATGTGTCTGATGAATCGTGGAGATAACTTGCCGCTGTGTCTAAAACTCTGTAATCCACGTCGAGGTGAGACCCGTAGGAAAACGTGGTCGCCATCCTCTAACTCCAGTGGTATCCGCCTCCTGTTAGCACAAGACTTTTGTCGGCTCTGAGCTATCCTCATCCGCACTTGGATGACCTGGACCTTCTCTGGTCCTACAAGAGCTGCTAAGATTTCATCTTTGCCGATAAGAGAAATTTGGTCTCATCCCCAGGATGAACCACATTTTTCGACTAATGAAGTCAATCCCGACATGGATGATACTAATCCACACCAAGGATGACGTCGTAAGGCCTTGAAGCTAGTACCAAGAGATCCAACCGTTACTCTCGCCTCCAAGGGTTGAGTCACACTGTCGACATTAGTGTGTGGTCACTTGGTTTCCTCTAGTAGTAATCTCAAAAGTGAGGGTCAGGTCAACAGTTTAAACCGAAACCTCTTAGTAACAAAATAAAGAGAGGATATGAAAGTAAATTCCACAAAGAAGGTGTCTTTTATTACTACAGCTCAAAGTACAAAGACACAAAGCATCCACAAACAAACATCAACAAAGATAGAATAAACATGAACAAAAGTCTCAATGTATGGAGCTAGTCCTGCTCCTGTCCATCTACTCCCGGAGCTCCATGATCATAGGCCTCAGCAGCTTGAAGCTGAGCTCTCCCATGTCCACCTGTTCCCTATAATCGGGGAGGTCTTCCTAGTGTTGGTGGTGGTAGGGCCTCAAAGCGTCGCCCACCACCCACTGCATGGCTAGCTCCCCTGCCTCGGTCTTCTACTCCTTGAAATCTACCCCGATCGAACCTCTGCCTCTGCCTGGGAGGTCCTTCGTTTATCCGCTGGTCATCTGTATGGTGGGTCGGACAGTCACATTCCTTGTGTCCAACCCCGCCACAGGAGTAACACTATCCTCTCCTGGTTAGTCGTTCTCCACCCCAGGTGCCTCGCATACCCGATCCTGTGTCATGCGGTCGATCACCTATAGGTCTGGTCCTCATGGACATATGTGTCATTTTTCTACTGCCCGCTACAGAAGACTCTGCCGCATGTCGGCTAGTGGTGGGTCCTACTGCTACAAACTGCTCAGCAAGGAAACTCTACACTAAGAGGGCTCTCTCCAACACCCATGTCTGCGTCGGGATGCTGTGAGAAACAACAGAAGCTCTAATCTCTCACTTGAGCCCCTGATCGAAGGTTCGGGCCCTGAAGAATGGGTCCCGTACCATATCTGTAGAGTAACGTGAGAGATCGGTGAACCTTGCTGAATATTGCGCCACTGTCATGCTACCCTGCTTAATATGAAGTAGCTTATGTATGCGCAACGCTCGAAGGGTGTCTAGTAAAAACTATGCCCGATACAGGCTCTCGAATTCTGCCCACAGAAGGGATGCCTCGTCGTGAACCAAGAGAATCAAGCTCCACCATCTTCCTGCTGCCGCGTGCAGAAGGCTTGCTATAAGGACCACCATGAGGCCAGATAGTGTCCCCACTAACCTGAAAACTGAAACTACAGCCTCTAGCCAATCCTCGGCTGCCTAAGGGTCCATCTCCCCACTGAACCTGGGCGGTCTCTGACACTAAAACTCGTGCAGTGTAGTAAGGTGACGTGCACTCTCAGCGGCCGGGGCAGGTGGCATCGGTGGCTCGGTGGGTAGAGGTACCGCCAGATCCTTCGCTGTAATGGGGCCCTGCACCGAGGCCTCATCGCTCGGTGGGATGTCATCTCGTACGAAGCTCCGAAGCCTAGCTGGCTGTTGTCGTGGGACCATCCTGGAAATAGATAGGTGTGCCATGGTAAAAACAGTATACCTGGTGAGCTAACACAAAGTAATCACAAAGAAAACTTTTGAAACACACATGCAATCAGTGTTTTCGTGCACTAAGTCGGAAATCAGAAGTCTGGGTCCTGGTGTACGGATACGTCAGCCGCCGCACCAACACTAGACACCCTGGACTGATAACCACACTCAATACCCTTAACACTATTGCTTCACATAGAAGAAATATCAGAGTCCTAAGTTCAGCGGTAGAACCGAACTCCTTTGATACCAATTTCTCACGACCCGTCCTCAGGACCCGTGCCGTGACTACCCCAAGCCTGCCTTCCATAGGCCAGGGGCTGGTGACTAGCACCAAGGCGTAAATCCCATCAAAGGGGAAGGCATTGCCTTTATAAAGTAAACAAACACCACAAAGTAAGCCAGGGAAAGTAAACACTAAGTAAAACTGGGTACAAAAGTAAGTGCGGAAAGTAAATGGGCCATAATACAAACCCAAATTGAAAGTAAAGTACAACTAAAAAGAAAGTACAACAACTGAAAGTAAAGCAGCAACTTCGTGCCATCCCCTGGAAGTACCACGTGAAGGGTGGGTACAAATAGCCTCCTCATCTCCTCGAGTCCAGTCATCCGCTCCGTATACGTCCCACCCAGTGGTCCACCTCCAGGTACCGACTTTCTCCACAAGCCTCAACCATGATCAGAGATGTCCGTCATCTACATCCAACACAACGTAGTGCGGGCATAGCCCGTGCAGGGGTGAGTATACGCTACTCAGTAGGGACCCCGGGACCCCTGATGGTCCCCTAGAATCCACAAAGGATAATCCACAAAGGAAAGATACAATCACGAAGTAACAACCAACTATACTTAGGTATATTCCCATACATATACCTAAGTCATCAAATCCAGTTTGGCTCTAACTTTAGAGCCCATGTACAACCCGGTCCACACAGGAGAACACAACTCAGCCCACAAGAGAACTCAACAAATCCACATAAGAGAGCACAACTCAGTCCACACAGGAGAACACTGCAAGTCCACGAAGGAGTGTACAAAACAGTACACACAGGAGAACAACACAAGACCATAGAGGAAAACATGACAATCATATTTAAGATAAAGATCGAAAGTCAAGACTCATCTCACACATGTATACTTCTTTGGAAGGTGATAGAGATGATAAGATGTAGCCACTGATACATCTAAGCTGGGACCCACGTAGGATACTAAACCAGCTAAGCTGTCAGACCCACATTGGATACTAGTATAGTAGTCATCACTACCGAACCCACAGAGGATTCCTGTACGGTTGTCATCATCGTCGAACCCACTGAATATTCCAGTACGAAAATCTTCACCGTCGAACCCACGGAGGATTCCAATACGGTTGTCATCGTCGTCGAAGCCACGAAGGATTCCAGTACGAAAGTCTTTACCGTCGAACCCACGGAGGATTTCAATATGAAAGTCTTCAGTGTTGAACCCAAAGCTGTTAGGGAACTCCTCCTCTATCGAGTACAGTGGGAATGCCTCTACAACCAAGCACTTCCTACTAACCTTGGACTGCTGTAGTACTCCACCAGTTGAGTACTATGGGCCAGCTGCTACAACCAAGCGCTTCCCACCATGGGTTTGCTGCTACAACCAAGCGCTCCCCCTCATAGCCTACAAAGGTACTCCTTCTATTGAGTAACGTGGGTCTATTGCTACAACCAAGAGCTCCTCCGCTGTGGGTCTGCCATTACAACCAAGCGCTCCCCACTAGGCTATCGAAACACTCCGAGTCGATCGATCAACAGTCATCAAGTCTTAGCCAGCTCTAGGGTTTCCGCACACAGCACGCTCGTTCCGGGAGGGTTCGCTCCACGAGCCAAGAGGTCGATACATAAAATTTCACGTAGACCAGAGTTGATGTATCACAAAGTTCCGTCATGTCAATAGGAACACAACGCGACAGCCGTCGTGTCAATCGGACGCCCGATCTGAGAGTTAATGGATTTTTTATTCCAGGGGCCCGGTTGGTTTTTATGTCCAAAACAACCCGACCATACTCCAACTGCATCCAAACCTCAAGCGAAGTAAGCCAAAAGGTCCGTCTCACTAAGAGGAATACAACAAAGTCGACGGAACGTCAATCGTACGTCCGGAGCTTGGGTTATAAGCGTTTCCGCTCCGAGGTCCCGGTTGGTTTCATGTTCGAACCAACCCGACCATACCCAAAGATCTCAGAAACCTTGAGTGTAATATACTAAAACGACCATCTTGATCCGAGGATCACATCACAACTGACGGTGCATCGATCGGAGTCTCGTATCTAGAGATACGAGCATTTTAACGAACCTGTTCGGTTTTAGGGGGGTTTTGGGCCCGGACCGACCCGGCCCAAGACCCTCTGGGTCGGCCCGAACAGGTTAGACGAGACACTGGTCCGGGACCGGACCATTAGGGCATGGCCTGACCTGGTGGGCATGGCCCGGCCCAGCCGGCGCGACCGGTTGGCCAGGCGCGGGCGCGACCCGCGCGCCCAGTCAGCTCGGCCAATTGGCTGAGCGGGATACAGAGGGGGTGGGGGAAGCCCCTCCCCTTGATTGAGAAATCCCCCCCCCCCCCGCATGGGGGGCCCTCCCTTTGCCAGTCGGGGGTTATGACCCCTGGATTTCTCAGAAACGGGCCAACCGGTTTGGCCGGCCGGTGTGCCACCGTGAAAATCGCCTTGCGGGTCCCGCCCTCCTTGCGCCGGCGGCCGGAGGTTCCGGCCGCCGCTCCCCGTACCACCATGGCCTTAGGCCGTGGCCTTGTCCGACCGGTGTGGCGCGATGGCGCTACGGCCCCACTCCGGCCATGACCTCTTCGTGCTTCCCTGGCATGGCGTGACGGCGCCGCGCGCCTTCGCCATGGCCCAACTCCGGCAGCGGCTTCATTTGGCCTCAACGGCGCGGCGCGATGGAGTCGCGCTTCTTCGCCGCATTTCTCCTTGTTTCCGCACGGTTCTGTTGCACCGCGCCGCCTTCGTTCGAGCTGTAACGAACACAACAATAAAAGGGGGAGGAGGGTCGGCCGTGTTCGTGCGGTCTGGACTCCTCCCATTAAATTGATAACAAGCGGCCCCAAGAAACTTATGATGAAAAACAAAGAATATTAACGAATAAAATCAAACCCCTACCTTGATGAAGTCGTCGAATGAGGATTGTCGCAGGAAAAGGACGTCGCGGATGACGGCGTTGCGGATCGAGGCTCTGTAAGCGTCGTCGGTGTCCGCCCGATGAAGGATGCGGCTCGTCGTCGTTCTTCGAAGAAGGAGTATATTACCGGCTGTGGAGAGGGAAGAAGACGGTACGGAGATCTCCCCTTGCGGTGATGGAGTTCTTCATCGTAGACTCGGCGTTCTTCGCATTCTTCGACGAGGAAGGAGATGTTCCTCAAGAGCGGAAGAGTCCTCCCCTTCCTTCCGCACAACGATTCAACCAAATAATAAAATAAGGCTTTGCCTTATTTTATTATTCATGAAAACCCTTTTTGAAATTAAAAGTTCACATTCAATTAATTAACATAATTGATGAGTGTTTAATAAACCAAATTTAATTCGAGAGTTGGCAAGTCATTAAAAGGGGGTGCAGGTGTGTTACACAAATTAAAAGTGATAGGGTGATTAATGGGGAGTTAGATAATTGAAAGGTGGGGGCTCATGTAGGCCCCACCCCAACTCCCTCACATGGATGTTAACCACATGTAGAGAGAAATTAAGTTCTGACACAACTTAATTTCACTTAAACCGCTTAGTAAAGAAATAAAAATAAAACAATTTTATTTTTTTATTCTTCATTTTTTTAACATCACCACCCGAGAAAACGCACCTTCGGATAAGGTGTTCCTAAGAAATTACCGGCAGTGCGGTTCCATCAGTGCCCTCATATTTCGATTCTGATAAACAGTTCAAAAGTTAGGAATACCCGCTCGTTCGTTCACTGAACGTACCCGAGCTAAAATTCATAAATTGATTCCGGACACACCGGGCCTCAGAATTAGGTGCCGTCAGAAACTGCGTACTCGTAAAATCCAAAAGAAATTAAGAAAAAAATTTCCCTTGAAATTTACGGGTCTTTACATTACTCCCACCTCAGGGATTTACCTCCAAGTAAAGATACAACACAAACTAGGGGAACAAATGAGGGTACTGAGCACACATCTAAGCCTCCCGCTCCTAAGTGCTCTCCTGGAGGTTCCCGTGCTGCCATATGATGCGTACTAAAGGAATCGACCACCCACATAGGACCCGCTCCTGTCGATCCTCGATCTCCACCGGGACCTCCGCAAATGTCTCCCCATCGTCAATGTTAAAATCCCCATGGTCGATGATATGTGTCAGGTCGTGCACGTATCTCCTCAACTAAGATACGTGGAAGACGTCGTGCACCCGGTGCAACTGAGGTGGTAGAGCCAGGCGGTAAGCTACCCCACCTATCCTGCTGAGAACCTGGAAGGGTCTGATGAATCGCAGAGATAACTTGCCGCTGTGGCTAAAACTCTGTAATCCACGTCGAGGTGAGACCCGTAGGAAAACATGGTCGCCATACTTGAACTCCAGTGGTCTCCGCCTCCTGTCAGCACAAGAATTTTGTCGGATCTGAGCTGTCCTTATCCGCACTTGGATGACCTGGACCTTCTCTGGTCCTATAAGAGCTGCTAAGATTTCATCTTTGCCGATAAGAGAAATGTGGTCTCATCCCCAGGATGAACTACGTTTTTTTCCTAATAAAGTCAATCCCGACATGGATGATACTAATCCACACCAAGGATGACGTCGTAAGGCCTTGACGCTACTACCAAGATATCTAACCGTTACTCTCGCCTCCAAGGTTTGAGTCACACTGTTGGCATTAGTGTGTGGTCACTTGGTTTCCTACAGTAGGAATCTCAAAAGTGAGGGTCAGGTTAACAGTTTAAACCTGAACCTCTTAGTAACAACATAAAGAGAGGATATGAAAGTAAATGCCACAAAGAATGTGTCTTTTATTACTGCATCTCAAAGTACAAATACATAAAGAATCCACAAACAAACATCAACAAAGATAGAAGCAACATGAACAAAAGTCTCAATGTTTGGAGCTAGTCCTGCTCCTGTCCATCTGCTCGCGGAGCTCCATGATCATAGGCCTCAGCAGCCTGAAGCTGAGCTCTCCACTGTCCACCCGTTCCCTGTAGTCGGGGAGGTCTTCCTGGTGGTGGTGGTGGTAGGGCCTCAAAGCGTCGCCCACCACCCACTGCATGGCTAGCTCCCTGCCTCGGTCTTCTACTCCTTGACATCTGCCCCGATCGAACCTCTGCCTCTGCCTGGGAGGTCCTTCGTTTATCCGCTGGTCATCTGTATGGCGGGTCGGACAGTCACGTGCCATGTGACCAACCCCGCCACAGGAGTAACACTATCTGCTCCTGGTTAGTCGTTATCTACCCCGGGTGCCTCACACACCCGATCCTGTGTCATGCGGTCGATCACATATAGGTCTGGTCCTCTTGGACATCTGTGTCATCTGTCTACTGCCCGCTGCAGAAGACTCTGCCGCATGTCGGCTAGTGGTGGGTCCTGCTACTACAGACTGCTCAGCAAGGAAACTTTACACTAAGAGGGCTCTCTCCAACACCCATGTCTGCGTTGGGATGCTGTGAGAAACAACAGAATCTCTAATCTCTCACTTGATCCCCTGCTCGAAGGTTCGGGCCATGAAGAATGGGTCCCGTACCATATCTGTAGAGTAACGTGAGAGATCGGTGAACCTTGCTGAATATTGCGCCACTGTCATGCTATCCTGCTGAATATGAATTAGCTTCTGTATGCGCAATGCTCGAAGGGTGGCTAGTAAAAAATTTACCCGAAACAGGCTCCCGAATTCTGCCCACAGAAGGGATGATTAGTCGTGCACCAAGAGAATCAAGCTCCACCATCTGCCTGCTGCCGCGTGCTGGAGGCTTGCTGTAAGGACCACCATGAGGTCAGCTAGTGTCCCCACTAACCTGAAAACTCAAACTACAGCCTCTAGCCAATCCTTGGCTTCCTAATGGTCCATCTCCCCACGGAACCTGGGCGGTCTCTGATGCTAAACTCATGCAGTGCAGTAAGGCGAGGTGCACTCTCAACGGCCGGGGTAGGTGGCATCGGTGGCTCGACGGGTAGAGGTACCGCCAGTGCCTCCGCTGTAATGGGGCCCTACACCGAGGCCTCATCGCTCGGTGGGCTGTCATCTCGCACAAATCTCCGAAGCCTAGCTGGCTGCTATTGTGGGACCATCCTAGAAAGAGATAGGTGTGCCACGGTCAAAATAGTTTACCTAGTGAGCTGACACAAAGTAATCACAAAGAAAACTTTTGAAACACACATGCAATTAGTGTTTTCGTGCACTAAGTCAGAAATCAGAAGTCAGGGTCCTGGTGTACGGATACATCAGCCGCCGCACCAACACCGGACACCCTGGACTGATAACCACACTCAATACCCTTAAAACTATTACTTCATATAGATGAAATATCAGAGTCCTAAGTTCTGCATTAGAACCGAACTCCTCTGATACCAATTTGTCACGACCCGTCCTCAGGACCCGTGTCGTGACTACCCCAATCCCGCCTTCCAAAGGCTAGGGGCTGGTGACTAGCACCAAGGCGTAAATCCCGAAAAAGGGGAAGGCATTTCCTTTATAAAGTATAGAAACACCACAGAGTAAGCCATCAAAAGTAAACACTAAGTAAAACTGGGTACAAAAGTAAGTGCGGAAAGTAAATGGGCCAGAATACAAACCCAAACTAAAAGTAAAGTACAACTGGAAAGAAAGTACAACAACTGAAAGTAAAGCAGCAACGTCGTACCGTCCACTGGAAGTACCACCTGAAGGCTGGGTACAGATAGCCTCCTCAGCTCCTCGAGTCCAGCCGTTCACTCCGTATACGTCCCGCCCAGTGGTCCACCTCCAGGTACCGACATGCTCTAGAAGCTTCAACCACGATCAGTGTTGTCCGTCGTCTGCATCCAACACAACGTAGTGTGGGTATAGCCCGTGCAGGGCTGAGTATACGCTACTCAGTAGGGACCCCGAGACCCCCGAAGGTCCCCTAGAATTCACAAAGGATAATCCACAAAGGAAAGATACAATCACAAAGTAACAAACAACTGTACTTAGGTATATGCCCATAAATATACCTAAGTCATCAAATCCAGTTCGGTTCTAGCTCCAGATCCCATGTAAAACCCGGTCCACACAAGAGAACACAACTCAGTCCATAAGAGAACTCATCAAATCCACATAGGAGATCACAACCCAGTCCACACAGGAGAACACTGAAATTCCAAGAAGGAGTGCACAACATAGTACACACAGATAAACACCACAATAACACACCGGAAAACATGAAAATCATATTCAAGATAAAGATCTAAAGTCGAGACTCAGCTCACACAGGTATAATTTTTCGTAAGGTGATAGAGATGATCTGATGTAGCCACTGATTAATCTAAGCTGGGACCCACGTAGGAAACTAAACCAGCTAAGCTGTCGGACCCACATATGATACTAGTATAGTAGTCGTCACCACCGAAACCACGAAGGATTCCTGTATGGTTGTCTTCGTCGTCAAACCCACTGAGGATTCCCGTATGAAAATATTCATCGTCGAACCCACGGAGGATTCCAATACAGTTGTCATCGTCGTCGAACCCATGGAGGATTCCAATACGAAAGTCTTTACCGTCGAACCCACAAAAGATTCCAATACGAAAGTATTCACCATTGTACCCATAGCTGCTGGGGAACTCCTCCTCTATCGAGTACAGTGGGAATTCTGCTATAACCAAGCGCTTCCCACTAACCTTGGACTGCTATAGTACTCCACCTGTCGAGTATTGTGGGCCTGCTGCTACAACCAAGCGCTTCCCACCATGGGTCTGCCGCTACAACCAAGCGCTCCCCCTCATAGCCTACAGAGGTACTCCTTCTGTTGAGTACCACGGTTCTGCTGCTACAACCAAGCTCTCCTCCACCGTGGGTCTGCCACTACAACCAATCGCTCCCCACTAGGCTATCGAAACACTCCGAGTTGATCGATCACTACTAGAAAAACAGGTATTTGCGACGGGCTATTTGCGACGGGATCCCGTCGCAATTAGCCATTTGCGACGGGGTCCAGTCGCAAATAGCCAGTTGCTGAAAACACCGTCGCAACTACACTTATTTGCGACGGGCCCGTCGCTAAATCCTTTTTTTGCGACGGACATTCTCCCCGTCGCAAATAGTATTCCGTATTTTTGTAAAAAACTTTTAAAATAGTTTTTGCGACGGGACCCGTCGCAAATCTCTTTTGCGACGGTTCCGTCGCATAAACTATTTTTTAAAAAAAATAAAAAAATTAATAATACTAGTATTTGCGACGGGAATAGTATCCCGTCGCAAATACTATTTTTTTAAAAAAAATAAAAAACTATTAATAATACTAGTATTTTCGACGGGCATAGTATCCCGTCGCAAATACTATAAAAAAAATAAAAAAAAATAAATTATTAATAAATTATTTTAATTAATATAATAATAGAATTATAATTTACAAATGAAAATAATAAATTATTTTAATTATTATAATAATAGTAGAATTATAATTCAAAAATAAAAAATAATAGAATATTAATAAATGATTTAATTAATATAATAATATTACAATTATAATTCATAAATAAAAAAAATATTAATAAGTTATTTTAATTAATATAAAAATAATAGAATTATTTTACATTCAAATATTAAAATAATTCAAGTATTACAAAAAAAATAATTAAATTATAATATTATAAAATTTTAATATATATATAAAATTTTAATATATATATAAAATTTAATATTATAAAATATAAATAATATTATTATTCATATTAATATTGTTATTTAAAAATATAATATTATTAATATTTTATAATGAGACAGAAACTACGAATAGAAAAAAAATATATTTTGATTTCACAAATTTTATAACAGAAATACAAACTCTAATCTGAAGGAGGGGGGGAGGGGGGGGAGGTGGGGGATCTGCAGATGGTGGTGGAGGAAACTCCATCCCTAAAGCATGAGTGAGTCGGCGCATGTACTCCATCTGCTCCTGATGCTGCTGCTGCCACTGACTCGCCTGCTCCTCGTACAGCTGCTGCTGGCGTCGACGCTCCTCCTCATGCTGCTGACGCATCTGCTCCTGCTCCTGTCGGAGACTCTCTATCTGTGCAGTCTGAGATCGAAACTGATCCTCATACTGTGTAGAAGAAGATGCACGAGCTCCTCTCGAGTTGGACGCCGACATCGCAGCACTGCCATAATAATCTCCGGGAGTCAGTCGAGAGCCGATACCAACTACCCGGCCCTTCTCGAAGGCATACTGGGTGGCCTGCATCCATGCCGCCTCATCAAACTGACGGGCAGTGGTCTGATCTGATGACTCGGCCTGACTCTCAGGCCGGGCCTGTGCCGCTGCGGCCTCATATGACTCCTATAGTTGCAATTTAAAATTAAAATTGTGAATATATTATATGCAGTTAATTTTTAAACTTGAAAACAAATAATACTGACCACGATGTGATGCTGACGATCACCTCTGAGCTCCCCAGTAGCAGGATCACTATACATTCTCCGATATACGTCGTACTCTGTAATATCGGGGTGCTCGACAGCCTATAAGAATAAAAAATAAACTGTTAATATTTATAGTTATATAAAATATTTATAAATAATGTATGTACCAGATGCTGTCTATGAGTACTGAAAGAACGACTCCCAGCTCGATGAGTCACCTCCTGTCTCCCCCGATTCTGCCTCCCCACCGATGATATCCTCTGAAAGGTACCACTCAACCAGTGCGCACATAATCCATCCCATACATGGGATGAAATATACTCTGGTCGGTGTGCTCTACATGACTCCTCAAAATCTGACACTCCTGCTTTCTTCGTCGCAGCTTTTCTTAAATTGTGCAAAAACTGACGAAGGCGATCACGCATGGCCACCTCCCGTGCCTCGTGGATGGTGTCACGCATGGTATCCTCGATCGGATACCATAAACCCTACAAATAAATCAAAATATCAAGTTAGAAATGAAATAATTTTCAAATTAAAAATTATTTATTTACATACGTACTAACCAATGGCCGAACATGGCCTGCTGCACATCAATGGGAATCTGCTCCCATGTGGTCCACGGCTGAGAGAAATAGTTGCTCAAAATAGCGCTGCCTTTTCCGACTGCTATATGCAGAAAACTGAAAAAATAATAAACATTTATTATGTGAATAGATTAATGAAATCTTAGTCAAATCCACAGGTTATCACACAGGTTATCACACCTCCGTGTGCGTGGATCAAACCCAAGACGTGGACGTCGCTTGGGGACGGGGTCAGGAATCATCAATCGTGCAAGACCGCGCCCCCTCCGCGTACTCCCTGGAGCGCCTGCAGGCTGAGGGTCATCTGTCAGCAACTCATCCGCATCAAAAGTTAGGTCAGCATCCGCCAACGCACGAAATGTGGCGTCGTCCATCTGAAACAGAAAATGTTAATGTTAGAAAATAATTGATAATTACTATTATATATACATATATACATATTATGATTGTATATAAATACCATGAAATGCTATCAGTGTTCATCTTCATCATCATCTTCATATATGTCAATGTCATCTTCATATTACTCCTCAACATCATCGATATCCATTCGAGTTACAGTTGCTTCATCTCTTACCGTTTCAAATTCATATGTGACATCATTAACATCATCGTCATCACCGACTCTTAAATGTGGGGTGTCGTCATCGATACTCATGTCTCTTTGTAAAAAAGATTGATTTTGAGTACTCTCTTGAAAAACTTCAATTCTTGGCACATCAGTGAAAGAACATTCACTTTGACTAAACTGATTGTCTCGAATTTTGATTTTTATTACACTCCACCAATCAGTCAAGTCTCTTGATGTTGCACAGTACTTTTCATAATAAACTTGACATGCCTGTTGAGCCAATAAGAATGGTTCATTTACTGCGAGAACAATTTTACATTTAATATCGATGATTCCATGAGTCGGGTGAACACGCACGCCTCTCTCTGTATCCAACCACCGACATTTGAACATGGTTATGTAATGTTGTCCAAGATAACAGAGTTCAATGATTTCATCAAGTATGCCATAAAAGTCAACTTCATTTTCTCGATGATGAGATCCTCTCAAGCTAACTCCACTGTTCATTGTTTTTTTCTATTCCCCATATGCATGTGTGTGGAATCGAAATCCATTCACCACATATGCATTATAAGTTTTAACAAGTTTGGAAGGTGGGTTACTCAATACACACAGCCGTTTGTCAATTTTATCAGCATGTCGAGACACCTGAAAATTTGTGAAATAATTATCAATATAGTAAACTATACATTGAATGAGTTGCTAAAAGATAAAGAATTTATGTTACCAGTTTTTGAAACCACTGAGAGAAATTTTTCAGTCGACGTTCTTCGAGAGAAGCTGCTGTAATTTGTGGAATTTTTTTCTTGATATGATTATCATACAACCTATAAAAACCAAAGTTATTTATTGTAACATAAATGATAGAATAAGTGATATAAACAATTACAGTACAACTGATGTCATCTCTTCACAGTTGAGCAGAACATACGTATGAGCTCTCTGATGTTCATCATCTGAAAGCCAGCGTTCATAAACTCCACCAAAACCAAGATCTGACTGGTTGAAAATAGATAATTGATTGTCGATTTCATCAATATTCCTCTCGTTCCGTCCCATTCGGTTGTGTTTTGAAGGATACTCAGATTCAAAATAATGGGAGCAGAAAAAAGATATTTCCTCTTGCAAATAAGCTTCTGCAATAGATCCTTCAATAGATGCTTTGTTACGTACTTTTCTTTTCAATTTTTGCATGCATCTTTCAAATGGGTACATCCATCGAAACTATACCGGACCTCCACATTTGGCTTCATATGGAAAATGTAACATCAAATGTTCCATTGAGTCGAAGAAAGATGGCAGAAATATTTTTTCCAGTTTACATATAATTACAACAACATCTTTTTCAAGTTTTCCTAGAGCATCATAATCTGCCGTAGCCGCACAAATTTCCCGAAAAAAATGAGACATGTCTGTTATGGAATCCCAAATCACAGAATTCAACATACCTATTAATCCAATGGGTATAAGTCTCTCCATTATAACATGACAATCATGACTTTTTAATCCAGTAATATGACCATTCTTTACACATCTACCCAAATTGGAAGCACATCCATCTGGAAGTCTCAAATTTGCAATCCACTGACAAAATAATAAACGGTTTTCTTTAGACAGTGTATAAGCTGCTTTTGGTTTCAGTAACCTTTCTGTTCTGACATTCTCAAATAGTTCCAATTCTGGACGCCTGCAAATTTGGGCAAGATCTAAACGTGCATTTACATTGTCTTTGCTCTTTCCTGGAGTATCCAAAACTGTATGAAACAAATTATAAAAACAGTTCTTCTCAATATGCATGACATCTAACATGTGGCGGACCAACAAATCAGACCAATATGGAAAATCCCAAAATATGCTACGTTTAATCCAATTGTGTTCTTTCCCAAAACTAGAAATTTTCTGTTGGTTTATTGTGGGACCAAAAGTGATGGGAGGTAATGAAAATACAACTGATTTTAACTCCGAACCTGATAGCATTTTTGGAGGTCCATCCATTTCAACTGTTCCTTTTCTGAAATGAGATCTGTTTCTGCGAAAAGGATGATCAGCTGGAAGAAATCTGCGATGACAGTCAAAATAACAAGGTTTCTTTCCATGAATGAGCATAAATGATTTGTTCTCTCCCATACAGTAAGGACATTATTTCTGACCATGTGTACTCCAGCCAGATAACATCCCATAAGCCGGGAAGTCACTTATTGTCCACATCAATGCTGCTCTCAGTATGAAATTCTATTTCGTTGCAACATCATATGTACTGACACCAGTACTCCACAATAAATTTAATTCATCAATCAATGGCTTCAAATAAACATCAATATTTTTCTTCGGATGTCCTGGAATTAGTAAAGTCAAAAAGATATATGGCTCCTTCATCAACATCCATGGAGGTAAATTGTACGGAGTTAAAAAAACAGGCCAACATGAATATTGACTACCATAAGATCCAAACGGACAGAAACCATCAGTGGAAAGGCCCAGTCGAACATTTCAAGCTTCTAAAGCAAAGGATGGATGCACTCTATCAAAATGTTTCCATGAATCACCATCGGCTGGATGATTCAAGCTTTTATCGGTTGAAATATTCTCTTTATGCCATGACATCATTGTCGCTGTATTCTTAGACATGAATAAACGCTGAAGTCTGGATGTAAGCAGAAAATATCTCAACTGTTTTACAGGAATCAAACCAGACTTCCCGTGTTGTCCTTCTTTATATCTCAGTTGCCCACATGTGGGACAACTATCCAACGACTCATTTTCCCCAGAATATAAAATGCAGTCATTTGAACATGCATGAATCTTCTGACAAGTAAGTCCCAAATTTCAAACCAACCTCTTACTTTCATAGTAATTTGCAGGTAAAACATTTCCTTCGGGTAACAGTGTTTTCAGCAAAGAAAATATCTAGTCAAAACAGGTGTTTGACATTCCGTTATCTGATTTGATAGCCATAAATTTTGAAACTGCTTCTAATTTTCTCATCTTGCAGCCAGGATATAATGCATCCTCAGCAGACTTCAACAACTCATAAAATTCAGACTGTCCCAACTCAGGATTTGAAGCTATATCAGCCGGAGTTTCTGTATGTTGAACAGATGAACCTGCAACATCATGTACTAAATCTTGAAACTGGGATGGATCCGGAATCAAGTTGGTATCACCTGCTTTGGAACTGTGTTCACCGTGTTGATACCAAAAAACATAATCTGCTTGAAAACCAAAATGCAAGAGATGTTCCCCCACTTTGTCAAACGTGTCAAACGTTCTCAATGCACATTTTCTACAAGGGCATTTTATTTTTCCTTCTGAAACAAATTTTGGATTTGATGCCGCAAATGATAAAAAAATCTCCACACCCTCTATATATACTGGATTTAAACCAGAACCATTTGGATTTCTACGTTGATTTATCAATATGCGGTCATCTAATAATGACTGTTGACGACCTCGTTGTTCCATATTTTTCTATAAAATATAAAATCATTACTGGTTTTGAATAATTTGTTAGAAAAAACACTCAAGCAAGGATTGAATATATTGAGAATAAAGCAAAACCTGTTACAAATATTGATAATTTTAATATTATACTGATTTTTTATTTTTTTTAATAATACTAATATAATTTTTTTCATAAATATTAATTATATAATAATAACATCATTACATTATTAGTATATTTTATTATTAATATTAAAATAATATAATTTTTTATATTATATACAATTCTCCTTTCATCTGTGTGTTTAACATTCTGTCTCCACATGTAATATTAGCATTCACTTTCACCTCTCCATTGGCGAGTAGGTTGATAATTTTGAAAAAGAATGCCAATATTACATGTGGAGACAGAAAACACACAGAAAAAAAAAGAATTGTATATAATATAGAAAATTATATTATTTTAATATTAATAATAAAATATACAAATAATGTAATGATGTTATTACTAATTATTGCTAATTATTGGTAATTATTGCTAATTATTGGTAATTATTGGTAATTATTGGTAATTATTGGTAATTATTGCTAATTATTGGTAATTATTCCTAATTATTACTAATTATTTTTAATTATTCCTAATTATTTCTAATTATTCCTAATTATTCCTAATTATTCCTAATTATTGCTAATTATTACTAATTATTACTAATTATAAATAATTATAAATAATTATTCCTAATTATTCCTAATTATTCCTAATTATTACTAATTATTCCTAATTATTCCTAATTATTACTAATTATTCCTAATTATTACTAATTATTCCTAATTATTCCTAATTATTCCTAATTATTACTAATTATAAATAATTATAAATAATTATTCCTAATTATTCCTAATTATTCATAATTATTACTAATTATTCCTAATTATTCCTAATTATTACTAATTATTCCTAATTATTCCTAATTATTTCTAATTATTCCTAATTATTCCTAATTATTACTAATTATTACTAATTAT
The DNA here is from genome assembly GCA_963277665.1 of Viscum album. Lineage (NCBI taxonomy): Eukaryota > Viridiplantae > Streptophyta > Magnoliopsida > Santalales > Viscaceae > Viscum > Viscum album. The sequence continues at coordinate 1,214,575,435 of OY728143.1, forward strand.
TGCTAATTATTAGTAATTATTGCTAATTATTACTAATTATTGCTAATTATTATTAATTATTGCTAATTATTAGTAATTATTGCTAATTATTAGTAATTATTGATAATTATTAGTAATTATTACTAATTATTGGTAATTATTACTAATTATTGGTAATTATTACTAATTATTGGTAATTATTACAAATTATTGGTAATTATTACAAATTATTGGTAATTATTACTAATTATTGGTAATTATTACTAATTATTGGTAATTATTACTAATTATTGGTAATTATTACTAATTATTCGTAATTATTACTATTTATTCGTAATTATTACTAATTATTCGTAATTATTACTAATTATTCGTAATTATTACTAATTATTGGTAATTATTGGCAATTATTGGTAATTATTGGCAATTATTGGTAATTATTGGTAAGTATTGTTAATTATTACTAAATATTGGTAATTATTGGTAATTATTACTAATTATTGTTAATTATTACTAATTATTGTTAATTATTGGTAATTATTACTAATTATTGGTAATTATTCCTAATTATTACTAATTATAGGTAATTATTACTAATTATTAGTAATTAATACTAATTATTGGTAATTAATACTAATTATTGGTAATTATTACTAATTATTGATAATTTTTCCTATTTATTGGTAATTTTTCCTAATTTTTCTTAATTTTTCCTAATTTTTCCTAATTTTTCCTAATTTTTCCTAATTTTTTCTAATTTTTCTTAATTTTAGGTATTTATTACTAATTATTACTAATTATTGCAAATTATTACTAATTATTGCAAATTATTACTAATTATTGCAAATTATTACTAAATATTGCTAATTATTGGTAATTATTGCTAATTATTGTTAATTATTGCTAATTATTGGTAATTATTTCTAATTATTCCTAATTATTCCTAATTATTCCTAATTATTCCTAATTATTCCTAATTATTACTAATTATTACTAATTATAAATAATTATAAATAATTATAAATAATTATAAATAATTATAAATAATTATAAATAATTATTCCTAATTATTCCTAATTATTCCTAATTATTACTAATTATTCCTAATTATTCCTAACTATTCCTAATTATTCCTAACTATTCCTAATTATTCCTAATTATTCCTAATTATTCCTAATTATTCCTAATTATTCCTAATTATTCCTAATCATTCCTAATTATTCCTAATTATTGGTAATTATTGGTAGTTATTGGTAATTATTGGTAATTATTGATAATTATTGGTAATTATTGGTAATTATTACTAATTATTACTAATTATTGGTAATTATTGGTAATTATTACAAATTATTACAAATTATTGTTAATTATTGGTAATTATTCCAAATTATTGGTAAGTATTACTTATTCCTAATTATTACTAATTATTCCTAATTATTCCTAATTATTACTAATTATTCCTAATTATTCCTAATTATTCCTAATTATTACTAATTATTCCTAATTATTCCTAATTATTCCTAATTATTACTAACTATTACTAACTATTACTAACTATTACTAACTATTACTAACTATTACTAACTATTACTAACTATTACTAATTATTACTAATTATTACTAATTATTACTAATTATTACTAAATATTACTAATTATTCCTAATTATTCCTAATTATTCCTAATTATTCCTAATTATTTCTAATTATTTCAAATTATTCCTAATTATTGGTAATTATTGGCAATTATTGGTAATTATTGGTAATTATTGGTAATTATTACTAATTATTGGTAATTATTGGTAATTATTACTAATTATTACTAATTATTACTAATTATTGTTAATTATTGGTAATTATTCCAAATTATTGGTAATTATTACTACTTATTGGTAATTATTACAACTTATTGATAATTATTACTAATTATTACTAATTATTGATAATTATTACTAATTATTACTAATTATTACTAATTATTACTAATTATTGGTAATTATTACTAATTATTACTAATTATTCTTAATTGTTAATAATTATTGATAATTGTTCCTAATTATTAGTAATTAAATGAATAATTACCAATAATTAGGAATAATTACCCATAATTACAAATAATAACATTATTAATATATTTTATTATTAATATTAAAATAATATAATTTTCTGATTTATATACAATTCTCCTTTCATCTGTGCGTTTTCTATCTCCACATACAAATAATACATTTGAATACAGTAAACACACAGATGAAAAGAGAATTGTATATATATAAAAAATTATATTATTTTAATATTAATAATAAAATATACTAATAATGTAATAATGTTATTATTCCTAATTATTGGTATTTATTACTAATTATTAATATTTATTCTTAATTATTAAAAATTATTACTAATTATTCCTAATTACCATTAACTATGAACAATACTAATAATTTAAATTTATTAAGTAAAAAAACAATGTAAACATAATTAAATTACAACTAATTAAGAATAATTGAAACTAATAAAAAATTAAAAATAAATATTAAATTAAAATGAACATAAATACCTTGAAAATTGATCTGCTCTGATCGTTCTTCAAAACTGTAATATCAGCTCCGGAGAAAAAAATTAAACTGAAGAAAAACTCAACTTTAGAAACAAAAGTTTGAGAGCAGGAGAAGATAGAGAATGAGAATGATTTGAAAAAAACGGATGAGGGTATTTATAGGTTAGATTATTTGCGACGGGTCCATTTGCGACGGGATTCCCGTCGCAAATAGTGTTATCTGCGACGGTACCCGTCGCAAATACCTTAGCCAACATTTATTACGGTCAACGGTTAAATAGTTATTTGCGACGAGTCCCGTCGCAAATAATCACCTGCCGACATATGATTTGCGACGGGGAAATATTCCCGTCGCAAATACCTTTTACCGCCGCCGGTTATTTGCGACAGGAATATTTTCCCGTCGCAAATAGTTTTCCCGCGATTTGACGCGCATCGCGGGAAAACTATTTGCGACGGGGAAAGCAATCCCGTCGCAAAAGCCTAATTATTTGCGACGGGTAAATACCCCCGTCGCAAATAAGTTTTTAACGGGACTATTTGCGACGAGATTTATTCCCGTCGCAAATAACCCATCGCAAATACCCATTTTTCCCGTAGTGGATCAGTAGTCATCAAGTCTCAGCCAGCTCTAGGGTTTCTGCACACAGCACGCTCGTTCCGGGAGGGTCCGCTCCATGAACCAAGAGGTCGATACATAAACTGTCACGTAGACCAGAGTTGATGTATCACAAAGTTCATTCATGTCAATAGGAATACAACGTGATAGAAGGCGCGTCAATCGGGCGCCCGGTCTGAGAGTTAATGGCTTTTTCGTCCCAGAGGCCCGATTGATTTTTTATGTCAAACCAAACCCGACTGTACTCCAACTGCGTCCAAACCACGAGTGGAGTAAACCAAAAGGTCCGTCTCACTAAGAGGAATCCAACAAAGTCGGCGGCATGTCAATCGGACGTCCGGAGCTCAGGTTATAAGTGTTTCCGTTCCGAGGTCCCAGTTGGTTTCGTGTTCGAACCAACCCCACCATACCCAAAGTTCTCCGAAACCTTGAGTGTAATATTCTGAAATGACCGTCTCGATCCAAGGATCACATCACAACTAACAGTGCGTCGATCGGAGGCTCGTAGCCCAGGATATGGACATTTTAACGAACCTGCTCGGTTTTAGGGGGGTTTTGGGCCCAGACCGACACGGACCGAGACCCCCTGGGTCGGCCCGAACCGGGTCGACCCGACCTGGGTCTGGGTCCGGCCCGGTGCGGCCAATGGCCTAGCGCGGGCGCGACCCTCACGTCCAGTCATCTCGGACAATTGGCTGAGCGGGATACGGAGGGTGGGGGGGGGAACCCCTCCCCTTGACTGAGAAATCCCCCCCCACCCCCCGCATGGGGGGCTCGCCCTTTTCCAGACGGGTGTTACGACCCCCGAATTTCTCCGAAACTGGCCGGCCGGTGTGCCACCACGGGACCCCCTCGCGGGTCCCACCCTCCTTGCGCTAGCGGCCTACGGTTTCGGCCGCTTCTCCCCGCACCACGACGACCTTGTCTGATCGGCGCTACGCGACGACGCCGCACCCCTTCGCCACGGCCCCGCTCCGGCTGCGGCCTCTTCATGGTTATTTGGCGCGGCGCGACGGCGCCACACCCCTTCATCGTGACCCAACTCCGGCCGCAGCTTCATTTGGCCTCAACGGCGTGGCGCGACGGTGCCGCGTTTCTTCGCCACATTTCTCCTTGTTTCCGTGCGGTGTCATTGCCCCGCGCCGGCTTTGTTCGAGCCATAACAAACACAACAATAAAAGGGGGAGGAGGGTCGACCGTGTTCGTGCGGTCTGACCTCCTCCCTTTAAATTGATAACAAGCGGCCCCAAGAAACATACGATGAACGACAAAGAATTTTCAAGAATAAAATCAAACCCCTACCTCGATGAAGTCGTTGAATGAGGATTGTCGCGGGAAAAGGACGTCACGAAAGACGGCGTCCCAGAAGACGGCATCGTGGATTGAGGCTCTGTAAATGTCGTCGGTGTTCGCCCGATGAAGGATGCGGCTCATCGTCATTCTTCGAAGAAGGCGTCTCTCACCGGCTGTAGAGAGGGAAGAAGACGGTATGGAGATCCCCCCTTGTGGTGACGGAGTTCTTCGTCATAGACTCGGAGTTCTTCGCATTCTTCGACGAGGAAAGAGATGTTCTTCAAGAGCAGAAGAGTCCTCCCCTCCTTCCACACAACGATTCAACCAAGTAATAAAATAAGGCTTTTCCTTATTTTATTACTCATGAAAACCCTTTTCGAAATTCAAAGTTCACATTCAATTAATTGACATAATTGATGAGCGTTTAATAAACCAAATTTAATTCGAGATTTGAAAAGTCATTAAAAGAGGGTGCAGGTGTGTTACACAAATTAAAAGTGATAGGGTGGTTAATGGAGAGTTAGATAATTGAAAGGCGGGGGCTCATGTGGACCCCACCCCAACTCCCTCACATGGATGTTAACCACAAGTAGAGATAAATTAAGTTGTGACACAACTTATTTTCCCATAAACCGCTTAGTAATGAAATAAAAAAAACAATTATATTTTTATTCCTCACTTTTTTTAACATCACCACCCGAGAAAACGCACCTTCGGATAGGGTGTTTCTAAGAAATTACCAGCGTTGTGGTTCCATCGGTGCCCTTAGATTTCGATTCTGAGCACCAGTTCATATGTTAGGAAAACCCGCTCGTTCGTTTACTGAACGTACCAGAGCTAAACTTTAGAAATTGATTCTGGGCACACCGGGCCTCGGAATCAGGTGCTGTCAGAAACTGCATACTCGTAAAGTCCCAATGAAATTAAGAAAAAAATTTCCCTTGAAATTTACGGGTCTTTACAACCACATACCTTTTCATCATCAAAAAACCAATCCTAGATATAGAGGCATCACAAATCACCTTCTACCCAATTCCCTTCTCTATTAGTCTCAATACCATAACATTTCTCTACCTCTTCCTATGCTCATCAAAGGAGCTCTGACACTACCTCATATTCGTAAATAGTCTCTCTTTCTACGTCAAGGTAGTCAAATGAATTTTTATACATGAAAAGTCTTCTCTGAACCCCTGATAGTACCCTTACAAACCAATAAAACTAGGCACCTTTTAGACACTCTACGATGATTCTTAAGAAATCTCTACATTAATATTCATGAGATCCATGTATAAACCATTCTAAGAGATAAAATTCACTATAAATTGAATCCCATGGATAAAAAATTGATATTTCAATATTTTTCCATAATATGGGTGGTATCAAAGTATGTTTAAGGATATTCTCAAATGCCTAGAATTATCCTCCACCAAAATAATGTATATATTAATGCTATTGATAAAGACAGGTATGAAATAGTCTCAAAATGGATGTAAGAAATAGTTCGTAAGATCCATTGTAACACCCGACAATTTTATGAGAAATATTTTGTTTTTATGTTATATAAATCATCAAAGGAATCTTTCACTACACACAACACTAGCTTGGCTTGCTTTACACGCAACCGCGACCTTCCTCGATAGCTTGCGTCGTACGCAATACCGAGTTTCACTAAACAACAATATGCTATTAAAATATTATTAAAAATAGTTGTTATGAATAGTAATAACCACTTTTTGAAATTTTTTAAATTTTATTTTTCAAAATGGACTTCATTTTTGGATTTGGAATATCGAAATTAGATTAGGGTGAAATTTTGGTACTTTTCGGATAAATTTCATATTCTGATGAATAGTGAGAATTACTAAATCTTAATTAAAAACAACTTTTTTAATCGAAATAATTAATAGTGACAAATTATTAATTTGAGTGGTTTTAAAGTATATTTAGAATATATTTTTACAATTTAATACAATGTTGTTCATTGGATGTAATTTCACATTTAAACCATACATAAACAAGTGTCAATCTTTTGATAGTTATTATCTCTTAAAAACAAGCTATTTGTTTTGACGACGGGAATTAATTTTTAAATTAGTTAATGTAACTGATATGTTTTGAATTTGGTAAAATAGACAAATTTTTTGAATTCATAATATCAAATATAGCATAGGCCTAAATTTTGGTATTTTTTCTAGAAACTTTCATTTTTTGATGAATAGTGAAACCACTAAGTGGTAGTTAAAAAACTGAATTTTTCATAAAACTTAATTTTACCGCTTCTGTGAGTAGAATTTAGAAAATCTAAGAGACACGGCTAATATCAAGGACAAAAATGTGGTTCAATGAGATGAAAATAATTTTTGGTGAATAGTAACTTTTTACTTTTTTTACCACGGTTAAAAGTAAATAGGGTAATTAAGGGTAAAAGTATTATTATTATTACCCTAACACATGTCCTAATTCTATTGGATAAGTGTAATTCGACCAAAAACAACCTTAGGAATAAAATATGACCATTTAGGCCCACTTGGATTAGATTAGGACATTTATTATCAATTTATTTAAAGAAGGGTTAAAATAGTTAAAATCAATGTTTAATAAATAAATCATTTTTAATATAGGGGTATACATAAGATAAATTCTACTTTAAATATTCATTAGAAAGTTAAAAATATTTCCAACATAATGGTATTTTATTTGTAATTTTTAGACTTAAAATAATTTAATTTATTTATGATACAATGATGATGCAGTAATTATCTTATTAATGAAATATTGACATAATTGATGTTATAAATACCCACATAAATGCAATCTGAGACTTTTTATGAATTAAAATAATTTTCTATGTTAATATGACATTTTAGTATTGATTTAAGTAATTTTTTTCGAACTAAGAATTCTGTTATGATTTTCACAAAAATCAATTACCAAATAGTGTCAAAATTGACATAAAATAGTTTTTTTAAAAAATATTATATTATTAATTGTTATTATATTCTTAAAAATCTAAGGATCGGCCAAGATACTTATATCATGATAGGTGTATCATTAATGGACCACTTGGGGGACTCTTGGATGTATATGGTATGTTTATTAACTATATAATATAAAAATACAAAGTGACATGGTAAATGTCAATCTAATTAACTAAGAGTTAAAACTAAAAGAGAAGGTTAATATAATGATCTAAACTTGTCTAACATCTATTGTATGAGAGGATTTAGACCCATACCCAGCTTATATTCTAAATATATCAATTTGGAGCTATTAAAAACTAAATTTTACTTTATAATAAAATAATATTTTTAGTTATTCCAAAGGTGCCCCTCTCCTCCCTTATAAAAGGGAACCTCCTCCCTCTTTTCCTCACACAAATTTGAGCCTTCAAGCTCAGAAAAAACCTGCCAAATTCCTTTCTCCACTTCCCTAGAAACATCATAGATGTCCTGGTATTCATCAAAGTCCAATTTTAGAGCCCTAATAAGAGGTCTCAAAGAGGAGCTTCAAAGAAGAGGTAATGTCCGTTACCGATTCTTTCAACTTTATTTCTTCTTCCACCTCTTCTTCTTTAGTTGTTTCATTATGAAGTAATAACATCAGTATAAATCATATACTTATATGTTATTATAAGTATGAAACAACCCTATTTCACCATCTATCCATCCTATGGAAAATGAAATCACCGCACGTGCGTACATACGGAATACCGTCTCCACGACGTGGTGTAATCTATTTTCCACCACCACCTTACTTGGATGGGTATAATGGTTCAAATAAATAACTATATATGATTTTTGTAAATTGGTATTGATTCTGAAATAGTATACATACACTCCAATACAATTCCACGATCATGGGAACGATATCATCGCTCGTGCGTACGTACAGAATACCGTCTCCACGATGTGATGCGACTCGTTCTACATGATCTTCATTGCATAATGATTATATAAATGAATTGAATGAATAAATATGATATATAGTACACTTATACAATTCTGGAAATGAGGTATCTATAACCTAAAGAGAAGAATAAGAATTTATTCGACAAAACACGCATAAGAAGAAAAAGTAATAATCACCCGAATAACAAGTAGCAATGAAATATTACTAATAAGAAGCTAAGAATATGAACATATATGATATCATAACAATGAGTATGATTCTATAATAAGTCAATGACATTATTTAAATCATTATACAGTAGGTTCGGACACTTATGAAGCAAATCAGACCTAAGGTAAGGAAAAATATCACAATCTCATTTTATCTGAGATTGTTTATACTTTGGTATTTATTGGGGTGTATTTTATCATACACATCCATGTTTCCTCAATATGTAATATTGTTTCCATCCACCTAAAATAGTTGAAATCCTATTTTACCCTTCAGTGATTTTTTAGTAAAAGATATGAAAGGAATCTTTTTCCATTTTTCGTACGAGGTACTTTTTGACTTTTACGAAAAAAGTACGAGAAGAATGTTTTTTTAACTTATACGGAATGAATGGTTTTTTAAAACATTATTTCCAAGAATCTTCCTTTACAAGTTTTTAATTTTATTTTTAATCAACTTATTTTAGTTTAAAATTGTATGAGATGTTAAGAAAGGAAAAAAATTTGAAGTAGAAAGGATATTTTCCTCAAGAATGGAGTTCAAGTGTTTTATCAAAATTATTTTCCATCTAAGATAATATAGGGTTATGTTTCTATCCCTATTATTACATTGATTTGATTATATTGTGATGGAATTATTTTTATGAATTACTTTATCTTATATGAATTGTTTTATGATGTCATGATGTTTAAGAATCCCATTTTTATTACATGGGTTATGCAATGATGTATGATTTATGATTTTGTGGCACAAATAAGAATGGGATCATTATGAGATGGGTGGGACCTATATCTCCCTCTAATTCCTTGGGTAAAGATTTATATCTCATGAGATAGACATGGCTGGAACGGCAGGTTAAACCGGTTCAGTGAAACAGGACTGAAATGAGGAATGAACTCAGTTCAGAAATGGACTTTGTCCACTAATATAGTCTTGGAAATGAGTCTCGAGTAATAAGAAATGATTCTCTATGATTATGTGTGTAGGCCAAAATGATTCATGTTTTATGTTATGATTATTGTGATTATATTTCACTACAATTATTTATCCCATGTTATGAAATTATGATCTCTTTTGCAGGGTAAGATTTCAAAAATGTTATGTTCTTATGAATATGATGTGATTGATATTTCCTTTGTTTACCCTTACTGAGCATTTGAGCTCACCCTTTTATATGTTTTCTTTCCGCAGGTCAGGAAGAAGGTTATTAAGTATGATATGCCAAAAGGGACTATAGATATGATGAAATAAATGGCAGACAGTGTAAACGCTTTATGAACCAGTTGTTTATGTTTCCCAGTTTCTAAGGACACTATACCTATACGGTCCTTTCATGGTTTTGTTATATGTTGTAATAAGTGTACTTCAATTTTGAAGTACTAACAATGTATGTAAAGTATGGGTCGTTATAGTTGGTATCAGAGGAAAGGTATAGTCGACCTTTGGAAACTTGGATGTGAAAGCCTTAGTAAGAACCCTAAGGATAAGTCCAAGCATAGAACACAATCTTAGTGTTTTAGAAATGGCCTTGAATAGCCTAAGATAAGACCTTAAGTGTGAAATTTTATTCTTGATTATGTGGTTTTCCTATTATAATTACTGTTTCTCACACTATTCTTCTTAGTTTTAGTCAATGGCTGGAACCCAAAGGAACCGTGTTAATGCGGAATGCGATGGGAAATGCAATGATTGTCCCCCTGAGCAACCAAACGTTATGGGAGATGGAATAAAAAATCTTGTAACCATGTTCACACAACTTTCTCAAGCTATGAATCCTGAAGGACTTCCAAACGAGCAAAGGAAGGAGAAACATTCTTTTGAATCCTTCATGAGGCAGCGTCCACCTTCATTCAGCGGGTCTACTGATCCATTAGTTGCTGAACAATGGATTAGTACTACTGAAAAGATATTTTCAGTTCTTCAATGTTCTGAACATGATAAAGTCATCCTATAAGTGTATCGTTTGGAAGGATATGATGATCAATGGTGGAATCTTATTAAGAATACGAGGCAAAGGGATGAAATTGAGTCCATGGAATGGGACGAGTTAAAGAACTTATTTTTCAATAAGTACTTCCTCGTATTCTCCGAACAAAGATAGAGAAAGAGTTTCTTGAACTGAAGCAAAAGGAAGATGAATCTGTTGGTACTTATGAAGCAAATTTTACAAGACTTGCAAGGTACGCTTCTAGTATTATTATCCAACCTGATAGTAAGATCGATCAATTCTTTAGTGGCTTAAAACCAAGTCTTCGAAGGGCCTTAGCCATAAGGGACTTCAATAGCTACGAGGAAATCGTTCGATGTGCTCTCAAAGTTGAGATGGTGATTGGAGTAACCCATCAGTCATACGGGTTTGATAAGAAGAAGAAAATGGAATTCAAAGGAAAATCTAAAGAGCACACTGAAAAGAAGATGAGCTTTCCCTTATGCTCAAAGTGTGGAGAGAAACATGGAGGGAGTTGTCTTAAAGGGACAAGTAAATGTTTCAAATGTGGAAAGGAAGGTCATCGGGCATTTTAATGCCAAAATTATGGGAAGAAGATGTCTAATGATGCAAACAAAGGAAGGGATACACAAAATGAACCTACTACACTTCAATGCTTCAAGTGAAAGGAGATGGGGAATTATGAAAATAAATTCCCTAATCCAAGGGTTGTTGATGATGATCGATGTCAACAAACTCTTAAGTCTAAAAAAAATGAAAGTCACATGCAATTTCTATCAGCGATGTGGAGTATGATAACGATGTAGTGAAAGGTACACTTACCATCCACTCTAAAGTAGAAAATGTTTTATTTGATTCTGGATCCACCCACTCTATTATTTTTGAATAATTTTCTAAGAGTATCACCGTATTACCTCAACAATTAGATGTTGAGTTAGCTGTGACAACCCCTAATGGCACAACAGTCACATCAAAAGTTTATAATTCTTCCCCGATTAAAGTTTGTGGGAATGTGCTTCCTGAAAATCTTATGATCCTTCCTATAGTGTAATTTTATGTGATTCTTGACATGGATTGGCTTTCTTTATATAGAGCTCATATCAACTTCCAAAGAAGGGAAGTCACATTTCATATTCCAGATCAATCTATGATCGTCTATCGATGCAAGGATGAACATAACCTTCCAGTGGAATTTCTTCCATCTTATGGGTCTTGATGCCACTAAATGAGGGTTATTTATCTCAAATGGCTGGATAAAAACTCACGATTAATAATATGACCGTTGTACGGGATTTTGATGATGTCTTTACAGAGGAATTTCCGGGTCTTCCACCAAATCGTGAAGTTGAGTTTTCAATAGAAATCGTACCGGGTGATTTTCCTATTTCAAAGACACCTTATAGAATGGCCCCAATTGAGTTACAGGAATTGAAGAAGAAACTCCAAGAGAATCTTGATAAGGGATTCATACGCCCTAGTGCGTCACCTTGGGGAGAACCTGTTCTGTTTGTTAAGAAGAAAGATGGATCAATGAGACTCTGCATTGATTATCGAGAACTTAACAAGATCACTATAAAGAACAAATATCCTCTCCCACGCATTGATGACTTATTTGACCAACTATGAGGAGCTCAATAATTTTCCAAGATTGATCTTCATTCAGGGTATCATCAATTAAGGGTCAAAAGGGAGGATATACCAAAGACGACTTTCCATACAAGGTATGGACAATATAAATTTATAGTGATGCCATTTGGTCTTACTAATGCCCCTGCTATCTTCATGGATCTGATGAATAGAGTCTTTAGAGAATATCTTGATCAGTTTTTGGTAGTCTTTATAGACGATATTCTTGTATATTCAAATAAAAAGGAAGAACATGAAGATCACTTGAGAATTATATTGAAGACCCTGAGAAAGGAGAAGCTATATGCCAAATTTACCAAGTGTGAATTTTGGCTTCAAAAAGTTTCATTTTTGGGTCACATAATCTCAAAAGAGGGGATATCTGTTGATCCAACAAAAACAGAGGTTATCGAAAGATGGTCGAGACCAACAACAACAACACAGATCCGAAGTTTTCTTGGTTTAGCTGGATATTATGGACGTTTTGTGAAAGATTTTTCATGATTATCTAATCCACTCACCAGGTTGACTCGGAAAGGAGTTAAGTTTGTTTGGACAGAGGAATGTGAAGAGAATTTCAGGGAGTTGAAAAGAAGGTTATCCAGTGAACCTGTGCTCACACTTCCTTATAGTGGAGAAAGGTTTTTGATCTATAGTGATGCATCCAAGAAGGGATTGGGGTGTTTTCTTATGCAAAATGATATGGTGATAGATTATGCCTCACGACAATTGAATATCCATGAGCAAAATTACCCAACTCATGATTTGGAGTTAGCTACAGTAATCTTTGCATTAAAGATTAGGAGGCATTATCTTTATGGAGAAAGGTGTGACATTTATACTGATCATAAAAGTTTAAAGTATATTTTCACACAAAAGGAGCCGAATATGTTCTAAAGAAGATGGTTAGAGCTGATTAAGGATTACGACTGATCAATTCATTACCACCCTGGGAAAGAAAACAAGGTGGCAGATGCATTAAGTCGACAAGACCATGCCAGTTTATCCGTGATGAGGATCACAAAAGATCAAATATTTATGGATTTACAAAGGATGGATCTTGGAATTATAATGGAAGGGGGAAAATCGTATCTTTCTCAAATTTATGTTCAACCATATATACATGTGAAGATTAAAGAGGCACAAAAAGAAGATGTAGAGTTACAAAAAAAGGTGAGAAATGTTCCTAAATTCAACCTTGATTGTGATGGGATAATAAATTTCAGGAATCAGGTTTGTGTTCCTCCCATCCCCAAATTAAAGAAGGAGCTGCTGCATGAGGCTCATAGTTCTTCATTCTCTATTCATCATGGAAGCATGAAGATGTATAGGGACCAGAAAGAGTACTTTTGGTGGGATGGCATGAAAAGAGATGTTGCTGAATATGTCTACCGATGCTTGGTTTGTCAGAAAGTTAAATATGAGAGATAGAAGTCTAAGGAGATGTTACAACCATTACCCATACCTGAATGGAAATGGGAAAACATCACTAGGGACTTTGTCATAGGACATCCTAAAACATCCAAAGACAATAATGATATCTGGGTCATAGTTGATCGTCTTACAAATTCTGCACACTTTATTGCTATTAGAGAGGATTTCTCTCTGGAACAGCTTACGAGGATATATGTAAAGGAAGTGGTAAGATTGCATGGAGTACCACTTTCTATTATATCTGATCGGGATCTGAGATTTACCTCGATGTTCTGGCGAAGTCTTCAGCATACTATGGATATAGAGTTGAGTTTTAGCACTGCTTATCATCCTCAGAAAGACGGTCAGTCTGAGAGAACAATTAAAACTCTAGAAGATATGTTGAGAGCTTACTCTATGGATTTCAAAGGTGGTTGGGATCAACAACTACCTTTGGGGGAATTTTCTTATAATAATAGATTTTACTCCAGTATTTAGATGGCTCCTTATGAAGCTCTCTATGGAAAGAAATGCAGGACTCCAACTTGTTGGGATGAAGTTGGGGAAAGAAAGCTATTAGGACCTGATCTTGTTGATGAGATGGCAGAAAAGGTCCAATATATTCAAAAACACATAAGAGCAGCTCAAAGTCGACAGAAAAGTTATGCTGAAAACCGAAGAAAATACCTATAGTTTGAAGTGGGTGATAAAGTGTTCTTACGAATATCTCCCTGGAAGAGGGTCCTGAGATTTGGAAAGAAGGGGAAGTTGAGCCCTATATATATCGGTCCTTTCGAAATACTAGATCGTGTTGGAAAGGTAGCTTACCGATTGGAGCTTCCACCGAATCTCTCTCAAGTTCACAATGTCTTCCATGTATCTCTCCTGAGAAAGTACATACCTGATCCTTCACATGTACTCAGCTCAGAAGTTGTACCGTTGGAGCCAGATCATTCTTATGAATAACAACCGATATAGATTCTGGATCGTAGTGAAAAAGTCCTACGAAAAAATACCACTCGATTGGTGAAATTTTTATGGAGGAACCACCAATTATAAAAAGATACATGGGAGCTTGAGGATATGATGAGGGAGAGGTATCCTCATCTCTTTGTTACAATGTGACGAATTTCGACGGCGAAATTCATTTTAAGGGGGGTAGAATGTAACACCCGAGACTTTTATGAGAAATATTTTGTTTTTATGTTATATAAATCATCAAAGGAATATTTCACTACAAACAACACTAGCTTGTCTTGCTTTACATGCAACCACGACCTTCCTCGATAGCTTGCATCGTTCGCAATACCGAGTTTCACTAAACAACGATATGCTACTAAAATATTATTAAAACTAGCCGTTATGAATAGTAATAACCACTTTTTGAAATTTTTTAAATTTTATTTTTCAAAATGGACTTCATTTTTGGATTCAGAATATTGAAATTAGCTTAGGGTGAAATTTTGGTACTTTTCGGATAACTTTCATATTCTGATGAATAGTGAAAATTACAAAATCTTAATTAAAAACAACTTTTTTAATTAAAATAATTAATAGTGATAAATTATTAATTTGAGTGGTTTTAAATTATATTTAGAATATATTATTACAATTTAATAAAATTTTGTTCATTGGATGTAATTTCACATTTAAACCAGACATAAACAAGTGTCAATCTTTTGATAGTTATTATCTCTTAAAAACACGCTATTTGTTTTGACGACGAGAATTAATTTTTAAATTAGTTAATTTAACCGATATGTTTTGAATTTGGTAAAATAGAAATCATTTTTGAATTCATAATATCAAATATATCTTAGGCCTAATTTTTGGTATTTTTTCTGGAAACTTTCATTTTTTTGATGAATAGTGAAACCACTAAGTGGTAGTTAAAAAAACTGAATTTTTCATAAAACTTAATTTTACTGCTTCTGTGAGTAGAATTTTGAAAATCCGAGAGACAAGGTTAATATCAAGGACTAAAATGTCGTTCAATGAGATGAAAATAATTTTTGGTGAATAGTAACTTTTTACTTTTTTTTACCACGGTTAAAAGTAAATAGGGCAATTAAGAGTAAAAGTGTTATTATTATTACCCTAACACATGTACTAATTCTATTGGATAAGTGTAATTCGACCAAAAACAACCTTAGGAATAAAATATGACCATTTAGGCCCACTTGGATTAGATTAGGACATTTATTAGCAATTTATTTAAAGAAGGGATAAAATAGTTAAAATGAATGTTTAATAACTAAATCATTTTTAATATTGGGTTATACATACGATAAATTAGACTATAAATATTCATTAGAAAGATAAAAATATTTCAAACATAATAGTATTTTATTTGTAATTTTTAGACTTAAAATAATTTAATTTATTTATGATACAATGATGATGCAATAATTATCTTATTAATGAAATATTGACATAATTGATGTTATAAATACCCAAATAAATGTAATTTGTGATTTTTTAGGAATTACAATAATTTTATATGTTAATATGACATGTTATTATTGATTTAATTAATTTTTTTCGAACTAAACATTCTGTTATGATTTTCAAAAAAATCAATTACCAAATAGTGTCATAATTGACATAAAATAGTTTGTAAAACAAATATTATATTATTAATTGTTTTTATATTCCTAAAAATCTAAGGTTCGGCCATGATACTTATATCATGATAGGTGTATCATTAATGGACCACTTGGGGGTCTCTTGGATGTATATGGTAAGTTTATTAACTATATAATATAAAAATACAAAGGGACATGGTAAATGTCAATCTAATTAACTAAGAGTTAAAACTAAACGGTAAGGTTAATATAATGACCTAAACTTGTCTAAATTCTACTAGATTATAGGATTTCGACCCATCCCCAGCTTAGATTCTAAATATATCAATTGTGAGCTATTAAAAACCGAATTTGACTTTATAATAGAATAATATTTTTAGTTATTCCAAAGGTTCCCCTCTCCTCCCTTATAAAAGGGCACCTCCTCCCTCTTTTCCTCACACCACTTTGAGCCTTCAAGATCAGCCAAACCCTACCAAATTATCTTCTCCAATTCCCTAGAAACATCCTAGAGGTCCTTTTCTTCTTAAAAGACCAATGTTAGTGCCCTAAGAGGAGGTCTCAAAGAGGCGCTTCAAAGAAGAGGTAATGTCCGTTACCGATTCTTTCAACATTATTTATTCTTCCACATCTTATTATTTAGTTGTTTAATTATGGAGTAATAACATCAGTATCACCCATATACTGATATGTTATTATAAGTATGAAACAACCCTATTTCACCATATATCCATCCTACGGAAAATGAAATCACCGCGCGTGCGTACGTATGGAATACCGTCTCCACGCCGTGGTCTAATCTATTTTCCACCACCACCTTACTTGGATGGGTATAATGGTGCAAATAAATAACTATATATGATTATTGTAAATTGGTATTTATTATGAAATAGTATACATACACTCCAATACAATTCCATGATTATGGGAATGATATCATCACTCGTGCCTATGTACTGAATACCGTCTCCACGATGTGATGCGACTCGTTCTACATGATATTCATTGCATAATGATTATATAAATGAATTGAATGAATAAATATGATATATAGTAAACTTATACCATTCTGGAAATGAGGTATCTATAACCTAAAGAGAAGAATAAGAATTTATTCGACAAAACACGCATAAGAACAAAAAGTAATAAACACCCGAATAACAAGTAGCAATG
Source organism: Viscum album (assembly GCA_963277665.1). Lineage (NCBI taxonomy): Eukaryota > Viridiplantae > Streptophyta > Magnoliopsida > Santalales > Viscaceae > Viscum > Viscum album. The sequence goes on from OY728143.1 coordinate 1,214,592,745, forward strand.
AAATATTACTAATAAGAAGTTAAGAATATGACCATATATGATATCATAACAATGAGTATGATTCTGTAATAAGTCAATGACATTATTTAAATCATTATATAGGAGTTTCAGACACTTACGAATCAAATCAGACCTAAGGTAAGGGAAAATATCACAATCTCATTTTATCTGAGATTGTTTATACTTTGGTATTTACTGGGGTGTATTTTATCATCCATATCTATGTTTCCTCAATATTTAATATTGTTTCCATCCACCTAAAATTTTTTAAATCAAATTTTACCCTTCACTGAGTTTTTAGTAAAAGATATGAAAGGAATATTTTGTCGTTTTTCGTACGAGGTACTTTTTGACTTTTCTGACAAAAGTACGAGAAAAATGTATTTTTAACTTACACAGCATGAATGGATTTTTAAAAAATTATTTCCAAGAAGAATCCTTTACAAGTTTTCAAGTTTATTTTTAATCAACTTCATTTATTTTAAAATTGTATGACATGTTAAGAAAGGAAATTTTTTTTGAAGTAGAAAGGATATTTTCCTCAAGAATGGAGTTCAAGTGTTTTATCAAAATTATTTTCCATCTAAGATAATATAGGGTTCTGTTTCTATCCCCATTATTACATTGATTTGATTATGTTGTGATGGAATTATTTTTATGAATTTATTTATCTTATATGAATTTTTTTATGATGTCATGATGTTTAAGAATCCCATTTTTATTACATGGGTTATGCAATGATGTATGATTTATGATTTTGTGGAATACATAAGAATGGTATCATTATGAGATGGGTGTGACCTATATCTCCCTCCAATGAATTGGGTAAAGATTTATATCTCATAAGATAGACATGGCTGGAATGGAAGGTTAAACCAGTTAAGTGAAACAGGACTGTAACGAGGAATGAACTCGGTTCAGAAATGGACTTTGTCCACTAAGATAGTCTTGGAAATGAGTCTTGACTAATAAGAAATGTTTCTCTATGATTATATGTATATTCCACAAAGCTTAATGTTTCAAGTAATGATTATTGTGATTACATTTCACTACCATGATTTATCCCATGTTATGAAATTATGATCTCTTTTGCAGGGTTAGATTTCCAAAATGTTATGTTCTTATGAATATGATGTGATTGATATTTCTTTTGTTTACCCTTACTGAGCAGTTGAGCTCACCCTTTTGTATGTTTTATTTCCCCAAATCAAGAAGAAGGTTATTAAGTAAGATATGCCAAAATGGACTACAGATATGATGAAATAAATGGGAGACAGTGTAGATGCATTATGAACCAGTTGTTAATGTTTCCCAGTTTCTAAAGAAACTATACCTATACGGTCCTTTCATGGTTTTGTTATATGTCGTAATAAGTGTACTTAAATTTTGAAGTACTAAAAATGTATGTAAGGTATGTGTCGTTATAGCCATGAACACAATAGTGGAATTAGTCACAATAAATACTATCACCTTGAACTCATAAAGTCTACATCGACATCCAAATGTTGTCTTTGGAATATCGTCCTCATAAATCCTCAATTGATGGTGGTTGAACCTGAGAATGATTATAGAGAACCATCTCAAACCTTTCAACATTTCCAAAAAGTTTTTCATCCCTTGTAAAGGGGATCTTTTTCATTATCATTACCTCATTCAAGTGATGATAGTTAATAAAAATAATCAAACCAACATCCACCATTTCTGTGAAAAAACTAGAGCTTCCCAAGGGGAGAAACTAGCTATGATAAAACCCTTCTCTAAAAGGTCATCCAAATGCTCCCTCATCTCCCAAACATATGTAAAGGACATATAATATTCCAAATATTTTATCGATGTGGTCTTATAGTGTAAGATGATGCAGAATTAAATATTCCTTTGGGGAGGTAAACCTGACACATATTTGGAGAATACTACTGGACCCTCTTCCACCATTAAAGGGAACTAAAGCCCCATATTTTCTTCCACTTCAAGGTTCATTCCATCACACTACTAAGAAATCATTTTTTCCTCCTTCATGTGATATCAAAAATAAATTTCTAAGATTCCCTCTCTTAATTGATGGTGAAACTATTCAAGAACACTTGGTCACACTACAAAATGTCTTAGTGTCTCGTTGATACAAGAAAAATATCCCACAACAAGTTTTATCCTACAATAATCAATTCAAAATACTAGATGTATAATACTATCAATCAATACTTATTTAGTTAAAGTCTCTAATTACAATTTCATTCTAATGTATCTAATGGAATATAAAGTTCACAAATAAGAGATGTGGTAAGGAAGGAGTTGTATAAGACTATGTATACTTATACTGTAGCTAAAGAAGAAAATTCACAAGTCATAGCTCATATCACCATTGTTTTCCCTAAGAAAAAATCCTATGAGACCTTATTATATCCTCTAATTTAACATCAATTTCAAAAAACCATGATATATTGTAATGCCATAGCACAACAAAAAATGACCACATAATAAATTTCCAAGAAAACCATCCACCACATCTTGAAACTATCCATTTTTTGTGGCACTGAATTTCCCACACGACATTAAATTATATCAAAATAGAACGCATATTGGTGGGGGAATTTTCCCTATTCTCTCCATGTTAAAAGTTACATCATAGGTCACTAACATTCAGATCCATAAATTCACTATGTTTCCCAAAACAATTATAGAAGTTTAGATCACCATAATAACTACTAGGGGCCCCACATAAAGAGAAAAACACATGGTGAAGCCTCTAGATAAACTTTAGTTACCTGTGGAGTTTATAGAGATTAATCCTCTTTGAAGATATGATTATCTCACTACAATAGAGGGTTACGTCATCATGGATCTAGAGGTATATACCTTGTCACTTCTCTACTGATCTTAGAATAATATGGGTTGGGAGTGAAACCTACCGATCAGTCAGGGTCTGCAAAAGCTGCAAAACCAATACCACTACCTTGATTCATTCATCAAATATCTGTGGGTATAGATTCCTATGAGAAATAAGTAACCTCTATCACTATAACTTTCACAATTCACTATCCCTACATGAATTTTTGTCCTAACCTAATAGATATGTCAACTCCTCAATTGGTGGAAGCACTACTTCATGCTCACCTGTAGAATGGGTCCTTAATATGATACCTCATCAAATAATTTCATCATCAAGACACTATCATAGAATCCAATAAGGATTTCACCATGAAATAATCTTCTATATAATAAATATTTAGAATAGTCAAAGGGAATATCTAGGGATCTGATTTAAGAAGTAAAAGGAAATCAACAGACTCATTCCAATATGTTGCATGTACCATTTGTTCCCACAAAAATGATGTCTATGTATACTGAGTTGAAATATAGGTAGTTAAATTCATGGTTTATGGACGAGTATACGATCTCACCAACATTAGGTTCCCAAACCAGAGAGATAAAATTAAGAAAACTATACACTTTTTACCTAAATTAACTAAATAATCAAGACAACCTGTCCAACTCCAAACTCCTACCTAGGAAAAACCACCTTAGATACCACTCTATCAAGACCCAACCCACAAAGACCCCACCTGGTCTGGAAGTAATCCATGTGTGACAACCAGAGTCTACCACCATCTTGCCAGGGGTTGGATTTTAACAACAATTTGGAATATAACTAAAATGAGAGCCCTTATTTTAAAGAAAATATTTGTAAACTCACAACCAAATCCATGAAATATTTCATAGAAATAATAAAACACCATATATATGGATTCAAAACGATTAATACAAAAACCTATAAGAAAGAATAAATGAAAAACACTATAATATGAAAATAGATAAAGGTGGATAACTACACACCCAAACATAAATGAGGTTTCAACAAGAAAAGAACCAAAAAATTGAGAAGTATGTAGTGAGATCGATACACAATCTCCACGGAAAACCACCAAATATGGTCATCACCAAGAGAAACTATGTTCTATTAAAACCTAGTACTACAAAATCATTTTTAATCTATCTGTCATATTTATACGACACAACATGTATAGAAAAAACCCATACATGGGTGAATATATACTAACCTAGTAGGATTTCCTAAAAAATAAGAAGGGAAAGAAATAAAAAATGTTGTAATAACCCATAAATCAAGTGGGAAAGGAAAACAAAACATTGAACAAGCTCAAAAGAAACCTATTAAAATAGGGAAATGGTATTTAAATCATCCAAGCTAGCTGAGGAAAAAGTGTCATCCCACAGCTCCAATGGTCCCATCTATATTCCAAGAACCATGTAAAACCTCATGATAAATAAAGAGGATAGACCGCTCTTAGACATTGTGTGAAACTATTGAGTGGAAATATCATTTATACATTCATTTTTCATAATCTATATATAATATTCAGGGAGGGATTGTATGTCGCCACTGTACTCCACTACCAAGAGGGGATAATCTCTAGTAGAGGACACACTCTCTTCTAAAGCTTGATGTCAAGGTTTATAAATCTATAAATAAAGAACATTCACCCTATATATTATGGTGGTTAACAACTCATCAATTTTAAAGAAAATGGTGTACCTAAAACCTTGCGTGGTAGGGGTTTTCCAACTTTAAAAACACACTAATTGTCAAACACAACCATTATTACAGGATTAATGTCAATGAAAGAAGTTACCTACTTACATCAGCTCATTTCTTCCATATTATTTTGAAACATGGTCCATCATCACATCCTACATAGTAATCTACTCATAATAAACCACTCATGTGTCAAAATCTGATCCAGGTATAATCATGATGAACATGCATGAGGCTCATCATCTTTCCTATGGGATAAAACCTAAATATAACCAATATTAACTATAAATAAACATAAATGCCTAAAAAGATCATGTTAGTATAATCTATGTGGGATAAAAAATTGGATGGACTATTTATATTCCCAAAACTGACACATAAGGAAGAAAAATTTTCTTTGTATATCAGAATAATGTTTTTACAGGGTTAGAAACAGGGCCCAAGACAATACTGAAAATAAAATAATCAATGTTGATCTTGAATCATCCACCTCAATATCATTACCATGATTCCATAGAAGGATATTTTATCTTACTATATGATAATAATTTATAAATGAAACATTGATTGATAATAATAATAATTTTATTCTCATTATCATATTATCAATACAATAATCATACTTAAAAGGAACAGCGGAGGGAATTGTGTAGCCTTACCTATACTCCAATTACATTCTTTCATCACACACTACACATGGACCATTTGACCATTTATTATATTAATTATAATAATATTAAATATTATTAAATTACTTTATCATATTCTCTACATATTCCCCAATATGTATGGATGATTTTTTAGATCGCATGCCACCGATGGCCAGTCCATTTTTTCCTGCCACCACCTTGGGACACCTCCATCTCTCAGTGCATCACACACCATCCATACCGGGGGGCCAACCCCACCTTTGGGGAACCTACACATGTGGGACACACCAATACTATGTACCAATATTTACTATGAATAGAACACCATGTCACAATCTTCTACAACACCCTCAATCGATTAGTTCATCCACCTCTCACCACTGACCCACACTATAACCCATGATCACCATTCACTACTCCAACCACCAAAATAGATAGAGGGAAACATAATAAGAAGATATGGTGAGATATGATAATCTTTGGTGCATGGATAAAAATTTCATAACAGATTTTGATGAATAATCTATGAATGAAATAAAGAATGAACAACCATCCAATGTTCATAAATGATCATAGCTTTCATCTCCCAATTCCATATTCAAATATTATTTGTAGTAAGGTGATGAAAATAACAAATCCTTGCCTTGATATTGGATCATCCTTTAGTGAAGAAAATATTCACTTGTGATGAAGGTGGACATCCTAAAGCATTCTTCATTTATCTCATGAAACCCTAAATATTTTGTTTTCAATACTCTTTTTTTATCTATCAACAGTAATGAATCTATCCTCATAACCTCTAGTAATATTTTATGGTTTTTCAATTAACTGATGATTTTTTTCATAATTTTATATGAAAATGGTAGGATTAGGGTTTTGGGATATTAAATTAATTAATTAAATGAATCGATTAATTCCATTAACACCGCCACCAATGGTCTTCCATGACCAAAATCTTGATGCCAACAAACATTATATTTCTCCTAAGGTAACCCCCACATTATTGAAACAAAAATGGTCTCAGATTCACCATATGAGGTCCCGATTAATGGGAAAACCATTTACTCTAGACATCTGTATTTCCACACTTTAATATATTAAATGTTTTCAATATATCAACAATGAGGATCCTCAGCCCCTGAAATCTCTCTCTAACTCAATACCTAACTCCCAAAATATCTCTGAAATTATTTGAAAGTATTACAAGTAAAAAATAGATTCAATATATATAATATATGGATTGGAGTGTGGTGGAATATACATTACATGAATTTAGCTGAGATAACATTCATAAGTGAATGTATAATTTCAAATTACTTAAGACCATCTTGAGAAAACGTTTCGTATGTGTGAAAAACTAAAGAACATCACAAATATGTTTCTCTTGGTTTTACCAGAGTAGCTAAAATTAAAACATGAATTTGAAATCTATAAAAATAATGACTAATAAAGAGTATTTAAAGGAAAAAATATGTCACGTATATACATGGAAAATGAGAAAATCCTCAGATACTCAAAAATGGTTTCTTTTCATACATTACTGGAAAAAAAATATTAAATAAATAATATCCAAATATATTTTAGAGGATTTATTAATTTCATAAAAATAGATCATCCAATATGAGAGGATTTGGATTCATCAATATTGGTGAGAATAAATCCAGTGGTGTTCAATTTATAGATGATATGAAATAGAAAAATTGAATGTATTTTAGATTTAATATAATAGGAATGAGGTGATATTTCTCAAGTATAAGTGTGTATTAATAATTTTAAATTTTTTCATAATATTGATTAATGTAAAATAAATTAAAAAATATTTATTTAAAATTTATTATGATGATGAAACATATTACATTAGTAAAAAAAATATAAATCAATTATAGAATAGGTTACTTGGTCATTTTGGTAAAAAAAGGCTAATATTATCATAAAATATTCTATGTGGAGTTTAATCACTAAAAATATTGAAATTTTCCACAATTGTGATAAATTTCATGAAGGGAAATTTATATACATGTTCCATAATCCATGGGATATCAAATCAAATAAAACTATTGAGTTAGTGAAGTCATTGGTATGTGGTCTAATAAGAAGAAAGTGAAAAATAGAGATAAATACTTTCTTGTCTTTTTATTATTATTTTACACATATGATTTTTTTTGATTAAGTAACATCATCTTGAAAAATTCCAATATTTTCATGGAATTAAGGAAAATATATTGGTATTTTATATCAAAATATTTATCCAATTACATATATGAATATAAGAATAGAGATTTTGGGATATATCTTGAGATTAATAAATTATGAAATGACTCCAGTACTCCATACACACCACAAAAATAGACTTGCTGAAAGGAAGAACTAGAGTATTGTATACATTGGAATAACCATGCTACCCAAGAAAAAAACCATAACAATTATTTAGATAAAATATACAATTATGAATTTCTATATACTTAAACAATTCCTTCATAAATATAATTTTATCAAAAAACCATATGATTTATTATTTAGTAAAAACCCAAAATTAATAGGAATGAAGGTATTTTGTATTGCTTCTTATATCATGATTAAATTCAAACATTATGGAAATTTAAATGAGAGAGTATATGAAGGAACCATTCATTAAAACATGCTTGGTGGAAAGAGTTACTAATGTTATATTAAGAATATAAGGAAAATAAATTGTAGATATAATGAAATTATATTATATAATAAATGTACATTAGAAACATCACTACCTATTAATGACGAAATAGATAATTTTTTTGAAAACAATTTTATAAAACATTAGAGTATTTCATATATATATAAATATTTTAGAAAATATCATTATAAATCTATATTATATATTTATAAGGAAAACTAAGGTTATAGTAAAACTATATTCATAAAACATATAAAACATATAGATGCAGTAAAAAATTGAGATGGTGAAAAAGGAGTTCAAACCAAGAGGAGTTTAAGGAATTCAAATCATAGAATCATTCATTTATAGGTAAAAAAATAATGTTGAGGAATTTTTAAAACATGATTATTGGGTAGAAGTAATGGAATAATAATATAGTCAAATTGAGAATAATGTCACCTAGATTTTGGGGCCACAACCTGAAGAAAATACTATTATCTAGGTAAAATCTGTTTTCGGGAATAATCTCATTGATAAAACATATATATCGGGTAAAAAATATCTTCTTTATTAAAAAAGATACATAAAATTGAGGGTGATGGTTTTGATGAGATGTCTTCCCGGGTTATAGGTCTTAAAATTATTTCATTTTTTCCTAAAATATGTGATCAAAGAAATAATAATATTATTAAAATTGATATATTGTCAGAATTTTTAAATGGTAAACATGAAAATCTTACAAGTACAATGTTTTATAATTGAACATGATGGTTCTCGTGTTCTAAACATGATAAGGATTTATATAGGCTCAAAAAATATCCTCAATAATTATATTCATATAAAGATATAATCTTATGGATTGCTCACTTTAAAAATGTAATGGTCGGTTCAAATATTCATGTCATGGGAGATATCAAAAATTCATTCTAACTTATTGTGTATGTTAATGAAATATTTTTTTCATAAAATAAATAAGAAAATTATAAGGACATTTTTTCTAAATAAATATATACATATAAATGTCCATGATAATTTAAAAGACAATATTTTCTTGTTTTTTAGATCAAAATAGAGATAGAACAATCTACACCTTACAAGTGAAGTATGACTGTTATTTATTGAATGAATTTTTAACTGTTTATTCATGTGATGAATTTACTCTTATAGAATATAGCACCAAGTCTTCAATTTTTGAATAAATAAGGAGTGTGAATCAAATAATGTTATATAATATTATTTGTATCATACTTTACGTGAAAATGAGCACTTTTGACATTTTATTTGTTGTTATACATGTGTATGAATACATAAAAACATAAGGGAGTATCATCATGGATTGGTTAAAAAGATATTATTATATATTAAATGGACTCTTGATTATAGTTTTATGTATGATAAAATAACATAAATTCATATTTTTCTTCATTCCAATTCTAATTGGGATATATATATGTCAGTTCATAAGTCTAATTCTAGATTTATATTCTTTATTAGATGACTATGTGTTACATGGAACTGTAGAGAATTTTTTTCACAATAATTACAATGGAAGATGAATATATTACAAAAAATTAGGCCCTCTAAAAATGATATAGATGATTATGCATCGTGATGACATAATAGTTCATGTATTATACTTATTAACGATTGGGTGTGAGAATCAATGTATAGTAATCCTGTCAACAAATTTGGTACATAATTCAATGTTAAATAATATTGATATCAAATAACTATTCCAGAAAGAAAATTGGATTGTAGTCATAGTTCATTATATTATGTTTTAAACAAGGATAAAGTTGGGGAAATCAAAACAAAACAACCAATGAAGGATTCATAATGGTACCTAAGTGGGTTACTGGGAGTCTATTCACTCCCAAAATCTATGATTTTTTATTGGGGTTTTCCCTCTTTCAATCCATAAATCTATTTTAATAATTTAGGAGAATACTAAATGAAGTATTCATAGAAATGGAAGGGGATATAGTTTTTTTACATGTGATTATAAATCTATACACTTTTACAGTTGTTACCCGATGGGGATAATAGAAGATGAGAATGTAAGAAGTTATTTTGAATTAATTATTATATTTTGAATAAATATGACAGGGAAGATTAAGGGAACCTTAGTATTTTAAAGAGTATTTTATTATTGGTGGAGTGCATGGGTTTTGTATTTTGGAGAATTCCATTGTGAAGTGAATTTATAAAGGGGTCTATGACTGGATCTCAATTAAAACATGTTTAGAATAGTATTGATTTTAAACCAATATTTAAAGTAATTTTTCAAATACCATTCAATTATATGTTTTCATGTGTAGATAACCTTAAAATTATAGGCATGTTATGATTATAATATTGTTGTGATTTTCTGATTAGATCATTAGAACCATGTTATAGAGATACATAACTTCATATATGCATCCCCATATGAAATAGGTCACTAATAAGTGGTGAGTGAATAGATCATACAATAGTGTCTTTTTTCCTTAGTATGAGTTAACTATAAAAAAAACACAGTAAAATAAATAAAAATAAACAAATAATATAAAAAAATATAGTGTAATATAATAGATTACATCATCATCCAATATAAAAATGACAAATAATCACCATTATAACAAACTGAAAAATAGTCCCCACATGTTTCGGATCAATGTATATACAATATAAAATGAAAAAAATAATGGTTTATGTAAAATAAAAAAGATCATAGAGTGTATCATGGTATATTCTAAAATCCTCATCCATGTCTATAATATCATAATCCCTTCATATAGGTTTATCTCTTGGTTATTCCCTAAGTCAGGCTTCATGTGCGTGTTGTAACCAAAAAAACCTAGTAGTACACATCTAATAAGATCTTTCCATAAGTGAGAATGATATAAATAAGGTTTATGAATTGAATGAAATAAATATTACACCATACTAACCTTGTGGGAACATCATGTGCTAACCTGGTTTCTATGAATCTTTGCTATACCTGCTTCAGCTCCATGTCAGTAGGAAGTGTCAAGTTGAACCACTATATAGTAGTTCCCAAACCAACCCATCATACTCATGGAAGGTAACACAAAACTATACCTAGGTTATCTCTAATCACTCAAGGGATGTCATACATATAGTTCATTGGTCTTCCCCTATCACACACGAGATATCACACAATAACTACCCTAGTAATCCCACATCCCTTAGAGGATACCAGAAAATAATCTCAATGGAAATCTTGTATCCCTCAAAGGATATCTAAAATAATGTTCCCTAGTTATTCCCAATAAATAAAGGTATCAGGCATAATAAATTTTTAATTCATCTCCTATCACTTAATGGATTCTTCAAAACAATTTTCATATCCCACATCATTAATGGTATATAAAAATATCTTCCTAGGTTATCCACTTTCATTTGGTAGATGTTGTACAAAGCTAATCTCAACATGTCACATAACATGAAACGAAAATATATACAATAAACCAAACAAAACATAGTTATTATCCCATTTAAACATAACAATATTGAGAAAAACTTGATTTTCATACACCCTAGACCACCGCATTTGAGGTAAATCATAATGGGAACCCGATCACTACTCTACTAGGTTATACCATACTAAAATCATTCAAAAGTTTCCAGTTGGAAAATTTTCATCTAGGTGGATAACCCTGAAATTTTCTAAAAACCTAGGTAGGATTAAAAACTTTCTAATCAATTTTATTATATCTACCCCTCTAATTGGTTAACTAAATATATACAGACACACCCATTAACTTTGATTCCAAAATAAGAACCCCACATGTCTACACACCCAGCTTTTTGAAAGTAAAACTATTTGACTTCATACAAAACCTCTAAGATGGTAATGATTTCCTTTTTCAACACTAATGTACAATACTCTTCAAGATGCACCAAATTATTTATTTCCAATCCACCATAACAATAAAATAATTTTAAAATTCCCTTTTTGGGGTTTTTTAATGTTAAAAAGGGAAGATATGAAGATGAAAAAATATAAAGAATTGATAGACATAGATGTGATAAGAGAAGATCATTAAAATGAACCACACCTCAAACAATCAAGATTAGAGGAATATATAGATCAAGACATAAGTAAAAATCACCTAAAATCATCCAAGTTGTGTAATGGTCTAGGGGAGGGAGGGATAAGAGAGAATGTTTTATGTTAATTTTGAAAAACTATCCCTGAAAAAACTACCTAGGAATAATTTTATTGAATGAACAATAATGGGCATGTCATGGTAATTCCCCGCCATTCCTTATCATGATGTGGCCCCTCTAGGTTGTGTAATGAATACCCTAAGACATAGGTCATAGACCCTAATAAAACACAATCACATAATGAACATATTGGTCCTACTTTGGTCGTATTCCACTACCTCTTCATCCACAGTAGGCATCATATTCTCGAACCCTTCACCATATCTTTAACATATGTATGTATAATTCAATGTCCATATAATAAGGACCCTTACATTATTTCAATTAGTCAATTATCATCATCATGTATCAAATTTCATTTCTCCATCACCAAACTATGTCCTTCCTCATCACACAAACCATCATTTCATGGTCCAATAATTCCATGATGGGATCCTCGGATCAGCCACCTTCCACATCGTGAAACCCTTATTTCATGATGTGAATAAAGACATAAAGGGGAATTAAAGCTCCAAACTAGGTCTAAACCTCAAAATTCTAATATATATCCATTTATAACATCCAATAAAAATACTGCAATTCATTATGATTCAAAATATGAATTAATAATTTAAAGCATAATACAACTTGAAGGTATAGGGGTTTTCAAAATTATCCTATAATGACATTTTATCCATAATAATTGTCTCTAGGATCCCCCGAAATGACCCTATTTATTTTCCCTATATATCAAATTCAAACTCCCATGTATTCATATGTATGTAGTTGTGTTTACATACTTCTCACATAATATGATCTATCTTCCTACATATGCTACTACAAAAGTAACCTTTAACATCACTAGCATTTATCAGGGCTTGAAAAATGCTCTGAGAAAGTCCACTATTATCAGCATAAAATAAGCACCACTGAAGGGGGGCCTTTTTCAATGCTAAAAAATAGCTGATATAGGGTAGCCTTTAGCATGGAATATTTTAGTACTGAAAAATGTTCACCTCAATCAGTGCTTATTTTAGTGCTAATAAAGGTTACCCTTTACCAACACTTTATTTTTAATGCTGATAAAAGTTACCCTTTGTGAGAGCTAATAAGAAAGATCTGATAAATGGTATCCTTTATTAGTGCTTTATTAGAACTAATAAGGTAGCATAAAATAAAATTAATAAAATTATCAATTTAATTAAATAAATAATTATTTTTTTAAAATGAATATATATATATATTAAAAAACTATTAAATAGTATATATTAAATACATAGATATGTAAAAGGAATAAAATGAAATAAATAATCAAATTATAATTACAATTGAGTAAATTAAGAAAAATACTAATCATTTTTAACTAAATAATTATAGATAAAAATGAATAAATTTAACATATATATTGATATTATAAATATTGGTAGATAGTATATATTGAATGTAGATATATAAATGAATATATAATCAATAAAGAAATAAATAATGAATAAATTACAAAATTATTTAAAAATTTATTAATGAAATAATTATTAATAAAAATGAGTATTTATAATATGTTAATATATATATATATATATATTAATTATAAATAGTAATAAATAATATATATGAAATGTAAGTATATATAAAATGAATGAAAAGTTAATTAAATTTAGATTAATGCCTTATTATTTTTTAATGTTGTTTGTTTTTTCTATTTAAAATATATCAAACGTCATGTGTTACATTTATTTTACGTATATATATACATGTAATTAACAAAATTTATATGAAAATACACACAAAAATATATTTACAAAATATTTAGAAACACATACACCTAATATTTATGTAATTTATTCATATTTTAGTATATTTTTGAATATCATTGTTAACATGATACAGTTAATATATTATATTTTTAATTAACCAATTTTATTTATTTATTATTAATACTATTATAATTTGGTCAATCATTTTTAATATTTTTAATATTTTATTTTTTAATTTGACCATTTTTTATTATTTATTTATATATATTTATTTATTAAGTTTTAGTATTTTTAATATATATTATTCTTTACTTCAATATACATATCCATATTTTACTAATAATTTATACTTTGTTAATAAAACATATCCATTTTTTCAGCAATTTTAAAGTCCACTCATTTGGAATTATTCAATTTCACTCAATTTTAAAGTGGAGGTATTTAAGAATATATATCCACTAATAATTTTAAAAAATATATATTTAAATAAATGTTTATAAATAAATATATTTATAAATGAATATTTAATATAATTATAAATTTATATATTTATAATTATTTTAAATAAATAATAATTATTTTTTACATAAGTATTTATATAATTATAAATAAATAATTATATATATTCAAAAGTTATAAAATTATAGTAAATTTATTTAAATAAATCCTTTATCAGTGCTAAAAGTTTTGTGAGGATAAAGATTCATATTTATCAGCCCTAAAAGCATTGTCAATTTTTTTATCAGTGCTAAAACATAATCACTCATAAAGATGTTTTTTATCATCACTTTATGAGTGCTTACAAATACTGAGATTTATGAGTGCATTTTTAGTGCTGACAAAAAACTCTTTTATTAGTGCTTATCAATTTAATTCTGATAAAAGGGATCTTTATCATCAATTTTCTAAAAGAACTATTAAAAGTGTTTCTAATCTGTTTTAAAGAAGCCTAATTAATACACAACCATCATGATTCCGATACTATCATGGAACTCCTCTGATATCTTCGCAAATCCACTATGATCCATTGGATGAATCTAGGATAGACTCCAATGTTTGTTATTTTCTACTTTTCCTATATCATTGTTTGAACTTTTGGGTTCCATTTTTTTTGTGTTTTTTGGGCTATTCTTAACCATGAAAAACCCTACACCTCATCTCCTCATTATTACCTTCAGGACTCTTGTGTGTATTTAGTGGTTTGTTGACAAGACAAATATCTATAGTTTAACTTCATGAAACTTAGATGAAAGGTGATGCACAATTTAACCTCCTACTGCCATGATTAATTTGCACAGTTTAATGTCATGAAATCATGACAAGAGATGCAATGAAGTTTAACATCATTCTTCTAGAATGAATTTGTGAAGTTTAACATCATATACATTGGATGGGATATAGTGTCCAATTTAACAACTTGTTTCCAGAATGTATTTTTTCATTGTAACATCATGAAAATAGGACGAGAGAAACTATGCAGTTTAAAAATTTCCTTCTAGGATGAATTTGCATAGTTTAACATCATGGAAGCATGGAAAGAGATGATTAATGAGCATTATGAAAATTATTTTATGATAAATATGGTATTATTTTCTGTTTTGAATCATTACTCATCCAGTGTGTCCAATGTTCATGCCCTGTTTTATGGATATTCATGGCTTGGTTTTCCAAAATTGTTATTGGAAATAGGATAATGATTTCTAGAATTAGGTATTCATTAAAAATGTGGGTTATTATGTTCTCAAAAGTGGAATTATAAGAAGGTGGTTTGAAATTGAAAATGAAATAGTTGTTTTTGAAGAGTGATTTTTTGTTTTGATATGAAATTTGGCATGTAATCCAGTTGTTTTTCCCGAATATGTTCCCTTCAGTTGTGTTTTATATTGATTATTAAAATTATTTAATGATTTTTGTGTTATTCAAAATATGCCACCCAGAATGTTCCCCAAAGTTTCTAGTGGGTATCACCATATTTTTGGTTCTCTTTAGTTTATTCCCATATTACATGGAAATTGTGGTTCACTCTAGGTAGTGATGTGTCTTGAGGAATTTGATCGTTTCTTCAGAGTTTTTGGAACTCACAAAGATATTAGAGTATGTGTTGTTCTAGGTCTTCTTGGGGGTCCACCTTTGGAAGATTATGAGTTGTTTGCCCCACCAATGATGATGTTTAGGATGGAGTGGGAATATTTTAATTTCCTTTTTGTCCAACGGTTTATACATGAGGATGTGAAGATGATGAAACGGTAAGAGCTCATGAGTGTCTAGTAAGGTCAGCAGATGATGAAGGATTATGTTGAACACTTCAAAGATATAGTTTAATTTTGTCTTGAGGTTGTGTCATAGGATCTATTGTAATATTATATTTTCATTGGGGGCCTCCACCCAGATGTCTAGGAGTGCTTCCTCTTCTTCAAGGATCCCCATTTTTTGAAGTTATAGGATGAAGTGTTTTTGGATGAGTTGTTATGAATTATGTATAAAAACATTGGCTCAGTTTTTTCTCTCGTTTTGTGGTGAAAACTTTCAGAGTTTCCTCATTTTTGTGGCTATTTTTTTTCATATTTTATTATAAAATTATGATGAAATTGTCATTTTCTAGTTCAATTTTTTTAATGTGAACAATTAAACGGTTAAACTTTCATTAATTAGTTCCCCTATTTCTATTGTGCTTGTTTCTAGATGTCTTTTTTTTATGGAAATCACCCTTTGTTCATTGTGTGCTAGTTTATTTATATTCTATATTTTGATCATTTATAATGTTTTTTCTACTGATTATATGTGTTGGAATAATATTAATGTATATTTGTCTCCATTGATTAATGAAACCAAAACATGGATTGGATTTTCATCACTCACATATTTAATTACAAAACTAAGGATTATTTGTGCACTTCACTATTGTTGGTTAACTACCACTTAGCATAGAATCTGAACTGAACTTATTTATTAACATCCCCATGATTCTCTAATCTCTCACACACTCCCCATGATCTCTAACATATAACCATTCAGCAGCCACATTTCCTTCTCTTCCTGCACCCATTTACTATATGCATACATCTGGATGCATCATGTATCTATACTTATAGTAAATGGGTGCAAGAAGAGAAGGAAAATAGAATGCTAAATGGTGATATGATTGAGATGGTGGAAAGCATGTATGGGATGAGAGCATCATGGGGTAATCCGGTAGGATGTTCTAGCCAGATTCTAGGCTAAGAGGTAGTTATCCAATAGTAGTGAAGTGCACTGAGAATCTTTAATTTTTTTATTTGTTTATATCTGGACCAAATAAAATCATTGGAAATATATAAAGGAAATGTTACGATATAATTTCTCTATTTTAATGAATAATTATATAAGGAACATTGATTTAATTTTCATTATTCCTTGTAGAGTTTGTTTATTTTTGAATATTTCTATTCATGTGTCATGCCTTTTTAGGAATAGAAATAACTCTATCTCTCCTCAATCATAGAGGAAATCTTGATGTTTTAATCCTAAAATCATTGTATATAAAATTAATGCATTGTTTCATATTTATGTAAAACATAATTCATTTTAGTATTACTCACATAATAATTATTTTCTTATATTGGTGTATTATTTTGATTGATTTGGGATACTCTGTTCAAAGTTCATGCTTACGCTCCCTCGGAATATTTTCACCCATGTCATGTTGCATTTATCAATTTCTTTCATGTTCTCTCCATTTACTTTGTAGGAAGAGCAAGAACACTTCCTATACACAATAAAAAAGGTAATATTTATATTATCATAGTAAAATTATTTTCTATATTATTAATGTCTTATTTTATACATACTTTTAATTTATTTCATTTCATTATTACTAATAATAATTTCTTACTTTTATAGGTGGATTCTTTTTTTCGAGTTGATGTAGTTGGTTTGAAACTGATCATGCATTGTTGGTAGTTCAACCAAGAAAGTAAATTGAAATCATGTTAACATTAATATTTAGGAATGTATTTAATAATTTGTATTATGTAATTGTATAAAACAATGTTTTAAATGTTCATAATATAGTGTTTTTCTACTATTTGTGTTGTAAATTTCATTTCACTTAAATTATCTATTAGGAATTGTTTTTGTTGATATATGGTATGTTTTGGTGTGTTTCTGGGTCTTCTGGTGTTGTGGTGTGTTCCTACAGCACACTGTAGTATGGACCTTTATCAGCAATTTTAAAACATCATATAAAGAACACATTTATCTGTGCTTTTAAAAGCAATGATAACAGACACATTTGGCAGTGCATTTAAAAGTGGTGATAAAGGTATACTTTATTAGTGCTTATAAAACAATGATAAAAATTACTTTATCATAACATATAAGAGAACAGATTAATGATTTTTTTATTAGTTCTAAATAAAAGTTTCAATAAAATGGGCCTTTATCACAATTTTTAAAAGTGATCTTTTATTATAACTGATAAATTTACCAATTTATGTACTTTTCCAGCACTTATAAAATTCAAGGGATTTTTACCTCACTCATATTGACAGTGTTTTTCTAGTGCTGATAAAGGACATTTCTATTGCTGCTAAAGGACAGTTTTGTGGTAGTGATAGTACCTTCTAATAGAGGACCACTATACGTACCCATAACTCATCAAATGATACATTTCCCAATAACTCAACTTCAATGTCATTGATCGCATGCGGGATATCTATATTATTCCAAAAAGGAATTACATTTGAAACACATATTTCATACATTGATTTCATCCTGGAAGAGCCTACCAAAATTCCATTGCTCCAATCAACTCTATAATTTTGTACAAATTGACAAATAATGTGGAAATATTTATTTATACCCTCAAACTATAATAACTTAACTAGGTAAATACCTATAAAAACATCAATCACCTATCGATAAGTCCAAGATTCTCTAAATCAAACCATCATAAGAGCAGTGTCTACTCTAAGAAATAATCAACCACATAAGAATCAATTACACTAACTCTATAGTCTCATGTACCAAGCCTGGCCAAATAATCACCGACTCACTTGCCACTATCGATCACAATTGAAAGATGAAAATTTCACCCTTATCTAAAAATTCATTCCCAGAGAATATCCTCAATTATCTAAATCATTCTCTCTGAATTTCCACCATTAAATCATTAATAAGATATACTTGAATTTACATAAGACACCATATCCTTCTATAATCCTTACTAAAATCACAACATAAGTGTGTTTCATGATGTTAGACTATAATACTAGGTACCTCAAAAAGATACACAATATAATACACATATAACCTTCCTAACTCATCCACATAAAGATTCTCTCAAATATATTGGAATTGTGAAACATTCATTAACTGCTCAACCACTACCCAAACTAAATTATGTTTTCTCAAGGTCATTGGTTGCCTAATAGATAAGACCTTGTTCACATTATCACACATTCAGACTCAAAATATATGGTTATGAAGTAATATATTAATATTATAGTGATATACCTATACCCACTGACGAATAAGGTAGCAAGTGAAAAACCCCACAATTTCCTTCTTCATATGTGGCTATAATAAATGACACCCGATACCATGATACATCTTGGTCAAACATAAAGGTACCACCCATCATGAGACATGGTAGCCCCTTATTATCTTTTCCAACATGAAATACTGTGCAACCACTCTACCATGAATGTATAACACCTCGCCCTAATCCTAAGACCATCCTTGGTTGAGATCATCTCCCATCACTCATTCCTATATCAAAAGACAGTCAGAATCAAATTCATGTATATTTTTTAGTTGGTCTATTAAATAAGATGTAACAAGAAAGGGATAATAGGTCAAATCCCCCCTGTACTCTATAAAATCATTCTACCAGTCTCCAATAAATCCCATCATGCATAACTAGTAATCAAAATTCATCACTTCTTACTTTTGATTCTTCATACTAAGAGAATTTTAAACGAAATTACTTATCCAAAAGGCATATAAAATCTAAAAATATAATTCCAAATTTTAATTAACTCAAATAATCTATTACAGGTTCAATTACCATTGGGAGAATATATACCATAAGATCTTATGGATAATTATAATACAAAAATCATGTAGAAATGGAAATATTGACTACACTTCAATGTGTAAACCATATAAAATCTCTATAAATCATGAATGTTGAAGTTATACTTATGGGGTTGTAGTTTATCATACCCATAAGAGACCAAATTATTTCCCTATATAAAAATAACTCATCATATGAAAACTTAGGTGTCACAATTAACCTTATAAATTAATCCTTGGGATAAGATGAATTTGAATCACAGTAGATGCCAATCTTTTCATCAACTCATAGAAATCCTCCCCACACATATAAGTCCATTTGAACTTCACCCATCTTTTTTTATCCCTTACATGGGAGATTTCATGAAAGTAAAATCCTAAATAAAATTCCTATAATATCTATCCAATTAAAGAAACTAATGATATTAAACACATTACTAGGAAATTCCATCGACATCACTGTTACAACATTCATTAAATCAGTTGATGTCAACTCCTTTGATATCACATTCTAAAGGATTTTCACCTATTGGATAAAAAATTGACAATTTGAGTGATTTTTATTAATATAATGATATCAAATCATACTAAAAATAACCAGGTTCAAAACAAAGTCCTCTTGAGTCCATCAATATACTAGTATATCATCTACAAATACCATAGTGAAGTTTCCTGGGTAAGGATCAAAATTATGGTTCATGATATCCATGAAAACCATAAGTTCATGAATTTATCCAAATGGAATCACAATGTACAATACATAAAGTCTCATAAATTCCATCCTTGGTAAATCCTAATCCCTAAAATACAACAGATGAAAACATGATTGCATGTCAATCTTAGAGAACCATTTGGGTTCAATTAAATTATCAAATTTTTAATAAATCATAAATAGAGGATAACTATTCTTTATTTTATCCAAAATATGTTTTGGTAGTCCACATACAATTTGAGGCTACATCTAACTTCTTATAAAATATTATTTGAGAATATCAAGGATATGTACTTGAAATAATATACACATTCTGTCAAGGTCTATGATCTACATCTTCAGCTACAACATATAGTTCAGTTCCATATATCAATGAGGAGTAAATATGGGAACATAACCCATAATTATATCATTAAATATATCAATCTTCCACTCAAAGGGGTTTTTGAAAATTCATCTGGAAAGAAATAATAGAACTATTCCACTTAAAGAAAAAAATTATCTAGAATTATCACATGTTACATTGCATGAACCATACCTACAAATTTGACAGTAATGGATCATTCCTATATAAAGTATGATTAAAATATACCTACCACCATATCCCACCCTCCCAAAATAATATACAAAAATCAATAAGAGAAGGTAAAATAAACTCCCCAATGATAGAAATCAACTGTTTCCAAGATGTGTGTCATTCAATCCATCCTAAAAATGAAATAAAAACTCACCATATATATTATATAAAAACCCCACATATTCTGGTATCCTCTAAACACCACGAAATATTTTATGGACCTCTACAATTAGACCAAATATTTTTATTTGGTATCTCAGGCATGAATACCTCAAGTGAAAAAACTGTGGTAAACCCAAAATAATATACAACACAATTTTAAATAAATAATTGGATGTTTGTGTGTAAAATAATAGAATATAGGGAATTAATCAATCATAACAATACCCTTGATAGAAAAAATACTATATTTTACATATTCATAAAAAAATCATAAGGAATTTATTTATTTTTTCACTTTATTTATAGACCATACCATGTGATCCATGGATATTATAAGGAATTGAAAGATGGGTTATCTATTGTATCTACCACCCCCACGACCATAAAAAATTTCAATGGAATGAATTCCCAAAATAATCACTTATATTATTCCAAGGGATTTCTAACCATGATCTAGGGGCCTATCGTTTCCCTATACCTTTTCCTATATAAAAATGAGATACACTCATATAGTAACACCGACGGAGTCCCATCCTTCCATATGAAAGACTATGTTTTAGTGTACTTGTGCATGACATATAAATATGTGTTACCTTTTCACAATTATAGAATACCATTCAAGATCCTCTCATATATGTGGTCAAAAAAACCCTTCCCCTCCTATAGTGCCTCTCACTAAATTGGGATATATCATCTAACTTATTATTCAAGCCATCCGAATAGGCACTAACAATTCATCTCGGAAGGCCACCACCTTTCCCAACAAATAAGGGAGGTAATCCTTTTGGGTTATCCATGACAAATACCATATTTATAGTGGAATCATTAATGATCACATATATATAAGAAATTAGGTAAAATTCCTTGTATTAAAACCTCTCCTCTGGTCAGAGATATATCTCAAACATATATGCCTTTTGGGGATCATTTACATCAAAAAATAGAGGAAAGTGTATCATATTCTCATAAAGAGTATCATAGTCGACCACATAAAAAGACCCATTCTAAATAATCAAAAAATCCCACTCTCATATAACTTAAGAATCCCAAGAAAATCCTTTGGAATATCTCATTGCAAGACCCCAATATAGGCCATCATGCCACTTGGAATGTATCATGAAACCCTACCATCTATAGATGGGTCCCTAAATAATATAATTTACCAATATCATCCATCATCTATGGAGTTTATCTACAATCTCAAAAACACCCTCAATAATATAATTATATTACACAACACATTGAGGACCACTATGGTTGGTCCTCCTTGATGGGAACCTCTTCCTTATACTAGTAATAAATGAAAATACCCTAATTAAAATGTATTCAAATTTGGAGAATATTTGATGACATAGAATCATGATAAACCTCGCATTCCTACACATCTATATGTAAAATAGGATAACTCCAAAGACATGTAATTTCCTTTTTCTGGTCTGAAGGTGGCACTACAAGACACTAGAAGGTGTGATTTTTTTGTGAGACTCTATATGAGAGATATAAAATCATTTGAAAACATATATTTTGGAAATATTTAATCAATTAAGGGGTACACACACATGAAAAAACCCCATGGAAATATTCTTTTAAGGTATACCTTTTACTCGTAAGGAAATCAACCTAGTACTCACTGAAGGACTAAGACTACACCATCATTAAATACATTCTTTTCATAATCATCTTACTATAAAATTATATCATTCTCAAGTTAAATTAATTATATTTCATTATATTTATTTATTAAAACTTAAAATATATTATTTGTGTAATTTATTTATTTTTCCCTATATCAACCACATATATTTAAATGCATGACATGCAAGATTACATGAGTATCCATGATTCATGAACCCACCGACACTAACCATCCAAGGAATTATGGAAATTAAATAAATAATAATTGAACACTAAAACTTGAATAATATTACATAACACTAATAAGATAACAATTAAAAACATTCCCACATCACTAGAAAATCGATCATCCACTATATATGTGTTGGTTAGACACAAGAATAGTTTCCTGAAAGTGTTTCATCCATCCCATATCCATTCTATATAGCTATAAATAAATAATTAAAAGGGGGACCTCATAGAATTTTGTGATGTAAAATATGGATCACTAGATCTTATTTGAAGATCCATGTAACCTCATGTATACCACCCTAACATCTGATTAATAACGATGTCATAGGTTATAAAATGGGGAGACTACACATTCGAATATCAGGTAAAAATCTCTAAAAACATATTATTTTTAATCAAGATAATTAACTATAAATAATAAATAAAAATGAATCCAATTGATTACATTTTCATACAATATCAAATTGAAATATAACTACTAAAATAATAAAGTCTACAAGTATTCCCACATCAAATCAATCAAGGAATACACAATAAAAAATAGAATAAAATGTGTTTTATAGAAAATAAAAAGATCTCAGAATATGTACCACAATCTCCAAAAATCCACATTCATATCCAAATGATCATTATTCCATAATAAGACCCTTTTTATTGGATATATCCATGAAAAAAACCAGGCACATGCAACAAGGTTCATGTGATGGGTGTCTATAAAGAACCAAGTAGGACACCACCAACACATACTTAGAATAAGTGAAACAAATATCTAAAGGATAATACATTAAAAAATATATAATGTCATACTACCCTCATTAGCTTATAGTGCATAAAAAACACTTCCATGAAACATTTTCGTACCCACTTCATATCATTGTATAAAGGAAGTGTCTATTCAAAGCAAAATAAACCAGCTCCAAACAAAAACCCTTTTACACAAGGGATGTCCCAGAATAGAGTATCCATGTTATCATATATAAATAATGAGATATCACACATATATTTACACATTCATCCTACATCACATATGAGATTCCACACAATAATTTCCCTAATTATCCACTTTTACATATAGGATTTCACACAACAACATTTATGGTTATCCCTTATCACTCATTTGGTGTTTTACATTATGTTCTGCATTAATTCCTTATCACTTACGGGATTCTAAAAAAAAACTTCTATGAAAATCCCTATCAATCAGTGGATACCACATGATAAGTTCTTTGGTCATCCCTTATAAATTCTTGGATAAATAATTTCCCTAGTCATCCCCTATCACTCAGGGGATATCGTGCAAATATTATCTTAACCGGACACAAAATATGTAATAGAACAATAAAAAATCAATCACATAATCCATTGGGATACTACCATGAAAATATCTCATGAATTCCGAAAAATATAAATTCATGCAACAAGATTTATCATAAGTAAGGGGAAAGAAAATGGTATGTGATTTCATGTATACTAGGGCATACCATCATAAACTGATCCCAAATGACATAACCTATCCACAATTCATCCTTGAGGATAACCCTACCATTACTCAAGGTATGAGGTAAGATGGTACCTTTTTCAAGAAATTTTCCTTTAAATTCCCATTTAAGGGGTTCACTATATATATAAATAAACCTTACCTAAAATTTTTATTCAAAATTTAAGACTCCACAAGGATTCACATAAACCTATATTTAATTCAGGTCATAAAACATAGAAATATAGTTGAAACATGGTAAGGATTTCATAACTCAAGAATAATAGAGTGTAATTTTAAATATATATCATTTGATTTATCTCATATCCATCAGAACCCTAAAAGAAACCCTAAATATTCATAGTTAGGGTTATACAAAGAGAATAAAAATGAAATTTATAGCACTTAAACCAATCAATAAGAGAGGAATTGAGAGGTCAATACATCAATAAAAAGCTCCAAAAATCATCCATGTCATATAATGGTTGAGGGAGAAGGAAGGGGAAGAGAAAAAGAGGTAAACATTGATATTACTAATCATACCCAAATAAATGAAAAGACACTTGATCAAGTTTTGATAGATTATCATTATGCTTTGGCACATCCACACTAGTCTTTGTCATGTAGTGACCCATATGGGAAAAGGTGTAACTACCCCAAATAGAGGTATCACCCCTTATTAGAAATTTTTTTATCATGACCATGGTATTCACTCCTTGGACCAAACCTTACCCACTACTTCTATAATAGGAATTATGTCATGGACACCTCTAACATTTTGTAAACATATGTAAGGATACTTCTTTGTGCATATCCCAATAACCATTTCATTGTAATACTTAAAATTTTTTGTTTGACATATATCACATTGTGGAACCCCACCACCACATCATGACACACCCCTTAATATTAATTAAAATTATATAGTTCCATAAGGCCATGAGGTTATCCTTGGATCAACTTACCATATTGTTTTTATTCCCTATGTATTACTGTTATAACCCACCTAATATAGAACAAAAGCTCTAAAATATATTTGAACCATTAATCATAATCTTAGGACATATCTAACACCCTAGAAACCAAAATTAATCCTGATACATAATATTAAGTAACTATTAAAAAGATAATACAACTTTAAATTTTAGGATCATTATTCTTGAGGAATTTTTTTTAGGATATCAATGTTTTTATGTCATGTTTATTGACAACCTACTTCTAAAGAAGTAGTCAAATCTTTGATGGAATGTGAATATGAAATGTAATTTATTTTTTCTATGTTTAAGTTCATAAGATAAATAAAGATTATTATTATTTCATGGTAAATAAGAATTTATGTAAGAGTTTTATTGTGATATAAGAACCAACACAACATATTTATTATTTTATTCATGAAGTAGTTGAGGTTAATAAGGGACATATAGAAGGAAAATAAGTATCAATATGATGCATTCATTTGAGGTGTTGTATGGAACTAGGAATACTATGATGTCATGACCATAAAAATTTAGTGTTTCACAATTTTTAAAACTAATATTTCTCAAGACTAAATGAAATGGATCACATTGAAATTACAAAGACAACAATATAATGTTTTGTCATGTGATAGATTCTATACTAAGATATTTCTGTGTCTCACTAAAATTTGATGTTATAGTGATTATTCCATAATAAATATGGTTATTCCATAAAAATATTTCTATGTATGAAGTTATATATGAGGAGATATGGGGTTTATGATGTCAATATATGTTCTAAATATTATTTTTGTATAAGTATCTTCCATATTCTCTACCCATATCTATTGGATTTTTCAAAAATATCATGAGGACGTTACACCATAATGATTTCCTATTATATTAATGAAGTTTTTTCTAACATAAACCAAATGGTAAAAAACTATGAAAAATAATTGAATGGTAATAACATTCATTATGAGGAGTGTTCCTCGGAGGGTTTTTCTAGGATTTGATGAGAAAAATATGGGTTCACATAAGATCCATATTCTAGAAAAACATGAGGTTGGGTAGGTAGAGATTTTTCAACCTATTGATTCCAGTTTTTAGTTTTTTCTATGGGTGATTTTGATAACCATATTATTCATTCACTGTTTTTTTATAATAAAATACTATCATGGGTAGTTGGGTCCCAATCATTACACACCATGGATTATCTATTTAATTACATGATTTAACAAACCTTGTATTCACCAATGTGTCATGTGTATTATTTCCCAAACATTCTCTAGTCATTGTATCATCATATTTTAAAAATATTTTCACCAATTAGTGATGAGAAATAATTATTAGAAAGATAGTTTCTTAGGTAAACTGGTTATTCAATACCCACCTCTCAATGGTGGTTTACTGTCTTTGTGGAATATCTTTGAGGTTTATAAAATAGTTCCATTTAAATAAATATATGGTGTTATGATAAAACTAAAATAAAAATAAATATTTATTGTTCATACCAAATAATCCCCAGTCTTTTCTACCTTCCAGCATGACATTATAACATTTGAGGGTTTTCCCTTCAATAATAATGTTAGAAAGTCGATCCTCATGTCACTAGGGAGTCCTATTTCAATTAGAGATATAATTAAATTAGTTTATAAATTCCTAATCATATTAAGAAGAAACATCATACTAAAGGATATGTGCAATGTTAAATTGGAAATATTTCATAGTTTTAGTGTCATTAGGATATTTTTGTAGAGCTCCATGGCTCATGACTAATAGAAAATGTGAAGTCCCTTATAGGGCTTGATGGTCTTCCAAAATTCATTTGGGTGGTTCCTGCTCCCAATTCCCTAGTTATTTATTATATGGTGGAATTGGGGTGGAATAATCTATAATTATATAGAGAAAAAAATTAGTTTATTGGACATTATTAAATACTCCAATTTATTCAACTATATTACAAAAATCAGGTCTAAATTATTTTATCTATTTCCCTCTTTCCTATTTATTCATTAAAAGGATCCTTATTATGAAACTAATTTTGAAAAATTATTTTCAAATAGTTTTACAAGATCATAATATCATAATAAATCATTAAAACATACTTCATGTATCATATAAAAGATAAAACTAATAAAAAATTAGTTATAAAAACATAGTCATTACATGGAAAAATCATCAAATGATCAAAATTAAGAAAATGAATTTAGTTAGAACAAAAAAGTATTGAATAAAAATATTATTACTAGTATGAGAAAATTATAGGTAAATATAATAAATAAACTTCTTTTATTGATTAATAAATCCATTATATAACTAAAATTATTTTATTACTTCCAAATATATGCCAAATGCTCAAAAAATTGTAAATAAGAACTTTTTGATATAAAGATTTAGGGAAAATCATAGATATATTTACTCATATGGGAATAAACCATCCTTGAATTTGATGCCTATGTTATTGGGAATTTTTTATTTTTATATTATCTATTTAAATTCATTTTTAACTAGAAAACAAAAACAAATGATAAAAATAAAAATTTAACCTTTATTAGCCATGAAGATTTTGAAAATGATCATTTAGTAATTTGTGTATTGTAAAATAAAATTCTTATATCAATATAATATATTATTTAAATGTAATGGTAGAAAAAAATCAATTAAAAATGAATTTCCTAAAGAAAATTTCAATCAAACATACTAAATAAATATAATAAGCAAGATTATTTATCAAAATTTAGAAAAATGATGATAGATTATTTTAGGGATAATAAAAAATGGTAAATTTGATTTAAAATTTATGGGATAAAAATCAATTAATGTGTATTTTTAGAATTAATTTTTTTTAAAAAGTGTGGGGCATTTAAAATTATTATAAAATAATCAATTTGTTATGATAATCTATTACAGTGATGATAATATCATTTTTTTGAGGAGAAAACATAGATCAATATGATGTCTAATCTACATCAAGGAAATTAAAATTTATTTTATGAGTTTAAATATTTTGGGAAACCATCAAATAGTTGTAAAATGATAAAAAAACAAATGAACTCATTTTTCATGAAATTATTTAATAATCATTACTAACTATTTCTTGAGCTATAAGACCAATCCATAAATCAATATATATTTTATGTTCTTGAAATGATTCAAAGAATATTTTTAAATAAAAAAAACAATTAAAAATGGATTAAAATACTAAAAATAAATTTATAAAAATTAATAAACCCAACATATTATTTATTGAAAAATGTTTATCAACTAATAAAAACAATTAATTATAAATTGTTCATATAAGAAAGAATATTTTCATATTATATTAAAACTGATCCCTTAATAAGATGTTTGAATAATAAACTTATGACATATACCATATATAGTGATTCTTAAATTCAATATCATAAAATAATTTACATTGTAATTTATTAATATTATATGATAACATTTATGTAATTTAGTGATCATATTTTTTTCCATGATCATGATTTTGATTCCATGTTTTTCAGGATTCAATGCATGTGGTTTTTTCTTCATCTTTTAAATTATGGTTGGGAAAGATAATATGTTATAGGAAGGGAAAAAGTCATTCTTATATTGAAAATGTTAATTAACTATATATATGTCATAAATTATGTGTAACTTTATTTTTTCTTGAATATAATATTTGATTTTTTATCTTTTATTTGTTTATATATTATTTTTTATGAAATTTTAATTATATATATTTATAAATATATATTATATTTCATTAATGTTGGGTGTTTTAAAATGATTATAGGAATATATATTTGAATGAAATATATATATATATATATATATATAATTATTAATTGTTAAATTAATTGGAGACAATGAAAATCTATATATATAGACATGATTCACTAAAATATAACTACAAAATTTTATAAAATATCTATCTCCACATTTCACTCAACTATGGTTATAAGTGACTTATAGATATAATTTTATTGAATTGTTGTTATATGTCTCTAAATTACTATATTTGATAGAAAATATAGATATATTTATACTTCCATGGCCTGTAATCTATCATGTTTTATTTTAATATAATGGGGATTTAAAAGTTCCAATAATAGATGTCTATATACATAGATGATTTTTTTGTAATAAAGTAGTCTTATTCCATGTTTTATAAATAGTGGTGGTAGACTGAAAAAACTATCCTGGTATATAAACTATGACATTAGGTAATTTTTTTACATTGGTTTTTAAAACATTTCAATAGATCATTATTGATAAAACCTATAGGTTGGGTTATTGAAAATGTAGTAGTTGGTTACAAACACAATCATGAATGGTTTTGTAACATTATTGAACCAATAAATCATACATACTATCTTATTCTAGTCATTAGTTTAGGATTCATTTTTATTGAGGGTACATATCTTCAAAATGAATAATCAGTACCTTTCATAAGTAGTTACCAATCCCAGATGATTGTGGAGCATGCTTGAGGCACATGTATCATTTTATCTCTATTATAGGTTTTTAGCTAAGCCCGTATATTAAACCTTCATTACCTATATGTTCGGTTATACTAAATTCTCAAACTATATAATTACGATAATTTCTTCTTTACTTATCTTCTAAAATTCTTCTCTCACTTTATGTAATTAACCCTAATGAAAAACCACTATCACTCCATTTATTTTTCCTTATAATAGATTTATATTCCACTGGAAATGAAGAACTATATTCCTAAAAAATGATACAAAAATAATAATAATAAATTGTAAACTAATTTATTAATTAAATTTATAGTCAGACCAATTCTTTTAGCACAAGTATGATTTTTAAATTTTATACCACATTAATGACATAATCTAAACTAATATAGTGGGAAGTGTTGTTCCTCAAATATGGATATTACCCATTTTAGTTTTTTTTCATCTAACAATGAAAATATGCATATACACACATGGTAATGATGAGTCCAAAAAAATGCGTCACGCAAAATCAAATAAGAATCCAAAAATATAATTATGAAATGTAAAAAGGTTAATGTTCATAGACAACTATCATGCAAAGAATTTAATGTGCTTTCTGAAATTCACAGTATCCATGTAGAAAGAGTGTAAATTCACATAATTATATAATAGAGTGAGACTTTTTAGTTAAAAGTTATTATTAATAACTAGTTAGTAGAACAAATTTCAAATTATCAATATCCTCATAAATACCATCTATTACATGAATCAATTATTCCCACTTGGTAATTCATATTCCACACATAGGCTGAATATTCTCCTAATATTCCTTTTTCAATGGATAATATTATAACATATTTTACTACTATTCTAGTTGATATAATGGAATATTAAATCCAACTACCAAAATATTATGTAATATTTATTAGATATTCTCTTACTTCTAAACAATTTAAAACCATTTATAATTATATATTAATAAAAACCGTCCATAATATCCCCACTACTACTATATCCATCTCTCTAACACCTCTGAATAGTTATTTAGCTAAAAAACTAGTTCTGAACTGAAATAATCTCCCATTTGAAGAATAGTTCCCAAATCTTCCACTTAGTGTGAATATGAACATCTCTCCTCCTACAATACACCTGAGTAAATGTTTTTTTATCACCATCAACCATATTAGTCTTATTGGGGCATAATACTACATTACACTCTCTCTAACTATGAATTTTTTCAATATTTCTCCATGATTATAACTTCTATGTGAATTTATTAATTCATATCACACTATATTTAAAGTTACTCATGATTAAGTGATACTTCAACAAACTATTCTTCATTATTGAATTAGATAAAAAATTCTTATATATGTGGATTACACTTTGATAAGAAAGTTATAATATTATATTCATTATTTATTTATAATTTACTCTTATAGAAACATTATATATAATATCTTATTCCTAGACTTGGTTTTAAAAACCTGATCCACTTTGGTATAATATGGTGTACCTAGAAACTAATGTCAGTACATCCATCTCATTATAATTCTGTAATAAATAAATTAAAATATGATAATACTTACCTACCTACCAATATATTATCAAATGTTTATTTTAAATATATCCTTTAAATAACTCATTATTTCCAAAACAAAAATATAATTTTATAATCCCTTTGAGATTCAATATAATTAAATTCTAAAATTTCTAGTGTTGTAATCTTGGACTCCACATAGATTACTGAAAACTCGGAATAAAAATTCATTTTCATCTTTAGTACATACCTTCTCATAGACTGGAATTTTGACTACTGATGAATATGTATCCCTTGAAATATACTATGTCTCATAGTATTTTGGTTCATTTTATTTGTATAACTTATAGAAACTAGTTAATTATGTTCAAATAGTAATTTATCTAGAAATTTAGAATATTTTCAAAACCATTCAAATCCCGTTAGATTGAGATTACATCATAGTTAACATATTTGAGTCTTGATGAATCCCCATCAAATAAAAATATACCCCCCTATGAACATTCTATGTAAATTTCTTAATCATATCCTACTTCTTCTAAACTTTATAATTCATATTCAAAGCTATAAATATCCGATCATCCAAAAAAAATTGAATAATTATAAAAATCTCATTATTAGACACCCCAAAAAACAATATTAATCAATATTTCCGTAGAAGGATGATTTTTATTTCATTAAATAATACAATAACATAATTCATTATTTGAGTTTTCATTATGTCCCCTATAAAAATTATTTTTGCCTGCACACCAGATATTCTTTTCTAGTCTGATTGGATCCTAATAGATTGTGAATAATAATTTCTTCTTCTAGATAAACATAATATAATGTCACATTCACAAATAATTACTCATGATATAGACCATCAAATAAATAAAATAAAATAATATATATTATGTTTTTATACATTACCATATAAGAAAATATTTCTCTAAAATCAATACATTCTTTTTGATGTAACCCTTTTAGAATAAGAATCAAATTATAACATTTTTTTCTTTATATAATATATAGACTTAGTTGTTCTATAGTGATCATATATTTAGTAGTATATTCATCATCTCCCAAGTTTCATTCCAAAGTAAGGTATCCATATTTCCCTTCATTTACAACTTCCATTATTTTGAGTCTATCGTACTTTTAAACTCTTTTGAGTACTTTGGTTATATACCATAAATTATGTTAAAGTGTTTCATGTTAATTTCCAAACAATGCACTAGCCTTTTTACACAAATAGAAATGATTCTCAAATACTTCTTTCAGAACCTGCATTTATGTTTTAGTAGTTTTTTTTCATTATAGTACATCTAATCCATCTAGTAACTAGGGAACCAAACAATCTTTGTATATTCTTGAATTTTATAATACCTATAG